>JASDDO010000026.1:173850196-175050196 GCA_030015575.1 Agapanthus africanus | reverse complement strand
ATGGAACAAAGTTCTAGACTGTGTTCGAGAAATGCTCCAAACCGCAACAAAACATTTTTGAAAACCCTAAAATATTTTGGTTGATTTGGTTATTAATGGGGTTTTAGCCGAAAACTTATTGACTAGGTTTTGTCACCAAATTTCTTCCTACACGTCTCGATCTGCTCTTCCTGGAAGTTTTTCTTGATTCCTCAAAATAAAAAACAGAGAATTCGCAGAATCAAATCTAATAAACTAAATCTAAATTAGACTAAAATTAAAAACTAAAACTTAAATTAAAATTAATTAAATACTATACCTCCCCGGTAACGGTGCTGAAAACTTAATTAATATTTTATTAGTCTATTAATTTTAACCGCAAGTGCACAGTTCTATCATAGTAGTACTTGCGAATCGATCCATAGGGAGGTATGATTTTAATTAATTCTAACTAAATAAAAAATATAGCTGTTGTTTAAACTAATGATTAAAGTGCAAATAAAAATAAAGCGGGTTTTTTAATAGAAAGGAGATCCTAGGGCGTCAAATTGTTTTAACTTTTATGGTTGGTTTAAGGGATTTTATTTCTTTTCTTTTTCTAAATTTTAATTAGTTATATATTAATTATATAAAAGTATAGGATAAATTAATGTGGCCATGGATTATCGAACAACCTATGTAAGCATAACTCATACGATTAAAAATAACCTATCAATTATATAAAATCATTTATAAAAATAATTAAAACTAATAATTCTAATTAATTAATAGTAACCTAGATTTATTCTTATTAATGACTTGTAGGTGACCAATTTACAACCTATCATATTTTCGGCGTATTCTAGATTATAATAATTACTAGGTTGAATTCTCTTGATTACAAATTACATCTTACCTTCCCTAATTAAATTTCTTGTTCGTCACACTATCATTAATCTAATTAGTTTTTAGATGTTATCACTTTTCCCTAAACCTATTCAAGTGTGTCAAACTTTCATCATAATATTTAGTTTATAAGAGTAATAACAAAGGATAATCTTTGAATCGAGAGAAATTCATATGAAAGCACAAAGAAAAGAAAGTAGATATATTAAAGTATAAAATCACAAACGTAAAACAATTCTATCCTTAGAAGAAGAATTTAGCTACTCATGACATGAAAAGAAAACTTCTAGATAAATTAAATTAATATCAAAATTAATAACTTACAAGATTGTTGATATCTCCCAAATTAAAAACCCTAAACAATTATAAAGAGAGAGATATCTAATCCCTACACTATACAAAGCTTTTTATAGTATTTCGGGAGAATTGGAACAAATTATACAGAATAACTAAAAAATACAAATCGTCGCCCAAAATCCCAACTTCTCAGTCTGATAGATTGCAGCCAAAATGGGCCTTGGGATGGATTCAGCCGACTTTTTGGCTCCCGGGGCAATTTTGCTTCTTTGCTGCTATTTGGCTCAATCTTAAGATTTCCAAAGTTTGTTTCAATTGTGATAATTGCTCTTCAGTTTGTTTGATTATCTCCATGAAACACATTCCACGCACGTGATCTTCACTTTAGCGCACTTTTCTGTCCTTTTGCAATTATGTTCTGTAACCTGCAATAAATCATAAAAACACCTAGAACAGCATAAAATATGAATATAAACGATAAATGTGATATAAAAATGTGCAATAAATTGCACCAATCACCTGCACCATCGATCACATATTCACATAGAAGACGTGGGCAAGCACAAGCAGAATCATCTCATGCACCACCGTCTCAGCATCTCGATGAGTACATGTATGGACCATCACAGTCAGAGCCGTCTCAACGACTTGGCGCCGACGAAGCTGCACCTTCACAGCCTCCGCTTCGTGCCAAAATGAAGAGGACACTGTATGCGGTGAGGCGATTGCGTTAGACGGCAAAATTGAGATTTTAGACGTATTGTTGTTATAGTCGAACCCGTGTGGAGTCGGCTTGAATTTATTTATATATATTGTTTATTGCTTTCCTCTTGTTGCTCTTTGCCTTTACGCGCCGTATATTTTGTATGAATTGTGACTCCGCCGTGTGGGCATCGAGTTAGCTCCCGTGTGTGGATGCGTTTATTTTATTGTTGTTGTATAAGAATTTTATTCAAAATTTATAAAGGAGGTTTTGTCTGTTTCTTTTCTTAGAACTTCACCTCTAATTTTTTCTTATAAATGGTAAATGGGTCAAACAATTAATATTAATAACAAAACATCTGCATTCCTTGAAATAAACGCTCATTCATACAGTGCCAGATGTCATTGTTCTCACTGAAATCTCAAGCATGCTATGTAGCTTTACTAATTGTATTTAAGCGTAGCTTTACTAATCATAACAAGGACATCTTCCATAACACAAAAAATTATAAGTTGTGTATATGAGACAGAGAGAGAGAGAGATTTTACTTAACAGCCCAGGTGTACGGTCTGTTTTTTATTTGGGGCGCCGTTGCTAATTGCGCCCCATGGAAAAATGTATAAGACGCTATTAGAAAGTGCGCCCCATACATTTTACTACGGCTCCCCAACTAAAATGTATGGGGCGCAGTTCTAAAGTACGCTCCATTCATTTTAGTTGGCGATCCTTAGTATAATGTATGGGGCGCAATTTCCGAATGCGTTCATACATTTGAGATGGGAAATTATATGGGACGCACTTTCGAAGTGTGCCCCATAGAAATATTTTTTAAAAAAAAAGCGCCGCCATCAGCGCTGAGCTGGCGCTGAGGTGGCCTAGATTTGTAGTAATTTTTGAAAGTGGTCTATTTTTATTATTATTTTATAAAATAGAAAAATTGTCCATTTTTGAATGGTTGTGTATCTTTAATTCAATTCATAGTGAAACTAGGTTGGTGTTACTCTTTGTTTACAGTTCGCGTTACTTCTGCGAAGCTATTCATTGTAGAGTTACCCTTTCATGCCAATAAGTAAATTTTACATTGGATATTAAAAATTTTATGGCATGAGGGCTACATTTGTTTTGATGTCTTATCCCTTTTAATATTTGTCTATGTTTATGAACTGCATTTGCTTAATTGCTAGTTATTTCTGCTCTTGTCAATAGACTTGAATTGTCTCGTCTGTATATTAAAAGAAAAGCAAAACCTTTGTTTGTCACACATCTAATACTTCCGGCAGCTTAAACAGATACTGTAACAGTGGTTGCAACATGAATCAGTTCGTTGGTTGCATGCGATCAAGGAGAGCAAAGAAGCGATTTAGATGAGAGACTCGCGACAGGAGAAATGGTAGTTTCTTGTAGAAAAGAAGAAGAATAAATAAATGCACAAACATAATTTTATTACATTAAATTTTCATTTTGATCAAAAGGGGGTTCAGATCATGTCAAGTGAGACTTTATTTGAAACATTAATCAGACAAAAATACCTTTTCTCCTGCAATTTGTTTACCCAAAAATTTAGCCAAGGGACAAACATCATAGGTCCACATGTTTGACACTATTATCTAGATGTTGTGGATCCTACAATTTTGTCTTTTCGGTAAACTTTTGAATAGACAAATTACGGGGTGGAAAAGTATTGTTCTTAATTTAAGGCATTTCAAGGAATATTCTCGTATTTCCCACCTAAGTAAAAGCTAGTGCCTACTTAATACAGATGATGGAACACTAAACGGTACGGTCGGGTTTTACAAAGTGACGCTTTCAAAGGCTTTATTACAGTTGGTTTGGCATAGCAGACGTTTTTGCTCACAAAAAGAGAAAAAGATATTCACATTTAAGGCAATAATAGTTCTATTTTAGGGTAAATCTTATCAAGAATCGTCGAATTTTCAGGGTTTTGATATAGCACCATTGAACTTTAAAAATACCACAAGCCCCACTAGAAATAGCAATAATATGGCTAAATTGCATAAATGTACTCATCGACTTTTACATTTTTTGCGATTGATACCATGAACTAATTTAATTACAATTAAGTACCATGAACTATCACTCCTGATTGCAACTAAATACCATTAAGTTTTCTTCCGTCTGCAAAACGTTATATTTAACTGCCACGTCATCAATATTTGATTTGTTTTCCTCATTTTACCCTTATGTTCTCAGCCAACCCCTAAAATTTCGAGAGGTATGACGGTAAATTAAGACACAAAAGTTAAACGTCTTATGGTAGTTATGTCAAAAAAAATAGTCCATGCTATTTATCTCTAATTATTAAAGTTCATGGTATCAATCGCAGAATACATGAAAGTTGATGGATACATTTGTGCAATTTATCCATAATATTGTACAAAATTTTAGTTTCTTAAATCGTTTAAGACATGCATGGATTAAATAACCCTAAGATGGCCCTGTAAGTGGATCGAATAACTCAGCATAAACCTAATATGATATTTTTTGGGGAAATTATCCTTACAAAAATACTTTCAAGTTTGGATTCATTGCATTTATAAAGTTTATGGTGCTACATCAAAAACCTTTGAAAATTAAATTTTGAAAATTAGATGGAAGTTTTCTCTTCTATTTTAACCACATCCATATAATAAAGAAAATCAATTAAAGTCAATCCAATAAAAAATTGGAAATCCTTTTCTTATGCAAGAGATGAAAGTAATAAAATAATGGATTTTTTTTATATTGAACCCAAAAAGATATGCTATATCCAATAGTCATCCCAAAAGATTCGTAATTCTATATATCATCCCCAAAAGTCATAAGTTGTCCAAAAAAACTCCCTCAAGTTAGCGTTAACTAGCATCTCTTGGGAATACTGCATTATGCCAATCTGGAACTGTTTGAACCTTATTAAAAGACGAAAATGACGTCGAATAGTCTTGTCTTCCTCCATTTTGATGTTATAAAAGAGGTAGGTTTAGAGATTTTGCCCCGAAATTAAAATTAGGGCTTTCATCACACAAAAATTTAGAGCTTTTCCACTAAATCAATTTCTCATACTTTCATGAGATCGCATCCTATGAGCATGCTTCTGCAATGAAGACAATGGACCTGCATATGGAGTTTGGTAACTTCTTGCAAACATATTCCTCTCATGAAGCATTTGGCCAAGAGAGGGGCCCTGATAATATTCAATTAAATTCTTCACCTTCCATTAGGAGCATAGAGGAACACAACAATCTTAAAAGCAGTATTAACAATTCATTGGATGCTTGACAAGATTTTAGAAGCTTAAGTAGAGCATTAGAAGCGGAGAAGATACCGAGACCTTCTTCCGTTTTTTGAAGTGGAAAAATAAATTTAGAATTTTAAGGTTTTTGAAGATTAGCAAGAATTACAAAAGTCAAGAGAGTTGGAGAGAAGAGAGATAGGGTAAACTCGAAAGAGATGAAGGTTTTTTTGGACTAATCTCCCCTTAGTTAAACCCAACTGATGGAGGCTAGGATCTCCTTCAGATGTTGTCCTCCGTCGATCCTTCGATGGCGGTCTTTGATGGCTGAGACTTGATTTGGGATTTGTTGAGTGTGGATCTCAATGGGTTGATGTTGGACACCGATCTATCTGCAAAGAAGTCCCGGGGTGGGTGACCACCGTAGGACCCTCCGAAGATCAAGTTAGAGCTGAGGTATAAGTGCAGAGTAGCGGCGTATTGGAAATAAATTCGAGATACCTGAGTCGTCTGAGATATGGGTTTATATAGGGGTCGCGTGGAGCGAGCAGGTGCGAGATCACCGCCGTCCGTTACTCCCCAGCGTTATCCTCGCCTTGAATGGTGGGATGCGCTCATTAATGGGGGATAGGCCCATTAATGGTGGGTGCGCCAGCGTGGGACACGGATCATAGGGAGGCGGATATCTTTCCCTGGTGATATATGCGGAGCCGTTGCGGGGAACATGGGATCCACGCTCTTGGTTGATCGGGGGAGGCCGAGGAAGCTTGGCTCGTCAGGGGCTCGGAGACGAGCCTGGAGGCCGAGGAAGCTCGGCACATCAGACGGCTCGGAGACGAGCAGGGAGGCCGAGAAAGCTTGGCACATCAGACGGCTCGGAGACGAGCAGGGAGGCCGAGAAAGCTTGGCACATCAGACGGCTCGGAGACGAGCAAGGAGACTGAGAAAGCTCGGAGATGAGCTGTTGGTAGTTTCCTAGGTGAAGGTGGAATGTATTCAGGGAAGTCTCCCGAAAGGTCGGATACATTTCTATAGAAGGGGATCCCGAGGAATGTCCCCGACGCAACTCATTTGTTCCACCCCCGTAGCCTTCGGGACACGTCGTCCGCCACGTGTCGTAATCTGAGGAAATACCACTTGTGAGCATCATCATTATCCCCCCACTCTCGTTCCGACCTATTCATTGATCGGGTCGAAGGTGGCCTGCTCGGTTTCTCTTTTGCTGATTTTGGCGCCAAGGAATCATAATGCGGATCGCCCGGAAATGGCATGGCGTTTGGTGGTTACGTCGTTTCGATCTTTGGGCCCAGGTGTCGCCTCGTCGTTCGTCTGAATC
The DNA here is from genome assembly GCA_030015575.1 of Agapanthus africanus. NCBI lineage: Eukaryota > Viridiplantae > Streptophyta > Magnoliopsida > Asparagales > Amaryllidaceae > Agapanthus > Agapanthus africanus. The sequence continues at coordinate 175,043,767 of JASDDO010000026.1, read as the reverse complement.
TTCACGCGTATCCCCGATGGCATCAGTGGATCAATAAAATGATCATGATTTAAAGAGGGGGCCCTGTTCCAGCTGATCGCTAGTTGGGATACGGGCCACGTGTCGGACGTCGGTTGGCGGAAGCGACAGGCTGTCTCTGACTCCTGCAGTCGAAAAGACGTCCCAAATGGCCAATCGCCATATGGAGCCCCACCGGTCGCTGGGCGCGATGTTTCGTTTTGGCGGGAATCGATCAGGGCCGTAGGATGTTCCCCTTTAGGGTGTATAAATAGGAGGAGACCATCCTAAGGATGATACTTTGCTCCAATTCTCTTTCGTTGCTGAAGATTTCCCGTCGCTCCTTCTTTTAGATCAGGTCCCTTGTTGATTTTACCTCGGTGAGTCCCTTCCTTTGAATCAGGTTTGATGTCTTCATCTGAGGAGTCCGCAGAGGTAGTAAGGGTGAAGTCGGACGATGAGGCTCCCGTTGTTAGGGCCGAGTCCAGTGGGTCTTCCTCCTCTTCGGCTTCAGATAGCCAAGGGAGTTCTTCTTCGTCATCCTCTGTGTCAAGTTCTCCCCCTAGAGTCAGGGCCGCCCCTGTCGCTCGCCATCGGGCGGCGACAAGGACCCCCAAGGTGCGCATCGGGAACACCCGCGATGTGTCCTCTATTTTGAAGAGTCTTTCCGAAATTCGGGCTCAATTTCAAATCCCCTGTAACTATTCTATCCGTTTAGCTAGAGAGGGAGAGCGGGCAGACCAGGTGCAGGGCAAGGAGATTGCCCTGTATTTGGAAGCGTTCCGGGCAGGAATGCGTCTTCCTTTCCCAAACGAAGTCTGTGAGGTGCTCCGTTGCTTTCATCTCACCCCGGGCCAGCTAGCGCCAAACTCGTGGAGAATTCTCCTCAGGTTTCTGGTCTGGTTAAAACTTGAAAATATCCCCTTCAGCTTGACTCTCCTTGTCTCTTTCCTGTGTTATAAGAATCATCCCGGCACCAGTAAGGATGAGCCGAGCTGGGTGTATTTCTCGTTCAAAAAACGCAATGGCGGAGTGGACGGTTCAAGGATAGTAGCGGTCCCTTCTTCTATCCATAAATGGAAGGAGAAGTTTATATTCGTCGGGCCGCCTGAGGGTGAGGATTGGCCTGTGCCTACACAGTGGCATAGGGCCGACTGCCTGAGGGCTAAGCAGTTGACTTCCCCTGTCACGACCCGAAAAGTATCGAGCGTGACTGGCACTTAAATTACGAAACGTCTCAAGGCGTACGTAATCTAAGTAAGCCAAAACCCAGAAATCAAAACCAAGTAATGCAGTAGAGTGAAGGAAAAACCAATTTTAAAGCAAGAAGTTTAACAACATAAGCCGAAATATGCATTTTTAAAATGTTAAGTCTTTTCTGAAAATTTCGGCAGAGTTTCCTTTGTAAATTCAGACCCCAAACGGATACAAAACCTGATAAAGCATGTATAATGAATAAAGGCATCCCCAAGCGGGAGCTAGCTCTTCGCCAACCGGCGGACAAACCACACAATGCAATATAATATACAACGCCGAAAGGCAAGGATCAAACTCAGGATAAAATCCAACATTATCAAGAAAAACCAGAGGAAAACCATAATAATACAGCGCGCGACTCTAAGGTCGAAAGAATAAACACTGGTCATCTATCTCTAACAAATATACAAGTCTGGTTGATGGAGTTTTACTAGATACAACTGAAAAAACAAATAAACAATGGTGGTCCTGATGCAAAAGAACTCACCTACCAAAGCAAATCACCCTGAATAAAATTATGTGCCAGCAAGCTGCCAATGAAACCTGTACATCTAACATGTAAGAAAAATTTAGCACAACGGGGGTGAGTTGCCAACTTGTGAGTAGAAAACATCTACGAGAAGAAATCGCATGCATGACGCTATCTTAGGTCATATCAAGTAATATCCTCAAATCATATCCTGGTCCATCTATGTATAAGTGTAATACTACATGCTCGTGTCAGTGCCTCAGATGGCAACATATCAGGTATATGATGTATGAATGCATGATGAAGGAAACAGAATACATCATGAAATCAGAAATCAGTGTCAAGCATCGAAACAAAACATAAATCTCAGTATCTTAATATCTCAGTATCTCAATATCTCAATATCTCAAATCTCAATATCTCAGTGTCTCAAATCCCAATATCTCAATACCTCGGGCTCCGTCAGTCCGGATCGGCCCATATCAGCAATCATACGACCACGAACGGTATCCTCCGGATATCTGCCGCGCCAGGTAAAATCACCGGTAGTGTAACGTTTTAGAAATCGTTATGCGATTTTTCTGTTTTTAGGGTAAAATAGTCGGTGTTTTCCGTTTTAATCCGATTATAATCAAACTTCTGTATAAAATTGTCGACGCCTAGTTTAGCTAGAATGAAGCTAGTGCGCGGGTTTTGGGGGTCAATGGGAAGTTTTGGTTCACATAGAATTTTTTCCTAATTAAATATTATTTTAATATATTATTTATGCACTTAATTAGTGGAAATTATATTTTTGTGTGGGTTAATTAGTTCTAATTGGGATCATTGCTAATCTAATCGCTAGAATTAGTTTAGAATCTTATCTTCTAATATCTAGATATTTTGTGAGCAAAAGGTTTTAAATTTAAAAAGAAAAGAAGAAAAGGTGGCAAAATTGTATTTAATTAATTGTTTATATGTTGAGTATCATTTTTTTTGTGGCCAAATTTCCTTCATTCCAAATTAGCCGAACCTTCTTGATGCTTGAAGTTTGTGGTGAGTCATGATGGTTAGTTCTAGAAAGGTTTGGATTGATTCATGAGTCATCCTTTTTATTTAATGCTTTTGTTTGTTTTAAGATATTATGTGTTGATCTTTTGATGAGAGCTTTGCTTATGGTCACCTTCATTATTCATTGTGCTCACCCCCCTCTCATTTGGCCGACCCCAATCATGGCAGCCCCTCATTTCTGGACGAGCCTCCTTAGATGAAAAAAAGATGATTCATTTGCAAAATCCCAAGCTCATTTCTTCACCTAAAAAGGCAACTTCAATTTACATCCACCTTATGGCTTGGGTGTCTTGAGATAAACTATTCTACATTCTCTCTACTTCAATCTTGGACATGCCGGCTAGAAAACTTGTTGTTTTTGATCTTTTGTGGAGGTATAAATCCTAACCCTAAACTCTACTTGTTGTTTTAATACATTAATTAGCTTGTTAGAAGTTTAATTAAAGCTTGTAATTGCATGTTTAGAATTTCTAGAAAGGGTTTTGGTAATCAAGTTAGGGTTTAAACTTGTTGTAGTGTTGAATGTTAATCGAAGTTTAAGAAAACTTAACCTAGTGGAATATGATAATTATGGTTAATTACTACTTTGTCTAATTAAGAGTTTTAGCTTACTAGATTTTTACTAAAGCATAATTAGGCAAGTTTAAAAATATGGAGGTGGTTTTGATAACTTAGTTAAGCTATTTTAAGATGTTTGAAATCGCTAGAATTTTATTAGCTTTAGACTTGTGCAAAATATTGCGATAAGTTGCTTACTGGGTTTCGGTGTATTTTCGACGTGGGTTCAGTTGGTCGTTGCGAAGTTATATCTATTATATTCTCGTATTTGATTGTGTTGTGTTTGTGCGATCGGTACGATCAGGGTCTAGGCTTGGTAGTTGTGTCGCTTTGCGTTCCTAGCTAGGGTCGTGCCGATGTTGTTCGTGTCTTTGTGTAGTTTTTGCTCTTGAGTTGGTTTCGTAGTGTCGCTACGCTCGTTAGCCACTTGACGAACACTTGAGAGTATCTTTGGAGTTGGTGCGCCGGTCAAACGTAGTTGGTACGTGTTATTGGTCGATTGCTAATATATACTTGTTATATTGTTATATGCTTTCAGGATCGCAGGCGGGGACATCGGGCGCTGTGAAGAAGGGAAAGCGAGTTGTTGGCTTTACTTAGCCAGGACGGTTGGTGAGTAGATTTAACATCTATAGGGGGATCGTCCGCATGGCGTTATGCGTCTGGGCTAGATCAAATGACATGACTATCAGTTAGAAGTATACGGATACTGGTTGTGCATATATACCTTTGTTGCTTATCTCATTTTCTTATGTATCGACTTAGTATTAATGAGACACAACATTATTATTGACGGTTCATGTTTCACGAGCACTAATTGTATGCTACACACACACTGTCAATAATTGCCATGACACGCACAATACATATACATATGTGATATTGTATTGTTTAGGGACATTGAGACATGATCCCTATTTACTTTGTGCATATGATATATAGCATACCTGTATACCTGCATGCTTACACATATGCCTTGCTATGCACACATACTTACATGTACACCGTGAATACATACTTACATATATACTCACTTACCTAGTTAGGGCTACACATACCTATGTGGTACTGTTTTGTCATTGACGTGGGGTCATTGTTTCTTATGCGTTGGCACATATGATAGTAGTATACCTTGTCATGCTTAGATTCTAGTTGCCGATGTACCTTTATGGTATCGTACTATTAGTGATAGGTATATACACACATGAGACATAGCTACATGTACAGCTTGCATACCTACTTACACATATACCTGGAGAGTATTACATCATTATTGATAGGTAGATACACATATCTTGCTATATCGACATGGTTACGCATATCTGGTTATAGCTACATGTTCACCTTTATTTGATGTTGTACGGATTTGGGGAAATTAGAAACCGCATGATATATATATTAACTTGTTGCAGTTAAATAGCGGTTTTTCCTTTATATGCTCATATTACTGTTTCATGTTGCATATATTACATTCATAGATTTCATATAATGTTCTCTGATATTTTACTCCTAAGTATATATAACAGGGGAATGGGACGCTGTTATATATGCCTATACATATATATTAGTGGAATGGGACGCTAATATATATGTATTGATTCGTGCATTTATACTTATTCATTTCTTGATGTTTTCTGGATTTGAGGACCGTGGTTGTTTCATGAAATTATGCATTAAAAACCCGGTTTCTCTTGATATGATATTTCAGCAGCCACCATGAGATTTATCGGTTCTGATATATATATATATACCCCATGCGAGGAGCGTCGTGGGCCGTGTGAGGGTACATGGTGGGGCCCGGTACGGTTCCCCTCGGCAAGAAGATCGACGGTCCATACCGATTGAGCCTGGAAGGTCGGCAAGTACCTACCGGTGACAGTACCTTTGACTCGATGGGTATCGTGGGGATACAGGCCGAGGTCATGTACGTATGGATACGTACCTATCAGGGGGCCAGTCGTGGTGACAGCACCCGATAGATCGGTATTTATGTGTCGATGCTAGACACTTATTTCATGATATTTTTGGGTGTCGATGTTGGAAACTCACTTTATATGAAACTTACTCGATACTGGATATTTGATATATGAGATTTACTTGACACTGTACATTCAGAATATATGAGGTTTACTTGATATTGTACGTTCAGGATATATGAGATTTACTTGACATTGTACATTCAGGATATATGAGGTTTACTTGATATTGTACGTTCAGGATATATAAGACATACTTGACATTGAACATTCAGGATATATGAGACTCGCATGATATGAGAGCCAATTTGGGGGCTGATTTGAGGAAATTTGGGATTTAGATTGTATTGATGGACTTTGGTACTATCACGAGGTCAGGATTCCGTGAGAATGACATGTTTATTCTATACTCCTCATTTATTTTATATGCATTTCTTCATGTATTAGTAGTACCTGATAGAGTATCTTTCGTGACTGTTGCATATACATATTGTCATATTATTGCTTCATGGATTAGTTGTACCTGCTAGAGTACCTTTTATGACTGTTGCATACATATGACCATTTATTGCTATCCGCTTGCATGTATTAGATTCACGCTATACGTGCATACTTGAGATTACCTGCATATGTTATTTACTATTCACGAGTAGGCAACTCACCCCCGTTGAGCCACAGAGTTTTGCAGGTAGTCCCTCAGGGCAGTCGCGGCGGGCTTTTCATCTATCGCATCATCTTTTGCAGCGGATACCGCTTCGGCTGACTGTGCACAGTTTTGCTATAGGTGGGTTTTGCGGCTATCCGAGGTTGTTTATTTTTATCTTTGTACCATGTACTCTCCTTCTACCACTTTCATGTATGACTTAGAGACTTGATGTGAGAACGATATTGTATGTTATTTTGTGACTTGGAGGTCTTTTATGCAGTTTTTACTTATATCATCTTTTATTTCTTCGCTACGGCGTCGTATATCTATTGTGGTGGTTGTTTCCGCCTTTGGGTGTAGATTTGCTCCCGTTGGGGATGCTTTACTTATATTTATGTTGTACCTATTTTTGGGGTTGGTTTTTACAAAGGAGGTGCTGCCGAAATTTTTAAGAAAGTAATGTTGGACTTTAAAGAATTTGGTTTGCATTTTCAAAAGTTTTGAAAATTCTATTATCACTTACTACTTTTGATAGTTTAGATTACTGGGTTTTCGGCTTACTTAAATTACGTTACGCCTGTAGACGTTGCGTAGTTTAAGGTCCGTCACGTGCCAATTTCCGGTCATGACAGGTAGGCAGTCTGCCCCTGCCGGGCTTATCGTCTACAACTCGAGCATCTTGCCCCAGGGTACCATACCAAGCCCACCATGTACCCGAGACGGTTTATCCTACTCCTCGAATCGGGTCTCGAAAACCAGCTTAGAACCGAGAAAATATCATGGTGGAAAATACTCATCATATCAAGGAAAACTGCATCATTCTCTTTAAAATAATTCATCAGGTTATAAAATGTCACAAGCGGTTTCCAAATCCAGAAAATCTCAAGAAGGGTCTGAAATCATTAAAATCACGATATCAACAAACAATGAATACCGGCATAAATCTCCATAATGCTGCATGACTAATGAATATATGAATGTATCTGATATCATGCAATAAATGCAATAGTTAAACTAGCATATGAAAGCTATAACATACTGCAAGTATCAACTAGCAAGCTATGTCTATAAAATAGTATTCTCTAAAGTGTGAGCCGGCAAGCAAGTGTATGTAGAGCATACGCATCATCGGTAATGGTGCTGGTGTCCTGACAGCAGGGTTTCATAATAATTACAGATAACATATGTATAAGCATGCAATGCGATGAAACATCATGAATATACAGAAAGCGATAGGATAACAGCAACACTGAAGAATAAACCTACCCAATATACGAGTCATACAATTTGGTATTAAAAATACTCACAATCCTCCACTTTTGAAAACTAGTGTGACTCGAGCCCAGTCAAAAGGGTAAGGAAATCCACCTAAGTCTGAGTTGATCTATATATTTCTAGTAGTCGGTGATCTCGCCTCCATAGTATCACGTACGATACAATATATATAATATGACATCCTCAAGTCAAGAGTGCGGATCTATCATCATAATTATGTCTCGTACGGTAAATCTATCGTACGGCATCCCAAATCTGGGTATGGGTCAAATATCACATTTATCTTATTATTCATCTGATATCCTTATCATCACATATCGTGAACAGGAGGTACTGATCTAAGTCTAGTACACTACTAATATCATCAACATAAATGTACGCGTGTGTGTGAAAACACATTGCCTAAACATCCGCTATAATATCATGTCGTATCTCATAATACGAACCAAATCACATCACCGATCTCATGGCACCATGCCCAATCTCATCGACTCATTTCCAAATACCACATACCATTCTCAACATCCATACATGTGTATATGAATATGTATATTCATAGTCCCATACCCATGCGTATATACATATATACACATCCCCATATACGCACAAGAAAGTAAATGTATGCGAATGTGTGTGTGCGTGTATGCAAAACTTTACTCTAGGGTTTCGTGACTAAGAAATCCACTAAAGTCCTTTCTTCAATTCTCGCTAACACTAAACCCATGATCTCCTAAAGCTTCTCTTGCTAAGTGTTCATATCTCTCAACAACATATAAATGTATATCTATATCACATCACATCAATTCTCACAACTTTGCGGGGGTGCTATACACCATCCACCCGACTTCCCCCGTAGATATAATCTACTCACCTCTATCTTGCTTGCTGGAGTCGATGACGTCACGCTCATCCTCGTCGTCTCGAAGTCCATATGAGGGTACCTACATACCATATATATAGCATCGTAAATGAAATCACGCAAAGAAACCAAAACGGCACACGAATCGTACATAGGTTAAAACCTATGTCTACCAAATACAACCAAACAATCCCGGTGGTTGATGTACGAACATCCAACAACCAAATACAACACCAACCTCAAAACCAAGCACTAAAAATACGGAAAACAATCCCGGTGGTTGATGTACGAACATCCAACAACCAAATACAACACCAACCTCAAAACCAAGTACTAAAAATACGGAAAAACATAACCCAAAACAGCCCAAAATGTTCCCAGATTTTGACTCAGGTCAAACTAGTCAATTTTGCATATGAAGTTGCTCTAGATATAGGATAACAATGTCCTGGACCAAAAATCAAAAAGTTCCCCTATGACCTGGCCGTAAATTGCGGCCCAGAATATTAAATATGCGACCTGGATTGGGGGTTAGGGTCTAGGGTTTTGGGTATAGGTCCTAGGTTGCCTGTACGTCTCATGGTCAAGGGAACATCTTTTACCAAGGTCTCGGGTCATCCCAGATCTCTAAATACCAATTTCCAGTTCATTAAAAGCCGTAAAACAATTTCAGCAACTAAGTAAAATACTTCCAGATTTTCCTCAGGTGACAATTGGGACATTTTGCATACAGGAAGGGTCTAATTTACTGGGGACTACAGAACAAATACGAACCAAAATGCAATAGGTCTGGCCGTAAATTGCGGCCAGAGGGAATATTTCTGCGGCCAAGGTGGGTGATTAGCGGCTAGGGTTTCAGTGGGGGGTCCTCGGTTGCCTGCATGTATCTCAGTGTTTGCTAAATAATTTTTCAGGTCCCGAGTGTTAGCATATTTCCAATTACCATCATATTTTCACAGTTTTCCGATGTCGGGGTTTCTAAATTCGTATTCCGGGGTTTATTCTATGGTTTCAGTCTAAGATACAATCCGTACAGGGGTCATAAGGTTTCTACTAACCTCAATTACACTTCACAATTCAAAAATTCTCAAAACCCTCATCTAGGAATTTCTAGGTTCACAAAACCACTCGATATCGATACTAAACACATATTGATGCCTAAGGAATTTAAATACTATTCTAAGGGTGCAGAAATTACCTCAATTGGCAACTCAAGAAAATTCTTGAGTTGCCCAAAATCCTCAAAATTTGATTTTTTTTCTTGGTCCAATGTGCTTCCCTTGAGCTTGTGCATGCTTTTTGCGAAATGGAGATGGGGTTTTGGGTTTGTTTTGGGGGTGTTTTGAGGCTTGAAGTAGAGGAGGGAGATGGGGGCTGCCATGGATGAAGAGGGAGAAGAAATGGTGAAGAGATGAAGAGAGAAACAATGAGTCATGACTATGGTTTGACCCCTCACCCTCTCTCTCTCTCTACAAGCATGCCTCTTATCATGATTATGTCCCCTCTCTCTCCCCAAATCATCATGATACCTTTTTCCCCTTTTCTTTTCTCTAAATAGAAACCAAAACAAAACAAGAAAGCCATGTAGAAAAATGTAACACAAGTGTAAAAATGATATGGTGCATGTCATGTGCACAAAACACGCTTAATGCGCGATTAGCGATATTTAATCGCGCTAAAATGGTGCAAAATAAATCATAGAATTTCATAATTCGCCTAAATCATATAAAACACCCTCATCTCAGTAATTTCTATATTTTTCCAAATATTTTCCACTTTATCGGTATTTAATTATACCGTATCATTAAAATATTCCTAATATTTATTATTTAATTATAAAAATTCCCAAAAATAATATTTTATTTTTCTGAAATGTTACATCCCCCGAAGCAAGGATGGTGTCCCAGTGGGAGCCGATCCAACGGGCGGATGTCATACTATCCGAGCAGGCACTGAGCTGGGCTGGACCTAGTCTTGTGCGTTTCTTGGGTAAATTAGGGCTTTCGATGATATGTTTAGACTTTGTCAAATTTTCTTTATTGTTTTTGTGTTTGCTAACTCCCTTTGTTTGCGTGTTCCTCTTTTGCCGAGCCCACGACCCGAGCAAAAATCCTGGCCGCCAAGACTCAGGGAAAGAAGGCCGGGAGCGCAAGCTCATCCCGACCCGGTCCAAGCTCGGCCCCGAGGCCTACTCCCCTGTCAAAGGCTTCCGCCGCTCCCCGAGTTCCAGAAGAATGTCGTAGGGGAGCCATAAGCACTCACGGGACCCGACCCCCCGGGTGCGAGAGGAGGAGGAGGAAGAAGCTGAGCCCGCCGAAGCCTCCCTCAAGAGGCTCGTTCTCCGCCGAATACAGAGACGTAACCGCGTAGGTTCGTCTTTCCTGAATTTAGGGGCAGATGATATTTGGTTTTATCCGTCCACCTCTCCGAAGATACCAAGTTGATTTATGGCACCATATATCGGAGGTTTAGACGGATGCGGCCATTATAGCAGACTTCGTCAGATTCCCACTCATTATGAGGGGGTTTTGATTGTGGGGACGCTCTTCCCTGCATGCGCAAGCCCCTGTAGTTAATTACGCTACAACATCGCGGTAACCACTTTCTTCTTCTCCAGATGGTCACTTCGTGTTGTGTGTGTTTATTTTTTTTTTTGTTGCCCGTGGATTGTATACGGAGACTAATTTATGTTGTCGCCCGTAGGGCATGGATTAGTCCAAATCCGTATTTTCTTAGATTTGGGTTTGGGGTTGGGTTTAAGGATGCGTTAGTCTCATTTGAGACTAAGATCAACTTAAACGTTTGTTAAGGATACGTTAGTCTAATTTTAGACTAAGATCAACTTAACGGGAACGTTTAGATCCAACAAAAGAGCATTTGGGCTTTATTATTTTAGTTTAGGGACATTACGGTCCAGTATAAAGACATCATAGTCTGTAAAGTTTAAAGACATCTTAGTCTATGAGTTTAAGGACCTCACAGTCCATAAAGTTTAAGGACATCGTAGTCCAGTTTAAAGACGTCATAGTCTATATGATTTTGGTTCAAACGTTTGAGGATGTACCAGAAGTTATTGGTTATTGGGACCCTCCATCTCTCTGAAGACGTTGAAGAATTACAACGACATATATCAAAGGTATGAAGAGATGAAACCTTGAACCAATGTTGATTGGGAGATCTATAGTCAAGTTTGGGACTATGATCTGTTAAAAGATTTATGAATATATGGGCTTAATTAATCTTAGGAAGGGTTCTGTGTCCAATTTGGGCTCGGCCTATTTTAGTTAGAGTGTTGAACATTTAACAATGCTAAGCATTGGTTTCAGTTGTAACAGCCTTTTTGTCTTTTATTGAGTGCTGAGCATTCATTATAGCTCTAAGGCTTTTATTTAAAGAACAGTTTATGTTCTCTTAGCGCACACGTAAGGAGCACGTGGTGCACTTGGCGCTGTGCGCCAGTTAATGAGCGCAGAGCGCTTCTTGTGAAATAGCACACACGTGAGGAGCACGTGGTGCTCTTGGCGCTGTGCGCCATTCAATGAGCAAAAAGCGCTTCTTGTGAAATAGCACACACATGAGGAGCACGTGGTGCGCTTGGCGCTATGCGCCAGTCAATGAGCACATAGCGCTTCTTGTGAAATAGTGCACACATGAGGAGCACGTGGTGCGCTTGGCGCTATGCGCCAGTCAATGAGCACAGAGCGCTTTTTGTGAAATAACTCACACGTAAGGAGCACGTGGCGCGCCTAGCACTGTGCGCCAGACTTGGAGCGCTGAGGTGCTTCTTTAAATTTGGAGCGCTAAGGCTCTGCGGCGCTGTGCACTAGATTTGGAACTCTGAGGCGCTTCTTTTAATTGGAGCGCTAGGGCTCTTTTTAGGTAGCTCTATTATCTGAGAATTAAATTCTCTCTTATAAGAGATTTTGTCTCAAGGATCTAAGAACAAAGTTCTTATTTATTAGTAGATGTTTCAATCTCTTATATTTTTGGTGAAAGGCTTTGCCTTATAGATCTGTGATCCTAAGAGAATTGAATTATTCTCCCCACTTTTAATAATGAGATGTTATGATCTCTTTTGTGAAAGACAATTTGTCTTATAGATCTATGATCTAGTGAAAGAACTAAGTTCTTTTTCTGATGAGATACTTTGATCTCCTTCTTTTACCTTGAAGAAATTCTTCTTCTGCCGAGAGCTTGCTCTTCTCTCTGAAATTTCTCAAAGTTTGTGGAAGGGGGGGTTCCTCTCTCTTAGACTTGAATTCTTGGGGCCTTTATATAGTGAAGGTTGATTTATTGAATCAGTTAAGGAGATTTTTTCTCTAATTGATTTGGGGATGTTTCCCCCGTTGGATCTTTGATCCAAGAGCTTCTGATTTACAGAAGACAATCATCTTGTTTTTAACAAGATTGGGAATTTTTCCCATACAGAATTTATTCTGTATTTTGGTGATTTTTAATCACCATTGGATCATTGATCCAACGGTGCTCTGATTTTCAGAGCACAATTTTTCCTGTTTGGAAAGATTCTGAGAAATGTTTTCTTAACAGAATTTTATTCTGCTCAATTGATAATTTTTAATCACGTTCGTTGGAATTTTGATCCAAGGGCCGAGAACATTTTGTTCTATCGCTAGCACTCACGTGCTTTTCACATGGTGCGCTGCTTAGAGTGCAGCGCTCTCAGCGCTAGCGCTCACATGCTTTGCATATGGTGCACTGCGTAGAGTGTAGCGCTCTCAGCGCTAGCGCTCACGTGCTTTGCACGTGAGCACTGCATCAGAGTTTTTGACTCTTAGCGCTGGCGCTGCTATGAAGCGTTGCTTCATTTCAAATTTCGAAATTTGAACAGAGCTTTGCTCTGATTGGGGGAAACAAATCCCCCCCCCCACCGTTGCTGTAACATTTCAGAAAATATAAAATATTATTTTTGGAATTTAATATTAAAATAATATATAACCCGAAAACAGCCCGATTTGCGAATTGGAGTTTTCGAAAAAGGGTATAAATATATACCAATATTATGAAATAATTGGAAATTAAAATGATTTATTCATTTAATAATATATTTATAGGATTTGGCATTCTTAAAATTTATTATATGCAGTTTTGATAAAAACCCGATTAGTGCACTGCTAATCGCGATTAAGCCAAATCCGCATTTCTACAGTTTTTCGTGGCTAGTGCACCATGTCATATTGCTTTTGGTTACATGTTGTTTTCTTGTGTTGGTTTGGGTATTTTGTGTATTGGTTTTAAAGTTTATAGGAGAAAAGAAAAGAAAAAGGGAATGGCAAAAGGGTAATTAGTGAGAATGGGTGAGAATAAAAGAGAGAGGAGAGAGAGAGGCAGCCACAAATCCCTTCCCCATTATTTCTTGCATCTTCTTCTTCCTCTCTTCCCTCCGCCATCAACCCCAAGATCCACCTCAAAAACACCATCAAAACCCTAATTCCCTTTCACAAAATTGGATCCCCTCTACACCCTCTACACATTGGACCAAGAAAAGTGAGATTTCGACCACCTTGAGGAGCTAGGGTTTTTCTTGGGTTGCCCAAGTGAGGAAATTTCATCACCCTTAGCATAGTATTTCATTCACTTTACCTTTCATGCAAGTTTAGAGGTGAAATTGTGATGTTTAGTGAGCTTTGGGAAACCCTAGTAAAGGGTTTGAGTGTTGTTTGAAATTGGGTGGTGCCTAGTGGCTGTTAACTAGACTTGGGTACAGTTTTAATGACCTGGACCAGAGCTTAGAAACCCAAACAAAGATTTAGAAACCCCGACATCGGATAAATGTATGAATTGTGAGGGTATTTTGGAATCTGGAGCAACCCGGGGACACTAGAAATGATTTTTCAATTACTGTGAGTCGTGCAGGCACCTAGGAAGCTACGACCAAGACTTGAGCCCCAAAACCTGCACCATGGCCACATATTTATTCAATCTGGCCGCAAATTGCGGCCAGACTAGGTTGGAATGGCTTCGTATTTGTTCTGGGATCCCTTTAGATGTAAATTAGACCCTCCATATATGCAGAATTGACCTATTTGGCTTAGGGTAAAATCTGGGACCATTTCCATGAGTTGATGCATTGTTTTACGACTTCATTTTGAATTGATTTTGGTATTTGGTATTGTGTTTCCGTCGTGTGGCGTTTGTACGTCAACGACCAGGGTTAATTGTCGTGTTTTGCATGCAAAGCTATAGGTTTTGACCTAGGAGCGAAACGTGTGCCGTTTTGGTTTCCCGCCTTGATTTTTAATACGCATTGCGATTGTTTATTATTGTAGGTACCTTCATGTGGATTCCAAGGCGACGGAGCGTGGCATCATTAACTTCGGCAAGCGAAGACTAGGTGAGTGGATCTATATCCACGGGGGAAGTCGGGTGGATGGCGTATAGCACCCCCGCAAAGTTTTGATGGAAAACCGATCTATAGAATATGGTTAGGAAACCTAGAATAGGAAACTAGGGTTAGAATGAGGATAGCTATGAAACCATATTAGAAACTATATGATAGTTAGAAGTGATATGTTACGACTATCATAGGATAACGTTTAGCAATATTGCCGTTTAGGGTACGGTAGGACTAGATAGTCGATGTAGATGCGTCATCCGAACCATACCTTTTTCTAAACCGAAGAATCGTACGTATCTTTAAAAATATATCTTGAGGGATGTTACGGATTTTCAAATGATATCTTTTCTTAAAAACACTGTAACCCCTATTTTCAAAACTACGATTCGCTTCTTTAAAAATCTGATTGTATGGTTCGGGTGTACATGTTAGATTAGATACTTATACTTAGTAGAGATTGAGTGTTTATGTAAATTCGATTTGATGTGTGATATAAATGCGATGACAAGAATATAAACGAATATGATGATCTGATGATATATTGGTATATGGATGCTAGTCGATCGAGGTGATTTATACCCTGCCGGTCCCCTGATATGAGATTATTGTGGATGTGACTTGGGACATAGGTAGATAGGTATATATACATATATAGAATGTTGTGAAACATAGATGAGTGGCCGTACATGATATTAGGCCGTACCCTCATTTGTCTTATAGGATGATAGGATCCCTTTTGGTTTGCTGCCGCCGTACGATGATTTTCCGTGCGTGATGAGTTTGACTTGATAATTGATCCTTACCCTTGAGTAGAGGTTGCCGTACGATAGATCATACCGTACGCGAAGTTGTTAGGCTGGATGCCGAATGATAGATTCCCAGACTCGGTCATATTAGATACGTATACCCGTCAGCATTTGCATATGATTTACCTTATGCTGCATTCATATTATTTCCATTGCATTGCTTATACCTGTGCTAGTACACTTACTCCATTATCGATGATGCGTATATTACACGTACACAGATTTGCCGGCTCACACACTTCATCATCGATAATTGCCATATCACTACACAGTAGGGTTGCTGCATCATGACATATACATTGATACATCTATACTTGCGGATTTACACATTTGTATATTCATATTGGTGCACATATACCTTGATACACCCATACTTGTGCACATACATATTGTATATCCATATTTGTGCTCACATACATTGGTACATCTATACTTGCGCATATACATATTGTACCTATATAGATAACTGGTTTTATTGGGAAATTGGGAACCGCATGTTATAGTTGAAAAAAAAACTGGAATCATTTTAAAAAGAGCGGTTTCCCCCCTAATATGTCATATCACTGTTCCATGTTGCATGATATATTGATATGCTTACATTTCTGTTATATATCGCATACATCATGCTTTACGCTTTTACGCATTGAGATATGCTATTTTCATGAGATTTCTGGATTTGAGAACCGTGGCTATTTCAAAAGAAAGTATGCTTTATTTTAAAAACCCGGTTCCTCTTGATATGGTATTTCAGTGCGTCCACCATGTGTTTTCTCGGTTTTGAGAGCGACATGTGAAACCTGATTCGAGGAGGCGGATGAGGCCGATTGCGGGTACATGGTGGACCGGTATGGTACCCCGAGGCACGAACGGATCGCTGTGCAGTAGACGGTGAGCCTGGCAGAGGGACTACTACCTACCGGTGATAGTATTTGGGCTCGGCGGATACCGACCGGAGTCGAGAGATGACAGGGGTCGATCCAGACTGACGGAGCCCGTGGGCCGATCCGGACTGACGGAGCCCGATATATGAGGATTTACGTGCCGATGCTGGGCACGGTTTTCATGATATTTTCGAGTGTCGATGCTAGACACTCAAGTTCCATGATTTTGATGTGTCGTGAGGGACACCGTTGGTATATATCCTCATACTTTCATGCACACTCTGTTATGATATTTACGTGCATACAGACATGGATTACATGGTTGGACGAGATCCACATGCATACATACATTGATTATACTGTTGGATGTTATCCACATACTTAGGTATTGACTACCTTGTAGGCACATATACAAACCCGGTCACCCTAGATATCATAATATTACCTTTATGATATAGTTGACCTAGGAGTCGTTGTTTATTCGATTTCTATATGTTGATATTTTTCTACTCAAGAGTTGGCAACCCACCCCCGTTGTGCCACAGTTCTTGCAGGTTGACCGCTTGGATCAGTAGCGGCTTCGCTGGCACACAGTTGCATTCGGGTGTTTTGCGTTGGTAGGTGGGACATTTGTATCATTCCCACTCTTGTATCTACATTTCATATTGTATCTAGTTAACTCCATCAATCAAAATTTGTATATTGTATAAGCAATGAGACTTAGTGAGACGTGTAGTTGCGAGATTTGAGCGATGGGTTTTATATTCACTTTTAGGGTTATGTCTTGCTCATTTCTTTATCTTTTGTGGTGAACTTCGCCGTTGGGCGTCGTATACTTATTTATACTGTATTGCGTGATTGTGATCCGCCGTTTGGCGAAGAGCTAGCTCCCGCTTGGGGATGCCTTTATCATTATTATGTATTTGTGGTTCTAGATCAAAATATACAAAGGAGGTGCTGCCAAAATTTTTAAAAGACGAAACATGTTTTCAAACTAGTACATTTCACTTGCATCATTCATGTTCTTTTCTATGCATTAAGAAAACTTGATTTCATTATACCTGTTCCCGCCAAAAATTTCTGCACAAAAGAGCCCAAGGCTGGCAGCGATACGCTTAAGAAAATGTGAACCTGTATTTTCCGGGCTGTATTTTGATAAACTCCCGAATGAAAAACAGCTAAATTTTGATGGTATTGAAAACATCTCGAAAAAACCTTCGATTTGATATATTATAGGCCTCATAATTCATCCGAGATCAAAACTAATGAGCAAATGTCTATGCACATGTGATCTAAGGAAGAAGATGCGAACCAATATTTTCCGAGCTAAATTTTGACAAACTCCAGAATGAGAAACAGCTAAATTCTGATGGTACTGAAAGCATCTCGAAAAAACCTTCGATTTGATATATTATGGGCCTCATAATTCATCCGGGATCAAAAGTTATGAGCAAATGTCTATGCACATGTGATCTAAGGTATTGAAAGTATCTCGAAAAAACATTCGATTTGATATATTATGGGCCTCATAATTCATCCGGGATCAAAAGTTATGAGCAAATGTGCTATGCACGTGTAATCTAAAGTAATGCTCTACTACATGGGTAATGCATTTTTTAGTCCCACATCGGGAAAAGGAGAGATGGCTTCTCTATCACTCCCATATAAATAAGAGGGGATACCTCTTAGAAAGGGTAGAGTTATACTCAAAGGAGCTTAGTTCTCCATGGGAGCCTAGTTCTCCATATATAGAAGCCCTGCTTCTCCTCATAATGCGCATGTGCGCTACATGCAATGCGCGTGTGCCCGCCACGCGCGCACCACATGAGAACATTTAATAATATTAAAAGTAGCTTAGTTCTCCATATATATAAGCCATGCTTCTCTTCATAATGCGTATGTACGCTACGTGCAACGCACGTGTGCCCGCCACGCGCGCACCACGTGCAACGCACGTGCGCACCACATGAGAATATTTAATAATATTAAAAGGAGCTTAGTTCTCCATATATAGAAGCCCTGTTTCTCCTCATAATGCGCATATGCGCAAGCTCCATGTGCGCTACGTGTAAATATGAGCGCCCAACACGTGCGACGCACGTGCGCCTAATACGTGCGACGAAAGTGCGCGAACGCAAAGAACCCTTTTCAGCAGCGAGAAGCTTAAGCTCCAGCCTGTTCTTCCCCCCTAATGAGTGAGACATGGTTCAAAGGGTACATCCCTCCACACCTTCGATATATGACACTGTAATCTCTCAGTGTCGTCGGAGAGATGGTGGGTCCCAACGACCAATGATCCTTCTTTCTAAAATAAAAAAAAAAAAGAAAAAGGGATAGATATGGACAGAGAGATACACAGAACTCTTAAAAAGAAAGTTTGAGAAGAACTCAGAAAGAAAAGAAGGTAAACCTTTGAAAACAAGAATTTCTTCTAAAAAGATCAATGATCTAAGAACAAGATCAAGATCTTAAAAAAAAAAAAAAAAGATCAAATAATAAGAATAAAATAAGAAGTAATATACTTTTTTATTAGATTATTTGATCTACATAAAGATATTGCCTTTTGCTGAACCATTGGTTCTGGAATCTTAAAAGATTCTATTCTTTAATCCAAAATTGGATCAAGATAATTAACAGTGCCTTGCACTTTGGAGTTTGCACTGTTGCGCTCCTTGGATTGGCGCAAGCCACCAGGGAGCGCCACGTGTCAGTCTGCGCCTTGCGCTCACAAAATATAGAGCACTGCTCTCTTAAATTGGCGCACTGCACCAGAGTGCGCCACGTGTCAGCAGTGCACTAGCACAGCGCACTGCGCTAACTGCGCTTGCGCTCACCAGAGCGTGACACGTGTCACCTCCACATGCGCTTGCGCTCATTAATTGGCGAGCGCCTGACAGGCCATGTGGCCACTGTCAGATCTTTAATGCTCTGCATTATTTAAAGAGGGCCAAGCCCAATTAAAAAAAAGGCCTAACAGGCTTAATAAGATGCAATGCATCATTTTTAAAAAAGGGCAGAGCCCAAACAAGGGTCTGTCAGACCAAAACAGATGCTGTGCATCATTTAAAAGGGGCAGAGCCCAAATAAAGGTCCAACAGAGACCAAGATTAATGCTATGCATTATTAAACAAAGGGCAGAGCCCAAGCCAAGGCCTAACAGGCTAACCACAAATAAATATGTTGAACATTTTCAACTGGACTTAACCCAATTCTGACCGTAAGTCCTCAAATTAAATTGACTGAGCACGACTGCTCCCTTAAATCAATTTACATCCGGTTCAAGGGTACATCTTTGAACTCCTCTGACATCTGTTGTTGTAATCCTTCAACGTCGTCAGAGAGGTGACGTGTCCCGACAACCATACATCGATACGGACTGTGGAGTCCTTAAACTCATGGACTTATGCGTCCTTAAACCAACAGTACGGACTGTGGGGTCCTTCAACTCATGGACTTAAGCATCCTTAAACCAATATACGGACTTAAGCGTCCTTAAACTTACGGACTTAAGCGTCCTTAAACCAATGGACCACCATGTCCCTAAACTGGCAATGGACCCCCATGTCCCTAAACTGGCAATGGACCACTATGTTCCTAAACTGGAACAATAGAGCCCCAAATGCTCTTTTGTCGGATCTAAACGATCTCGTTTAAGTTGATCTTAGCCTCAAATATGGCTAACGTATCCTTAAACCTTCAAACAGACTTTAGTCCAAAATTGGACTATGGATCCCCCAATCAACTTTGGTTTAAGGGTACATCTCTGAACTCTTCTGATATCTGTCGTTGTAATCCTTCAACGTCGTCAGAGAGGTGATGGGTCCCGACGGCCATACATGCAGTGGACTACTATGTCCCTAAACTGGAACAATAGAGCCCAAATGCTCTTTTCTTGGATCTAAACGATCCCGTTTGAGTTGATCTTAGCCTCAAATATGGCTAACGTATCCTCAAACCAAAACCCCAAACCCAAATCTAAGAAAATACAGATTTAGACTAATCCACGTCCTACGGGCGACGGCATAACTTAGTCTCCGTATACAATCCACGGGCAACCACAAACAAAACAAACACCCACGACACGAAGTGAAATTCTGGAGAAGGAGAAAGTTGTTACCGCGATGCGGTAGCGTAATTAACTGCGGGGGCTTGCGTCTGCAGGAAAGAGCGTCCCCACAATCAAAAACCCCTCTAACAAGGGGGAATCTGACGAAGTCTGCTACATCGGCCGCATCCGTCTAAACCTCCGATATACGGTGCCATAAATCAACTTGGCATCTTTGGAGAGGTGGACGAATAAAACCGAATAGCATCTGTCCCGAATCTCAGGGAAGACGTCCCTACGTTGTCTTGGCCGTCCATTCGGAGGGGAACAGATTCTGGCACGCCCGGTGGGACCTTTTCCTCTTTCCACTCCACACTTCATGTGTCATGTTTTTCCCCCGATCAAATAATCGCGGTATATATGTTTTTGGTTGCCCTTAGAGGAGTGGATATTGAAACCGGCATTTCGTCTCTATGAAGAATGGCATTTGCTCCCACCCTAGCAACTCAGGCTTTGTCATATCCGGCGAAGTCAAGTATGGGTCACTTGCAGCCTCAAATCTCTACAATCCGGCTCTTCAAGAAATCAATGGGCTTCTTTTTGGGTCGATGCTCCCACCTCCCACCCTCGGTGCCTCAACGCCGATGGAGGAAGCCTAGAGGATGTCTGTCGTCCACAGGCAGGCTCCCCAAGCAGCAGCCTTGCCGACGGAATCGGTCCTCAAACAACTGGCACATGCCAAAGACCAAGGTCGACGCAGGGGGAAGAATATTCAAGCTCTTCAAGAAATCAATGGCTTCAAACTGCACTAACTACAACAACAACTCTCGCTCTGTCCCATCTGGAGGAGTAACCTACGGGCCCCAAGCAGCCTCCCTTTTCACTATGCCAGTGGAGCAGGTAACTCAAGCCACCACTGGGCTATTCTTCGGGACCATGCTCCCGCCAACGAGCTTCAGCGCTTCTGTACCATCGCAAGAAGCTCCCAAGAAGTCGTTTTTCAGCGCTCCTGTGCTTATTTACGCCCTACTTTGCATTATACTATATATAAGCACACACACAAAAATTGTGATAATAAAAGAGTAGAAAGTGAAAAATTATATTTAAAAGATAGGAATAGTTTAAGAAAAACAAGAAAGTTAGATGTTTTCTTAAATGAAACTAGTAATAAGTAGTTATGAGCTGTTGTCCCAAGGGTTAGTAAGATGAAGGAAATTACTA
Organism: Agapanthus africanus; assembly: GCA_030015575.1. Taxonomy (NCBI): domain Eukaryota; kingdom Viridiplantae; phylum Streptophyta; class Magnoliopsida; order Asparagales; family Amaryllidaceae; genus Agapanthus; species Agapanthus africanus. The sequence continues at coordinate 175,022,372 of JASDDO010000026.1, read as the reverse complement.
ATCTGAGGATTAAAATAAGCCTGAAAAATAGTTCCTATTCTGGAAGCCAAACATTTGAACGTCGATACCCTACTATACGCACTTACACACATCTTGAAACTCGGGATAGTAGAGGATACCTTGAAATGCTCTTGTCTAAAAGCCAAAGTATGAAGAAAATAAAAGTGGAGAATAAAAGATAAAATGGTGAAAAGAAAAATGAACACTGGTTTTGTTATCACCGAGGCAGCAATAAAAAAAATATAGCGAGGGTACTTTATCATCTAGTGCCTTAGACCAACTGGTTTGGGAGCCACTGCTAAGCCTTAGGTGTTGCAAGATGAGGAAAAACACCTAATTAGTAAGCACATGAGTAATCGGTCGGTTAGTACCTTAAGAAGTATTAACGGTCGCATGAAAAATGTGTGAGCAAATTCCATCTAAATATCTATTAAAAGTACTAAGGTAGATGGACAAGAGTATGATTGCTTGAATTGAATTCTCTGAGTGTAGGGATGTCCAGTTCACACACGTAAGGGTATATGATCAAGGTTTGGAAGAAAGGTAGGAATGGAAACTAAAGGCGATGTTTTATTGAGGGATAATATGATTTCTAACATTTTTTCATGACCATTAAGATAGGATTCATAGCAACTGAAAAGATGGTATAGTTGAAAACTCTTATTTTCAAGTTCTTTCTTTTGTAGTCCTTATCTTTATATAACGTTCACTATCTCTCTTTTATTATAGGATTTTGTGGGTGTAATCCGCTGAAAACCCTCAGGAGACAACACTCCTCCTACTAAGGATATGCCACTGGCGCCGAATAAGGAAAGCTGGGGGCAACTCTCCTCCTGGACTGACTCCGCCGACTCCAACGACGGAAATTGATGCTGCTGTTCTAACTGGGAACAGCTTTGAACCACTTAGGAAGGTCCGCAAGAACTCTCCGACCGCTGTGTTGAATCCTCCACCTACGGAGAGCGCTACAAAGGTGAAGCCGGAACAGCCCCCTCAACGGCTGACCTCTAAAATCTACAAGGTCTGGTGTCAAGTCCAAGACTCGGTAATTGATCAAGATTATCCCCGCCGACAGAAAAAGGTGAAAGTGCAGCGGGAAGAGGACCGTCCTATCAAGCCATAAAAGGCGATAGCTACTTGGGTGCCCATTGCAAGGGCCCCCTCAACTTCGACCGCTCACAAGAAAAGAAGGCCGGAGAAAATCCCTGAGTCTGCAAAGAATCGCAGGACCACTGAACCTAAACGCCCCAACTCTGGGGGCATGGTGGTGCATACCGTTTATATGGCTTCCGGAAAGGAGGAAAGCCGTGCTTCGACGGGTCACCGACCGCTCACCCGATCCGTGACAAAAGCCCAGGAGCAGCAACAGAAGCTTCAGGAAATGATGACTGCAAAGGCTGCACTTACTAGGCCAAAAGAAAGCTCGGAGGCATCATCAGAACAGCAGCACGAACAAGAAACTGACGCTGACTTCTTACGCAGAGTCCTCGAAAAGAAGGACAAAAAAGCCGCAGAGCAAGCGGCTAACATAAAACAAATGGCGCTACTCTTCCAAGATATGGTAGGGATGATATTACAGCCGGACCTTCCAGCTGAAGACCCTCCGATCATTGTTGGAGACGACAGAGGGGAGACATCTAATCCTCCTCCGGCTCTTTCAGCAGCCAAGGAAGAAACCATTTCCAAGGCCGCACTGGATGACTATATAGCTCAGCAAATACGAGCTCATCAGGTGAGTGAAGCGGCTAGGCAAATTGTTAAAACTGGACGACCCTATCCGGGCTGGTATGACCAAATCAGTTACCCGCCGGGATATACGATCCCTAAATTCCCTATGTACAAGGGGACAGGGAATCCCCATCAACACGTCGCCCAGTTCAGGGCTCTTTGTGGCAATACCAGCGGCGATGATAAACTCTTGCTTCGCCAGTTCGTCGGCAGCTTATAGGAGACGGCGTTTGAATGGTACTCCAAACTTCCGAATGACTCCGTCAAAACTTTTGCTGAAATAGAATTATTGTTTACCCAGCGTTTCGCAAGCGCCAGCGAGCGTACTCCAATTACAGCTTTGATTAATGCGAGAGTAAAGGCGGGCGAGACTTGGGTTCAATATGCTATCCGATGGCGGAACTTGTGGTCGAAGTGCGAACAGCGCATCGAAGAAGCGCCAGCAGTGGGCATGTTCGTAGGCACCTTAGATCCTCATGTAACTATTTCACAGTTCATGATGTTCTTTAAACCGACCACGTTCCAGGCTTTAATTGATAAGCTAGTCCAGATGGATCAAATGGGTCACAGACCGTCTCCTCCGAAGCCGGAGTCTCGAAACGACAAGGGTAAAGGGAAAGTGACTTTCGTTGCGAACACCCAACAGCAGCCCAGTACCCCGAAGCTAGCGAATCAACTGGAAAAGAGACGGCGGTATTCTAAAGAGAAAATGAAGCGCCCTTACTCATTCCCGCGGGATAAAACGAAGAGGCTGTTCGAGCTGGCGATGCGCAATAAGCTTATCTATCTCCCGAATCCAAGGAGACCACCTCAACCCAGCGAGGTGAATAATCCTAACTATTGCCCTGACCACCAAACGGTAAGTCACACGATCGAGGATTGCTTTGTCTTTAAGGGATGGATCGAGGATCAGTACCTACAAGGCAAGTTTGCGTTGTCTGAAAAGTGGAAAGTAAACCCACCACAGCCGCACACTCCAAAGAAGACGGATACGCCGGGGGCAACTTGTTCTTTTATTGAAGAAGCGCCATGGAAGGTCGTGCTTTCTGCCAAAACTAAAAAGATGTTGAATGATCTCCAGACATGCCCGGCGATCAGGTGGAAGAACCCGTTGGAACCTGAGATCATCGAAGGGATACTGAAACCGCGCCCAACTCCAAAGATCGATGGTGAATGCCCCAACACTCACACCCAGCCGTCAAAATCTTCAAAGAAAAATAAGAAGAAATCCAAGAAGCCCGTGAAGCCTGGCGACAAGCGCACGGATTTACAGACACAGATTGAATCGCTGGAAGAGTATAACCAGAAGGCGCGGATTCCAATTACGCTCCAAGAGTTCCTCAGCCACGTCCTCGAGAACAAAAACGATGGAGAAGACTCATCAGATGAATCTGAGGACTCCGTAGCAAGTTGTCATGTGATCTCTCACTCATTGATAGATGATAAAGAGGCTCTTTGCACCGAGAAACCAGGGGTGGATCCTGAACCAGAACTTCTGTGGCCGTCAGACGAGATGATCGATACCTTCCTGAATGAGATTCGTCTGAAAAGTAAAGCCAATCAGGAGCGTGAGATGGCCATATTGGAAGGAGCTAAACGCCAGCGACTAGACGAAAGATTCGAGGCACTCCCGTCAAATCAAAAGACATCCGTTGCGGATAAAAATAAATTCAAGACGAGGAAAAGGTTTGCTAAAGCCATATCAATGGGAATGAAGCTACCACCCTCTGAAGAAAACACTCTCGGTGGAGTAGAGATGCATCCTAATTACTGCTTATATCATCAGAAGATCGCACATCCCACTGAAGACTGCGACTCCTTTAAGTGTTGGTGGCAAGGGTATGTCGCTCACAGGCAACACTTCAACAGGACAAAGCGTGAAGCTCGTAGAAAGTGGAAGAATGCGACAGATGAGCATAAAAGAATTGCTGGCAATTGTCATAGGGTTGATCCCGAGGGACCGCGAGTTCTCACCTTCGGGAGCGACTCCGACAAAAAAGTAGCCCTCGGCCCTCTCTTCAAGGAGTCCATCTCTAACACGAAAGAATCGAGGAGTTGCGAGAACATTCAGCCTTGCAATTGCACGATACCCGGAAAAAAATCTCGGACCCGCAAATGACGGATCAAACAAAAAGGATAAAGGAAAGGGAAAAACGACCTTCGTCACCAACACTCAACAACAATCAAGTGGCCCTAGATCGGTTGTTCGCCAAAACAACAAGCGGCAACCCCTCTATGAGAAGTTGAAGCATCCTTACTCATTTCCCCGGGATGAAACAAGGAGGCTGTTCGAAGTAGCAGTACGCAACAGGCTTATCACTCTACCGGAGCCGAAACACCAGCTACAACTGAATGATGTCAACACTCCTGATTACTGCCCTTACCACCAAGTATTGGGCCATCCGATCGAAAACTGCTACGTTTTCAAAAACTGGGTTGAAGACCAATACCAACAGGGCAAGTTCGCGTTGTCCGAAAAATGGAAGGTGAGCCCGCCACAACCACATGCTCCGAGAAAGATGGATATGCCGGGGGCATCATGCTCATTCATAGGGAAAGCCCCATAGACCGAAAAGTCAGTAAACTAGAGATTCGCCTCAAATACGGCAATGGAGGACCGAAACGTCCTTAAACTAACGACGGACCACTACGTCCTAAAACTAGCTGACGACCAAGACGTCTTTAAACTACTACAGCAGCATCCTCAGGCTGACGAGAGAAAAAAATAAAATATAAAAAAATAATAAAAAAATAATAATAAAGACGGTATGTCCATAAGCGAAATGGACATGGATGAAAACCCGAAAGGGCTCCGTGAGTAAAAACAGCAGGGCTATCGGCGAGTGTTCGTGAAAACCTGAAAGGGCGTGACCTCGTTAGAAAAAAGAATAAAAAGAATATAAAAAAAACGGTAAGTCCATAAGCAAAATGGGCATGGATGAAAACTCGAAAGGGCTCCGTGAGTAAAAACAGCAGGGCTACCGGCGAGTGTTCGTGAAAACCCGAAAGGGCGCGGCCTCGTTAGAAAAAAGAATAAAAAGAATTTAAAAAAAACGGTATGTCCATAAGCAAAATGGGCACGGATGAAAACCCGAAAGGGCTCCATGAGTAAAAACAGCAGGGCTACCGGCGAGTGTTTATGAAAACCCGAAAGGGCGCAACCTCGTTAAAACACACTTACAAGATCCTCTCGACCTTGTAAGGAGAAACCACCCATGTGAGATCCTTACGACTCACAAGGAAGCAACACACTTAGGGATCCTCACGATTCTTAAGGAAAAATTACACTTGCGAGATCCTCACGACTCGTAAGGAGAACTCTCTTATGGGACCCTCACGGCTCATAAGATTTGAAAGTCTTAAGTTACAGAGACCTGAACCTGTTCTTAAGCAACTCCCACAACCTTCGATATTGCCCTACAAGCGGCTCGATACTGGCCCTTGTATACAATCCACGGGCACGAATAAACATTTCCCTAACCAAGTCCCACCCGTGACTGGGGATATGTCCATACGGTGAACAACCCTTGTAAGTCCTATCGACTTATAAGGAGAAAACCCTTTTGTAAGATCCTTACGACTTACAGGGGAACATACATTTAGGAATCCTCACGATCCCTAAGGAGAAAACACACCTACGAGATCCTCACGACTTGTAGGGAGAAGTACCTTTGTGAGACCCTTACGGCTCATGAAGTCAAAAGCCTCAGTCGACAGGATCCTAACCCTGTTTATTGAGCCACCTTTGTTCCACATCGACAAAGGCAGATGATGATTCGCTCCTGACAATATTCCAGTTGTAGCGATGCTAATGCCTAAACCGGTATCAAATTCCAGGTCTTTTCATGGCAAATGATGATTCGCTCCTGGCAATATTCCAGTTGTAGTGATGCTGATGCTAAGATTGGCACCAGATTCCAAGTTCCACACTTGCGATAAAAAAATCAACGAGCCATACATGCATACGAAATAGCCGAAATGATGGGGCAACTTGCAATAAAAATCAGCAAGTAAAAATGTATGCATGCAAAATAGCCGAAATGATTGGGCAACTCGCAATAAAAAGCAGCGAGTGAAAATAAAATAAATAGCCGAAATGATTGGGCACCGCGGAAAATAGCCGAAATGATTGGGCAATCGCGACCTTCGCGATATAAAAGCTGAAATGATAGAGCATCGCGGAAATAAAAAAAATGAATGAAACTTTTGCCCTACAGGCGATAGCACAGCAATCCCCGTATACAATCCAGGGGCGTAAACAAAGAAGAAAACACGTCTTTCCTCCCCATGCTCCATCAGAAAACGGAGCCAAGTCTTGATGGTAACTCATATAAAACCTGAAAGACGATCGGAGATCATCTCGTACCAGCGCGGAGTGGTCACCACCTCGACGTCCGTCTCAATACAACAGACGAGATGTCACAACAGCATTCTTCCTCCAACAGGACTCGGACGTGACAAAGCAAACAAAGCAAAGGCAAAATTCCTAGCTTCAGAGTCTTAACAGCAAGTCATATAAAGCCTGAAAGACGATTGGAGATCATCTTGCACCACTGCGGAATGGTCACCACCTCGACGTTCGTCTCGATACAGCAGACGAGATGTCACCCCAGCGTTCTTCCTCCAACAGGATTCAGACGCGACAATCAAACAGCGGAGCCACGGCAAAGTCCCTAGTTCCAAACCTCGACGGTTCACCAACAACCTAGAGACAACCGCGACATTCGTCTCGATATAGAGGACGCAATGCCAGCAAACGAAGCAAAGGCCAAATTCCTAGCTTCAGGGTCTTGACGGCAAGTCATATAAAGCCTGAAAGACTATCGGAGATCATTCCACACCAGCGCGGAGTGGTTATGACTCATCGGGGCTCTCCAAAATGAGCCTAACCTCAAGTAAAAAGTGACACGGAATATCCCTACGCTTGCTCTTTCGACGGTAAGATTACCTGGAAGATTGCTTGAAGACGTCTTGTCCAGCCCCCGAAGGGATCAGAGACACGACAATCGCAAGGCTACTCGAACAGCAAGATTGCATATCGAGGAATATATCAGCCAACGCGACAGTACGACTGCCAAAACCCTAAGTACCACAGACCCTAACGGACCTATGTCGTAAAGAGCATAGGTTAACTGTGACGTTAGGATATCTTGCGAGGAGTGCTCGATTCGGCTCGACTCATGAGGAAAAGCCTTAGGCAGTGGGGATTGAAAAACCTGTTTCCTAAGCACTGGGACCCTGCAAGTCGGTCCAAAATGGACTCTTGCATACTATTTACGGATCACACTCTCCGAAGTCAAATCTTGATAAGGAGGGAAACAACCGCTTACAGGTCTTCTCGACTCGTAAGAGGGAAAAATTCTCTTATAATATCCTTACGACTTTCAAGAGAAAACACACTTAGGAGTCCTCACGACCCCTAAGGAGAAAATACACCCGCGGGATCCTCTCGACTCGTAGGGAGAAAAGTCTTTATGAGACCTTCAAGCCTCATAAAGTTGAAAAGTCTTAGGTGGCAGATCCTAACCCTGTCTCCTAAGCCATCACTGCCCTACAAAGAGGTTAGGATGGACCATCTATGAGCCACACTTGCCAAAGCAACATGCCACAGAAATGGAGAACTTACTCATGAGCGTATAAACTACTTCACGCCAGAGTAAGACATAAAGATATAGAAGGGTGCGGCTCAAGAAATTGAGAGTTTGGAACTATATCCCTTAAGAGTTGAGATTTGAGTCAATGATAAATAACGACGCTTGTGTCCGCTCGTTATCTTCTCAGATCAAGATTTTGAAAGTTATATACCAACCCGAAACTGGTCATACACTATGCATAACTCTGCACTACTTCATCCACGTACATACTTACGTGGGCAAAGTAGTGGGGGCATTTGTTCCCGCCAAAAATTTGTGCACAAAAGAGCCTAAGCCTGGCAGCGATACGCTTAAGAAAATGTGAACCTGTATTTTCCGGGCTGTATTTTGACAAAATCCCAAATGAAAAACAGCTAAATTTTGATGGTATTGAAAGCATCTCAAAAAAAACCTTCGATTTGATATATTATAGGCCTCATAATTCATCCGGGATCAAAAGTTATGAGCAAATGTCTATGCACATGTGATCTAAGGAAGAAGATGCGAACCAGTATTTTTCGAGCTGTATTTTGACAAACTCTGGAATGAGAAACAGCTAAATTCTAATGATATTGAAATCATCTCAAAAAAACATTCGATTTGATATAATATGGGCCTCATAATTCATCCGGGATCAAAAGTTATGAGTAAATGTCTATGCACATGTGATCTAAGGAAGCAGATTCAAACCAGTATTTTCTGAGCTGTCTTTTGACAAACTCCGGAATGAGAAATAGCTAAATTCTGATGGTATTGAAAGCATCTCAAAAAAACCTTCGATTTGATATATTATGGACCTCATAATTCATCCGGGATCAAAAGTTATGAGTAAATGTGCTATGCACGTGTAATCTAAAGTAATGCTCTACTACATGGGGAATGCATTTTTTAGTCCCACATCGGGAAAAGGAGAGATGGCTTCTCTACCACTCTCATATAAATAAGAGGGGATACCTCTTAGAAAGGGTAGAGTTAAATTCTCAAAGAATTCAATACTCAAAGGAGCTTAGTTCTCTATGGGAGCCTAGTTCTCCATATATAGAAGCCCCGCTTCTCCTCATAATGCGCATGTGCGCTACGTGCAATGCACGTGTGCCCGCCACGCGCGCACCACATTAGAACATTTAATAATATTAAAAGGAGCTTAGTTCTCCATATATATAAGCCATGCTTCTACTCATAATGCGTATGTGCGCTACGTGCAACGCACGTGTGCCCGCCACGCACGCACCACGTGCAACACACGTGGGCACCATATGAGAATATTTAATAATATTAAAAGGAGCTTAGTTCTCCATATATAGAAGCCCTGATTCTCCTCATAATGCGCATATGCGCAAGCTCCATGTGCGCTACGTGTAAATATGAGCGTCCAACACGTGCGACGCACGTGCGCCCAACACGTGCGACGAAAGTGCTCGAACGCAAAGAACCCTTTTCAACAGCGAGAAGCTTAAGCTCCAGTCTGTTCTTCCCCCCTAATGAGTGAGACATGGTTCAAAGGGTACATCCCTCCACACCTTCGATATATGACAGTGTAATCTCTCAGTGTCGTCGGAGAGATGGTGGGTCCCAAAGACCAATGATCCTTCTTTCTAAAATAAAAAAAATAGAAAAAGGGATAGATATGGACAGAGAGATACAAAAATCTCCTAAAAAGAAAGTTTGAGAAGAACTCAGAAAGAAAAGAAGGTAAACCTTTGAAAAGAAGAATTTCTTCTAAAAAGATCAATGATCTAAGAACAAGATCAAGATCTTAAAATAAAAATAAAAAAAGAAAGATCAAATAATAAGAATAAAATAAGAAGTAATACACTTCTTTATTAGATCATTTGATCTAGATAAAGGCATTGCTTTTTGCTGAACTTTGGTTCTGGAATCTTAAAAGATTCTATTCTTTAATCCAAAATTGGATCAAGATAATTAACAGTGCCTTGCACTTTGGAGTTTGCACTGTTGCGCTCCTTGGATTGGCGCAAGCCACCAGGGAGCGCCACGTGTCAGTCTGCGTCTTACGCTTACAAAATATAGAGCACTGCTCTCTTAAATTGGCGCACTGCACCAGAGTGCGCCACGTGTCAGCAGCGCACTGGCGCAGCGCACTGCGCTAACTGCGCTTGCGCTCACCAGAGCGTGACACGTGTCACCTCCACATGCGCTTGCGCTCATTAATTGACGCAGAGCGCCTGACAGGCCACGTGGCCACTGTCAGATCTTTAATGCTCTGCATTATTTAAAGAGGGCCAAGCCCAATTTAAAAAAAGGCCTAATAGGCCTTATAAGATGCAATGCATCATTTTTAAAAAAGGGCAGAGCCCAAACAAGGGTCTGTCAGACCAAAACAGATGCTGTGCATCATTTAAAAGGGGCAGAGCCCAAATAAAGGTCCAACAGAGACCAAGATTAATGCTATGCATTATTAAACAAAGGGCAGAGCCCAAGCCAAGGCCTAACAGGCCAACTACAAATAAAAATGTTGAATATCTTCAACTGGACTTAGCCCAATTCTAGACGTAAGTCCTCAAATTAAATTGACTGAGCACGACTGCTATCTTAAATCAATTTACATCCGGTTCAAGGGTACATCTCTGAACTCCTCTGACATCTGTCGTTGTAATCCTTCAACGTCGTCAGAGAGGTGACGGGTCCCGACAACCACACATCGATATGGACTGTGGGGTCCTTAAACTCATGGACTTATGCGTCCTTAAACCAACAGTACGGACTGTAGGGTCCTTCAACTCATGGACTTAAGCGTCCTTAAACCAATATACGGACTTAAGCGTCCTTAAACTTACGGACTTAAGCGTCTTTAAACCAATGGACCACCATGTCCCTAAACTGGCAATGGACCCCCATGTCCCTAAACTGGCAATAGACCACTATGTCCCTAAACTGGAACAATAGAGCCCCAAATGCTCTTTTGTCGGATCTAAACGATCCTGTTTAAGTTGATCTTAGCCTCAAATATGGCTAACGTATCCTTACACCTTCAAACAGACTTTAGTCCCAAATTGGACTATGGATCGCCCAATCAACTTTGGTTCAAGGGTACATCTCTAAACTCCTCTGACATCTGTCGTTGTAATCCTTCAACATCGTCAGAGAGGTGATGGGTCCCGACGGCCATACATGCAGTGGACCACTATGTCCCTAAACTGGAACAATAGAGCCCAAATGCTCTTTTCCTGGATCTAAACGATCCCGTTTGAGTTGATCTTAGCCTCAAATATGGCTAACGTATCCTCAAACCAAAACCCCAAACCCAAATCTAAGAAAATACGGATTTGGACTAATCCACGTCCTACGGGCGACGGCATAACTTAGTCTCCGTATACAATCCACGGGCAACCACAAACAAAACAAACACCCATGACACGAAGTGAAATTCTGGAGAAGGAGAAAGTTGTTTCCGCGATATGTTAGCGTAATTAACTGCAGGGGCTTGCGCCTGCAGGGAAGAGCGTCCCCACAATCAAAAACCCCTCTAACGAGGGGGAATCTGACGAAATCTGCTACATCGGCCGCATCCGTCTAAACCTCCAATACACGGTGCCATAAATCAACTTGGCATCTTCGGAGACATGGACGGATAAAACCAAATAGCATCTGCCCCGAATCTCAGGGAAGATGTCCCCACGTCGTCTTGGCCGTCCATTCGGAGGGGAACAATACCTTTATTTCAAAACTTCACCTCCTTTATTTTCTTAAAAAGGTTTAGATTTCTGGGTTTCTGCTTACTTGAATTCCGTTACACTTTTACACATCGCATGATTCAAGTGTTGGTCACGAGCTAATATTTCGGGTCGTGACTGTTGCGCTCACGTGGCTCACACGTGAGTGCAGCGGTGGCAGCATCTGCGCCATTAGACCAATTTAGAAGTTGAAATGGCTCTCAGTGCCTATAAATAGGACCCTTGGCCCTTGAGATGACCTCTGTTCATCTTCTTGCTTTGTTTTTTTGAAAATTAATTCTCCCTCAGAGCCAAGCTCTTTCCCTTAAGAAATTTCTTAAGAGTCAAAACTCTGCCCAATTTAGGTAAGAATTGAACTTTTTTAACAGAGCTTTGCTCTCCTTAGATCATAGATCTAAAAAATATATTTTTAGGGTTTTACCCATTAACAGAGCCATGCTCATCTTTAGATCATAGATCTAAAAAACTTTAGGGTTTTTATCCAGAGCCATGCTCATCTTTTAGATTAGAGATCTTCAAGATATAATCTTTTTTAGTGTGATTTTAACCTATGAACTGGAACATTGTTCATGAAGAACTCTTAGAGTTTTTGTTCACAGATCTTGAAGATCTTAAAGTCTTTAACTTAAATAAAGCTTTTTGCTTTTAGGTTTTTTTTTTCTTTTGATGGATTATTCCATCTTCAGAGTGTAGCTCTTCAAAAGTTTTGGGGGAATTTTTATTCCTTCATCATTAATTATGACAGATGTCATATCTGTTGAAGGGCACCGCTCTCAAGGGAGATTTACTCCTCGGCCCAAGGGGCCGCCATTAAATGAGAATCCTCTTAAGATTTCCTCATTTGATGACTGTCTCATCAAATGATGAAGCTGTTTTATTAATGATGAGCCATCATCTAGATTGTGTGGGTCCCCTCTTGGTCCCCTTTTACTGCATTGCAGTGCGGTATGGATTTATCGTACCAAGTGCCAGAACTTGAGCTGTAGCATTGACGGCTAATTTTTTTTTTGCTCTTTTTCGCGCAGGTACTATGTCTTTCGACATTTCTTTCCCATTCGTCTGTTCGGAAAGTGGATTCCCTGAAGCACATGTTGATAGGGAAGTGTTTGCACTGATCAAAGATCATGATCCGGATTAAAAGAACCTTCATTTATGGGGAACGTGGTACAATCAGATCATCAGGGGGCAGCGTAGCTTCTCTTGCGCAGCACCTTCGGAGCCTATTTCGGCGATCCACTACGCCGACCCACCCCCGGTGAACTATACCGTGGAGGAGGTCAACTGGACTTCAGAGGGTCTCCTTCAGCATTCTATGGCTGCAATACCCGTACAGCCTCCAATGGCTTTGGATACCTTGGGGCGACGTATCTGTCAAGGCGGGTCGCTCCCTTGGGGATAGCCGTATATGATAGGCCTAACTCCTCGTCATCCAGCTGGGTATTTGCCATGGGCTCACTATATTTTGTCAGCCAAGAAGTCGCAGCTGATGAAGCTCGGGTTGTATCCTGAGATTTACGCTTCTCTTTTTCAATATTCCACGCCTCCTGAGGCACGAGAATATGGACCTAGAGTCCATATTTCTCCATACAAAAGAACTGTATGGAGAGCAGTCTCGTATCGCAAGATACGAAGTGTCGAAAAAGCTTTTTTCGGCAAGGTTGGCCGTCGGATCATCGGTAGCGGAACACGTGCTTAAGATGATTGGCTACATTGAGGAGCTCGCAGACCTTGGGACCACGTTGGAGAATGAATTCTATACTGATTTGATTCTCCAGTCCCTTCCTTCCACTTACGCCCAGTTCATTCTTAACTTCAACATGCAAGGAAAGGAGGTTGAACTTTCCGAACTTCTGAACATGTTGAGGACTGCTGAGGGCACCCTACAGAAGGGTAGGGAGACATCCACTTTGTTTGTAGGAGGATCTTCCTCTTCTAGGTCCAGGGCGAAAGCCAAGGGCAAGAAGAAGAAAGCCACCGCCAAACCAAAAGGCGGTGTCAGTAAAGTGGATACGAAGGAAAAAGGAAAAGCAACAAAGATAGCGGGGAAGCTAGTGGGGAAGGAAGAATGCTTCTATTGTCATAAAAGTGGTCACTGGAAACAGGATTGCAAGGCTTGGAAGGCCAGAACACAGGATTTGAAGCGAGTTGCAGCTTCAGCTTCAGGTGTGTATGTTATTGAAAATTGTCTATCAATAAACTCTACATCCTGGGTATTGGATACCGGATCAGGATCTCATATCTGTAATTCTTTGCAGGCGTTGAGAAAGCGTAGAGTTTTGAAGGCAAGTGACATGACCCTCAGAGTTGCGAACGGTGCTAGCATGGATGCTGAGGCCGTGGGGGACTATCACCTGGGATTGTCGGATGGACATTTTTTGGATTTGCGTAGTTGTTATTATGTACCAAATGCAACCTGTAATATCATTTCTGTATCTTTATTGTCTAAAGAAGGTTATGAATTTGCATTTGTAAGTAATGTAGTGAACATTCACCTTAATCAAGTTTTGATTGGGTCAGGTACATTAAACAACGGTATATACGTGTTAAACCAACCGTAGATTTTCAATGTCCAGAATACACACAAAAGAAAGTCTCCAGAAATCGATAAAACTTTCTTATGGCATTGTAGACTGGGTCACATCAATGAGAGAAGGTTGAGTAAGTTACATGCAGAAGGATATTTGGATCCGTTCGAATATCAATCGTATGCAACTTGTCAATCCTGTCTCAAAGGAAAGATGACAAAGACTCCGTTCACTGGACACGGAGAAAGAGCGAGCGAGCTCTTGGGACTTGTACACAGCGACGTGTGCGGTCCAATGTCTACACATGCGCGAAGCGGCTATTCTTACTTCATTACTTTTACGGATGATTTCTCAAGATTCGGACATGTCTTCTTGATGAAGCATAAATCCGAAGCTTTTGATAAGTTCCAGGAATATAAGAATGAAGTAGAAAAACAAACAGGCAAAAGTATCAAGGCACTGAGATCTGATCGAGGTGGTGAATACTTGAGTGCCGAGTTCCTGGGTTACTTAAAAGAGAATGGAATTCTCTCTCAGCTTACTCTTCCATACACTCCGCAACATAACGGTGTATCGGAGAGACGGAACCGAACCCTATTGGATATGGTACGGTCCATGATGAGTAACGCTGAGTTACCGCGATCGTTCTGGGGATATGCGCTAGAAACAGCTGCATACCTTTTGAACCGTGTTCCCACTAAGACTGTGCCTACCACACCATATGAGTTATGGAGTGGGAAGAAACCCTATCTTCAATACCTGAAGATTTGGGGATGTCCAGCTTATGTCAAAAAGCAGCATACAGACAAGCTCGAGGCACGCTCAGTACTGTGCAAGTTTGTGGGATACCCAAAGAACTCCAGGGGGTATATTTTATATTACGCAGAGAAACAAAAAGTCCTTGTTTCTCGTAATGCCCATTTTCTGGAACATCAGTTCTTAGAAAAAGAAAAAAGTGGGAGCGCAATAGAACTGGAAAAATTCCAGAACCACAAGCTATTACTGAAAGCTTAGTAGAACCAGAGGGTTCAAAAGATCAGGACATTCCCACGCCACTCCGCAGGAGTAGTAGGCAGTCTCATCCGTCCGAGAGATACTACGGTTTTCTCATTGACGGGGATAGAGAGGATTGCATCATAGACTGTGATGAGCTTACTAGCTTCTAGCAAGCCATTCAGAGCGTCGACTCGGTAAAATGGCTGGATGCAATGCGGACCGAAATGGAGTCCATGTACACCAACAAAGTATGGACGTTGGACATTGCTCCAGATGGGGTAAAACCCGTAGGATGCAAGTGGATCTTCAAAAGGAAGATTGGTGTAGATGGACAGGTTGAGACCTATAAAGCTAGACTGGTAGCAAAGGGTTTTCGTTAGCGACCTGGTTTGGACTATGACGAAACCTTTTCTCCAGTAGCTATGCTGAAATCCATTCGGATCCTTCTTGCCATTGCTGCCTTCCACGATTATGAGATTTGGCAAATGGACGTAAAGACAGCTTTTCTAAATGGTCATTTAGAGGAGTGTGTCTATATGGACCAGCCAGAGGGTTTCATTCAGGGTGGGAGTAGCGGAAAGGTGTGCAAGTTGCTCAAGTCCATTTATGGACTAAAGCAGGCATCGCGGAGTTGGAACATCTGTTTTGATGAGACGGTCAAGGAATTTGGCTTTATCAAAAATCCAGATGAACCATGCATCTATTGTAGATTTGTTGCGAGAACTGTAGTATTCCTTGTTTTATACGTGGATGACATTCTCTTAATAGGAAATGACATTCCTATGCTACAATCTGTCAAAGGGTTCTTGTCACACAGGTTCTCCATGAAAGACCTGGGTGATGCCTCATACATTTTGGGTATCCGGATCTACCGTGACAGATCCAAGAGGATATTAGGACTTTCCCAGTCCAGGTACATCGACACCATACTGAAGAGATTCAGTATGGAAGATTCCAAGCGCGGTAATCTACCGGCTTGTCACGGGATCACCCTCTCTAAAGAGATGTCTTCCAAGACTGATGTGGAGAGGGATCGCATGTCTATTATACCCTACGCTTCTGCGGTAGGCTCTATAATGTATGCGATGTTGTGTACCAGACCGGATGTGGCTTATGCACTGAGTATGGTAAGCAGGTATCAGTCAAACCCTGGGGAGAAACATTGGATAGTAGTAAAGAACATTCTCAAGTACCTGAGAAGGACTAAGGAGATGTTCTTGGTGTATGGCGGAAAATACCTGCAGATTGAGGCCTTTGCTGACTCCAGCTTCCAGAGTGACAAGGATGATTCCAAGTCCATGTCGGGTTTTGTCTCAATGGAGGGGCGGTGTGTTGGAAGAGCTCCAAACAGGAAACCGTTGCTGACTCGACTATGGAAGCGGAATACATCGCTACATCTGATGCCGCAAAAGAAGCTGTCTGGATGAGGAAGTTCTTGAGAGAACTTCAGGTGGTTCCGTCCATTGTTGACCCAATACCTCTGTATTGCGACAACAACAGGGCTATAGCTTTAGCGAAGGAACCCAGGTCCCATCAGAAATCCAGACACATCTTGAGGCGGTATCACCTGATCAGGGAGATCGTGGATCGCCAGGAGATCGAGGTCCGGAGAGTTGCATCAGAGGATAACACAGCAGATCCATTCACCAAGGCCTTGCCCCAGACTCAGTTCGAGCGGCTGATCGAGATGATAGGTCTTCGATACGCCAGTACATGGCCTTAGTGCAAGTGGGAGATTGTTAGTGTATATGCCCTAGAGACCATTACTGTATCATACTAGTTTGTATATTACTTGATGGAAGCTTGGGATATTCACAGTTGTATATACAATCTTGCTCGAAATGGTAGTATGCTACTTGGTTTGTCTCT
This sequence comes from Agapanthus africanus, assembly GCA_030015575.1. Classification (NCBI taxonomy): domain Eukaryota; kingdom Viridiplantae; phylum Streptophyta; class Magnoliopsida; order Asparagales; family Amaryllidaceae; genus Agapanthus; species Agapanthus africanus. The sequence continues at coordinate 175,005,926 of JASDDO010000026.1, read as the reverse complement.
ACTTCAATATGTGCATGTGTTTCTTTTAGCATATCGCTGATATACATATTAGTAGAGCCCTTAGGATCTTTGCTTGATTACCAGCGTTGTGATGGCGCTCGCACTTGTGGGAGCTGGGTAATCTATAAGCACATCCTTATACTGGTCCCTGGTCGTTGGACTATCGAGACAGGGCATCGATACTCCGGAGTAGACTAGCGTATGCGCTTCTCATCCCAGTGTGGGAGACGGTCTGTCCCACAGCCGTCAGTACGTCGTACTTGAGATAGTATACGGGTGCTCGTTAGGTTACGAGTACACTGGACAGGACTCGTCGGGAACTGTTGGTTGGTAGTATACCTATCGTCAGTTATCAGTTCCCAGGTGATATGAGTACAGCTTAGTCCGCTGACTTGACACTGTCACTTCGCCTCGAGTGTGTTCCCACTGCACTTTGATTACTACCCTACCACGGCTCAAAGGAGTCGTGCAAACAGGTAGTTTTTGGGTGCAGTCCCGAAGCACTTGGAGGCAGTGACGGTTAGACAGGATTCGTCTCTCCCGGTATTGGGGGTTGACATCGCGCTGTGTCCAGGAGAGCCATTACACGAGTAGTCCCTGGCCAGGGCAAGCGAGATATACTGGTAGGTTTCCAGTGTTATCTCAGGGTGTTCTGGGCTACACTCCGACACGACTTGTACCGCTATTAGGGGACTGACGTTCACCGCCCCCCTAGGCCCGCCATGCGATGTATCAGACGAACAGACCGGACTGTACGGAGACTGTCACATACAGGCTCAGTAGGAGTTCAGATGGGGTTCACCTCGTCAGTCTTCTTATCGACATCTACCTGGGGACCGTTACGTACAGCTAGTGCCGCTTGCGGTCTGTGGTTAAACCCACTGCCAGCGTAGTGTCGAGTCTTTAGAGTCCCACACAGAGAGCTATTCGCCTTTAGGCAAAATGAGTAGAGGTCGCATGGTTTTGCGACAGGGTTCGTTCACATTCGCGCACTTGTGCACGTTTGCTGTCCGGACAGTTTATACTAGCAGGCTTTGGTTTAAGCCGGATCCTAGTATATGTTTTGGGATTGGTTTTTCTCATTGTATTCGTGTTCCTCGGATCACGAATGCGGGTGCGTATGCACAGTTGTTTGAGACAGAGGGAGAGGACCTTGATTAGGGTTAATGGCTATTGTCATTTTTATTAACCCTAATACTTATGTGTGTATTATAGTTAATTGATAATTAGTTTAATAATTGTGCATGGTTATGGTTGTTGACCTTTTGACCTCCTTGACTTGTTGACCTAGGTTGACACTTTGACCATCATCATTTCTTTTGGAAGATGCTTTTTGATCCTTGCAAATTGAAATGATAATGGTCACATCATGATTAACCATGGCAATTATCTTACTAATTATCTAATTAAAATAATACGCATATATTTGTGAGAATGGTTGATTCTATTCTCATTCTATCATTTCATTTCTCTCTCTTGTTCTTCCTCTCCCTCAAGCTCTCCCCTCTCATGTGTTGAGAAACACTTGAGCTTGAGAAAAACCCTCTCTTGATCATCTCTACTCTCATCTAGGGTTGAAGGACTAGCACTTCTTGAACCCTAGTTACTTCTAGCTTGGAGTTGAAGCCAAAGGTTGAGGCTTTCGGGTGGATCTTTCTTTGACGGGAGAAGACGACAAGGTGACCTCATTCCACTACTCCAAGGAGCAAGGAGAGAAGGACATAAAGACCAAAGGTATAACCTTTCTAGCACTTAGCTAGTTTCTAGTTAGCTTTAGTAAGTTTTTGTTTAGCAAAGATCCTTTAAAGTCTAGTCCATGTTGCCTAAGCTCATAAAAATCCGATTTTTATTCCGTTTTCCGCCTCCCCGCAAGTACCGGGGTGGGCAACCTGGACTTACAGATACACCAAATTTTATATCATTCCCACACCTTTTCTGTGTTGATTTAGTTGGTGAAAAATTAACGGTTTACCAACAATAGAACTTTTTACATTGCTAAATTAACGGTGAAATGGTGTTGTAATCATATGAAATTTGGTGTATCGACAAATTCGAAGATGGAGATCAAGTTGGAGGGTGCCGATCATCGAATAAAATGGTGGAGGACATGATTTGTGTCGCCATCTAATGCAAAAAGCCTCCTAGGGCCTCTTTCCTCCATATATATATATATATATAGAGAGAGAGAGAGAGAGAGAATAATGGAGGAAAGAGGTCATAGGAGGCATCGAAAAAACACTCCCTCCGTCGTGTTTTTCGACGATCGGAATGCATCATCTTCATCATTATCATCTAAGATGTGGGTACAACAAATTTCATGTGATTCTATAACTTTTTCACCGTTGATTTAGCAACGTAAAAAGTTCTATTGTCGGTAAACCGTTAATTTTGAACCCACTAATTCAACGGTGAAAAGGTTGTAGAATTACATGAAATTTGGTGTATCCGTATCTTAGATAATTACGATGAATATGATATATTCCGATCGTCGGAAAACACGATGGAGGGGTGTTTTTTCGACGCCATAGGAGGAAATTCACTCATATGGCATCTTTGCTCATATATATATATATATATATATATATATATATATATATAAATATATATATATATATATATATATATAGAGAGAGAGAGAGAGGTTAATGGAGGAAAGAGGCCATAGGCGGGAATTTCCTCTTATAGCGTCGAAAAAATACACCCTTCCTCATTTAATCCGACGATGGGTACCCACCATCTTCATCGTTATCATCTAAGATGTGGGTACACAAAATTTCATGTGATTTTACAACTTTTTCACCGTTGATTTAGTGGGTTCAAAATTAACGGTTTACCGACAATAGAACTTTTTACATTGCTAAATCAACGGGGGAAAGATTATAGAATCACATGAAATTTGGTGTACCCACATCTTAGAAAATAACGATGAAGATAGTGGGTGCCGATCGGCGGAAAAAATGAGGGAAGGTGTATTTTTTCGACGCCATAGGAGGAAATTCCCTCTTATGGCATCTTTCCTCCATTATTCTCATATATATATATGTAACATTTTGGAAAATTATAAATATTAATTTATAATTTTAACTATGAATTTAAATAAAGTTTGCAAAGTGATATCACATACGACTTTTGATATCGGAATTATATCCGTAAAATTGTAATTATTTTGGTAAATATGAAGAAAATATATGATATCATAAATATGATATTTTAATTGTACTAAATATGACATGAGATATTATTATAAGATAATGGTATTTAAGTGTTAAGATAAGTATTTCATTCTTTTTGCAATTGAATTTAGATTTTACATAAAAAGTTTTTAATTAATTTATGGTTGGTTATATCTTAACCTAAATCTAAACCCTCACCCTCAACACACCCTCACCCTTGCTTAACTCCCTACACCTCCTCTTTCTTCATTTTACACCTCCTCTTTCTTCCATGCCACCTCCACCTCTCAACCTCCACATCATGCTCTCTCTACACGACACAATATGGTGATCTCTTTAGCCTCCTCAAACTGAACACAACACATTCAGCCCCAAACCAAAAATAATTCCAAGTGTTCATCATATCCAAAGAGTGAAACCTTAACCCTCTCCTCAAAGTTGTGCACATCATTAAGCTTGATACAAACCTTTGATGATTCAACAAGCCCTTCATGAGCTGGAATCCTTTGTGCATCATCTCAATAGTTATATCTCCTTCTCTCTTTACTTAATCAATTCTGTTCAATATCAGTTTATATGTGCAGTATAGGAAAACAGTTGGTTTTAGGATATTTATCATACTGATATTGAATTTGGAACCACTAGGTGTAACCACTAGAAAATCTAGCAACACCAGAATTATCATAAGACCACTAGGAGACTTCATGTAAAGCCCGAACCCCAAACTCCATAATTGACCCGGCGACATCCTTCAATTGTCCGAGCTCGCCGGCCCCCATAGGGTTTTTGGTGTTGATTTTTCTCCTGTAGCTCTATTATGGTATGTTATAAGCTATGGTATTGTTTGATTTGTTCCAATATTCATAAAGAGAAATCTGGGAATGTTTAGTTTGAGTTTTATTAAAGTTTCCGACATTTCGATATAATTTTCCGTATTTCAGTACTGCAACTAAAACGTTGACGTTCGTGCGTTAAGTTCAGAGGCATTTGATCGTCTTTGGGGTAAGTGAGCGGTAAGTTCTAACCTACGGGTACTTAGCTCGTTGTTTTGAGTTTTGATATGATTTTTACGTCGATATGATATAACTACGATTATAGGTACGATTTCGAAGATTTCCGAAACGGAGTTGGCGGACATAGCAGCGTGGATTTCAGCAAGGTTATCAAGTTGGTGGGTAGATTTACATCTATGTGGGAAGTCGGGTGATAGCGTATAGCACCCCCGCAACCTTATACATATGTTATTATGATATATAGTTAGTTTTAGTAGTTGTGCAAGATAATGATATTGAAGTTATGATTGCATTTAGTATATATTCACGTGCATATAGTTTATTCATGAATTGGGGGATTGGTACGATGGATTATGCCGTACTTGTGATATAAAATTTGTATGCCGAATAACGGTCAAGTCTCTTTAGCCTCGTAAAGTAATATTTTATTTCGTGTTAGGATGTAATACTCGTGTGAGCTATACTCTTTTAAAAACTAACGATTCGTTTCCCTTATTTAATGATAAAAGTCAAGGATGCGTGTCGATTTCCAAAACGAATATATGTTTTAACCTAAGGCAGCTTCCTTATTTCAAAACCGACGTTTCGTTCCATTTCCAAAGCTGATGGTATAGCTCATAGCAAGTAGTTACATTTAATAGTTACGCGTAGATTTACTTACAAGTTCGCGTTATATTTATCGATTTTATACGTTTCCGTAATACGAACACTCTGATAGATCACTGCATAACTACCAATGATTATCATGTTGCACGAGCACATATGCATATGTTACGCTACACCTCATTGGTACTGTCATGTCACTGTAGAACTGTTATAATACATAATGCGTATGTGTATGTCGTTACGAGTAGTCATTATATACTTATAGAACACTTGCACAAATACTAATGATTATTATATTGCACGAGCACAGACGCGTATGCTACACTACACATCATTAGTATTGCCATGACACAGTAGAATTGATATGTTTATTGCTTGTATAGCTTTAGTTATGTACTTTACCTTATTATCTGAAAAGCACTGCGAATACCAGTACCATGGGTATTCATATTTGATTCTTATGAGTTTTCTGGATGTTTTACTCTTGATGATATATATCAGTGGTATGGGACGCTGTTATATATTTATATATATAATATATCATCAAAATGCTCTATGCAAGTATTCTTATTCTATTCTTGGTGTTTCTGGATATGATGAGTTGACGTCTACCATGGGTTTAGTGTTTTCTGATTGTTTTATTCCGGACCGAGTGGGGGATCTATACGGTCGCGGATTTTTATGCTATCCGGACTGAGTGGGGGAGCTATACAGTCGGATACATGGTGGACCCGGTCGAGACCGAGGGGCAGGATAGCCGCATTGAGGCGGGGAGCCTAGCGAGGATACTCGATACCGGAGATAGAGATGAGCACGGTAGATATCCCGGGGATACTGATCGAGGTTCGATTGGACACGGCTGATATCCAGGGAATACTGACCGAAGCCAGGGATATCGGGTGGCGATCATCTGTTGAGATGGTGTCGACGGTATCTGCATTTGCATGTCGGTGATGGACACAAGAGATTTGAGTATTTGCGTGTCCGTGATGGACACGAGAGACTTCTGATTTCGGGTGTCGATACTGGAAATCCATATATATTGATATGTTGTTATCATGAGATACACAGTTATGTTATGAGTTATTGTAGCCGACCAGGACTGATTCGGGGGACAGTACCTGCATACCTGTTTACGAGTAGTTGCATATAAAAAGAAATTCAAAATCGAGCTATAGCCTCATTATTTTGACGTGTATGATATGACATGGAAATCTTTTAAATTGTAAACCTCTTAACACTATTCATTAAAACAGCAGGACGTATATTGTCACGCCTCGCTTCCCGGAGTGCGCTAAGATGGCACGTGACAGAGCCAACCATGCTACTGTGGCTAGGAAACATCCCTCCACAGTCACATTACGGCTGTCTATAAGATATCAAGAACAGTAGAAATAAAATAAACTATCTAGTACATGTCCATGAGCCAGAATAAACGAGTCAAGAAATAATATGCGGAAGCGATAAATCCAATGAGCAATAACATCTGGAAAGTAAACATAACTAAACTGGATACTAACAGGATCCTCACTGCTCAGCCTGACGGCGGAAATACTCCTGATCAGCCTGCGACAAGGGTAGAGGATCTGGGCCATGCAAAACCCAGACGTCAGTGCGTCATAATATCAATAATAATATAATCAAGGGGTAGCAGGACATGCAAGCACGAGTAAGAACAGTAACAAGTCAACAGGAATATATAACAGTTAAGTATAGCAGTATAAGTGACGTGCAGTGATCAATCTTAACTGTGCTACTGGGTCATCTATTCTAAGTCTTTGAAATCAATTAATGTAATTCTCATCGTAACCCATCGGTGATTATTTTGTAACGCCCGAAAAAACGGCAAACACTAGGTATTCCGTAACGCCCGGAAAAACGGCAAACAATAGGTATTCCGTAACGCCCGGAAAAACGGCAAACAATATGATAGCCCTTTGAGTTACGTTCGGTTACACTCTTGATTTCCCCATACCCCCAAGTTATGTGTTCAAGTCAGGTATTGATAAATCTGAAGCTAATGCCAACACAGGATCAAGCAGGAATATGTTTGTCTATACAGACAACAGGATATATCCATCGGGACAACGTATCAGGTTGTCGGCATTAGAAACAGGATCAGGTAACATGTCAAGTAGTGATATATCAGGTCATGTCATGTTGTGTACATGTATCAAGTCATGTCAAGTAGTGGTGTATCAGGTCACGTCAAGTAGTGTACAGGTATCAAACGGATGCTCATAATAAAACTGTAACAGGTACGGGTGCACAAATAAAGCATGGATGCACAAATATTTATCAGGGATTACATCATGACTATGTAGGATGCACAAGATCAAGTATGGGATACTAATATAACAGTAAAATGAAATAATATAGTCTCGGCGTGCAACTAGATATGTAATAAACCGTACGGATACAGACGGATACTATAAAACTGTAAATCGGTAAAATTTGCTGAATATTAAAACACAAGCACTATTATTTATTAAATAGATATTGATATAATAATATTATCATGGATAACATATTCAAACCGATTAATAACTATAAAAGTGGTATTGATTAACCATGCACAAGAAAATTCCGTTCAGAAATTCAGCGTCACCCTGATTTGTAAAATAACTTAAAAATAACAAACGTTCTCCAAAAGGGACGTGTTTTATACCAAAACAAAGATAATTCAATAAGGTTTTCATTTTTATAAGTTAAAGTATCTCAGGTTGTTCCTATAAAAACCTATGAACATTCGAAGTTGACAGTTTGCTGCTGGAATTTCCTTGGACAGCAGTTTAGAGATATTTTCATTTGCATTTTACGTTATTTAAACAATTTATTTTGCAAGTAAATATTTCATAAAGTTATAGTATTCTGAGTTAGATTTGCAACGAACTAAAGAACGTATACTAATGATTTTTCTATGATTTATAATGAATTTTATAAGGTAAGGTGTACAGTAAATTTCAGATTTGTCGTATCTGCTTTGCAACGACGTTTCATGTGTAAACTATAATATTTTCAAACTATATTTTGTATACCATTATAAAATGCAGATTATAAACTAATTAAATATAATAATAAGAAATATTACGACGATATATATTTTTATAGATATAATTATAGCATGTCGCAAGTTGTAAACTTTCATACATTTTATATTATAAAACCGATTAACGTTAAATAACTACGGTGTATAAATTATATAGATATAGCTGTATGATGATGATGATGATGATGATGATGATGATACGGAAACATATAAATAAATTACATAAAGCATAGCATATAGCAAGTTGTAAACTTGCCTCGATCGAATCACGCAACGGATACGCACGGCACGTCCGGCGTCGGTAAATCGCTGCAACGCACACGCGGCACGCGGGACGGGTCCAGGAAAGGAAAGAGGGTGATCACACAGGCAAGGTACGTTCACTGGATCACTCGGATCGTCAGCAACGAGCACGGTTCCGGCGGTGATCACCGGAATCAAGAAACAAGATCAAGAAAGAAGAAAGAAGAAGAAGTAAGAAAAAGAGGCTGTGTATTAAATAAGGAAAGAATAAATAAATAAATAAATAAATAAAATATATAAATATATATATATATATATATATGCAGAGGAGAGAGAGAGAGAAAGGGATTGTTGGTTTGTTAGGAAATTAGTTTAGATTTAAATTTAAAAAAATCTTTTATTAGTTAACTAAATTTTAATTTGTATCAGTTTATAAAATTAATATTATATAAATAAAATTTGTTATTCTGGTAAATACAAATATAGTCCAAAACATGCCCGGGTCGGGTCTAAAATTCAGTTTTAAAATATGAAAAATATACATGTCGACCAAAATTAAAGTTGGATATCCGGTTAAAGAAAATGCATACCCCCAAGAACGGATGCATGTATGTGCGTGTAGCCATCCAAACAAGTCCGTTTCACTGAACGGAACGAGAACAAAATGCGCGGATGCTACCTCAGGGTCAGGGGTAACATGCAGGTCATGCAATATATTTTTAAACTATTTTATGTGACTTAAATGTTATATAAAAATGCATATGCCAGGTAAAATACTAGTATGCAAATGAAAGTGCACGAGTCCACGTATCAAGTCAGGATAAATCATAAACATGAATCAAAACAGGTTTCAAGCATGCGGGTCAGGTCGGATGCAAATACAGATGTCAAATACACTGTTCACACCCAAAACACAATAAATCAGGAAAATACCATAAATAAAGAAATACGTGAAATAGAACTGGTATAAATGAACTAGGGAGTTACATATATCTTAAATAAGATATCTATTATATTTCATACTATCGCGTCTGCTTTTATACCGAGACATATGTATTCAGCGGGTATTTTTAAGAAGATATATATATATATATATATATATATATATGTCTACTTATGGGCGTATACCTAGATACATGTCATTTGTATTTGATATATTCTATATTGGGATCATGTGATAGATAGACTTGCATTTAAGATACATATGCATTTCATATGTTATATTAGTACAAGTTATGATAGTACTATACTTATGACCTAGGTATCGTTGTGCATTTCGATTTCTACCTTGTGATGTACTTGTATTCACTGAGTTGGCAACTCATCCCCGTTGTGCCACAGTTCTTGCAGGTTTTACCGTTTGGACTATCAGCGGCTTGGCACACATTCCTTGCGGTGATTGTTTTGGGTAAGTGAGTTACTATTGTATCGTACTCGTACTTGGTTATTCATAAATTCTTGTATCTTGCAAAAACTCTATCAACTTAGAAATGGTATATTGTGGACTTAGAAGCGAGACTTAGAAATTGTGTTGTGATGTCGCACTCATTGGAGTCGACTTTTTATATCGTTTGCTTGGTTGCTCCGTCGTTTGGGCGTGGAAGCTAGCTCCCGTTGAGATGCTATTTTTTTCATTTTGGTTGTCTTGGGTTTTTATGCAAAATTACAAAGGAGGTGCTGTCAAATTTCAAAACGTCATAGATGCTCTTCAAACATATTTGTTTAAAATCAAATGGTTATTTTAAAATGATTCCATCTGATAATTTTTTTAAAAACTTCACCTCCGACATTTTCAAAAGAAAAAGGTTTAGATTCCGGGTTTCGGCTTACTTGAACCACGTCGGCGTGTTTAGATGTCACGTGATTTAAGTTCCGGTCACGTGCCACTTTTGGGTCGTGACAAAGTTGGTATCAGAGCGTTTGGTTTAACCTTTGTTCGAGTTTAAGTTTGGTTATATGGGGTCTAGGCATGCACTTTGTTACCTAGACTTTACCTTGTAGAACTTGGAATTGACTTTGGGGGTCTTATACCCAAACTTTCGTTATATAGGATGACCTTTGTTGATGGAACAGGTACTAAGTAGAGTGACGTACCGTACATATGTTCTGCGGCATATTTACGATATGATACTCCGCCTAAGTTACCTTAGGATTTATATCTTGAGATCTTCCTTCTATTCATTCCGTTGATCTATCCTCGTCAATGCATGTTAATTGTTCCGGTCACCATGTTTATGGAAGCCGAGAGGGTTGCAGTTAGAGATACGATCAGAGCAGACTTGTCTGGGACAAGGACTGACCAGGGTGACTTTCCGGTGATATAGAGACATGTCGTTTATAATTATTTGATCGAGTTCTAATATTGAAGCGAGTTTCTTCGGGATCCGCACCAGATGGTAGAGTCATTGCTAGAGATCAGCCGGACTTGAGGCGTGATGTTTTCCCCTCTCCGAAGATCATGGTGTTGCGTACTGTTCAGACAGTGGTACCAATCATTGCTGAGGTTATCGAGATGTTGCTTCTAGAGTTCATGAAGTTAAAGGTTGACGATGTCTACAAGTGTAGATGGATTAGAAGGATTCATAGCCTTTCAGATGTGGAATGGTCAGGACTTTTAATCCGTTGTGGCGCCCCGATACGAGATCGGTGAGATTGATTGCTTCTTCCGATGGATCTTGCTCAGACCTGATGTGAGTACCTCGAGAAAGAGATCGTACAGTAAGTTTTCCTCCAACGAATTGGGACAAGTTTTCGAAGTGATCTTAGCCAGATTCATCTACAGAATATCAGAGATCCCGGATTCGTGTTTTTGGAAGTCTTGTAAGGCTCCGGGCATGGTCATAATCGAGTATGACTTGCAACTCGTATGATTATCGTGATACGCTCCTTAAGTGGTTGATATTGGAGAATTATGGAACATGGGATTGGTGTGAAGTTTTAGTGGACAGTTGTTCTTCACAATTGATATTGAAGATTTGAGGCATATAATGAGACGCGTACGACTACACTTCAGGAGGAAATCATAAAGGAATGACAGCTGTTACTAAAGAGAAAGTGGATTCAGTAATGAGTGCTAGTTCCGGGCAGGCTGGATAGCTGAGATCAACAGGAGACTTGAAGGGGTTCTTTCTGAAAGTTTATAATAAGGAAGATTGGACCCAGGATTAGTTGTTGGCGCACACACAGAGATTAGAGATTTCCATCGTCTATTTGTTGCGTTGAGAAAGACCAAACAAATTGTTAAGGAGGTGTGGTGAGAGGTATCAGCAGTAGGACTGATTGTGTCGTTACTTCTCACCGGACGATAGTATAAAGAGGATATTGCATTAGAGATCAATAAGAAAAACCGGAATTCAGAGACAGAGAACGTTAGATCATGGCAGACGGCAAATAGTAATCCTTGCTCTGCCAATTCCGAGTGTGGAAACACCTTCCGACATTGAAGAGGATATGCTTCGATGCCATTTGAGTTCGATTTGCGTTTTTATGATCTAAATATTTCATTTTTAACATTGAAGAAAGGAAAACTCAACGTCTATTATTCAGACATATGTATTTTTGAGGATTTGAGGGTCACCAAATGATTTCGTGCACACCAGTTGCACGTTTTGATTTTTGTGCACTCTGATGCACTTGATTTTGATTTTGTGCACCCCGATGCACTTGATACTATTTTGTACACTTAGTTCCATACACAGTGGATATCGTTTCGTGCACGCTTGTTGCACTTAGCGCTGTTTTAGTTTCATGCACGCCGTGACGCGTGGTTTGAGATTTGCATGCAAAACCCGTTAGGGTTGATTTTGTTTTCATAATTGCACTTGAAAGGATATTTTATAAATTTGATTTCTATATTTTCGCTTGGTCGTGTGCACCGATATTGCACTACGACTATGGCATTGATTATGTACTTGGAATACACAACGGTTTTGTATTTGATGTTCTGCGGCATAACTGGAGTAATTCTCATAGCAACCACTAGAATTACAGTTATGTGAGTTATATCTTTTTGAGTTTTCACGCACGCTATTGCTTTATGTTACGTCTTAGCTCATGTGGGATTTCGGAGCTCCATTGTATTGAGCGGACGATGTGTTTTAAAATTTGGACCCCAGAAAATTGTTTTGAAATGAGTTGATTGGATTGAGAAAAATGTTTTAAGAAGGGTGTTTAATTTAAATTCGGGGACCGAATTTCTTTATAGGGGAGGGACTGTAACATTTTGGAAAATTATAAATATTAATTTATAATTTTAAATATGAATTTAAATAAAGTTTGCAAAGTGATATCACACACGACTTTTGGTATCGGAACTATATCCGTAAAATCGTAATTATTTTGGTAAATATGAAGAAAATATGTGATATCATAAATATGATATTTTAATTGTTCTAAACATGACATGAGATGTTATTATAAGATAATGGTATTTAAGTGTTAAGATAAGTATTTCATTCTTTTTGCAATTGAATTTAGATTTTACATAAAAAGTTTTTAATTAATTTATGGTTGGTTATATCTTAACCTAAGTCTAAACCCTCACCCTCAACACACCCTCACCCTTGCTTAACTCCCTACACCTCCTCCTTCTTCACTTTACACCTCGTCTTTCTTCCATGCCACCTCCATCTCTCAACCTCCACATCATGCACTCTCTACACCACACAATATGGTGATCTCTTTAGCCTCCTCAAACTGAACACGACACATTCCTCAGCCCCAAACCAAAAATAATTCTAAATGTTCATCATATCCAAAGAATGAAACCTTAACCCTCTCCTCAAAGTTGTGCACATCATTAAGCTTGATCCAATACAAACCCTTGATGATTCCACAAGCCCTTCATGAGCTGGAATCCTTTGTGCATCATCTCAATAGGTATATCTCCTTCTCTCTTTACTTAATCAATTCTGTTCAATATCAGTTTATATGTGCAGTATAGGAAAACAGTCGGTTTTGGGATATTTATCATACTGATATTGAATCTGAAACTACTAGATGTAACCACTAGAAAATCTAGCAACACCAGAAGTATCATAAGACCACTAGGAGACTTCATGTAAAGCCCGAACCCCAAACTCCACAATTGACCCGGCGACATCTTTCAATTGTCCGAGCTCGTCGGCCCCCATAGGGTTTTTGGTGTTGATTTTTCTCCTGTAGCTCTATTAGGGTATGTTATAAGCTATGGTATTGTTTGATTTGTCCCAATATTCAAAAAGAGAAATCTGGGAATGTTTAGTTTGAGTTTTATTAAAGTTTCCGACATTTCGATATGATTTTCCGTATTTCAGCACTGCAACTAAAACGTTGACGTTCGTACGTTAAGTTCAGAGACATTTGATCGTCTTTGGGGTAAGTGAGCGGTAGGTTCTAACCTACGGGTACTTAGCTCGTTGTTTTGAGTTTTGATATGATTTTTACGTCGATATGATATAACTATGATTATAGGTACGATTTCGAAGATTTCCGAAATGGAGTTGGCGGACATAGCAGCGTGGATTTAAGGAAGCTTATCAAGTTGGTGGGTAGATTTACATTTATGGGGGAAGTCGGGTGATGGTGTATAGCACCCCCGCAACCTTATACATATGTTATTATGATATATAGTTAGTTTTAGTAGTTGTGCAAGATAATGATATTGAAGTTATGATTGCATTTAGTATATATTCACATGCATATAGTTTATTCATGAATTGGGGGATTGGCACGATAGATTATGCCGTACTTGTGATATAAAATTTGTATGCCGAATAACGGTCAAGTCTCTTTAGCCTCGTAAAGTAATATTTTATTTCGTGTTAGGATGTAATACTCGTGTGAGCTATACTCTTTTAAAAACTAACGATTCATTTCCCTTATTTAATGATAAAAGTCAAGGATGCGTGCCGATTTCTAAAACAAATATATGTTTTAACCTAAGGCAGCTTCCTTATTTCAAAACCGACGTTTCGTTCTATTTCCAAAGCTGATGGTATAACTCATAGCAAGTAGTTATATTTAATAGTTATGCGTAGATTTACTTACAAGTTCGCTTTATATTTATCGATTTTATACGTTTCAGTAATACGAACACTCTGATAGAACACTGCACAACTACCAATGATTTTCATATTGCATGAGCACATATGCATATGTTACACTACATCTCATTGGTACTGTCATGTCACTGTAGAACTGTTATACTACGTAATGTGTACGTGTATGTCGATACGAGTAGTCTTTATACACTTATAGAACACTTGCATAAATACTAATGATTATCATGTTGCACGAGCACAGACGCGTATGCTATACTACACATCATTAGTATTGTCATGACACAGTAGAATTGATATGTTTATTGGTTGTATGACTTTAATTATGTACTTTACCTTATTATCTGAAAAGCACTGCGAATACCGGTACCATGGGTATTCATATTTGATTCTTATGAGTTTTCTGAATGTTTTACTCTTGATGATATATATCAGTGGTATGGGACGCTGTTATATATGTATATATATAATATATAATCAGAATGCTCTATGCAAGTATTCTTATTCTTTGCTTGGTGTTTCTGGATATGATGAGTTGACGTCCACCATGGGTTTAGTGTTTTCTGATTGTTTTATTCCAGACCGAGTGGGGGAGCTATACGGTCGCGGATTTTTATGCTATCCGGACTGAGTCGGGAAGCTATACAGTCGGATACATGGTGGACCCGGTCGAGACCGAGGGGCAGGATAGCCGCATTGAGGCGGGGAACCTAGCGAGGATACTCGATACCGGAGATAGAGATGAGCACGGTAGATATCCTGGGGATACTGATCGGGGTTCGATTGGACATGGCTGATATCCAGGGAATACTGACCGAGGCCAGGGATATCGGGTGGCGATCATCTGTTGAGATGGTGTCGACGGTATCTGCATTTGCATGTCGGTGATGGAAACGAGAGATTTGAGGATTTGCGTGTCGGTGATGGACACGAGGGACTTCGGATTTCGGGTGTCGATGCTGGACATCCATATATATTGATATGTTGTTATCATGAGGTACACAGTTATGTTATGATTTATTATAGCCGACGAGGACTGATCCGGGGGACAGTACCTGCATACCTGTTTACGAGTAGTTGCATATAAAAAAAAATTCAAAATCGAGCTATAGCTTCATTATTTTGACGTGTCTGATATGACATTGAAATCTTTTAAATTGTAAACCTCTTAACACTATTCATTAAAACAACATGACATATATCTTAAATAAGCTATCTAATATATTTCATACTATCACGTCTGCTTTTATGCTGAGACATATGTATTCAGCGGCTATTTTTAAGAAGAGATTTATATATATATTTTCAGCTACTTATGGGCGTATACCTAGATACAGGTTATTTGTATTTGATATATTCTATATTGGGATCATGTGATAGATAGACTTGCATTTATGATACATATGCATTTCATATGTTATATTAGTACAGCTTATAATAGTACTATACTTATGACCTAGGTATCGTTGTGCATTTCGATTTCTACCTTGTGATGTACTTATATTTACTGAGTTGGCAACTCATTCCCGTTGTGCTACAGTTCTTGCAGGTTTTACCGCTTGGACTATCAGCGGCTTGGCACACATTCCTTGCTGTGATTGTTTTGGGTAAGTAAGTTACTATTGTATCGTACTCGCACTTGGTTATTCATAGATTCTTGTATCTTGCAAAAACTCTATCAATTTAGAAATGGTATATTGTGGACTTAGAAACGAGACTTAGAAATTGTGTTGTGATGTCGCACTCATTGGAGTCGACTTTTTATATCGTTTGCTTGGTTGCTCCGCCGTTTGGGCGTGGAAGCTAGCTCCCGTTGGGATGCTATTTTTTTCATTATGGCTGTCTTGGGTTTTTATGCAAAATTACAAAGGAGGTGCTGTCAAATTTCAAAACGTCATAAATGCTCTTTAAACATATTTGTTTAAAATCAGATGGTTATTATAAAATGATTTCATCTGATGAATTTTTTAAAAACTTCACCTCCGACGTTTTCAAAAGAAAAAGGTTTAGATTCCGGGTTTCGGCTTACTTGAACCACGTCGGCGTCTTTAGATGTCACGTGATTTAAGTGCCGGTCACGTGTCACTTTTGGGTCGTGACAATATATATGAGTGATCTATTGCAAACTGGTCCGTGTTTTTTTAAAAACATGGACTCTCAGTCCATGACCTATTGGAACAATCTGAACCGTTCAAGTCGATCACACTACTCTCAAATGTATGTCTATGAAATATCCAAGGATTTGAAGATCTCTAACTCATACATCGGATGCATGCAAGATGAACGTATTTATATATAGCAACATAAACTTTATCCGATTCATGGGTTAGAAGTCTTCAAATCCTTTGATTTTTTATAGACAGATTCGAAGGTAACGTTCACATATGACATGGATCCAGAGTTCCCATTTTTTTAAAACGCGGACCGGTTTGCAATAGAGCACTTATATATATATATATATATATATATATATATACATATATATATATATGTATATATATATATACATCTGAGAATAATGGAGGAAAGATGCCATAGGAAGGGATTTCCTCCTATGGCGTCGAAAAAGTACGTCCTCTCTCGTTTTTTCCGACGATCGGCGCTCATTACCATCATCGTTATCATCTAAGATGTTGGTACACCAAATTTCATGTGATTCCACCACTTTTTCACCATTGATTTAGTGGGTTCAAAATTAACGGTTTACCGACAACAGAACTTTTTACATTGTTAAATCAATGGTGAAAAGGTTGTGGAATCACATGAAATTTGGTGTGTCCACATCTTAGATGACAACGAAGAAGATGGTGGGTGCCGATCGTCGGAAAAAAATGAGGAAGAGGGTATTTTTCGACGCCATAGGTATCTTTCCTCTATTATATATATATATATATATATATATATATATATATATATATATGAAATTGAGCAGAGTCAGTAAGGCCCATCTCATATATATTTATCAAATGAAAACACAATTACAAAAGTATATGGAAACACAAGCGGCTAAAAACTAAGAACAAGAACTATGATCCCCAGAAACTATACATATGGGGATTACAAAATGCAAAGAAATCATCGTGCGCGCATGTACTCTTTTTACCAACTAATAAAATATTTGAAGCTTCTTTATGCAATAAATCCTATATGTACTAAACACTGATTTTATTTTGGGAAAAATGGATTTACATCTTTAAGTCCCAAAATCAATAGGCTTAGGTCCCTTACTAAAAAGTAGCTGTTAAAAGCTTC
The DNA here is from genome assembly GCA_030015575.1 of Agapanthus africanus. Lineage (NCBI taxonomy): Eukaryota > Viridiplantae > Streptophyta > Magnoliopsida > Asparagales > Amaryllidaceae > Agapanthus > Agapanthus africanus. The sequence continues at coordinate 174,988,552 of JASDDO010000026.1, read as the reverse complement.
CTTATTTCAAATAATCAAATTTATAAGTTTTTTATATACCCAGCACTTATGTATTTCCTCATATTCCATTACTACCCTTTCATATTTTATACTTCATCATCATGGCACAACTTAAAACTTTGTGGGAAAAAGCAAGCATAGGTAAAGTACTATATTTATAGAGAATAATGGAAGAAAGATGCAATACGAGGAAATTTCCTTCTATGACGTCGAAAAAATACAACCTCCATCATTTTTTCCGACGATCGGAACCCATCATCTTCATCGTTATCATCTAAGATATGAGTATACCAAATTTCATGTGCTTCTACAACTTTTTCACCGTTGAATTAGTGGGTTCAAAATTAACGGTTTACCGACAATAGAACTTTTTACATTGCTTAATCAACGGTGAAAAGTTGTATAATCATATGAAATTTGGTGTACCCACATCTTAGATGATAACGATGAAGATGATAGATTCCGATCGTCGGAAAACACGAAAGATGGTGTATTTTTCCGACGCCATAGGAGGAAATTCCCTCCATGTGACTTATGATTTGTTGACCTTTGTCATGGTCATAAGAGCATGGGGCAAAAATCCACATCGGGAGTTTCTAAAGAAACTGAAACTTGCTAGTGTTGCATACCATATAGAGTTTGATAATGTTGGTAGGATTCCTTCAGCATCATCACACAATGATATTTGGATCCCGATCCTACTATGAGTATCCGCTACTCCTCGGGACATTTTTCATTTAACGATCAATGCTATAAACCAAGTAGGTGTCTAGAACAGTGTTAGCGGGGTTACACCCCCAGGGAAAAGAGGTTATTTAATTAAGGAACTTTCCGAAAGCATCGTAAAACCTCCCTCGAAGTACCGACACTAGCCTGGCTGAACGGTTAAGCAAGTATTGTACGGTGAGATTAATCCTGACTAGTTCTTCTTTTATGGTTTGAGGAAGGATTCGACAAACAGTGGGAGCCATCCTGTTTAGATAAATTAAAAACCAATCTAAACTTGCAAGAGCATCATGCTAAAGTGTTTTCTTCTCTCTCTTAATTGCAGCGACCCCGTGACCGAACATAGGTTACATCTAGATAATAAAATGACTGAATCTGACTATAATGACTGGCAAAGGTCTGTCCAGATGTCCATTACATATGACAAGCTGGGACACCTCTTCACTACTCAAGCCCCCGCCGTCTCAGGACCAGTTTCCACCGTCATGGATATTGATATCCGTAAGACATCAGAAAAAGACTGTGCGAATGCCAAGTGCCTCGTGTTGGCCTTAGTTGATGGTGTAAACCAGAGGTAGCATGAGAAGATGGACTTAGCTTCTATCTTCCTCCATAACAAAGATTTATATGGAGAGCAATCTCGTAACGCAAGATATGAGACCTCGAAGGAATTGCTTCAAGCGAGGTTGGCTATCGGGTCATCTGTAGGGGACAACGTCCTTATAATGACTAGCTATATTGATGAGCTCACGGACCTAAAAACCACGTTGGAGAACGGGTCACATACTGACTTGATTCTACAGTCCCTACTCTCTACTTACACTCTGAAGGAAACCAGGGAGACACCCACTCTGCTTATTGGGGAATCCTCCTCTTCTGCATCCGAGGCGAAAGCAAAGGGTGAGAAGAAGAAGACCTCCACAAAGCCGATATGTGATGTCAGTAAGGTAGAAGGAAAGGGAAGGGCAAAAGTTTCGGGACTAACAGTAGGGAAGGAGGGACGTTCCTATTGTTACGGGAAAAGAAATTGGCAGAAGGGTTGCAGGGCTTTGAAAGCCAGTAGCCAGGATTCGAAACACGTTGTGGCTTCGGCTTCGGGTGTGTTTGTAATAGAAAATTGTATGTCAATTAACTCTACTTCCTAGGTAGTAGATACCAGATCAGGATCTCATATTTGTAATTTATTACAGGCTTTGAGAAACCATAGAGTTATCAGGGTAGGTGATATGACTCTCAGAGTTGCGAACGGAATGAGCGTGGACGCTGAATCCGTAGGGGAATATCACCTAGGATTGACAAGTGGGAAGATATTGATTCTACATAACTGTTTGTATGTACCTAGTCTAGCTTGTAATATCATATCTGTATCCTTAATTTCTAAGGAAAGATATGATTTTACATTTGTAAGCGATGTGGTCCACATCCACCTAAATCATGTTTTGATTGGGTCAGATACATTAGATAACGGTATATACGCATTAAATCAAGCTCAGGTTTTCAGTGTCCAGAACACACTTAAAAGAATGTCTCCGGAAAAAAATCAGGCTTTCTTATGGCATTGTAGACTGGGTCACATCAATGAAACACGATTGACGAAGTTACATAGAGAGGGATATTTGAATTCGTTCGAATATCAATCTTATGCTACTTGTGAATCTTGTCTCATGGGAAAAATGACAAAGACTCTGTTTACTGGACACGGAGTAAGAGCGAGCGAGCTATTGGGACTCATACACAGCGATGTGTGTGGTCCAATGTTTACACATGCGCGAGGTGGTTATTCCTATTTCATTACTTTTACGGATGATTTCTCTAGGTATGGATATGTCTTCTTGATGAAGCATAAATCCGAGGCCTTTGAGAAATTCCGGGAATACAAGAATAAAGTGGAAAAACAAACAGGCAAAAGTATCAAGACACTGAGATCTGATCGAGGTGGTGAATACTTAAGTGCCGAGTTCCTGGGCTACTTAAAAGAGAATGGAATTCTCTCAGTTTACTCCTCCATACACACCTCAACACAATGGTGTATCGGAAAGGCGGAATCGAACCTTATTGGATATGGTTTGTTCCATGATGAGTAAGGCTGAGTTACCGCGATCTTTCTGGGGTTATGCACTAGAATCAGCTGCATATCTTTTGAACAAGGTTCCAACCAAGACTGTGCCTACCACACCATATCAAATGTGGAGTGGGAAGAAACCATATCTTAAATACCTTAAGATATGGGGATGTCCAACTTTTGTAAAAAAGCAGCATGCGGACAAGCTCGAGGCACGCTCAGTACTATGTAAGTTTGTGGGATACCCTAAGAACTTCAGGGGGTATCTTTTCTATTACGCAGAGGTACAAAAGGTTTTTGTTTCTCAACATCCCCACTTCTTGGAAACTGGATTTTTAGAAAATCAGAAAAGTGGGAGCACAATAGAATTAGAAGAAACTCCAGAACCACAAGCTATTACTGAAATCTTGCTAGAACCAGAAGTTTCAGAAGAACCGAACATCCCAGCGCCACTCTGCAGGAGTAGTAGGCAGTCTCATCCGCCCGAGAGATACTACGGTTTTCTCATAGACGGGAATCGAGAGGATTGCATCATTGACAATGATGAGCCTACTAGCTTCCAGCAAGCCATTCAGAGCGGTGACTCGGTAAAATGGCTGGATGCAATGCGGACCGAAATGGAGTCCATGTACACCAACAAAGTATGGACTTTGGACATTGCTCCAGAAGGGATAAAACCCATAGGCTGCAAATGGATCTTCAGAAAGAAGATTGGTGTAGATGGACAGGCTGAAACCTATAAGGCTAGACTTGTTGCAAAGGGTTTTCGTCAAAGACCTGCTTTGGACTACGACGAAACCTTTTCTCCAGAGGCTGTGCTCAAATCCATTCGGATCCTTCTTGCCATTGCTGCCTTCCACGATTATGAGATCTGGCAGATGGACATAAAGACGGATTTTCTAAATGGTAATTTGAAAGAGTGCGTCTATATAGATCAGCCGGAGGGTTTCATTCAAAGTGGGAGCAGCGGTAAAGTGTGCAAGTTGCTTAAGTCCATTTATGGACTAAAGCAGGCATCGTGGAGTTGGAACATCTGTTTTGATGATACTGTCAAAGAATTCGACTTTATCAAAAACCTAGATGAACCATGCATTTACAGTAAGATTGTAGGGAGAACTGTAGTATTCCTCGTCTTGTACGTGGATGACATTCTCTTAATAGGAAATGACATTCTTATGCTACAGTCAGTCAAAGTATTCTTATCACAGAAGTTCTCCATGAAAGACCTGGGTGATGCCTCCTTCATTCTTGGATCCAGATCTATCGTGATAGATCTAAAAGGATATTGGGACTTTCACAGTCCAGGTACATCGACACCATACTGAAAAGATTCAGTATAGAAGATTCAAAGCGAGGTAATCTACCGGCTTGTCACAGAATCACCCTCTCCAAAGAGATGTCTCCCAATACTAATTTAGAAAGGGCTCGCATGTCATCTATACCCTACGCATCTGCGGTAGGCTCTATAATGTATGCGATGTTATGTACCAGATCAGATATAGCATACGCATTGAGCGTTGTAAGCTGGTATCAGTCGAACCCAAGGGAGAAACACTGGATAGCAGTAAAGAACATTCTCAAGTACCTAAAAAGGACTAAGGAGATGTTCTTGGTGTATGGCGGAAAAGACCTCCAGATCGAGACCTTTGCTGACTCCAGCTTCCAGAGTGACAAGGATGACTCCAAGTCTATATTAGGTTATGTCTTTACCCTCAATGGAGGGGCGGTCTGTTGGAAGAGCTCCAAGCAGGACACCGTTGCTGACTCGACGATGGAAGTGGAGTATATCGCAGCTTCTGATGCCGCAAAAGAAGCAGTCTGGATGAGGAAGTTCTTAAAAGAACTTCAGGTGGTTCCGTCCATTGTTGATCCAATACCTCTGTATTGTGACAACAACGGGGCTATAGCTTTAGCAAAGGAATTCAGGTCCCATCAGAAGTCCAGACACATCTTAAGTCGGTATCACCTGATCAGGGAGATCGTGGATCGCCTGAAGATCGAGGTTCGGAGAGTTGCTACAGAGGACAACACTGCAGATCCAATCATAAAGGCCATCCCTCAGACACAGTTCGAGAGGCTATTCGAGATGATAGGTCTGCGATACGCCAGTACATGGCCCTAGTGCAAGTAGGAGATTGTTAGTGTATATACCCTAGAGGCCATTATTGTATCATACTGGTTTGTATATTACTTAATGGAAGCTTGGGATATTCACAGTTGTATTGACAGTCTTGCTTAAATGGTAGTATGCTACTTGGTTTGTTTCTACTTCAATATGTGCATGTGTTTCTTTTAGCATATCGCTTATACATATTAGTGGAGCCCTTAGGATCTTTGCTGGATTACCAGCGTTGTGATGGCAGTCACACTAGTGGGGGCTGGGTAATCTATAAGCACATACTTATACAGGTCCCTAGTCGTAGGATTATCGAGACGGGGCATTGATACTCCGGAATAGACTAGTGTATACGCTTCTCATCCCAGCAGGGGAGATGGTCTGTCCCACAGCCATTAGTACGTCGTACTGGAGATAGTATGCAGGTGCTCATTGGGTTACGAGTACACTAGACGGGACTCGTTGGGTACTGCTGGTGGGTATTATACATATCGTCGGGTAGCAGTTCCCAGGTGACATGAGTACAGCTTAGTCCATCGACTTGACACTGCTACTCCGCCTCGAGTATGTTCTCACTGTACTTTGATTACTACCGTACCACGGCTCAAAAGAGGCGTGCAAATAGGTAGTAGTTGGGTGCAGTCCCGAAGCACTTGGAGGCAGTGGCGGTTAGATAGGATTCATCTCTCCCGGTATTGGGGGTTGATATCGCGATGTGTTTGGAGAGCCATTACACAAAGTCCCTGACCAGGGCAAGTGAGATTTACTGGTAGGTATTCCAGTAGTTTCTCAGGGTGTTCTGGGCTACACTCCAACATGACTTATACCGCTATTAGGGGTCTGACGTTTACCATCCCCTAGACCCGATATGCGATACTCTTAGACGAACAGACCGGACTGTACAGAGATTGTCACAGGCTCGGTAGGAGTCCGGATGGGTTTTCCTCATCGGCCTTCTTATCGACATCTACCTGGGGACCATTACGTACAGCTAGTACCGCTTGCGGCCTGTGGTTAAACCCACTGCCAGCATAGTGTCGAGTCTTTAGAGTTCCACACGGAGGATTTCCCAGCTTCGGGCAAAATGATGTAGATGTTGTATGGTTTTTCGACAGGGTTCGTTCACATACGCGTACTTGTGCTCGTATGGTGTTCGGGCGATTGATACTAGTGGGCTTTGGTTTAAGCCGGATCCTAGTATTAGATTGTTGGGTTGGTTTAGTCTCATTGTATTCATATTTCTCGGAACACGGATGCGGGTATGTATATACGAATGAGAGGGGCATAGAAGGAGACATCTCATTAGGATTTTGACCATTGACTTGATTAAAACCATTTTGAGATGGAGGAAATTGTTTGCTAATTTTTTTATTAATGATAATTGTGCCATGGCCAATTGGTTTGACTATTTGACTTGGTTGACTTTGGTTGACTTGGATAGTTTTGTTAGGCACTAGATATTTTTGCTTAGCATTAATTGTGACATGCTTATGGTCAAATCAAAGTAGACATCTCAATTATCATAATAAAAACTTAGTTTTCTCTTTCCTCAAGCTCATTCTCTTCATTATTCTCTACACTCATTTTCTCTCCTTCTTCCCTCTCATAACCCTAGTGTCTCATGAGTTGAGAATCAAGGGCTAGTGAGACTTTACCACCAAAATCACTCTCTACTCACTCTAGGCTACTTGGTTCAGCACACCAAGTACCCTGGTTACTTCATTTTAGAGGTTGGAGCTCAAGATAGAGACCTTCGTGTGGATCATCTTTGACGTGGAGAAGCCGGTGAGGAGGCGTCATCCATCACCACTCTAAGAAGCTCACAACAAGGTGAAGCACAATAAGGAGAAGAAGTACTTGAAGCTTGAGGTATAATCTTCTAACATAGTAGTTACAACTCCTAGTTAGTTTGTTAGTTAGGGTTTAGCAAAGATCCTTATGCATAGTCAATGTTACCTTGTAAGAAAAATTAGATTTTTACCTATTCCGCATCCCCGTTAACCAGCGAGGTGGGTAACATTGACTTACATGAGCTGTCTCTTTCCAACAGTACGAAAAAGAAGGTGCATGTGATCTTATGAGATGGCTCAAGGTATGTATGAGACGGCTCATACACAAAGAATCTAAAGATGTTCAAAGAGGACTACTTGAGACGGGTCAAAGCAAATACGAGTCGGCTCATGGAGACAAGAAGTGAAAGAAGAGATCAAAGGACATATGAGACGGCTCTAAAAAACATGAGCTGGCTCAAGAACTAATATATCTAATATTTGAGAGATTTTGAAGACTTTAAAATAGTGTAACTCATATGAGATAATTTACGACTCAATAAAAGAGAAAATACATGATTTACACATTTGTAGCACGTTTTATGAGTTACTTTGAGTCTTCATCTCTAAATCCATGTCCTTTTGATTCCTTATCTCTTCATCTTGATTATACATGTCGCCATGTCCTTTTGATTCTTCATTTTTACATCTTGTTAATCTATTTCCCCATGTTCTTTTGCTCTTCGATGTCACTATACTTATTATGTCTTTCACACTGAAAACATATAACTCAGCTACAAGTATCGATAATGTGTAAAATAGTTAAAGAGTGTTTTATCTAATATAAAAACCAAGATGAGTAGATGTTACCCAACAAGGTCAACAATCTCTACTCATCACAATTTTCTTGGAATATAAACTATAGAGTTTGTAAGCTTTAGATTCCACACTGTAGCCTATGAATATGCATTTTTCACCGCAAAAATCGAGCCTCTTCCTCTTTGGTTCTTGTACTTGGGAGTATGCTACACACCCAAAAATACGTAAGTGTTCCATACTTGGCTTTTCTCCGCTCCATTCTTCTTGTAGAGTCATATTCTTCACGCTTTTGGCTGGACAGCGATTGAGTAGATTGGTTGTGCATGCGACAACCTCGGCTCAAATATTCTTCAACATGTTTCTCTTTTTGTGCATGGTCCTCATCATGTCAAGGATCGTACGGTTCTTTCTTTCAGCGACTTATTTTGTTGTGGTGTATTGGATGCTGTGAATTGTTGTCAGTTGCCAACCTGTTTATAGTAGTTTCTATATACATTTGAGGTGTACTCTCTACCTTGATCAGATCTTAGTGTTTTTAGTTTACAACCGCTCTGTGTTTCTACACAAGCTTTAAATTCTTTGAATTCATCAAATGCAGTTGAGTTTCTTTTATTAAATACACCTATACTTCCTATTAAAATCATCGATAAATATAATAAAATATCAATTACCTCTAAGAGAAGTTGATTGTATTAGCCCGCAAATATCAGTATGCACCAGCTATAACGGTACTTTCGCTCTCCATGTTCAACCTTTGGGAAATGGTAGCCTTTGGTGCTTTCTGATTGCGCATACCTCACAGACATGGTTTGGATGCTCAATAGCTGGTAAACCATCTACCATCTTTACTTGGAGACCGTTGAAGTTTAAATGCCTGATGCGAAGGTGCCACTTCCATGAATCACTATCGATGAGTACATAGAAGAATTTCAGAATTTGCATACTAAGGTGGAGTGGGAACATGCGATTCTTCGCCATTTCTATCTTTGCAACTAGCCTTCCAGTTGCATCTTTTAAGTTAAGCAAATTATTCTCCATGTGTATTACATAACCCTTTTCAAGAAGTTTCCAAGACATCGAATATTGTTTCATTTTGGGCACATAATAGACATTATATATATAATTTGGTTTGGCATCTTTTTGAAAAAAAAGTTAATTTTTCCTTTACCTCACACCTGCAGTTTGGATGAATCTCCCAAGCTCACATCAGCTTGAATATTTTCGACAAGATCCACAAATAGATCTTTCTTTCTACACGTATAATTGTTTGCTCCTAAGTCAAGAAACCACAAATCTTGATCATTTGAAGCCTTCTCTTCCATCAGAAGAAGTGTAGGTCTCTCGTGTTCAACATCTGCATAATTAGATTGTTGATCACGATTTTCTACCTTATCCTAACATTTTGATGCATAGTTCCCGGTTAACATTGAACACTGCTCCGAATGCCTCGACCTCGAGCGGGTCGTCCTCAGGTACCTCTACCACGATTGCCACCGGTATCTTCTCCTCGATTTTTGAGATGGTTCTCGCAACCACGTTATTAATATTTTAGAGTCAGTCTTAACTCTAATACTTGTTCTATACTCGATGATGACTATTCTTCTGCATGCGATGTTCATAGCTTTGTAGAGAGCCCATTAACTCGTCTACCGATATCGCCTCAAAGTAGTTTGACTCTTCGATTGCTGGAACCACGCAATCAAATTTTGAAGGTAGAGATCCCATTATCATATCCATCACATGAACATCGGTTAGTCTTTCACCATTTCTTCTAAGTTGATTTACAACCAATAGTCATGCATAAATTCGGATTCCCACATTTGTAAAGATTCGAACACACCTTGTAATGTTTAGAGGCGAACCTTCTTTACCTTTTCAGCTCTTTTATAAGACTTATATATGAACTCCTAAGCTTCTTTTGATGTCGTCGCTACTATGATCATCTCGAATACGTTCTCATCTACACCTTGATAAATAGTGAAGAGGGATTTGTTGTCTTTTTTGCACGAACTTCTGAGTTGGTCCTTCAACTCTTTTTAACATGCCAGCTTCTGCTTCTGCGGATTTAGGTTCGTCGTAATCATTATGTACAACCTCCTACTTATCCATCGAGGCAAGTAGTGCCTTCATCTGGATGCATCAATTATCAAAATTATCATTGCATAATTTCGGAACTTGCAGCCGATATGTACTGAAGGAGGCCATTTTAGTGGAGGATCATTTAGGCCCTGATACAAATTTCTAGGTGTATGTGGGGTATTGTAGGTATTTGAAATTTGTGAACTTCTTTCTGATAAATATAATTTATCGCACAAATCTCAGTTGTTGCTATTTTTAGATAAAAAAAAAAGAGGCTTTTGTATTGGCTTTCAATGGCTTGCTTTCATTCTCAAAAGAAGGCATTATATATAGGCCTTGCATACATAGATGTTACAATAGAATTTAACTTCATGAGTTACAATAATTAATGTAAACGAGTAACCTAAGCTTAGTAACTTAAGCTTTATTTTATATGGTATATATAATAGCTAGTAACTTATTAGCTTTTAGGTTTGTGGTTTTATTACAATAACTCTTGTAACTCCAAGAGTTATTTGATCATCATAACTCCAACAGGTCGAGGGTGCATAGTTTGGGTCTACGTACCCTTAGACATGTGGCGGAATAGGTTCCGACGTCGGCCCTCAATAGCCTTATGTAATAAATGCTTGTGGCGTGTCCAATTACAAGTTAAAAGTTGTAAACCGACCCCTTGTCCAATTATGCGTAGATGAACATTGTTGTATAAGGCTGGGAAAAGGCCAGAGCATGCATCATACAACGGCTTGGTGGAAAACATGCATCTCTATATTTAGCTGTTGTATTGGTCGATTGTTGTACGATAACAATGATAATACCGGTTTTTAAATGCTTTTGTCATGTTTTCCTTTTCGCAACACTATTATATTGTGACGAACACATGTGGTCAATAATTTGATTCACGGATCCTAATCGATCGGTAAAAAGCCTTTGGGTCAATTCACTTAGGAAAGATCATTCTCTTTGTTTATCCTCTATAATACCCATAATGAGTTATCATTTATAATATGTAAAGTTTAAACAAAACAAAAGATTTAGGTTTTGAAATTTGACCAGAAGGTCCTAGGTTCATGATTTCCAATAAGCGTAAGTACTTATTGTTGATCACGTCCTATATGTTTCAGGTTTATTCCTAAATGGGATACTTTATTAGATTGCTCTAAATCACATCATAGAGGGAAATGTTAGATTACATATAAATGCATACTTGCATAGAGATAAAATGAATTCATTTCATTGAAAATCATTATGTTTCATCAGTTACAGAGTACAACTTGAATAGAGTGTACAAAGTATCTTAGATTGTACAGATGAAAGATTTAATAGAAACAGTCGTATCTTGGATGGATTCTCTTTTCATTTGTGAGTCTCAAATACTCCAAATATCAAAATATAGGAAATTTGAGTAGAGATTCAATATGTGGGGAAAATTTTGAAAAATGGTACTAGAGGAGGGTGAATAGGGCTATGCAACCAATATGCCCAATTTAAAATTTTACACTTGCTAAACGATACCACAATTGCAAAGTAGAGATAACTAGTTAAGCATAAACATATACCAAGAGAAAAATAACAAGTATGAGCAATAGATCACAACCATGCAATTTCTAAGTAAAAGTAATGATAAGAGAAAGAGAAATTGCAAACTCAAACACCAAGATTTATAGTGATTCGGCCACCGATAATGTCTCGATCCTTAATCCAATTTCTTTAGGCCCGCAATCCCATTCCACTTAATCTTCTCAACACGTCTTCTCCGAGACTACACGTTGCTCACCACAACCTCTCTTTTTGTAGAGGCCCAACCTCACAACTCATTCAACTTCCTTACAAAGCAACTCTTGCACTCAAGATCCCTCACACAAAGAAAGAAGAGAAAAAAATACAAGCACGCTACTCTCAAAAGAGTTTCTCCTAATGCTCACTTAAATACTCAAAGAGTATGGATATAATCAAATGAAGATCTTGATTGTTTTGTGTGTGTGAGAGATGATAAAGATCAAATTTGAGGTTTTCTCTCACAAGAGATGAGATGACCACTTTAGAAAATATCAATTGAAAATACTCAAGTGATTGAGCCCGAAAATTGCGAAACAAAACATATATATAGCCCTATTGAAAAACTAGCCGTTATTGCTGAAGTCAGCAGAAAAAAGTATCGACGGACGTCTGAAGAAGAAAATAGCAGACGTCTGTAGTTATGCAATAAATATCCCAATGTCTATAAACGACTGTATTTTTGAAATATTTTCAGCCACGGACGTCTGAGTACATTTCATCAGACGTCTATCCTTTCTCTGTTTAAAACACCAATAAAGATCATAGAGAAAGCAAACATCTGATGAGTAATGATTGAAAGTATGTCTTAGCACCTCTACTAGGTTTATACAAGTATCAAGTATGCAATTTTAAAAAATCTAGAGTGCTAAGTATACTAACCTAGAATCAAACTAGAGAATTAGGGTTTCAAAGTAAGCAAACAAGTTCTAAACTAAGTGATGGGAGTTTACAACCTTTGTAGACCGGTCCTTCACTTCTAAATCTCCAAGTAGTAGTCCATAGAACTCTTCTTAAGGCTCCACTTGAAGAAAAGATCGATCTTGCTTGTTGTCTTCAATCCCGAAGATGATCAATCTTGAAGTCTCTCTCACTCAAGCTCACTCTTCACTAATCAAGATATTAGTGAAGCAAACAATCTAAACTAATGGGCTAGATTAATGTAGCTTTATGAAGTAGGAGATTTGCTCACTAAAAATATTTTTCTCTTTTCTTTTCTCAACTCAAGAAAATTCTAGAGAGAAGAGGAAGAAGGAGATGAACTTGGACTTTTGAGAATGAACCATGAGGTGAGTGATAAGAATGAGATGGATAAATATCTTTGAATAATCGAAGAATAGAAGATGGGTCATGACTTCTCAAAGCTTCTACAAACCACTTAAGAAAATGACTCATTCTTTAGTTCTTTTTAATTCAAAATGTTTATTATTATCTCATTCTCAATGTGATTCTCATACATCCATGTCCCATGTATCATCTACCATGACACACACACACACACACACACACACACACATACACATATCACATATATAAATATATTTAAAAAGAGAAGAAAATCTTAATGTGAGCTTAATATTAGTTTATATATATATATATATATATATATATATATATATTAAATATATAAATATATATCAAATTATTAAATCAACACTTGATTCAATAATCCGGTTATATCATATATAACCGGCTAATATCAAATATATATATATATATATATATATATATATGTATACCAAATTATTAAATCAACACTTGATTCAATAATCCAGTTATATCACATATAATCAGCTAATATTCAATATTAGTCATTAAATCAACACTTGATTCAACAATCCGGTTATATCATATATAACCGGCCAATATCAAATATATGAACATATATATATATATATATATATATATATATATATATATATTAATCAAATCATTGAATCAACACTTGATTCAATAATCCGGTTATATCACATATAACCTGGCTGATATCAAATATCGCTAGATTAGAATACAGCATCATATACTCATATTTAATCAAGCCCCCGCACACATCTCCATATGTGCCCTACTTCATTTCGCTTGAGCTAGGAAAGCTCTGTGTGGGACTCTAAAAACTCGTTAATACGCCAGCAGTAGGTAATGATCACATCAAATACCCACAAGCTGTCAATGGTACTAGCTGGACGTAACGGCTACCCAAGTATTGAACGAATAGAAGATCACAAGCAAACTTGTCCAAACTCCCATAGAGCCTATAAGAAACACTTACCGTACAGTCCGGTCTCTTCATCTGATATGTCGTATATCGAGTCTGGGGGTGGAATCGTCAGACCGCAATAACTTGATAAGTCATGCCAATGTGTGGCCTATAACCTTTCGAGAAACTACTGATAACACTTACCAGTAAATCTCATCAGCCCTGGCCAGAGACTTGCTATTATATCCAATCGAGCATAGCGCAACATCAACTCCCAATACCGGGAGAGACGAAACCCCTCCTATCGCTCACTGCTTCTATATGACTTGGGACTGTACCTAAAATCCACCTGTTTGCACGCCTCCTTCGAGCCGTGGTAGGGAGGAAATCAAAGCACAGTAGGAACCACACAAGATATTTTGACGATCTCGGGTCTACAGACTAACCTGTACAAGTGTCACCAGAGAACTGCTATCTGATGATAGGTATGGTACCATCTAGGAGTTCTCGGCGAGTCTTGTTCGGTGTACCCATTCTCCAATGAGCACCTGTGTACAATCTTTGATATCAAACACCAATGGTTATGGGATCAACCATTGCGCTATACAGGGTCAAGAAATATACACACTAGTCTACTCTGGAACATTGATGCCCTGTCTCGATACTCGCTCGACTAGGAACTGTTAAAGGATCTGATGATAAGTATGGTACAATCTAGGAGTTCTCGGCGAGTCCTGTTCGGTGTACCCATTCTCCAATGAGCACCTGTGTACAATCTTTGATGTCAAACACCAATGGTTATGGGATCAACCATCGCCCCATACAGGGTCAAGAAATATACACACCAGTCTACTCTGGAACATCGATGCCCTGTCTCGATACTCTCTCGACTAGGAACTTTTAAAGGATGTGCGTGCGGACTACTCAAACCCCACTAGTATGATCTGCATTATAGTCCTGGTAGTCAAGCCAACATCCTAAGGGCTTTATCAACATGTATCAATAAGATGGTAAACTAAAACAAGTGCACATGTTAAGATAAAGAGCAACCAGATATCATATTATCATGTCGAGCAAGAAATTCCTCTATATATATGTCCAAGCATCCACTACAATATACAATAATGGCCTCTAGGGCATACATATTCCTAACAATGATCAGACGTCTCAAGAACAGAAAAACATTTTCCAAATCCTTTCTCAGATGTTTGTATATCATCTATCGGACGTCTGGCTCATCTCTATATTTGAAACTGGATATTTTAAAAACCAATGACAGGCGTCTGTATATAAAGCATCAGACGTCTGGCTCTCACAAAAGAAATAATCCAGATGAAAACACAGAGAGCTCCCGGGCGTCTGATGATGTCCATGTAGACATCTGAAGAACAAAATCCATTTTTCAGATATTTCTGATATTTTTGAAAACCCAAAAACACGGAAACGGAGCAGACATCTGAGCTTGCACAGAAACTGATATTGGGGTTTTAATGAAATAGAAAACTTCGAAAATGAAAACCCTGAAATTTATGCAATGTAAAATAATCGTGCATGTAAGTGTGAGTGTTCAAGAGATCTAATTGATATTTCCCATAATCTAAGAGAACTTACAAAGATTCCTAAGACAATATAGCAATTCTTCGATTCTTGAATTTTTGACTCTTCGATCTTGAGCTCTCGAACTCGGTGCTTCACTTGAACGTTGACGATTCTCTTGAACTTTGGAACACGCCATTCACGAGCATCTTGAAGTCGATCTCTTGATCTTCAATTGAGGCTTCAATTCATCGACGCTTCAAACTTTGAATTTTGGCTTCTAGCTTCTTCAAGTAGATATTGCAATTTGAGAAGCTCTAGTCCGTATCCTCCAAGCTCCATTAGATATGTCGTTCAACGCTCAATTTTCTCCACCCTCTATTGTAAGCTTGTGCCGTGAGATAACCTGAAACACAATCTCACACGACCAAGCTCATATACAGTGTTATAAAATGTAATCAAGATAATAAAAACATGTATATGTATATAGTGTCCAAAATATAAGCAAGTATAGAATGAGACACTATATAAAATTATTCATCGTTTCGATATCATAAAACTATGAAAATGAATAGTATATCAATATCAAAACATAAATCAAATGTAAAACATGATGAGTGTGTGTGTGTGTGTGTGTGTGTGTGTGTGTGTGTGAAAACTAATATAAAGAACACGTGTATATATATAAGTATTTATGATGTTTAACAAATAGGCAAGATAACGAAATATGACATGATAAATAACTATTCATATTTTGAACATCAAAACAATGAAAAGTAATAATATATCGATATCAACATATATAATAAATGTAAAGCATAAGATATTGAAATACCATTCGATATACACATGTTATAAGATACGCAAGCTAATAAACAGATGTATACAAGTTTGATGTCGATAATATAAGCAAGATAAAGCATATGACACCAAAAAACTATTCATGTTTTAGCTATCATCAAAACAAAGAGAGAATGGATAATGAAAAACCATAAGCTAACATTCTCCCCCTTTCTGATGATAAAACAAGAATAGAAAATAGTATATCTATATCAAAGAAATGCAAATCTCAGATATTTATATACTAACACTTCTTATTATTGCAAATTTGGACTTTTGGCTTCTAGCTTCTTCAATCTTAATATTGCAATTTGAGAAGCCCTAGTCCGTATCCTCAAACCTCCATTAGATATGTCGTTTAACGTTCAATTTTCTCCATCCTCCATTATAAGCTTATGCTGAGAGATAACCTGAAACACAATCTCACATAACAAAGTTCATATACAGCATTATGAAATGTAATCAAGATAATAAAACATGTATATGTATATAGTTTCTAAAATATAAGCAAGTATAGAATGAGATACTATATAAAATTATTCATTGTTCGATATCACAAAACTATGAAAATGAATAGTATATCAATATCAAGATAGAAATCAAATCCAAAGCATGAGATATTGATATACTATATATATTCATGTTATATGAAAACCAAGATAAAGAACACACATGTGTGTGTGTGTGTAAGTATTTATGATGTCTAACAAATAGGCAAGATGTGGATGGAATATGACATCATAAGTAACTATTAATATTTTGAACTTCAAAACAATGAAAAGAAATAATATATCAATATCAACATATATAATAAATGTAAAGCATGGGATATTGAGATACTATTCGAAATATACATGTTATACGCAAGCTAATAAACAAGTGTATACAAGTTTGGTGTCGATAATATAAACAAGATAAAGCATGTGTAACCAAATAACTATTCATGTTCTAGCTATCATCAAAACAAAGAGAGAATGGATAATGAAAAACCATAAGCTAACGGTCTCCCCCTTTTTGATGATTGCAAAACATGAATAGGAAATAGTATATATACACCAAAGAAATCCAAATCTTGGATATTGATATACTAACACTTCCTATTATTCTCCCCCTTTCTGACATAATCAAAAAGGGTGTTTAAGGAGTTTAGAACGTTTGAACTACTCTCATTAAACATATGCATACATCTAAAGCGAATCAAATGTTTGAATTACTCCCCCTAAATGTATGCATAGGTGATAATAGGAGATGATATGAGCGAAAGAAAGACAAATTAGGCAAAGGCTCATATCAACAAGCATGTATAGAAGATATATAATCAAAAGCAAACAATACATTTAAAAATCAACATGAAAGATATAAACTATTTCTAATGGTATGTAGAGAAAAGCATGAGTTATCAAAGATACGCAAAATTAAGGCCTAAACTTATGCAATATGTGTGTGCAACAAAGAGGATGTTCAAATATAAGCAAGCACATACGAAATATCCAAAAGCATGTAATGAAACGATACTCAATAACAAGCTCAAAATACATGTGCTAACTCATAAAAGTAAAAACAAGTTTTGAAACATATGAGTTGGAATACAAGTCGTAATACAAAACATAGAATATCATAATCATATACACATGTACAAGGTGTGTGTGTTTCTTTTAAAAATATAGAATTTTAGACTTAAAAATACACAACACGGGATTGGGAAAATAAATACGAAATTTAAAATCGTAAACATGAAATTTACTTACCCCGAAAGCTTGAATCTTCTAAATACGAGAAACAAGCCCAATCGATCCATTCATTTGTCCTATCTCTCAATCACTTGCACACCAAATCATTAGAGCTCAAAAGATGATATATAATAAAACACAAGTGATAGGAATTAATGATAATAACTCATGAATAAATCATAATCAATCACATGAATAAAATAAGAAAGTTATACTAGCATGTGGAGGAAAGCATGAGTTGAAAAATGGTTTTCTCATCTAAAGAATCCACTACCCGATGAAGGGTCTCTAATTCACTACGCTAGACTCATGAATAGGATTCGTTGTAATTAATAGAATTCACAACTGGATTCCCCTAAGAGGGTTGCAGAAGCCATTTTTCGCAAGATGAACTAAGAAGTTAATACCAATAGAAAAATTTGACTCATGCAATAGAGTGTGCAAAAATAAAGCAAGTTTAAGCGCAAAACCACCCTTAACAATGGCACAAAAGATATACTAACTCAAGAAAAAAATGTGCCAAAAGTATCCATTTGTAAAGATTTGAACTATTTAAAACCACATGGATACATACTCTCACACTAACAACAATAAACACAATCAAATATGTGAGAGTGATTCATGGCAAGAAAAACAAAAACAAATACAAATATAAAACTAGTTTTTCATACCAAGTTGTACTCATGGATAAGAGACCACAAATTAAAGCAAATGAGCACAAAAGAAATTTCATATGAGCAAAAAAATAACACTATAGATACCATCTCATATATGGATAATGCACAAACAAATATTAAACAAAGATAACACTTGTGATGCACTTGTGCATCACATGGGGTGTGTGTGTGTGTGTGTTTGTGTGTGTGTGTGTGTGTGTGTGTGTGTGTGTGTGTGTGTGTTTAACATACTCTTTTAAAATATCAATGTTACGCACAAAGGAATAGGCGATATTTTCAAAGAATATTGTAAAGAAATATGTTACTATACAATGTGATGAGCCAAGCAAATAACTCGTTGAAACGCTCTTACTCATCATGATCCTGAATCCCTTAATTCTTCAATTTCTCCATACCCACAAAACAAGGTATGGAAAGGATCTTCGGTATCCAAGTCTTCTTGGATCCATATGAGTTAGCTTTATGAACCCTTCTCAAATTCGTGTTTGAAAAGATATTCCTTTTTAAAGACCATGAATACACGAAATGATCTTGCATGCTACAAAAATGACAAGAATGACTAGATGCACGCATGGAACTAGAAATGCCAACTAAAGCATGAGATGAAGCAAGTTTATGATGCGCATGCATTTTAAAAGATTGTTTCAAGCTAAATCTATAAAGATATGCATGTGAGTGAACACGAGATTTAGTATAATAAGAAATATGTATGACAAATCTAGTCGAAGAGGGTTTTTGAAATTTCAAAGGATTTTTAAGGTCAATGTCTCTTCTTTTCAAAACTTTCTTTTCCTTGCTAAGTAAAGAATCAATTTTTGAAAAATTAGCAAGAGAAGCACTCAAAACCTCATTTTCTTTATTGAGAGAAGTATTTTCTAAAACAAGATATTCTTGAGACAATATAGACGATTTTAAAAGATTAATCTCATTTTTAAAATTTGTAATAGAACCATCCATTTATTTTTTCAAAATCTCACAAGATAAAGCCAATTTCTCATTTTCCTTATTGAGAGATACAAAATCACAAGTCAATACTTCTCAGAAACAAGAGAAGTTTTTAAACAATCAATTTTACTTGTGAAATTTGAAATCAAAATATCATTTTCTTTTCTCAAGGTATTGCAAGATAAAACCAAATTTTCATCTTCTACTTTCAAAGTATCAAAAGAACTACATTGAAAATCAAGTTTTGAAAATAGCTCATTATTTTCAAATTCTAATTTATCAATTAATGCTATTTGAGAATCATGGGTACAAGTTAAAGTACTAAATTTGGCAATCAAATTTTTATTCAAATTCTCGAAGGAATCGCAACAAGAAATCAAATCACCTCCTTCATTTTCTAAAATAGAAATTTGATTTTCAATAAAACTATTTCTAGATGCTAAAAAATTAAAACTACTATGAAGCGTATTGAAAGAATCTAGCAATTGATCATGGGTAAGTTTTCGAAAATCAAAAGATGGGTTATTTACAATACCATGATCAAGACACCTCTTTTCCGACTCCATAGAATTGGATGATCTCGTTTGATTTGCTTTTCGTTGAAACACATCCAAAGTCGCTATAGACGTCGTTCTCTTAGATTTCTCTCTTTCATTGCATACGGCTTAATCTCCATAGATGTTTTCTAAAGAGCACCACATATCATGAGCCATCTTACAGGAGGAAACATGGTTAAGAGCATCAATGGGTAAAGCACAATGTAAAACTTTTAGTACTTTAATATTAAAAATAAATAGCTCTTTTCATGATTAGTCCACTCAGATTTAGCTTTGGTGGGAATAGAATAGTCGTTTTCTACCATTTTCCAAAAACTTCTACCAAGGAATTCAAGAAAGACGGTCATTTTAATCTTCCAAATAAAAAATTTGTCACCATCAAAATAAAGAGGATTATTAATCAATGGTTCATCACGATAAGAACAACTAGGAAGAAATGAATCCATAGGATCAATTCTAGGATGTTAAGCCTCACAAAAAGAGTGTTAAGTTCTGATACCAACTGAAAAAATAGTCTTAAAAGGAGGGAGGGTGAATAGGACTATGCAACCAATATGCCCAATTTAAAAATTTGCACTTGCTAAACCATACCACAATTGCGAAGTAGAGATAAGTAGTTAAGCACAGCTACAATTGTGAGAAATAAACATATAGCAAAAGAAAAATAACAAGTATGAGCAATAGGTCACAAGCATGCAATTTATAAGTAAAAGCAATGATAAGAGAAAGAGAAATTGCAAACTCAAACACCAAGATTTATAGTGTTTCGGCCACCGATAACGTCACGGTCCCTACACTACTACGAATAAGGATTGCCCCTATGGTGGGAACCGTAGGGGCAAAAAATGGCCCGTCGGTTCAAATTCCGTAGCGACAAATATCTGCCCCTACAGTTGTAAATTTTCCCCTACGGATAAAAACGTACGCACAGATGCCTCTATGGTTTCCAACGTAAAGGCATTTTTTTTTTATTTTAAAAAAAAAAATAATTTCTTTCCCCTAGGTGCTCACCATAGGGAAAACTTGAAAGATCAACTAGAGGGCCAAAGTTTTAGTTTTTTTATAAAAAAAAATGATATCTTGCCCCTACGGTTAGCAGTGTAATGGAAACTTATTGTCCCTACGGGTTCCACCGTAGAGAAAAAATATCAGTTTTTTCTGAAATTTTGCCCCAACGGTGACAATGGTAGGGGCAAGATATATAAAAAAAAATTAAAAAATACTTCGTTTTTTCCCGCCCTGTACACAACAATATATCACACACTATATCACATACACAAATAGAGAAATATATGACAATAACATCCCATGCATAATATATAACGAAATAAGCAAACACAATACAAAATCACATTAAATTGAGGAGCATAATCATCATATACAATGACCGATATCCAAAATATACAACATTTCGCAAATATATTACAGGCATCCTACAAAAATCTAAAAAATATATTAAAAAAATCACTGCTGGCTCAGTCCAGGTGGTCGATCTACAAGTATCTGGCAAATCTGGTGCATCTGGTCTTCGTTGTACCCTTGGAGCTTCAAATGCTCTAGAAATGATGATGCAGTACTACTTGGAGCTAGACCAGCTGGCGCTGAAGTACCTGGAGGAGTGGCCTGCAAAGCCATAGCCGAAGGAGTGACCTGCGGAGCCACAACCGAAGGGGTGGCCTATCAAAGCTGTAAAGTTTTTAAGTTTGTGTGATAAAAGAATAAAGAATGGTGTAATAGATTTATATTATATGTCTTGTTGTGAAATTTTAAGTCTAGAAATCAAGTCTTGCGAATTGAAATGCTGTGTTATTGATCTATAGGATTCATGTCGGATTCGTATCAATATCGGATTCTTGTGAATCCGCGAATCCTATTCATATCCATATTCAAATACGTGCTACATAGATTAGAACTATAAAGATATACGTATAAACAAACAGAAGTAACATACGTACCAACATATCCTTCCACTCCTCGATGGTGGACTTCAATTCGGCCACATTCTTCTCCCGATGTCGCTCGTGGGGGTGTAGTAGAAGTAACCGCAGAAGTGGAGGACAACTTTAGATGTCCCTGTAGGGACCAAGCCCCGGCCTCTCTCGTAGACACCATGGTGCCCTCCGAGTACGACGTCTAAGATAGGGGTCAGCATGACCGGATCGGTCTCTCCGATGAAATCAACCCCTAATACATTCGCCTGCTCCACCGCCCGCGTCTACACCCATGTAAAGTATTCAAACGTAAATAAACCATTTAAATTTAAACTTATCAAAACAAAATGCCATTCAAATTAAAAAAAATATTAACACTTACGCAATAATTCTCTGTAGTAGCATCGGGATATCTAAACGTGCCCGTAGCCGGATCTATCGATGTGGCATGGATGGAAAAATATTCCTTCAACACGCTCGGTATACCACCCTACGCCACGATCCGAGCTATCTGCAATTCACAAAAAACACGCAGATATAATATAACTTTTCATATTGCTGTTGGGGTCAAAAATTACACCCCGGTTGACCAAGTCAAAGTCAACCCCAAGCCAGGTGGGCCTAAGCCCAGGTCAAGTGGGCCCATGCCCAAGTCGAGCCCCGCGGCCAGCTTCTCCCATTTCAAAATGAAAAGTATGTAATAAATAATTTTGATGTAATTTTCATACATGAATGTAAGAAAAATGGGCATACAGCCAAATTTTTGTAAAGCTCATGGCTCATGCGCAAAAGAAATGAGCACATGAGGTATGGGATGGGCAAAATGCCATTTTGTAAAGCCCAAGAGGGTATATGTAAATTTGTAAGCCTATATAAGGCAACATGGTAATGAAATAAAGGATAATTTTCACTCCCCTAAAAATTTAGGGTTTCTGTGCCTCCTTCTCCTTCCTAAAAGTTCTAAAACCTTCTTCCCCTTTTTGAATTAAATAAAGAGTTTAACTCTTCCTTTTCTAAAAATAAACAGTTTCTCACCATCAAACCTTTGAAGGGGAACTCGGATCCTAAAAATGGAAGATTTTTAAGGCTCACCCCCTTTTTCTCCAAGATCCGGCCAACAGAAGAGGAGGAAGAAGGAGACCCATCTCCAAAAATCCTACATTGGGAAGATCCAAGGCCTAAAAGAAGATCCAGGGCCAAAGGGGAGAAGAAAGGGTTCCCCTTTGATTATTTCCAAAGATTTTAGGGAGTTTAACTCCGTTCAACATCTTTTGGAGTTTAACTCCGTTAATAAAGTCCTTTTTTGCAGTTTAAATCCATAAACAAAAGTCTTTCCTGGGAGTTAAACTCCTAAACTACTAAAATAATCCTTCTTTGGGAGTCTGACTCCTATTTCCGAGGATAGAGCCTCTTCTTTCTGCCGGCGCCCAAGCGCTTAGCGCCCACGTGCCGGGCATGCGGGGCGCTAGCGCCCAGTGCCCACGTGCCGGGCACGTAGGGTGCTCGCGCCTAGCACCAGCACCAGCACCAGCACCAGCACCCAAATGCCTAACTCCCCGGCGTCTTTAAGACGCCTCACCCTACTTTTTTTCATATTATCCCATGCTAAAAATACCCCCCTGTTAGGAAATTTTTTTCTAACGGGGCGCTGTCCCGCATCCCGCAGGGGGCTGCTAGCCCCTTGAACCCCAGCCCGCTATCCGGGTAGCAGGACCCCTGAAAACTCTGCGGCCCCCCGATATATCCAAAACCCCTCAATACACAACACACACACACTGCACATTGAGTTCGCATGACCAGTTTGACTCGTCAATCGGAGGTTCCCTCACTCCAAAGGCGAGGGGTAATTAACGGCAACTTAGCGGTTGCAGGAGATTCGGATCCCTACAATCAATAAACCCCCGCCTACCCTAGGCAAGGGGAATCTGTAGTATGCCTGACAAGCGCGCGTATTCCCATCTCAATGGGGTGACGAAAAACACCCTACAGATTCTGGCACGCCCGGTGGGACTTATCTTTCCTCCCATATTTCGGGTCAAGCGTTTATGTGAACTCAATCAATATACATATCGATTACTTGTACTGAAATCATGGTTCTTTGTACAGGTTAACAATTTCCAATTGCAATCTTCGGACGCAGCAACAATGTCTCCAAGGACAAGCTCAGCTCTCAACACAACTCCCATTTCAAACACGATGAAGATGGACGCCAAGACGGTCCTCCCGGCCAGTCTCGGGTGACAGTGGGAGGAGCCACGGCTACCATTTGGCTCTATTCTGTTCATGCCAGCTAATGTCATCCCTGTTCCTCAAACCCCGGTGACTGATAAACCGGCCTCAAAAGGGAAGAGGCCAAATGTGGAGGTCTCGAAGGCGCCCCAACCCAAACGCAAGTCGGTGTTTGAACGACTTTCTTTGGCCCCAGCTAGGGGAAAGGCCATCAACACCAACAAAGCAACAAGGCATCTCGAGCAAGCTCCGGCGGTGCCCCTGACAACTGCTCGATCGGATGTCTTCTCTAAGCTCCCCGCTAATCGACTCACGATGGCTTCCTGGATGACGGATGCTCGTCAAGCCTTCAAAATCGAGAAGCCAAGACAGAAAAGGCTCAGATACATAGCCAACAAAAATTCTAAGGCTCCTGCTAGGCTAAACTTCATGAGGTTCCAAGAACAGGGTTACCCCGCAACAATAACTGAGTCGGCTGTAAAGCTCGCTAATTCTTTTGAACCACTAAAATTGGTCCAGAAGAATGTCGTGACTGCAAGAGTCAAGAAAACTGCGAGCCAGACAGCGCCACCCAAGGACCCAGTCAGGCCAACCATCTTCAGCCGCCTATCCTTTCCAGAAGAGGAAGGGCCACGATGACGGTTCGAAAAGTCAGCTGCCAAAGATAAAAAGATGGCTGGATATGTGGTCCACACTGTCTATATGGCTGGCACGCGTCCCAACGACAATCTTCGCAGCAAGAGAAAGGATCGGTCCACCACATCTCAAATCCAATCTGGTGTGAATGTGGATGCCACTTTCCAAGACCAGCCTCCTCTTGAAAGTAATGAAAACCCTTCCAGTAAGGCTGATAAGCAGAGAGATCCCTCGGTTCATGAGGAATCGGGATCGGAAAGCGAAGAGGAGTCAATCTTCCGTCCCAAGAACGCAGAGCAGCAACTTCTCCAAGAGCTTCGAAAACGGCTCAGAAGTAAAGACAAGGAGATAGCCACGCTCTACTAAAAAATCGACGACTTGACAAACGTCGTCTTACAGCTCACGGCCCAACTTGCCTCTCAGCTGCCTAATCAAGCACAGGGCCCTACTCATGAACCGGGAAACGGTGTCCCGAGACAGCTGATACCTATTCCCTCAAATCCATAGGTGGGCGGACCGCATGAAAGTCAGTCGCATCCTATCTCGGGAAATGTCTTGGATGCCGATGACACTAGCCCGCTAACTCAAGATCAAATCATGGATTTGGTTGCCAACAAAGTCAAAACATTGGTAGCCGAAGCCGAAGCGCAAAAAGATATCAGCAGTAGTGGGAGACCATATCCTGCTCAGTATGATCTGGTAGAATTTCCTAGCGGCTATGTCATCCCCAAATTCGGAAGAT
Source organism: Agapanthus africanus (assembly GCA_030015575.1). Taxonomy (NCBI): domain Eukaryota; kingdom Viridiplantae; phylum Streptophyta; class Magnoliopsida; order Asparagales; family Amaryllidaceae; genus Agapanthus; species Agapanthus africanus. The sequence goes on along the minus strand of JASDDO010000026.1, from coordinate 174,963,404 downwards.
TTGATGGGACGGAAAATGCGAATCAGCATATCGCCCATTTTAAAGCCTCATGCGGGAATACTGGGGGCAATGATGCGCTTCTCCTTCGCCAGTTCGTTAATAGATTAACCGATGTCGCTTTCTACCGGTACACGAGCATACCGGATGGCTCCGTTACTACTTTCGTCCAAATGGAATCTATGTTCCGACAAAGGTTCATGAGTGTCAGCGATAAGATCACCATTACCGACCTCGTAAGAAGCTAAAGAACAACGAAAGCAGCACGGATTTTATAACCCGATGGCGCAATCTCTCCATCAAATATGAACCGCCGATAGAGCAGGACCAATCTGTCAGCCTCCTCGTCGGAAATCTCAACAATTGGATGGCCCCGTTTCTATGCACCACGGGTCTCAAAACATTTCAAGAGCTGACCAGGAAAGTTCATATGTTGGAGTGCTCAAAGCAGGAGTCCTTTTCTGATTCCCAAAATAACAATAGGTCCTGGAGAAACCGAAAAGATGATAATCGCAAAGGCGGAAGTTTCGACGATGCTGAATCTTTTAACACTTCGGCTAACCGAAATAAGCGAGGGATGAGCGGGCCTAATGCCAATCGACCTCGGAAGCCAGTGTTAGGAGAAGGAGGAGAATCTCTACCGAAAGAGAGGTTGGATAAGGTCTATTCTTTCAGAAGGGACAATGTCCGTAAAATATTCAAAAACACCCTTAGGAACGGTCTACAATTGCCAAAATAAAAAAGACCGCAAGAATCGAATATGACCGACGACCCCAAATATTGCCCCTATCATAGAGTGATAAGTCATGCTATTGAGGACTGCTTCGTCTTCAAAGATTGGGTCGAAAAACAATACAAGGCAGGAGAGATAGAACTGTCTAAAGGCGTGTTAGCAAACAGTCAAGCTGTGACCGCCTATTTCATACAAACAGAGACCGAAGCCATTCGGGAACCTGATTCTCTCAGACATCTGCCTTTCTCTGAAGAGAGCGAACCAGGCAACAAACTAAGAGCCAAACGAGCAATATTGCCAACGAAGAAGCCATAGACGGGTACACAACCCATACGGTCTACATGATAGAGCCTAGAGGAACAAGTCCTCCTATGCCCTATAGCTATGACGATGACGTGGTTGTTGCCATCCAACACCGGTTCGGTCTAGATGACGAAGAGCCCGCTTATGCAATTAGGCCAAAGGAGCCCGTGGTTCCACAGAATCAAGCCCAGACCCAAACAGATGACCACCACGTCGTTAAACTGGGAACAACTGACCACCACGTCGTTAAACTGGGAACAACTGACCACCACGTCTTTAAACTGGGAGCATACGACCCCTAAGTCGTTAAACTGGGAATGTAGAAAAAAAATGTGTGTAAATAAAAGAAAAACGAAAAGCCAAAATGATGGGGCAACTCGCAATAAAAATCAGCGAGTAAAATAAAGCCGAAATGATGGGGCAACCGTGAATAAATAGCCGAAATGATAGGGCAATCGCGAACTTCGCGAGGAGAAAAGCTAAAATGATAGAGAAATCGCTGTAAAAAAATGGCGAAGAATGAGTCGCTCCTAGTACTGTATTCCAGTGCAGCGATACAGACGCCAACCAAAATTCAAATCCCCAAATAGCGAATGATGAGTCGCTCCCGGTACTATATTCCAGTGCAACGATGCAGACGCAAACCAAAATTTCAAATCTCTGAATGTCCCAACGGCGAATGATGAGTCGCTCCTGATACCATATTCCAGTGCAGCGATGCAGACGCCAACCAAAATTCGAATTCCTAAAATTCTCCAAGCCCTACGGTTGGTCCCCAAACTGACTACCATATACAATCTATAGGCTCAAATAATTCTCATCACACCCATGCCCCACCGCAATCACCAATCACATGGCCGGTCTCCGCCCTTGGAATTATGCTCCATTTGGGAAAACCCACTCATGTGTCCTCACGATACATGAGGAAAACAAAACTTACGAGATCCTCTCGACTCGTAAGAAAACACCTTCGTGGGATCCTTACGACTCATAAAGGAAAAACACACTTGGGAGTCCCCACGACTCCTAAGGAGAAAACTCACCTACGAGATCCTTTCGACTCGTAGGGAGAAAATGCTTTTATGAGATCCTTACGGCTCATAAAATTGAAAATCCTTAGGTGATAGGGACTTAAACTTGTCTCCTAATCCATCGCTCCCCAACGGGTAAAGGGAAATGATGAATTGCTCCTGGCACCTGTGCTTCAGTGTTAGAAACGCTGATGCCGACCCCTACCCCAAAATTCCAAACTTTCGATCCAATAGACACCTAAGTCTTTAAACTGGGAATAGATGACCTCTAAGTCGTTAAACTGAGAACAGATGACCCCTAGGTCATTAAACTGGGAACGAGGGAAATCCCCTCATGACAAATGATGATTTGCTCCTGGTACCATACTCCAGTGTAGTGATGCTGATGCCAAACCAAAACCAAAATACCCAAATCCTCTAATGGCGGATGATGATTCGCTCCCGGTACCATATTCCAGTGTAGCGATGCTGATGTCAACTCAAATCATATCAGGTCAGCAAGACAACCAACGACCTCCCTGGCAGAATCAAGCTCCACCCCGGAAACAAGTCAAATCCCGAAACCGCGGAAAGTGGAGCAAGTCAAATCGAATTCTGACACCGCAAGAAGCGGAGAAAGTCAAATCCAGCATCGACCGTCTACGTCGCTAAAAGGGCAGCACCGACCCTCCACGTCGCTAAAAGGGCAGCACCGACCGTACATGTCGCCAAAAGGCCATCATCGACCGTCCACGTCGCAAAAAGGGAGGCATCGACCGTCCACGTCGCTAAAAGGGAAGCACCGACCGTCCACGTCGCTAAAAGGGAAGCACCGACCGTCCAAGTCACTAAAAGGGCAGCACCAACAGTCCAAGTCGCTAAAAGGGCAGCACCGACCGTCCAAGTCACTAAAAGGGCAGCACCAACCGTCCAAGTCGCAAAAAGGGTAGCACCGACCACCCAAGTCGCAAAAAGGGCAGCACCGACCTCCTTGTCGGAATTATGCTCCGCCTCGGAATTAGGTCAACCAGCGACACTTGGTGCCGGGGGCACGTCGACCAGCGACACTTCGTCTTGGGGATACGTCATACACTGACACTCCTTCTCGGAGATACGTCAAGCATCGACCGTCCATGTCGTAAAAAGGGCAGTGCCAGCTTCCCAAAAAATGAGAACCAAATCAAGTCACCTCCACGTGAAAGAAGATCCATCAATTTCATGCACATGACCCATATATGCGATGTGCATTTATTGATGAGGGGCACTTTATTGGGGTCAAAAATTACACCCCGGTTGACCAAGTCAAAGTCAAAGTCAACCCCAAGCCAAGTGGGCCCATGCCCAAGTGAAGCCCCGCGGCCAGCCCCCCCATGTCAAAATGAAAATTATGTAATAAATAATTTTGATGTAATTTTCGTACATGAATGTAAGAAAAATAGGCATAAAGCCAAATTTTTGTAAGGCCCATGTCTCATGTGCAAAAGAAATGAGCACATGAGGCATGAGATGGACAAAATGCCATTTTGTAAAGCCAAGGGGCTATATGTAAATTTGTAAACCTATATAAGGCAACATGATAATGAAATAAAGGATAATTTTCACTCCCCTAAAAATCTAGGGTTTCTGTGGCTCATTATCCTTCCTCAAGGTTCTAAAACCTTCTTCCCTTTTTTGAATTAAATCAAGAATTTAACTCTTCCTTTTCTAAAAATAAACAGTTTTTCACCATCAAACCCTTGAAGGGGAAATCAGATCTTAAAAAGGGGAGATTTTTAAGTCTCACCCTCTTTTCTCTAAGTACCGGCCAACAGAAGAGGAGGAAGAAGGAGACTCGTCTCCAAAAATCCCACATTGGGAAGATCAAAGGCCTAAAAGAAGATCCAGGGCCAAAGGGGAGAAAAAAGGGTTCACCTTTGATCATTTCCAAAGATTTTAGAGAGTTTAACTCCATTCAATATCTTTTGGAGTTTAACTCCGTTAATAAAGTCCTTTTTGGGAGTTTAACTCCATAAACAAAAGTCTTTCCTGGGAGTTAAACTCCTAAACTACTAAAATAATCATTCTTTGGGAGTTTGACTCCTATTTCCGAGGCTAGAGCATCTTCTTTCTTCCAGCGCCCAGCACCCACATGCCGGGCACGCGGGGCGCCAGCGCCTAAGCGCCCAACTCCCTAGCGTCTTTAAGATGCCCTCTCACCCTACTTTTTTCGTATTATCCCATGTTAAAAATACCCCCCTGTTAGGAAATTTTTTTCTAACGGGGCGCTATCCCGCACCCCGCAAGGGGGCTGCTATCCCCCTTGACCCTCAGCCCGCTATCCGGGTAGCGGGACCCCCGTAAACTATACGGGGCCCCCGATATATCCAAAACCCCTCAATGCACAACACAGGCACACTACAAATTGAGTTCGCATAACCAGTTTGACCCGTCAATCGTAGGTTCCCTTGCTCCAAAGGCGAGGGGTAATTAACAGCAGCATAGTTCGCGGTTACCGGAGATTCGGATCCCCACAATCAATAAAACCCCGCCTACCCTAGGCAGTGGAAATCTGTAGTACGCCTGACAAGCGCGCGTATATTCCGATCTCAATGGAGTGACGAAAAACACAATTGCATTATATCAAAAGAAATATATTGTAATTTATCGTTGCCTCCGTGGCACGAGTTATGTTCTTCGAGCCACTCGTGTAGGTAGGTCGACCCCTCTTCCAGGATTTTTGATTCTCTTTATTTTGTTGGGCCTGTTTCTGCACAACATATTCAGATATAGTTTTCTAATTAGCAATAAAAAAATAAATTATATACTAAACACTGAATTGCATTTAAATTACAAAGATGCTTGCGCTCAGACACCCAATATTGGCACAAGAGAGACCATATCTCTAAATCGACCTCGCTAAAGGTCGAAGATTGTAGGAGAGCCGCTCTCTCCACCTCGGGGGTCACCAGCCATAACTTATAGCATTTTGACTTCAGCTTATTCTTATTATACCGGACCTTAGTCTACATGTTGTTCATGAGGCCCCGGTAAATAGAGCAAAGACCGATCACTTTATCAGGATCATCGGGATCGATTATGGCTTGAAATGCGTAATTGCAAATACAAGAAATTAATGTCCTTAAATTATAAGTGTCAAATGGTAGTAAATTTATTTGATAAATCAAATAAAAATATATAATAATACAAGGAGCGGGTGTGTTGCACGCCGCAATCAACATGAAGAGGATACTTCTTGGGGTGACGGCTCTCATCTCCCAAATATCGGCCGAACCTCTTGGCATTATCGCCAGTATAGCGGCCGTCGGAGGTAAATAGAAGGGGGAATGCTCCCTGCCCCTTAGCGGGATTGGGCCTCAACTTGTGAGACTGATTAGGCCCTCGAGTCTCCCGGAAGGGCCGTGGATGGCCTGTATCTATAAAATATATAGATATACATGCAATATCAAGGCAAAACAATATTTAGAATGTAATAATTAACGAAAATTGGAGTGTAATATATACCTCCAGCGACATCACCACGAGCCTGTGTCTGGACAGCAGCACGAGTGGCATGATAGTTCCTCTAGTGAGGAATAGCCGGTGTCCCGAATGTGGATGCACCCTCTCTAACTAGACAATAAAATAATGAATATATAAATAAATTCTGAATAAAATAATGCATAATCAATTTGATGTATTTGAAGGGTTACGGCAGCGCCCCGGCCATCAAAACGCGGCCAAAATGCGGAACAAAAATTTCTAAACCGGCGCTACCGTTACCCGAATCCCGGATCGACCTTAAACCCTAAACTAGCAAACTAATATAGAGGTTAGAATCGTTATACCGAGTTGATCCGTGTCCTTCGTTCTTCATTACAAGCTCCTAGTGGTTCCTTGATGTGGTTTGGTCATCGGTCTTCCTCCATCTCCGATGATCCACCCGAGGGAAACGGCGCAAGCTCCAACCTCGTCGAACGAGATAATTGACGCTCTAAGGTTGCTAACAATAGAGAGTGGGGTGTATGAATGTGTCACTATAATTTTCTCTCAACTCATGTGCTCATGAGAGCAACCGTAGAAGAAGAATGGAGGTGATGAAGCTTTTGCATGAGCAACTATAGAATTGGCTAAGTCTTTTTGTGTGAGAATGAGAGAGTGAGGAGCCAAGTGTAATAATGTGATCAAAACCAAATGAAAATGAAGCCCCCTTTCATTGAAGTGGTCGGCCCCTCCTCCTCACCTCTCAAAAATGTAATGAAAAAATATCTCATGCCAATTTCAATAAACAAATCAAAGCCATGCTTTGCAACATGCTTTGACCCATGCTTTTGCCACATCATCCCTTCCACCTCATTTATAAAACAAATGATTTTCCAAAAATGAAAATCATATAAATGAGGTGGCATCTTCTTCTAGAAGCTATTCCATACAAAATACGGAATACTTCCCGGTACATGTATCGAAATACATATACGTGTATTCGTACAAAAATACGAATAGCCAAGAGAGAAAATAAATAGCGAACAATAATACTAGAATACATATATATAAATACATATGTAATTATTAAATCAAAACCTGATTTAATAATCCGGCTTAATCCTAAGCCGCTAGTATTATCAACCGTCCGATTAAAGCCTGTGCAGCATGTGCACATATTTAATCGGACACTTGTATGTATCAACATACGCCATGTACACCATATCGCCTGAACCGTGAAAACCCTCTGTGTGGGACACTAAAGACTCGTCAATATGCTGGCAGTGGGTTTAATCACAAGCACGTCAGCGGCACTAGCTGTACGTGACGGCTGCCCAGGTATTGAGCGAAAGGGAGGCCGACAAGCAAACTCATCCTGAACCCCTACTGAGCCAGACAGTGACAATATCCGTACAGTCCGGTCTGTTCGTCTAAGAGTATCACATATCGAGTCTAAGGGGTGGATAAAGTCAGACCCCTAACAACGCGACATTTAGTGTCGGTATGAAACCCATCACCACCTGAGAAACTATCGATCCTGGATCGGTATTTCTCTTCTACCGTGGCCATGGATTTATGGTGATGGCCATCCGTACACAACGCAACATCAACCCCCAATACCGGGAGAGACGAATCCCCGATGATCCGATCACTGCCTCCATGTGGTTCGGGACTGTATCCAACTAAAACCTGTTTACACGACTCCTTTGAGCCGTGGTAGGGTAGTAATCAAAGCACAGTGGGAACTCACATGAGAAAAATGACGATCTCAGGTCGACAGACTAACCTGTACACATGTTACCTGGGAACTGCTATCTGACAATAGGTATTATACCAACTAGCAGGTTCCTGGTGAGTCCGTCCAGTGTACTCATAACCCAATGAGCACCTGCATACTATCTTAGGTGAACAAACTAACACCAATGGCTTGTGAGATCTGGCTACCGCCCCTCGTCGGGGTCTCGATCAGTATACACCAGTCTACACTGGAGTATCGATGCCCGGTCTCGATACTCCTACGACTAAGGACATTTAAGGATGTGCTTATAGACCCCAGCTCCCACATATATGATCGCCATCATAATGCTGGCAGTCAAGCAAGAATCCTATAGGCTCTATCAACATGTACATGATGATAAAGACAAACCAGATAGCATACTATCATCTTGAGTAAGACTGTTTTATCGGTATAGGTCCTTCTTCAATCATCATAATCACAAGTCCGCGACTATGATAATTGCCTTAAGGGCATTATAGCCAACAGTATTATATAGTAAAAACTACTAACCTGCAGAGTGCTCAGAGGGTACGGATCTGAAGGGTTACCCTAGCGCCCCGGCCAACTCCCGTGGCCAAATGCGGAACAAAAATTTTCTTGCGAACAAAACTTGGCGCTAGACTAAACCCTAAAACCGGATCTTTCCATAATACTAACTAGCTACACTATGAGAGATATCTACTATGATGAGGAATTCTTACCAAACGAACCAAGTCCTTCGGTCTTCGTTCTTCATTCTTAGCTCCTACTAGCCACCTTGAACTTGCTTGATCTTCTTTCCTTGCTCCGTCGGTCCTCCGGGATCGAGCTTGTTCTCCGGCCTTCCTTGGTCCTTGATGATCCACCCGGGGAATATGATCCATGGCTCTAGCTCTTAACTATATAACAAAAGGAGCAACTAGAGAACTTGGTTTGCTAAACCAAGTAATCTAGGGTGTAGTTTAGAATTCTAAGTGTCAAGCTATCTCTTTCTTGCCTCTTCACTTGATTCTCAACTCATGAGAAGGTAGTGAAGAGGAAGAAGATGAAGGTGGAGGAGGTTAGAGAGCAAAAAGAGAGCAGGAGCAAAAAGAGCTCAAGGAAAAATAATGAAGCATGAATGAAAGAGAAAATACACACAAGGGTTTTGTGTATCAATTCTTTCATTAAACAATTAGCAACCATGCTTCAATAGTTACTCCAAAATGAATTATAAATTCATTTGTTAACTATTGAAGCATGGTCACTACCTTTTCTCCCTTACCTCTCACTTTACACCTCATTTCCAATTATGAAATAAAAGGAAAAACCAAAATGAGGTGGCCACCTTCTAGAAGGAAAACTGTAATAAATACGGATTTCCGACTGCTGTACAAATAAATCGGCAATCGGATAAAAATCCGAACACCCAAAAGAGATAGTATTACCTGATTTAATAATCCGGCTCGAACCCTAGCCGGCTAGTATTACCAACTGTCCGATCGAAAGTCCGAGTACAAAGTACATCAATCGATCTAACCCTGCTCGTATCCAATACGACAACTACACCATTTCGCCTGAATCAGGGAAACCCTCTGTGTGGGACTCTAAAGACTCGACAGTACTCTGGCAGTGGGTTTAACCACAAGCACGTCAGCGGCACTAGCTGTACGTAACGGCTGCCTAGGTACCTGTCGATAAAGAAGGCCGACGAGCAAACTCATCCGGATCTCCTACTGAGCATATCCGTGACAATATCCGTACAGTCCGGTCTCTTCGTCAAAGAGTATCGCATATCGGGTCTAGGGGATAGTGAACGTCAGACCTTAACAACTTGATAAGTCGTGCTGATGTGGCTCAGGACCAATCCGGAAAACTACTGATCAACCTATCAGCAAATCCCAAGTGCCTTGGCCAAGGTCTTATGGTCCTGACCAATCGAATCACAGTGAGATATCGACTCCCTATACCGGGAGAAACGAATCCCCGACAATCGCTCACTGCCTCCATGTGGCTCGGGACTGAACCCAACCAAAACCTGTTTGCACAACTCAGTAAAGCCATGGTAGGGTAGTGATCAAAGCTCAGTGGGAACTCACACGAGACAAATGCCGATCTCGGGTCCAAAGACTAACCTGTACACATGTCACCTGAGAACTTCCATCTGACGATAGGTATAGTACCACATGGAAGTTCTCGGCGAGTCCGTCCAGTGTACTCACACCCAGTGAGCACCTGTATACGATCTTAGGTGCATCAGACCAATGGCTGCGGGACCAAGCATCCCCCGACGGGGGTAGAAACGTATACACCAGTCTACTTTGGAGTATCAATGCCCAGTCTCGATACTAACGCGACTAGGGACCATTTAAGGATATGCTTATGGACTACCCTGCTCCCACAAGTATGATCGCCATCACAACGCAGGTAGTCAAGCAAGATCCTAGGGGCTTTATCAACATGTACCGCAATATGTAAAAACGAGTATGACATATGCCATGTTAAGATAAAGACAAACCACCATAGTATACTACCGTATCTAGTCTTTATCAATATGTGCAAACCAGACATAACAACAATACAAATAAATACACATATCCCGATAAAGACAAGTCAAATAATATACTATAAAACTGAGCAAGATTGTTCTGTACATACATATCCCTAGTATCCTATATGTATACATATACAATACTGGCCTCTAGGGCATATACATCCAATAGGATCACGAGGGAGCGGCCTCTGTCCCGGATGTGGAGCCACCCCCTCCAACTAGATAAAAAATTTGACTATATAAGTAACTTCAAAATGAATATGCATGTATATCTATAATATATCGTTCGAAATGAATATGAGCACAATATATAATATATAAATATACCTGCAGGTGTAGGAACGGCCTGTGTCCTGGATGTGATGGCACCCCCTCCAACTAGAAAATAAAAAATGACTACATATGTAATTTCAAAATGAATATGCATGTATATATATAATATAATATTCAAAATAAATATGTCTGTAATATAGAATATATAAATATATCTGCAGGTGTGGGAACGGCCTGTGCCCCAGATATGGTGGCACCCCCTCCAACCAGACAATAAAAAGTAATTATATAAGTAACTTCAAATGAATATGCATGTATATCTACAATTATTGTTCAAAATGAATTAATATGCGTGCAATATATCTGCAGGTGTGACAAAGTCCATACGGAATGAGTAATCTGGAGGGGGTACGGACGGTGTGGCAAAGTCTATATGGGATGAGTCATCTGGAAGGGGTACGGATGGGGGTGCAACGCCACCCCTCTGCTGTAGGAGATTCTCCCTAGGCAGCTCCCCGGACATAATCGCTCTACCCCTGCCTCTGGAGCTGCCTCTGTCGCTTCTCCTGCTACCCATCGCTGGTCCGGGCGTCGCTATCGACCCTAGATAGAAGTACAAACATTATATATGCATGCAATACATGTATGCAAGAGAAATAATAACAACAATACATTTATAGATCATAGAAAACGTAAACTCATAATATAATATTAAGGATGACCTTTTTCGTTTCGTAGACGCAATAAATACCGTAGGGATATCTACTTAGATTTGATCATCAATATCATTCCTAACCCACGTAACTTCATGCTCATCCGAAAACAACCCGTCTATGGAAACAGATGGTTGGAGCACTCTAAATCTTCTTTCTTCTTCTTCCTTATCATTGTCACCCATGCGATCCTCAAATTCTGGGACATCATAAATAACTCTAGGCTTCCATCAGCATACAACTCTCCATTCCGGATGCTTCAAGCATTTTGAGTAGTATACTTGAAATGCTTGTTGTGAAAATACAAATGGATCGTCCTCACAGTAAAATCGACGTGTATTTATACTAGTCGATCCATATTCATCTTTCCAAGTCCCGATGTTGTCTCTCTACCTTGCAGTATTGGTTCGTGTATCGTACCAAATACACTGAAATATATTAAATGGTTCTGCTCGTCCGGGATATTATATACCAAGTATGCAATTTAGGTACTCATAATAAATCACACCATCTGAGCCAACGGTCGCAATCCCGCTATTCTGGTTACTTAGAGATTTTTCTATGTCCTTAACTTCAAATTTGTATCCAAGGACACCAAATCCTTTGTAGTATGCAACCTTCATGCTAGAAAACTGAGTTAGACGTCTTCAGTTTTTCTCTAATGATACAAACATATTCGGATCTTAGATCTGACAAAAAAAATTATGCGATAAATACATAATGATATAAGTTTAGATTAAAACTAGTCGCAAAAACATAAGATTTGAATATCTTACATGATGTGCAAACCAGCGCAAAAATCGTCCTGATAATATTTTTCCAATAGATCATCATTCCAATTAGGATGCCCGCTACGTACTTCATTCTTATGAATTCTGTTCTCAACATTAAATTTTGACATCAATATTATATTATTTCATATATATATATATATATATATATATATATATATATATATATATATAAAGAACAATTAATGCAAAACAGACTTACTCTCTAATTTCATCAAGACATACGCTATTGAGGAGGATAAACTGATATATCTTGTTGACAAACACGAGTTCCATTCTCTTGTAATCATTTACTATATTGTCCGTCCTGAATTCTCCGAGGTCTGTTAAATTTTGTCTCAATATTTTCGTCCGGATAGCGGGAACAAAATGTGGTTACTTCATCTAGGAGATAACCTTCCATTATAGAACACTCTGGTCGATTTCTATTGTGTATATAATTTTCTAGAGTATAGAGGTACCTAAAGAAACTTATATTAAATAAAGAAATACAAGAATATAAGATAGCAAAAATATATCGATTATGTGAACCAAAAAATTCAAAGTACCTTTCGACGGGATACCTCAATCGATATTGTACCAGTTTGGCAAGCTTAACCTCGGTTGCAAGATGAAATGTCAGGTGTATTATGATATCGAAGAACGAGAGCGGGAAAATCCGCTCAAGCTTGCACAATATCAAGGGAATCGTGTTTTCTAGCTTCTCCAGTGCCACAACCTTAATGTTTTTAGCACACAATTCCCTAAAGAACCAGCAGAGTTCATTGATTACTAAACCAACCAATTCAGGAAAAGAAGTCCTGAGGGATAATAGGAGAAGGTGCTCCATAATAACATAGTGATCATGCCTTTTCAGCCCATCGATCTTGCCTTTCACAATCTTTATTTTCTTACTAAATGATCCTGAGAAATCTGTGGGAACTTTCAAATCATGCAACACATGCAGGAACATTTTCTTCTCTAGTTGTAACATATGATACGCGGCATTGGGAAATACAAATTTGTCTGGTTTACCCGCTATCGGTTTAAAAAACAAATCACTTCTAATTTCCCAGTCCTGAAGATCCATCCGAGCACGGAGGTTGTCTTTCGATTTTCCATCTTTACAAAGAAGCAAGTTAAGTATGTGCTCAGATACTCCCTTCTCAATGTGAATAACATCCAGACAATGACGCACTAAATTTGTTGGCCAGTATGGTAGCTCATAGAAAATGCATAATTTGTTCCAGCCGGGTGGAGTGTCATGTGTTGCCGGATCTATTCTGAAGGTCACGTTATTGTAACTATTTCACTGAGCAAGCATGTCCTCTCCGGATAATGGGGCTGGAGGTCCAAGAAGGTCCTGATGACCATCAAAGTGAATACCGTCAAACCTGTAGGGATGGTCTAGTGGCAGGAAATGCCAATGACCGCAATAACAAACCTTGTTGCTAAAGTTCAACCGTCTCGATGTTGTATCTTACTGGTAGTATAGTCATGCTTTGTAACCATCTATGGACCAACCTGATAGCATTCCATATGCAGGAAAATCATTAATTGTTCACATTAAAGCCGCACGTATCGTGAAGGTTGTATCTGTGTTTGCATCGTAAGTGTCCACACCATCAATGAATAATGATTTTAACTCATCAATTAGAGGTCGGAGGTAGACGTCGATATCGTTTCCTGGTGATTTCGGTTCGTTAATAAGAATATGTATCATAAAGTAGGACTGATTTATAACCAACCATGGAGATAGATTATAAACTATCATTATAACGGGCCATGTGCTGTGATTACCACCCATATAGCTGAATGGACAGAAGCCATCACTAGCCAGTCCGAGCCTTATATTGCGAGAATCACTGCTTAATATAAGGTGCCTCCTATCAAAATCCTTCCATGCCGGTGAATCTCTTGGATGACTCATTTTTCTATCTTCGCTTGGAGCAGCACGGTGATACCAAATCATTGCATCCGCTGTCTTCTTGCACCTAAATAGCCTATGCAGTCTCTGTATTATAGAAAAGTATCGTGCTGCCTTGACAGGTATATCTGGCTTCTTATCAGATACTTTCGTCTTATACCTATCATATCCGTAGGTGAGATACTCTTTCAAATCTGGATTCTCTTTCCAGTACAGTAGACAATCATTGGGACATGCATGAATCTTCTCACAATTCAGACCCAAATCAGGCATCATCTTCCGGGCTTCGTACCAGCTCTCAGGTACGTTATTTCCCGGGGGCATAGAATTTTTCAGGAACTTAAGAAGCATCATAAATGATTTGTTACTCCATCTATTTAGGCACTTAATCAGGAAAAGATAAACGAACCATGATCATGTGGAATACTTTGCATTCTCATAAATTGGTCTTTTAGTATCATTCATGTACTTCTCATATTTATCCACACGCTATCCTTGACCTGAAGGAATATCTTCTTTGGTAGGATTACTATTACCGAGAGCAGGCTCTACTATATTCTCCATTTCCTCTTCTGGAAAGAAGTTATCTTCTTCTTCTTTCGCTACATTAGCGTCTTCTTCCTCCTCCTCGTGATATAATCAAGTTGTATAAAATTTGGTAAAACTATGCTTAACGATGTGAATCTCTATCTCCCCGATTTTCTGGTACAACTTTTCCTACACCTGTCGCACGGACAAAGGATCTTCCTCAACACAACCTTATGATATTCGCGTGTAAATTCAATGAAAGCAGCAACTCCTATGATGAACTTAGGGTTCATGTGTTGTTGCCGATCCATGTGCATCTAGTCCTTAACTCAGATGTACTCATAGGCTATATTAAACTGTGTAACATATAAATGTAAGTCTCACAAATGGAAGAAAGTAGTGAAATTATGGAATCGGTGCTTGAATTGGAGACTGTGGGGTTACAAAGGTCGAGGTATAAAGAGAAAGGGAGGTGAAGTTGGTTTTTGATGGTGACTACATAAAGAATATAAAACTAATCTTTCATATATGCATGCATGTATTGATTAAGTGTTCTCAAAACAAACGTATTAAACACAGAAATATAACCCCCAAACCAAGCATCAACAACTATACTAAATATAGCAAGGAATTTACATAAGATCCCCTTAAAATCAACATGCATCATCTTCGAACTAAAATAACAGATCATAAGGTCAAATCAGAGAATCATTAAACATCAAGCCTCGGATTTGAGCCAAGCAAAAGGGAAAAAATCCAATTTTTATTCAAAACAGATCATAAGGTCAAATCATAAAAACCTCTATGCGGCCAAGACACCCGCCGTTAATAAATTGCTAATAGAAAAAACCCTGGAGCCTCTCCTCTACTCCTCTAACCTCTATGCGGAGGGGTTGGGGACACATGTCGAGGGGGAGGTTTCCGAATTGGAAATGCCGAGATGGGACCATTCTCGATGGCTATGAAGATTATCAGGGACCGAGAGCAAATGCCCATAGCTCATAGCTCGGCTATAAAACAACATTGAAATGAACATCTAATCTATCTTTGTACATAGAGAACCGGCGGAAAGGTACCGACGATATAACTCGAAACGAATGAAAACACAAGTGAATGCAGGTGATTGCTTTATATATTCCTAACTTGTCCACACTGGAAAAATCTATCGGTTATCATATGATTGAATCTAATCATTATATAAACTATACCACGGTTGTTAGCACCGAATGATATCGTCCGATATTTAACAACATTCACGTAGTTTTATGTCACGATGAATATCGAACGTATGTTAACCGATAGACGGGGACTATGGCATGTAATTTAGTTTGATAAATTGTCTAAATTTCAATTTATGATTTTTCTTAGGTGTAAGGTTGTTAGTATGTATGCGTGCGTTTTGCGTGTGTGTTGTGTGGTGTATGTGTGTGTAGGTAAAAGATGTAGGTAAAAGACGTTTTTAAACATCTCAGCAGCACCTTCTCTCTATTTATAAAATTTTCCAAATTGGGATACAATGAGATACGTGGAACGAAGGTCGGTAACATAGCATGAAGGCCAGTAACTTGGTACGAAGGCCGGGAATATAAACAATATTCACAACAATAACTAAATTGCTCTAAAATACCTTTACCTATTGTTTTTTCCACTAAAATACCCTAGACCCAAACCATAACCCTAACCCTAACAAAAAAATTAAAAATTACACAAAAATACCTTTAAATATCTACTAATTAAAATTAACTTACAATACTAATTAATTAAAATATCTAAAAATAACAAATATATTTTTAAAAAAATTACATCAGCCACTGCAGGAGAATGATCGAGGAGGATCGAAAGGGGTTCGGCCATAGGAAGAGGAAAGAAGCTCGTCCACTGGAGAAGGATCGAAGAGAGGGGCTCACGATGGAGACGGCACTGGAGGCCGACAATGATCGATCAATAAGGGCTTTCGAGGAGGGGGGTTTCGGAGAAGGCTTTGGAGAAGGACAAGGACGACGAGGTCGGAGGGGGGCTTTGGGGGAGGTGGGGGTGATGATGATGGGCGATGTGGTGATGATGAGGGCTTTGGGGGAGGTGGAGGTGATGATGATGGGCGTTGTGGTGATGATGAGGGCTTTGAAGGAGGGAGGAGGAGGACGAGAAGGATGAGGGGAAATTTTGGGAAGAAATTTTGGGGATTAGGGCATGGAGAGGAACGGGGAGAGGAAAATTTTCTTTTTATTTTTTTTAAAAATACTCGACTTTGCCCCTACGGTGTCCACCGTAGAGGTTTCTCTTGCGGCACCGTAGGGTCAACTACAAAAGTCATTTTTTATATAATTTTTAAGTATAAATGCCCCTATGGTGGGAACCATAGAGACAAACTAAAATTTCCCTTACGGTTTTTCTTACCCGTAAGGGCAAGCCATCTTTGTATTAGTGCTAGTCCACTTTCTTTAGGCCCGCAAGCCCGTTCCACTTAATCTTCTCAACACGTCACCTCCGAGACTACACGTTGCTCGCTACTATGAACAACACCACAACCTCGCTTTCGGTAGAGGCCTAACCTCATAACTCATTCAACTTTCTTACAAAGCAACTCTTTCACTCAAGAGCCCTCAACAAAAAAGAAAAGAAAAAATACAAGCACAATACTCTCAAAAGGAGTTTCTCTTAAAAATCACTTTAATACTCTGTAACGGTCGAGAATTCTAATAAAATAACTCTTATTTTATTTTCCTAGAGTCGAGTGGTTATTTACGTATTTTGTGGGTAAAAGAATGTTTTTTTTTAGCATGGAATAGAATTAAAAGAATTTTCTAAAATCTATTTATTCTCTTTATAGGCTTAAAATATTTCAATAAAATTTTATAATGCATTAAAATAATCTACATATTTTTATCATCAATTAAAGTAATTAATTCATGATTAATATTATTTTAAAGGATAAACTAGATATTATATAATTTTAGTAACTAGCTAAAACCATAGGAATGGTTATATTACTTATTTTTAGCCAAAAATTATTTTTATACTAAAGATAACAATAAAATATATTTTCTGAAATTTTTCCATAATTTTCCCTTATTTTAAACTATTTTTAACAAATTTTTAAAACCAAATTCATTTTTAAAAAATAATAAACAAAATATTATTTTATATATGAAATAATAATAATAATAATATAATTATAAATCCCTTTGATCTGGACCGTTGGATCCAAGATCCAACGGCCCAGATCACACCGACGCACCCACATGGTGGGGACCACGCGAAAACGCGTGATCCCCCCACGCGCGACACGTGGCGGCGGCGGTGACTTTGGATGAGCGATCTGGACCGTTGGATGCAGATCCAACGGCCATAATTCGTGGCGGCGGGCGCAATCATTAACATAATGATTTGCAATCATTGGCCGGCGTGATTTTCCATGTGATTTAACAAATTTTTGGATTTTCTTGTTACCATTTGAACCCTATAAATAGACACCTTCAAACTTAAATTTCTCACACCTCAGAACTCCAAAAATTCTGAAAAAAATATCGGTGCTTTCATATCGACGCCGCCGACGCTACGGCTCCTCCCAATCTCCGAGGAAAAATCGGGGCACGGAGCTTTTGAGGAGTTTTGCACCAGCCTACGTATTCAACCGTCCACGTCTAAACAAAGGTAGGATCCGCCTATCTCCCTATTTCCTGTCACCTTCTTCTTTCTCAATAACCTAGTTCTAACTTATAATCATCAACTCCTATTTAAAATGTCGTTATAATATTCGTGCATGTCTATTCCTTGTACCCTCAATAACGATAATGTCAACCCATATTTTGAAACGGTGTTTAAATTTCCTCTGTACATAAAAGCATATTACATACCCATAATACCTGGAATCTGATACACTTAATGTCATAACCCATGAATTGTCATTTCACTTCTGACATACCCACACTTACCCATACTATAAAAATGATCTCGAAATAGGTTACTTCCATAAATTACCCTCGTTTAATTAAAATATTATATTTATTTAAAATATTCATAAGAGATAAGATATGTGAAATAAATATTTTAGATACGTATATTTTACTTACATTTTTTCATCAACTACTATAATAATGTTAAACCCCTTTCAACCTTTTTAAAGAAGAAAATACTAAATTTAAATAACGATATCTTTTCAAAGGGAATATTTAGTATCTTTTAAAAGGTAATTTTAAAATAATACCAATCTAGGACAAAGGAAAGGTTATAGGCATCGATCGTTTATCTAAACCAGAATTTGTGGTGCCTAGGCTAGACAAGTGAGAAAGGTAACTTTAAAAGGCCCGTCTCACGGTGATTCGTGAGCGGATCCCTCCTTTTCTTACTTGCGCTTACCTGGCCACAATTGGCGGTGAAGAGGCGATTTGAGGACCTCATAACTTGTCCTTTTGGAATATTAGGAGCAGTCTGGATTTTCAAATAAAAACCTCTTGCAAAAGATTTTCAAATAAACACGACTACCTTTTATCGAAAGGATATTTTCCGTAAAACATTATGTTTTTCCAAAATAATAAATATCCTAAATATCATGGTTTTTCTTAGAAGTAATAAAAGATTATTAAACACTATTATTCTTTTTAACTAAGCTTTCCCTAAGATGACATGAAGTACTTTACGAACTCTAGAAAATAAAACGAGTGGTTGTGGAAGGCCATATTAAACGAGATCAATACTTTTAAAATTTCCAGTTTATGACAATATGACATATACAAAACATGATACGGTTAGGGTTAGAACACGCGAACATAGGTATGGAATACTTATGAAGATCCCGATATTCCGGGTGAACAGTCCAAAGTGTGGACGACTATACAAATATGAAGATCCCGATATTCCGGGTGAACAGTCCAAAATATGGACGACTATACAATGTGGAAATTCCATGCCTAGAAGTATACGCACTAACTCTAGACCTCTACACTGAATAACGGGGATGGGTAGTTTGATTAGGCAAGGATAATTCGGAACTCAGATTCCCCTACTACTCGATCATGATCTCGGGAAGTGAAACGGTACATTTCACTTCCCCAGTTGTTGTTCCGTGGCCACAACGGAATAATCGCGAGTATCCGGACACTTGTTTAACAAACTAATACGAACTATTACCTTCACCTATACTTCCTACTACTTATCTACATATTACTTACAACATACATGCTCATATATACCTCTCCTCAAAACGTCTTAAATTTGTGCTTTTCAAACAGTTACACCCCTTACTTTACGTCTGCATGCATACATCATACTCTTATATACACCTGTTCATTTTTACACTCCTATTTCTTTATGAGGCAATCCTACCCGAGTATAACTCGCTGACGGACCTTCTCTTTTTCCCTTTTGGAATGTCCATTAGATGGGAATGAGTTTTATGATGAAGATCTAGGCGAGGAACCGACTAATGAAGATTATGCAGAGTTGGCATCGGAGGATTAATTAGTTTTCTTTGTTGCCCACTTGTTTAGGGCTTTATTTTCTTTGATGTAATTAAACCAATTAGTTTGCTTTGCTCTTTATCTGGAATGTAATAAAGTTGGTTAATGGAAATAAATGCCTTTCGCTTTATTGTTTTATTTTTGTACACAACCCTGCATACTGATTTATTCTTACGCTTAACGTAACTGTTGAATAGACTACCTTCAATACAGTTAGGTTGCGGACCATGCCACGCCACTCTTCACCTTCTTTTGGGAAATGGGGCGTGACAGGTTTTTGTGGTGGCCCATGCAGGTCCAGTCTTGTGTACTAAAATAAAACTGTTAACTGACTTATTATATTTGTGAATCCCATCCGCTTGTATCAATTTCATAAAGTTTTCCCATTCCTCGTCCTTTCCTTGACATCTATGTATCCTGACCATGACCGTCCTTCTCAGGCCATGGCACATCTTCCGGATGAGGACAACACGTCAGTCATCACCTTTGAAGCTACGCTTGGGTATTCGGACGACGAAGTAATAGGTCCCCAAATAAATATCCCCAAGGACGATATGGAAGAGGACGAAGAGGAAGATCCCGTTGAGGAAGAAGACGATCTCGTTGAAGAAGAGGAAGATCCTGTTAAGGAAGAGGAAGATCCCGTTGAAGAAGAGGAAGATCCCGTTGAGGTAGAAGAATCTGAGGAGGAGGAGGAGCCCGAAGAGGAGGCCCCCGCTGAGGAGGAAATTCCAGTGGAAGAAGACCCAAGAGAATACGGGCCACACATGTGGTTCATTGGGAAAACCCTATATATTCGGGGGCATGCTTATCGATGTGTTCGTCATACCCCTCCGCAACTCTACCGTCGGGATGTACCAGGCTCTCTCTTCTTTTACAGTTTTGCAAGAAAGATCAACAAGCGCCGAGCCAATAACGCGCAGTTTCCGTCTCATAATTGATGGACGAAGGCACCGGTTTAGATCTTAGCTTTTAGTGAGCCAAATAAAATGTGTATAGAAGTAGGACCTCATTTAAATAATTCCTTGTATTCCCATTGGCATTGTTAATAAAATCTTGTTTTCGACAATTGCAC
The DNA here is from genome assembly GCA_030015575.1 of Agapanthus africanus. Classification (NCBI taxonomy): domain Eukaryota; kingdom Viridiplantae; phylum Streptophyta; class Magnoliopsida; order Asparagales; family Amaryllidaceae; genus Agapanthus; species Agapanthus africanus. The sequence goes on along the minus strand of JASDDO010000026.1, from coordinate 174,942,868 downwards.
TCTCGTGTCTCTCGTTTTTATTATTCCTTACTAGTTTCCCTCTGGCATGAATTGTTACTCCTCCTGCAAGTTACTATCCTATGTCTTTCGCCTCCAGTTATAGCCTAACCCCTTCTGATTCAGATATCCATGGCTGGACGACACCATCACCGCAATCGAAGGGGAAACGGAGACAATGAAGCCACTGCTCAACACGCAGCGATGCTACAAATGATGCAAGGACTACTGGAGCAGCAGCAGCAGCAGACAGCTGCCCTGCATCAAGAGCTGTGCGAGAGTAGGTAGCAACAGGCAGAAATTTTAAAGCAGGCACTGGTCCCAGTTCCTCAAGGAGCGGCGGGAGTGAAACAGTTCAGATCACTCCACCCTAAGACTTTTTCAGGGAAGGAAACTCCTTTAGAAGCTGAGGAATGGCTCAAGGGAACAATCAACGACCTCGGTGCCGCCAAAATTCCGAAGGACGCGTGGGTGAACATTGCCAAACTACAACTCACTGATAATGCCCGAATATGGTGGGAGGCCGAGGAAAGCAGGCTGAAAGAGCCCGTCGACTGGGAAACATTCAAACGACGGTTCGATACTCAATACTTTCCCGCCGTAGCACACCTAAAAATGAAACGGGAGTTTATACAATTCCAACAGGGAAGTATGTGGGATAAATCGGTGGACGAGTACACTTCGGAGTTCGCGAGATTAAGTCGGTTTATGCATCACCTGGTGGCAACCCCGGAGCAATATGCCAAAAGACTCCAACAGGGGTTAGATCTGAAGACGCAGTCCTCCATGTCTTCTGCCACCTTATCAACTTATGATGAAATCTTAGAGGCGACGCGGAACTTCGAAGACATTCAGAGAAGCATAAGGAAGGATGACCGATTGACTGGCATTAAGCGACCAGCCAATCAAGTTCTTAGGGGATCATCTTCCAGTTTTCACGGGAGGCAACAACCTAAGAGACCAGCAGGACTAGCTACTTTCAGGAAACCAACAGTCACATGCAACCATTGCGGTAAAGTCGGACACTTCATGAAGGACTGCCGCTATTTGAACAAGCTCTGTATAATCTGTGGGTCTCCGGATCATGCCATAGGGGATTGCCCACAGAGAAGACGACCTTTACTCTCGGACAACAAACCAGCCAATCTTGGAGCGCCTCAACAGGGAGCCTGACCACCACCTGCTAATAAACCAAACGGGCAAGGAACCGCAGCTAGAGGACCACCCCTACAGAAGCAAGTTTTCCAGCAAGCTCAGTGCAACGGACTGAAACGTCAGGCCTTTACTATGACCGCAGAAGAGGCTGAAGCGACTGGGGAAGTAATTACAGGTATCGCTGTTTTGACTGTCATATTTCCAAGTTCACTCCCATCTTGCATACACACCTTGTTATGCCCATCACTAATTTTCCTTCCACCTATAACATAGGTATCCTCCTAGTAGCTTCTATACCCGCAGTCACACTTTTTGACTCTGGTGCGTCACATTGCTTCATGGCACAAAAGTTTGTGACCGCCAACTCCATCCCCGTAACACCTCTCATCACCGAGTGGAACGTCAACACGGGAAACGGTGTGATCAAGTCCACTTCAGGATACGATCTGTGCCCCATAGTAGTCTGCGTGCGAGGTTTCTATGCCAACTTTATGGTGATAGATATGCCGAATTTCGACGTGGTCTTGGGTATGGACTGGTTGAGTACTTTTTACGCTACTATCGACTGTCGTCAAAGGAGGGTAGTGTTTGAAATCCCTGACCACCCACTATTCATATTCGAGAGTGGAAGTAGGTCCTTGGACCCAGCAACCTACCGAGCTGTACCGAGAAAGGAAGAGACTTTGTACACCGTACAAAGGGAGGAAATGATGCCGACGGTCGTACGAGAACTTGAAGATGTATTTGCAGAAGTGTCGGGTTTACCGCCGGATCGGGCGATCGAGTTCACCATAGACTTGGTGACGGGAACTCAACCCATATTGAAGACACCGTACCGAATGGGGCTAGCAGAATTGAAGGAGCTTCGGGCGCAAGTTGAGGACCATCTCAATAAGGGATTCATTCGACCCAGCTCATCACCTTGGGGTGCCCCAGTTCTTTTAGTACCTAAGAAAGATGGAACTAAGCGGATGTGCATCGACTATCGGGACTTAAATAAAGTAGCAATCAAGAACAAGTATCCCTTGCCGCGGATAGATGACCTGTTCGATCAGCTGGATGGAGCTCGGGTGTTCTCCAAGTTGGATTTACGAACAGGCTATCATCAACTCAAGGTGAAAGCGTCTGACATACACAAGACGGCTTTCAGGACTAGGTATGAACATTATGAATTCCTAGTGATGCCCTTTAGAGTAACCAATGCCCCCGCAGTCTTTATGAACTTGATGAATCAAGTGTTTTACGAGCAATTAGACAAGTTTGTGGTTGTCTTCATCGACGATATTCTAGTGTATTCTAAGAATCAAGAAGAACATGCGGAACACTTGCGTGCGGTGCTCGAAACCTTGCGACAACACCAACTTTATGCAAAGCTCAGCAAATGCGAGTTTTGGTTAGAACAGGTAGCATTCCTGGGACATGTGGTGTCAGGAGAAGGGATTTCAGTGGATCCAACCAAGATTGTCGCAGTTAAGACATGGCCGATACCAAGAACTGTTACCGAGATCAGGAGCTTTTTGGGACTTGCTGGATATTACCGTCGTTTCATCAAGAACTTCTCCAAGATTGCGGAACCACTGACGACTTTGACTCGGAAAGATGTACCGTATGTATGGTCCGAGGGTTGCGAGGAAGCATTCACAGAGTTGAAGAATCGTTTAACCTCTGCACCCATTCTTATGATTCCCGACAGGACTGGGGGATTCGACATACATTGCGACGCCTCGGGAAAAGGCTTGGGATGCGTTTTGCACCAACATGGTAGAGTAGTGGCCTATGCGTCAAGACAATTAAAGGTGCATGAGCGAAACTACCCAACGCATGATTTAGAACTTGCCGCAGTTGTTTTCGCACTCAAGATTTGGAGACACTACTTATTTGGTGAGAGGGTAGATATTTACACCGATCATAAGAGCTTGAAGTATATCTTTACCCAGAAGGAACTCAATATGAGGCAGAGGAGATGGCTGGAATTAATGGCAGATTTCGACGTAAATTTACAATACCATCCGGGAAAGGTGAATGTAGTCCCGGACGCTTTGAGTCGCTAACCCATGATTTCGAGTCTGACTACTCATTGGAGGAATCGTCAAGATCTTAATGAACTAGAGACCGAGTTGATAATGCTCGGAATGCTTACATCCTTCATGAATTTGCAAATTCACCCAACATTAGTCAAACGGATCAAGACCGCTCAAATGGAGGACCCGAGGTTGCGAAGGATCAGAGAACAAGTAGACGCGAATCTGCGGACGGACTTCATCATCCACGAAGATGGTTCTTTGAGTTATGGATGCAGAGTCTGTGTGCCTAAGGGGGAGGTGAGAGAGGAATTATTAAAAGAGGCACATAGTTCTCCCTACTCTGTTCATCCAGGAGGAACAAAGATGTACAAGGACCTCAGGCAAAACTATTGGTGGCATGGGATGAAGCGGGAGATAGCCAAGAGTGTATCCAAATGTCTTGTTTGCCAACAAGTGAAAGCCGTACACCACAGGACAGCGGGTCTATTACAGCCGTTACCAATACCCGAATGGAAATGGCAAACATTACTATGGATTTTGTGACCGCACTCCCTCGCAGCTCTAAGGGAAACGACGCTGTATGGGTGATTGTGGACCGACTCACCAAGTCAGCGCATTTCATTCCTTTTCGAGTGGGTCAATCAACCGAAAGCCTTGCAAAAAGGTATATGGAAGAGATTGTCATATTGCACGGCGTACCGATTTGCTTCGTGTCCGACCGAGATACACGTTTCAGATCTCAGTTTTGGCAAAGCCTACAAGAGAGTCTTGGCACGAATCTGAGTTTCAGTACCGCCTACCATCCTCAGACCGATGGCCAATCAGAAAGGGTTATTCAAATTCTCGAAGACATGCTCCGGGCCTGTATGTTGGACTTTAAAGGATCTTAGGAAGATCACCTGCACTTGGTAGAGTTTGCTTACAACAATAACTATCAGTCTAGTATCGGCATAGCGCCTTTCGCAGCTTTGTATGGACGAAAGTGTAGGTCACCGTTAAGTTGGGACGATGTTGGGGATCGAGAACTTCTAGGCCCCGAGATGATTGTCGAGACAGTGGAAGTGATAAGAACCATCAAAGAATAATTACGCATAGCACAAGATCGGCAGAAGCATTGGGCAGATATGAAGAGAAGGCCACTAGAGTTCCAACCAGGAGAACATGTATTTCTGAAGATTTCGTCTAACCGGGGAGTGATACGTTTTGGGAAACGCGGAAAACTCAGCCCACGGTTCATAGGTCCTTTCGATATTCTCGAACGAGTTGGAGAGGTTGCGTATCGTTTAGCCTTGCCCCCTTCTCTGGAAGGCGTACACAACGTTTTTCATGTCTCTCAATTGAGGAAATATGTCGGCGACCCCGGTCATGTTTTGGATCATTTTAAAATCACCGTGGGGACTGACCTAACCTATGAACAGCAGCCGGTGGAGATCCGAGATCGGAAGGAAAATATTTTGAGAGACAAGACAATCAGATTGGTCAGGGTCATGTGGAGGAAGGACTCTTCCGGAGAGTCCACGTGAGAAAGAGAAGACGAGATGAGAGAACGATATCCTCACTTATTTGAAGCTTCCTTTATATAATTTCTCTCTCTCCTTTTGACCTACCTTCTTAATTTCGGGGACGAAATTATTCTAAGGAGAGTAGATTGTAACGGTCGAGAATTCTAATAAAATAACTCTTATTTTATTTTCCTTGAGCCGAATGGTTATTTACGTATTTTGTGGGTAAAAGAATGTTTTTTTTAGCATGGAATGGGATTAAAAGAATTTTCTAAAATCTATTTATTCTCTTTATAGGCTTAAAATGTTTTAATAAAATTTTATAATGCCTTAAAATAATCTACATATTTTTATCATCAATTAAAGTAATTAATTCGTGATTAATATTATTTTAAATGATAAACTAGATATTATATAATTTTAGTAACTAGCTAAAACCATAGGAATGGTTATATTACTTAGTTTTAGCCAAAAATTATTTTTATACTAAAGATAACAATAAAATATATTTTCTGAAATTTTTCCATAATTTTCCCGTATTTTTAACTATTTTAGCAAATTTTTAAAACCCAATTCATTTTAAAAAAATAATAAACAGAATATTATTTTATATATGAATAATAATAATAATAATAATAATATAATTATAAATCCCTTTGATCTGGACCGTTGGATCCAAGATCCAACGGCCCAGATCACACCGACGCACCCACGTGGTGGGGACCACGCGAAAACGCGTGATCCCCCCACGCGCGACACGTGGCGGCGGCGGCGACTTTGGATGAGCGATATGGGCCGTTGGATGCAGATCCAACGGCCATAATTCGTGGCGGCGGGCGCAATCATTAACAGAATGATTTGCAATCATTGGCTGGCGTGATTTTCCGTGTGATTTAACAAATATTTGGATTTTCTTGTTACCATTTGAACCCTATAAATAGACACCTTCAAACCTAAATTTCTCACACCTCAGAACTTCAAAAATTCTGAAAAAAAATACCGGTGCTTTCATATCGATGACGCCGACGCTACGGCTCTACCCAATTGCCGAGGAAAAATCGGGGCACGGAGCTTTTGAGGAGTTTTGCACCAGCCTACGTCTTCAACCGTCCACGTCAAAACAAAGGTAGGATCCGCCTCTCTCCTCTTTTCCTGTCATCTTCTTCTTTCTCAATAACCTAGTTCCAACTTATAATCATCAACCCCTATTTAAAATGTCGTTATAATATTCGTGTATGCCTATTCCTTGTACTCTCAATAACGATAACGTTAACCCATATTTTAAAACGGTGTTTAAATTTCCTCTGTACATAAAAGCATATTGCACACCCATAATACCTGGAATCTGATACACTTAATGTCATAACCTATGAATTGTCATTTCACCTCTGACATACCCACACTTACCCATACTATAAAAATGATCTCGAAATAGGTTACTTCCACAAATTACCCTCGTTTAATTAAAATATTATATTTGTTTAAAATATTCATAAGAGATAAGATATGTGAAATAAATATTTTAGATACGTATATTTTACTTACATTTTCTCATCAACTACTATAATAATGTTAAATCCCCTTCAACCTTTTTAAAGAAGAAAATACTAAATTTAAATAACGATATCTTTTCAAAGGGAATATTTAGTATCTTTTAAAAGGTAATTTTAAAATAACACCAATCTAGGACAAAAGAAAGGTTATAAGCATCGATCTTTTATCTAAATCAGACTTTGTGGTGCCTAGGCTAGACAAGTGAGAAAGGTAACTTTAAAAGACCCGTCTCACGGCGATTCGTGAGCGGATCCCTCCTTTTCTTACTTGTGCTTACCTAGCCACAATTGGCGGTGAAGAAGCGATTTGAGGACCTCATAACTTGTCCTTTTGGAATATTAGGAGCAGTCTGGATTTTCAAATAAAAACCTCTTACAAAAGATTTTCAAATAAACACGACAACCTTTTATCGAAAGGATATTTTCCGTAAAACATTATGTTTTTCCAAAATAATAAATATCCCAAATATCATGGTTTTTCTTAGAAGTAATAAAAGATAATTAAACACTATTATTCTTTTTAACTAAGCTTTCCCTAAGATGACACGAAGTACTTTACGAACTCTAGAAAATAAAACGAGTGGTTGTGGAAGGCCATATTAAACGAGATCAATACTTTAAAAATTTCCAGTTTATGACAATATGACAGATACAAAACATAATACGGTTAGGGTTAGAACGCGCGGACCTAGGTATGGAATACTTATGAAGATCCCGATATTCCGGGTGAACAGTCCAAAGTGTGGACGACTATACAAATATGAAGATCCCGATATTCCGGGTGAACAGTCCAAAATGTGGACGACTATACAATGTGGAAATTCCATGCCTAGAAATATACGCACTAACTCTAGACCTCTACACTGAATAACGGGGATGGGTAGTTTGATTAGGTAAGGATAATTCGGAACTCGGATTTCCCTACTACTCGATCATAATCCCGGGAAGTGAAACGGTACATTTCACTTCCCCAGTTGTTGTTCCGTGGCCACAACGGAATAATCGCGAGTATCCGGATCCTTGTTTAACAAACTAATACGAACTATTACCTTCACATATACTTCCTGCTATTTATCTACATATAACTTACAACATACGCATACTCATATATACCTCTCCTCAAAACGTCTTAAATTTGTGCTTTTCAAACAGTTACACCCCTTACTTTACGTCTGCATGCATACATCATACTCTTCTATACACCTGTTCATTTTTACACTCCTATTTCTTTATGAGGCAATCCTACCCGAGTATAACTCGCTGACGGACCTTCTCTTTTTCCCTTTTGGAATGTCCGTTAGATGGAAATAAGTTTTATGATGAAGATCTAGGCGAGGAACCGACTAATGAAGATTATGCAGAGTTGGCATCGGAGGATTAATTAGTTTTCTTTGTTGCCCACTTGTTTAGGGCTTTATTTTCTTTGATGTAATTAAACCAATTAGTTTGCTTTGCTCTTTCTCTGGAATGTAATAAAGTTGGTTAATAGAAATAAATGCCTTTCGCTTTATTGTTTTATTTTTGTACACAAACCTGCATACTGATTTATTCTTACGTTTAAAGTAACTGTATTGAATAGACCACCTTCAATAAAGTTAGGTTGCGGACCGTGCCACGCCACTCTTCACCTTCTTTTGGGAAGTGGGGCGTGACATACTCAAAGAGTATGGATATAATCAGATGAAGCTCTTGATTGTTTTGTGTCTAAGAGAGATGATAAAGATCAAATTTGAGTTTGGTCCTCACAAGGGATGCGATGATCATTTTAGAAGATAACAATTGAAAATACTCAAGTGATTGAGCCTGAAAATTGCCAAACAAAACATATATATAGCCCCATTGATAAACTAGTCGTTATTGCTGAAGTCAGCAGAAAAAAAGTATCGGCAGACGTCTAAAGATGAAAATAGCAGATGTCTGCAGTTATGCAATAAAAATCCCAACGGCTATAAACGGCTATATTTTTGAAATATTTTTAGCCACAGACATCTGAGTACATTTCATCAGACGTCTGTCCCTTCTTTGTTAAAAATGCCAATAAAGATTAGAGAGAAGGCAGACGTCTGATAATTAATGATCAAACATTTGAGGAACAGAAGAAAAAAAATTCCAAACCCTTTCGCGGACGTATGTATATCATCCATCAGACGTTTGGCTCATCTCTGTATTTGAAACCAAATATTTTCAAAACCGATGGCAGACGTATGTATATAAAGCATCAGACGTCTGGCTCTCACAAAAAAATAATCCAGATAAAAACACAGAAAGCTCCCAGATGTCTGATGATGTCTATACAGACGGCTGAAGAACAAAATTCATTTTTTAGATATTTTTGATATTTTTGAAAACACAGAAATAGAGAAGATGTCTGATGTTCAAGATGCAGACGTCTGAGCATGCACAGAAACTGATATTGGGGTTTTAATGAATTAGAAAACTTCGAAAACAAAAACCTCGACATTTATGCAATGTAAAACAATCATGCATGCAAGTGTGAGTGTTCAAGAGCTCTGATTGATATTACCCATAATGCAAGAGTACTTTCAAAGATTCCTAAGATGATATAGCAATTCTTTGATTCTTGAATCTTTGACTCTTCGATCTTCAACTCTCAAAACTCGGCGCTTCATTTGAATCTTGACGATTCTCTTGAACTTTGGAACACGCCACTCACGAGCGTCTTAAAGTCGATCTCTTGACTTTAATTGAGGCTTCAATTCATCGACGCTTCAAACTTGGACTTTTGGCTTCTAGCTTCTTCAAGCTTGATATTGCAATTTGAGAAGCTCTAGTCCGTATCCTCCAACCTCCATTAGATATGTCGTTTAACACTCAATTTTCTCCATCCTCCATTGTAAGCTTGTGCCATGAGATAACCTGAAACAAAATCTCACACGACCAAGCTCATATACAGCGTTATTAAATGTAATCAAGATAATAAACATATGTATATGTATATAGTGTCTAAAATATAAGCAAGTATAAAATGAGACACTATATAAAAATATTCATTGTTTCAATATCGCAAAACTATGAAAATGAATAGTATATCAATATCAGGACATAAATCAAACGCAAAGCATGAGATATTGATATATATACATGTTATATGAAATCCAAGATACATAACACTTGTGTGTGTGTGTGTATAAGTATTTATGATGTCTAACAAATAGGAAAGATAACGGAATATGACAGCATAAATAACTATTCATATTTTGAATATCAAAACAATGAAAAAGAATAATGTATCAATATAAACATATATAAAAAAAATGTAAAACATGAGATATTGAGATATTATTCGATATACACATGTTATAAGATACGCAAGCTAATAAACATGTGTATACAACTCTGGTGTCGATAATATAAACAAGATAAAGTATGTAACACCAAACAACTATTCATGTTTTAGCTATCATCAAAACAAAACTACTTAGAATATGAGCGGGTACTTCCAAATAGGACCCAGCCACATATTAGTGTTGAGAATATGAGCGGGTACCCTCTAGTGGGACCCAACTTATCACAATAATAGGTGGGTACCTCCATAGGGTACCCAACTTAGATTGAGGTACCCAAAATTAAATAGAGGGAAAAAATCCCCATTTTGGGACAAAGTTGTCATTTTGGTAAAAATAATACATTGTATTATTATTCCCAAAGTTTGGTATGAACATAAGTGTATGTATTATGTTCAAAATTCATTTTTTGGCACTGGCCAGCCTTAACCTAAGCACATCAAACCCACGCAAACCACACACAAGCCCACAACACACATACACCCAAGAGAGAACCACGAATTTGCTCCGAATACGTTAATTTATGATCATTTTCTCTCTGGGTTTCTAAGGTTCAAACCCGCACTTTGCCCAAGAGAGAAAGTGCCCATAGCAACTGAGCTATTGCTCATTGATGTATTATGTTCAAAATTCATTTGAGAACATAAAATTTCTTTTATTTTAGAATTTGTTCGAGAAAAATAGGGTTTTTCTTATTTTCAAGTTTTTTTTTTGTTGAGAATATAGAGTATTCCTCATTTTCAAACTAAAGGAAAATCATGTTTTCTTTAGACATTTTGTTGGTTTTAGAACATGGGATTTCTCCTATGTTCCTAACATTATTATTTTCTATGAACAGAAAAGTCGACGAGGGAACTCGTCAAAGTTCCTTTAATGTTCCTTCCCAAGCCACGAGAAGAAATCAGATTGAAGAGAGTTAGAAGAAACTAAGAAACTTTTTTAGTTTCCTACCTTTTCTTTCTTCTTTCTACTTTCTTCTGCTGCTTCTTCTTCTTAGCAAAATTTGGTAGAGTGCAGATCTCTCTCTCTCTCTCTCTCTCTCTCTCTCTCTTTTGCGAGTGGGAGTAGTTATAAAAACTACTCCCACGTTTTTGGGTACCTGCCCATGTTAACTAAGCCATAGACTTAGTTTCTAAATGCTTCCCGCATTGATTTTAAACTTGGATGAATCAAATATTGGGGAATTTTGACCCCTATTAAACAAGGTACCCGATATGAGTATTTAGGGTCTCTAGAAGTCAATATTGATTTTAAACTTGAATGAAAATGTTGTATTCTCAAGGGATTCGTCCCTCGGAAATAAACGATTTTCTATTAGTGATATATGGTGAGCAAAGGTCATGTGTATCATAAGGGAAAAAATGGTGTCATAGAAATAGCAGAGTAGTGTATAACTCAACTCTCTCAATCAATTTATACCAAATAAGAACTCTTCATAACTAGTATTGCTTATGACTAAACCATGAGAATTTCTAAAGATTGCATATTTGATTTCTCATTTTTAGCGGCAGTGGCCATGAGTGATGCTTGAAGCTAATAGATAGGCACCAGAAAAACTAAATGGTGTGGAATTGTCTTGGCAAGATGAGGTTGTGGAAATTAATGTCGAAGTTCAGACCTTGATAGCTTCACTCAACTGTAGTGTTCTATGCTGACTTCTACAGACAGCTTGACTTTATTACTTTTTCTATAGAAAAAATCAAGCTGTGGGAAATTTCTTCACATGATGTGAGATGTAGGAGTAAGTGTTGTTTATCATCACAAATTTCTAGCCAAATATATGCTATTCATTGACGACTTTTTCTCTAAGTCATTAGGCTGAGATGAAGTTAGCATACAAGTTGAAAATTCAGTGGAAGAAAATGTACAAAAAGACATCCCCATCAGCAATAGTAGAAGAATGGGTTCATTCTTAACTCCTAATCAAAGTAAATCATAGCCTAATGCTATATGGCTAATTAAATCAGACAACGATTCTCAAATAATCAGCGGACCGAAAACAATGCCAGCAAGTTTGGCTGCATAGTAGCAAGACCCGGTAAATTAATTCTCAGATAACACATTTCTAATATCAAGGCGAAGTTTCGGTTTGAAACGGCTAATGATATATCAATTGTATAGGCAGCAATTTCATGAAGTGTCAAGAATATTTGACGGCTCACAAGCTCGCCATTTTGACAAACAACCAAGATAAATAACAGCATTTTGCATATCAGATAATTAGAGAGGAATTTGAAGAAATGTTGTTGAACATAAAATAAGGTACGGAACAAAAACAATAGTAGACAATACTCTTTGTAAAATTGGCATGAGAAACTACGAAGAGATCTCTCAATTTCTGAGTTATTTAATTTCTTACCAACCTGGAATAATGGCTTGTTACTGAACAATTATAGACGGGCCTTCATCACTTGTCTGAGATTTGCTTCTCTCTCCTCGAGTTTCATTTCTTAAGATCTCATTCCTGATGTTATGAAGTTCCTTGATGACGTCCCCCATTTCCATTCGCTCCATTGGCAGTTCGTTTGAGCATGAGATGCCAATTCTAAGCACTGAAGCTATGCACTCCATAGCTCTTTCACAATTCATGTTTTTAGCTGCGTCGCTCACTTCCTCAGCGTCTTTTTTTTCTTCTTCTAAGAGCAAATGAGAATCAACAATATCCATGATTCTTTCAGGAAACGCCATCTCCACAAACTTACGAAGGCTAAGACTATCTATGAAAATATCATTAGTGGGTCTTTTTCCGGTAAACATCTCGAGTAGGAGTATTCCGTAGCTATACACATCCCCATGAGTTGATACTTTGTTTGCCACTCCGTACTCTGTTTTAGTAGAAATATGGAGATGCAAGTTAGAGCTCAGTAATATATAAGACATAGTGAAGCTCATTTTCGAATCGATTTCTACAAAAAAATGACAATCAATACACAACTGAATTGCAAATAATAAGACATGGTGTAGCTCATTTTCGCATCTATAATTTGCACTTATGAAACTAATAACACCATGCGATAAAATTGTATAGAAAGCAAAACTAGTAAGAAACTGTTGCTGAAGGATGCTATGCATAATATTGTTCTCCCTTTTCCAAATTCTAACATTTTAGTGCAAGCTAGGTGTCAACATAATTTTGTGGTATAACTATAAAAAGATGAAGAAAAGAAGTATTTCACCTGGAGCAATATATCCAATAGTTCCTTTTAGACCAACTGAGCTTGTTGAGTACTGAGAAGAATTGCCAATAAATTTCTCGAGAAACCTTGCTAGCCCGAAGTCACCCACACGAGCATTCATGTCATGATCAAGAAGAATGTTGCTTGGCTTCAAATCACAGTGAATAATAGGTGTTTCACATCGATTATGGAAATAATCAAGAGCAGAAGCCACACCAATGGCTATATTCAATCTTTGCATGAGATTCAATTGCTTTGGTTTTAATTGCTGGATTTCTTTTGGATGCAGCCAATCATCTAAATTTCCATTTTCCATGAACTCAAATATCACAGCCTTGAAGTCGTTGCCTTGAAAATCTACACTTGAACAGGTCGTAAGGATCTTGACGAGATTTCGATGCCGGGTGTTTCTCACAGCTTCGCATTCTGCAATGAAGCTCTTGGAAGCTCCTCGTGTTTGAAGGTTTAGTACCTTCACAGCTACAACCTTCATGCTATCATTATCAAATATTCCCTTATAAACTGTACCGAAACTCCCAGTGCCGATTATGTTTTCTGTAGAGAAACCATTAGTCGCTTTTACTAGTTCGGCATAAGAGAGCTTCACATATTGCTCTTTAATGGGTAATGAGTCATCAAGTGTTCTTCTTGAACTTTTTATTCGATGTCTCCCAATGAGGAAACAAAAGAGGACAACAAGCAACAATAGAAATAAACCAGAAATTCCAAGTATCACTGCAATCTTATGGAAGTTATGCTTCTTCTTTGGGGATTGAAATGGGCAAGCCGGCAATAACAGTTCTGGGATACCTCCACAGAGCTTACTGTTTCCAATAACTGAAACCACGCTTGCATTTGAAATATCCTGAGTCTTGGCACTTCACCTTCAAAGCTATTGAATGAGAGGTTCAAATAGTATAGATCATGAAAGTCATTGAAGAAATCTGGTATGTTTCCCGACAAGTTGTTTCGCGAAACATCCATCTTTTGCATGCCCCGTAAGGAGCGTAAAGAAGGAGGAATAGTTCCCTGAAGGAAATTTTGATTAAGGGAAAGCCATTCAAGCACTTGACACTCGCTGAGAGTGCTAGGTATTTCGCCGGACAATTTGTTCATACTAAAATCAATGATTCCAATGTTGTTCAGGTTGCCTATTTCCGCTGGTATCGACCCTGTCAATGAATTAGATGCAAAGTTTATGCCTATGGAGAGGGTTGATACTCTAAGAATTTCTTCGGGGATGTTCCCAGTAAGCTTGTTCGAATCAAGTCTCAACAAATCTAACTGTCGGCAGTTTCCAAGGCTTGTCGGTATATTTCCGCTCAGCTCGTTGAAATTTAGGTAAAGGGTTTCCAACCGGTTAAGCTTTCCGATGGTGGATGGGATCTGTCCAGATAGGTTGTTAAAAGAAAAATCCAGGAGAGTCAAATTCTGAAGCATACCGATGGAGGCAGGAATTGAGCCAGTCAGGAAATTCGAGCCCATGTCAAATTCCTGCAAGCTTGCAAGGTTTTCAATACGTGGTGATATTTTCCCGGAGATATAGTTCACAGCCATATTGATATACTGAAGATTACTGGACAGGTTTGCAATGGAATCAGGAAGCGTGCCGCTAAGCTTATTGTGGTCAAGATCCAATTTCTCTAAGAGGGTACAGTTGGCCAAAGAAGTTATGAAACTCCATCCGCTGGGTTCTTTGATCTCTAACCGGTTGCTATAGAGAGCTAGCCATTGCAAATTCGGCAAGGCTGCGAAATTTGAAGGGATTGTACCGCTAAGCCAATTGTCAGAAAGGTCGATGAGTTGAAGACTGGATATGTTAAACAGTGACACCGGGATAGGTCCATACAACTGGTTGCCTACCATCACAATTTCTTCAAGCAGCGGAAGAGCCTGGCCTATATTAGGCGGAAGCATTGATCGTGATAGGTTGTAGTTGTAAGGCATGATAAGCTCAGACAGAGAGGAGAGATTCCAAAATGAAGACGGAATGATTCCTGTAAAATTGTTTTGCGACAAATAAAGTATTTCGAGATTGGAAAGCTTGCCCAATGAAGGCGGAATGGCTCCTGATAGCTGGTTATAACCAAGCGTAAGACCGACTAAAGAAACGAGGTTCTCAATTGTAGAAGGAATAGCACCTGATAACCGATTTTTTTCGAGAAAAAGAACCCTTAGAGAAGTAAGATTCCCGATTGTCGGTGGTATGCCACCGGATAATTGGTTATCATGCAAGTGTAGAGTAGTTAAAGAAGTAAGGTTTCCCAGATTTGGCGGGAGAGCCCCAGTAAGATTGTTAGAAGAAAAATCCAGAAAATAAAGAGAGGGGAGGCTTGTTATTGAATGAGGTATTTCCCCAGTGAGACTGTTTGACCCCAGAGTAAGGACTTTAAGGTTCGAGCAGGAGCCTATATCATGAGGAATTTCACCTTGGAGCAGGTTTATAGCAAGGCTGATGACCTGTAGCTTTGAGCAGCGAGGGAGGGAAGCAGGGATACCTCCTTCAAGAGAATTAATGCTCAGGTTAAGATCCTGGAGCCGGAAAAGACGGCCAATGTCTTGTGGGATGGATCCACGAATCTGGTTGTTGGAGAGATCAATTTTCCTGAGAAACGTGAGATTGGTTATGGCCGGCGATATGGATCCAGAAAGATGAAGGGAGCTGAGGTCCAAGGAGATGACCCTTTGAGCATGTCTGTGGGCCCCGCAGGTGACACCTGGCCATCGGCAGAAATGGACGGAATCGTTCCATGAGGCCAGCTGACCGGTCGCGTTTCCGGATACCATGGACCTGAAGGAGACGAGCGCCTGGCGATCAGTGGCATAGTTGTGATTTGGTAGAAAGCCGATGGTTGGTGTGGAGGAAGATTGCCGCAGGCATGAAATCGAGAGGAGGGCTAGAGTTTTAAGCAGCAAGAGTGGTGGTGAGTAAACGCGCGCCATGGAATGAACATGTGAGGAGATGATCAAACTCTTAGGATGATCTATTTATTATACTGGTACTATATAGGAACACAATTGGTTCTACTGGATGCTTGTTTATCTGGTCCATGAAGATGGTATAAATCAAAGGTTTTCCTGAAAGGGTTTTTTTTTTTGAAATAGGTTGATTTTAAATTTTTATTATTAAAATAGGATAGTAAATTTTAATTTTATGAAAATAGGATGGTTTGTGGGCCCCACGGAATAAAAAAAATCTTTTTTTTAAAGAGGACGGGCCCGCCCTCTCCTTTACAAAGAAGAGGGCGGGTTTTGAGAACCCGTCCTCTCCTTTATAAAGGAGAGCGCGGGTTCTCAAAACCCGCCCTCTTCAAAAATGAGGGGAGAGAACCCGCCCTCTTCAAAAATGAGGGGAGGGCGGGTTTTTGGAACCCGCCCTCCCCTATAATAGGTAGAGGGCGGGTTTCTAGAACCCGTCCTCTAAACCGGGGATTGGGATGGGTCCACCAAACCGTCCTATTTTCATAAAATAAATTTTAACTATCCTATTTTAATAATATAAATTTAAAACTATCCTATTTCAAAAAAAAAACCTTCCTGAAAAGGCGTGGACATGTGAACGCTGTTGGAATCTTCATCGGCCGCCATTTTGTAAAAAATTATTGCTCATCGATCACTTTCTTCGGTTTGATGAAGTCAATCAATGTGAGTAAAAGTTATTAATAAGCTACCAACATGAGTGAAACTTTCCAGTTAAATAAATCTTATAAGCCTCAGAATATGAAGTGTAAGTGTTTTGTGAAAGTATGGGATGGGGTGGGGCCAATGGAATCAGTCCACTGTAAGGTCTTGATGGCACCTGCAGATTGAATTGACACCTTGTAAGCATGGAAGAAACCCATTTCAAATCTCACCCTCTCCCCCTACCCCACCCCACCTCCCTAAGTTGAGAAAAAGATCGGCTAAGTATTAACACATGCTTCATTAACATACCCATTAGAGTTAATTGCACAAAACCCACCTATGGTTAGGAGGAAGGGAAAAAATCCACACATTTCACATCAAAACCCTAAAAAGCCACAGTTTTATGTCCGTTTAATTGAAAGACTTGAGTGTTAAAAAGCTATCACCTTTGGATAACCAAGGAGGACCCCATACGCAGCATTCCCATCCAAACTCGTGGCCGCGGCCACAAGGTAACCACCGTAAGGGTCGTACGGGTCAGGGATATAGTGCGGCGGTGGCGCAACTGCTGTCGTCCTCATAGGGTTAGGTTTGGTATAGTTAGGGTTAGAGTCTCCGTAGTAAGAAGGGTAAGGATAATGGCACTGAGGCGGAGGGGCGTAAGGACGGTGGTCGAGGTGATGCTGCAGCGACCAATTTGGGGTGGGGTCCATATCGACGATTTCTCTTCTTTCTTTGTGCAGTAGGGTGAACTCTATTCTCATAGGGTGGAACCTTGTGTGCTTCGGTCAAACGTTCATGCCGTGATGCGAGCCAAGGTGTCGGTCAAACTTTTCGAATGCCATCCCAAAAGTATTTTTTTATTTTTTTAATATAGGAAAAGTTTTCAACCGGATATAATTGATTTAGGGGTTAAATGTTAGCTGGGGTCCTTTTTTAAAAATTGAATGGCACGTCTTTCAATACAAGACATTTGGCCGGCTGACAGAGGGTTTGAATACTCTCTCCTTTCTCTGTCTTACTTCTGAATCTTCTTTCCCTTGCTCTTCTCCACCTTTCACTTCTCGTACTTCCACTATAGTTCCCATTCAAAACTCGATGTCTTTTCTCTTAACCCTCTTTTACAGCACCTCCTTCCCGTTACCTAAATCCACACTAGTTCAGGTCATCCACCCCTACCCAGATCTGGGCCATCACCCCCACTCTCCCAACACCCTCTTTCTATCACAGCTCTACCCATACCACCCGCTCTCGTGTTACCCATATCCTCATTCGTGTTTCTTCCATTCCCTCCATTTACCGTTCAACATCCCCTCATTCCCACCTCCGGTTCAACAACCCCAAACCACCACCACTACTCATTAACCAATAGCAAGTACGAACTTAATACTCAAATTTTAAAGTGGAACACTAATTTTCTAAGTGGGACTTTTATATTTATTAGTGGAACTTTTATATTTCCAAGTGGAACTTTCCAGTTTTAACTGGTATTTTTTATTTATAAGTGGAATCTTTTTATTTCTTAATAGAACTCTTTTATTTCGAAGTGGAACTTTTGTATTTTTAAGTAGGACTTTCTCATTTTCATGTGGAACTTTGGCATTTCCAAGTAGAAGTGGTACCTTTACAGTTTTGGATGAAACTTTTTTTTTATTTCCAAGCGGCACTTTTTTAGCAGGTACAGAATTAATACTCAAATTTTAATGCGGAACTCAGATTTTACTAAGTGGATCTTTTTTTTCTTAGTGGAGTTTTTTATATTTCCAAGTTGAACTTTTTAGTTTCAACTGGAACTTTTTTATTTATAAGTGGAACCATTTTATTTCAAACGGAACTCTTTTATTTTCAAGTGGAACTTTTGTATTTTTAAGTTGGACTCTCATTTTCAAGTGGAAGCGGTATTTTTACAGTTTTAAGTAGAACTTTTTTTTATTTCTTTGTAGACCCTTTTTTATTTCTACGTGGCGCTTTTATAGTTATAAGTGGAACCTTTTCATTTCCAAGTTAAATATTTGTATTTCCAACTGGAAGTGGTTCTCTCTTTTTTTTAAGTGGGACTTTTTTATTTTCAGATGGAACTTATTTTTTTCTAGTGGAGCTTTTGCAATTCTGACTGAAACCGTCTTATTTCCAAATGGAACTTTTGTATCCTCAAGTGGAATTTTTTGTTCGGTGTCTCGCAAAGCAAATGATGGCATGTAGCAATCAATTGGGAATATTCTGTGTGTCACGTCCCTACACCCGAAACGTGAATGTAGATTACTCTGCCTCGGAACGTGAGCAATTTTTTAACACGAAATTCTTAACAGAGCACGAGTGGTACAACTTTTACAACCAATATGCCAAAAAAAGGTTCAGCACTAAGAGGAGTATATTAAGGAAAAGTAAATCCGATGGCACCACTTATTTTCATAGATTTGTTTGCAATAAAGCCGGGTCTCGGGATGAAAAAGATATAGGTAGGACGGATAGGTCGAAGAAAGAGCGTGCTCTAAGTAGATGTGAATGTCTGGCAAAACTGGATGTTCAACTTGATCCAATTAATAACAAATGGTTTGTATGTGAATTCATTGTTGTGTAAGCCCGCGGGGACGCCCCGGCCGTCGATCCGACGCCGGAAACGCGGAAAATAAAAACTTTGCGAACTTTGCAAAACGACACCACCGCGGACTTTTTACCCGGATCGGGCCATTAACCTAGCTAGCTAGCAAATAAGAAAAGAGTAGAGATGCAATACCAAGCGATCCGTGTCCTTCGGTCTTTGTCTCCACTCCGATCTCCTGCGGAATCTCCGTCACCTCCTCGCTCGTCGGAAAGGGCACCACGTAGCCGGAATCTTTTACGGGCTCCCGCCTCTTGACCGAGGCAACTCGGGCGCGAAGTTGGCTAGCCGACGCGTCCAAGACTTGCTATAGAAAAGTGTAGTAAACTTGTCTCTTGGGGTTATGAGGTTGCCATGGTTGAAGGAATTTTAGCACAAGAATTTTCATGGAAGCTTGCTAGAAAAAGAATGGAGCATTCTCTGGAAAAAGGAGCTCGGCCACTAGAAGAAAAAATCCTCTCTGTGAATGTTGCAAGTGGGTTGTATATTCTAATTAAAACCATGCTTCAATTAAAGAATATTACACCCACAAAAACATCACCAATACAAAGGGAGGGGCCCACGAAAATCAAGCAGGGAAATTTCCTACCAAAGAAAATTAATTAATCATGTCAAAATGAACCCTCAAAATCAATCACATACACATGCTGGAAAAGAGGCCGGCCCATAAGGAAAATGGGTGTGGGTTAATTAAACAAAAATGCAAGGAAGGAAATAAAAGAATCAAAATCTAAAAGGATAATTGTCACAACCATTTCCAATCTCATTCTTATCACATAAATGCAAAAGAATGATGCAAAGAGAATCTCATGATGATGGTCAAATCATAATCCACACTCATGCAAAGAAACCCCTCACAAAATGTTAATTGCAAACTTGCGATTAACACCCTCCAACGAAAAGTCCGACCGGGAAGGAAAAAGAGAAAACCGGCCGGAACGGAATGCAAACTGGCAACCCCAGAAAACCGATCCCGTAATAAATTACAGGAAAACCCCGCTACTGCAAATACATGCCCGCATTTGTATTCGCACTGAACACAAATACAAAGAGACAAAACTACACTATCAAATACTAGAATCCGGCTTAAGCCAAAGCCGGCTAGTAAAAACCGTCCGATCACGATCCGTGCAATACCGCACGTATCTGATCGAACCCTGCCATATCTCCATACGGCCTCTACAGCGTTTCGCCCGAAACTTGAGTAACTGTCTGTGTGGTGGACTCTAAAGACTCGTCAATACCTTGGCTGTGGATTTAACCACTAGCACGTCAGAGGTATAAGCCAATACGTGACGGGCCATCAGGTATTGACCAAATGGGACGTCGATGAGGAAGCTCACCCCGACACCCAACTGAGCCTGTCAGTGACAATATCCGTACAGTCCGGTCCGTTCGTCTATGAGTATCGCATGGCGGGCCTAGGGGGTTGGTAAAAGTCAGACCCCCAAAAGCGGTACAAGTCGTGTCGGAGTGTAGCCCAGAACACCCTGAGATACTACTGGAATACCTACCAGCAAATCTCCTGCCTTGGCCAAGGACTTTTCATGTTCTGGCTCTCCTAGACACAGCACGACCTCACCCCCAATACCGGGAGAGACGAACCCCTGCAGATCCGCTCACTGCCTCCATGTGGCTCGGGACTGTGCCCAACTAAAACCCGTTTGCACGACTCCTTTGAGCCGTGGTAGGGTAGTAATCAAAGCACAGTGGGAACTCACACGAGACAAATGACGATCCCAGGTCGATGAACTAACCTGTACACATGTCACCTGGGAACTGCTATCTGACGTCTGGTATATCCCAACTAGCAGGTTCCCGGCGAGTCCTGTCCGGTGTACTCATAACCCAATGAGCACCTGTACACATCTTAGGTGAATCAACTGACACCAGCGGCTTGTGAGACCGGCCACCGCCCCTCGTCGGGGTCTCGACTGTATACACTAGTCTACTGTGGAGAATCGATGCCCTGTCTCGAAACTCCCTCGACTAGGGACCATTTAAGGATGTGCTTATAGACCCCAGCTCCCACTTATATGATCGCCCTCATACTGCTGGAAGTCAAGCAAGAATCCTAGGGGCTTTATCAACGTGTAATAGCGACTCGTAAGGTCACCTAAAGCAGTACACGATGATAAAGATAAACCAGATAGCATACTATCATCTCGAGTAAGACTGTCCTACCGGGATAGGTCCTCCCCTCAATCATTGCAATCACGTGCCTGTGACCCAATAATTGACTCTGAGGGCACTATCTCTAACAATCTCCCACTTGCACTCGAGGCTAATTATTGCGATGTCGCATACTCACAGCCCGTGTGATACCGAACACCCAACTCCTCTACTAGTCAGTCTCACAAAGCTCGTTTGCGAAACTATTGCGTTCGAGGAATAGCCTCAGTGAGTGGATCCGCTTTGATGTTTCTTTCTATGTCTCTCTATTTCTCATGTTCGCAGAGAAAACTATCTCCCGAAATGAGCAATACCTGTCCTAGAATGTCTGGATGTCTGATGGGACCTAGCTCATAAATGAACTCCAAATCCAAACTTCTTAGACTGTATCGTCAACTGAACTTAATCAGTATCCTGCGCCATGCCTTCCCTCAGTATCCACCTGGATCACCTGTCCAAAATACTGCCCCTCGTCAGAGGAAAAACTATAACTCTGACAGCCACTCTGCCATCCAGGTCACCTTGGAAGCCTGGAATGATAACCGTCTCGTAAAGGAGGCTGCCGTTATCAATTCCCTAGAACATCAACTTATGTTCTAAAACTGCTTCCGACTGTTTCTCCAGGATTGGATCAATATCAACTTATTGCACCTACTGCAAGAACAACATCTGGTGTGGTACTTGACATCTCATGATTGACTCAGTTGCCTAAGCAAGTGATCTGTCAATCATGCGTATCCCTCTCCCCTTTAGTCTGTAAGACACCTTTAGAGAGGGTGACTCCATTACCTGCAGGTACACTACCGTGCCAGGAGTCGTCCATTCTAAATACTTATAGAATGCGGTCAAAGTACCCAGATTAGGAAACCACCCAAATCTAGATTTAAAACCATAGATCTAGTAACCAGAATGTCTGATATTATATCCAAGTCCTATGTGGAGAAAGCACTGTGTGACGACCAAAGTATAACCGATCGTAGTATAGGAATATCACTTCCTACTCTGTGTATGTCATCAAATACCAGGACATCACACCCTACTACCTTCTTAACAGATCCATCCCCTATTCTGATGAAGTCAAACCTATGACTATCACATCAGAAATAGATGATCTATCTCCGCTATATCTGCTTAAGTCTATAAATAGACATAAGCCTGATATCCACCAATGCTTCCGCTGCTCCCACTGACCACGACAACCCTCTGGCCGAGTCATATACACGTATGCTTCTAAAGCTAGTTTAGAACGACGCTATACTCATCCTCCTGCCGGGTCTCATAGTCTGGAACAACAGCAATGGCAAGTCTGGGTAAACAAGAACCTCCCTGCCACCGTCCTTGAGCATACCGAAGTACCTCTCGAGTGCCTGAGGTTACCCACCGTATTTGCGGAGTGGCCAATGGAATGTCAAACCAGATTGAATCTTTAGGTTCTAATCAAATCTTCAGTAATCGTTTGCGGTTCTGGAATCACTTCCAGTTCTATCATACTCCCACTACTGTTTTTCTGAAAAAATCCATTTTTGATAAAACTGTGGCGAGTCAAGAACAATATCACTATTGATCTTCCAGATGGTAGAAAATCAACCCTCGTCATAGCCCGGGTCAACCCATAAACAACCACTACTGAAACGTGCCTTGAGTTGTCCAGAGTCTGGTTTTAAGCATAAGCCGGACAACTCCCCGTATCTTAACAATGTCAAGATATGAACTGTTCTATATCCAAGAAACAGAGGCACTGATTTAATTGAACCAGATTCAAATCATGCAGTTGTCTCCAGTGCATGTCAACTAAATGGAAGAGAGGCCGATCAGCGTTACTCAACTTAGGAGTACTTCCAATTATGAGTAACCTGAAAGAGAAGCTAGTTCTCTTAATCATTACTATCAACTGAATACCATTCACAAGTATCTACATCTTCGATCACCTTGAAGAATCCCGATACTTGCAACACCTGGTTCTCTACTTCACTCTTTTACCTATAACTCCTCAAAACTTAGACCCTGTGTTTCTACGAAACACATGCCTAAGAACTAGAGAAGTTAAAAGTAAACAGAATATAGTACGAGGACCAACCCCTCTGTCCTAATGGACACTGGACAATATACAATACTCTGTATAAGTCCTCTGAGTCTAGTGACTCATTCACTGTGTGTCATAGGTTGAAAACTGTACTTTTGGTTAAGAAGAATTACACCGTTGTTCAATGCTCCTTACCTAACTATCCACTGATATAGGTAAATGTCATAGACATAATTTCAAAAAGTATATCTCACTCTATAAAAATAGACGTACAGATATATCAATTTGAAATTGGTGCACAACAACGGATATTCAAAACCAAATATTTGCCGACCGGCAAACAACCCAGGTGGCTTCCTCAAATATCATGAATCCCGATATAATGAGGATGGTCACCTAATTCCCAATAACTTACTCCCACTCATCATCTGTAAAACCATACAGATGTGAGAATCATACCTGGCAAATACATACCCTGGAGCAAGTGTCTAATTGAGAAATCAGTTTTCTTTTAACAGTACACAGTGAAACTGAAACATTGAAATGTTTCGATGGGGTTTCCTGGTATTCCTAGTAATGCCTCTTCCATTGTCCAGATTCATAACTGTAACCGTATAATTCTTTGCCACCTCTCTAAATCCCTTTATATGTCTTTAGTCATTACCTTCTGTACACCCCTTTAGGCCAAATGGTTTTCTTCGTTCCCTACCGTTCGGCACCAGCCTATGGTTTGGAAGAAGACTATCCAATAAGCATAATGGGTGTACTGTCCTAGTCCTAGGAGCACTCGCAATGCGAGAGAAGGTGAGGATAAAAGACAACCGAATGAACTTAATTCATAGGTGATTTAGGATTGACAAAGAAGTACATGGTTTGGTCGTGAATAGCAGCCGCAATTTACTTTGCCCTCTTACTAATCCCTTGCTTTGTCTGAACTTAATACCTTCTGTACACCGTTTAGGCTAATTGGCTTTCTTCATTCCCTACCGTTCGGCACCAGCCTAAGGTTTGGAAGAAGACTATCCAAAAAGCATAATAGGTGTACTACTCCTAAACCAAGGAGTACTCGCAACCTGAGAGAAGGTGAAAAGAAAAGACAACTGAATAGTCCTATCCGTTTTCTCCAGAACCAGAAACCATCCTCGAAGTCCTTCGAGTTCGTATATAACCATACGATGGTTTTGTCCAATGGAAGTGGACGGTCGTAGTAATACGGGGTATCCCGGAGAAAAGGGTAAAAGTAGGAGTGGCAAAGAGGTTTGCAACTCTGACAATCCAAAAGCCTGTGTTAAGTAGGTTCGGTCAACTTGGTCACTGAGTCATAGTCTAGGGTCGGGTCAATGGTCGCTGCCAAAAAGAGAGAGAAAAGAAACACTCAGCGTGCACTCTAACCTAGAACAGAATGGTTGTCACTTTATCTAATTTGGAAACCTCCCACTGTAACGTCAAATTCTTCCCCAAACCTGAAAGAAGAATTAGCCGGGATAACCCGAGGAGTAAACCAACTCATCAGTGGGAATCGGGATCCAACTATCATCGCATGATAACGTGACGGAATCCGCTCACGCTATCACACTCCAGAAGGTATGCGCATATCTGGCAAGTTTCAGTACTTTTGAAACTCCCGATGTGGATTTTTGCCCCATGCTCTTATGACCTTGGCGTGAGGTCAAAATATCATAAGTCACATGTCAAGTTCTACCCGTCATTTTCCTGGTTAATTTGAACCCACCCGTACATACCCTTGACGTAGGCCAAAATAGTAGTACGACTGTCCCAAACCAACGCATCTATCTATGCAACAGATAAATACCCGGCAGCTACCAAACACTATGCCTTGGCGTGAGGTCAAAATACATAGCTTGAATACTACCGAATATTTAACTGAAATGACGGAGGGCTACGAATGGTTTCTGGCGAAAACCTTTAACGTAATGAACTTGATATCGCTGAAGGAACGGATAGCTTTTTAGAAAAATATAGTGACGAAAACCTTTGCTAAAGAGGTCACTCCCGGTGAAGGGATCTCGGCTCTTTCCCCGTAGAATGAGGTGCAGGATATTCCAAATGAATACCACGATGCAAAGCAAAAGTAATCGGCTATAGTGAAGTTACTGCCCTGACGCAAACTTTTGTCCAAGGGGTCACTCCCGGTGAAGGGATCTCGGCCCTTGCCTCGTCGACTGAGGAGCAGGATATTCCAACTGAATACCACTGTGCAAAACAAAAGAGAACGCCCTTGCAATAACAGCTTTTTGAAAAAGTGTTCCAACAACATCAGATTAGGTTTGTTTATCTTGCATTGATCCGAATCAATGCAGTCCCATCAATTGATCACACCACAAAGAACGAAAATATACTGATGTACATATATGCCATCCGCATTCGCCACTGGGTCCCGTCATCACCCGTTAGGTTAGCTAACTAACGACAGAGCGGGGACTGGACTAGCGCGGATGTAAAACATATACAACATCTACTAATATATATACCAATATATAGTATTCGCTCAAGGCGTGATAAACAATGCAGCACAGAAAAGTACAGCAACACAGATCAATACAGATATCTGGGATCCCCGGGTTTCACAGAGCCGCTGAAACCCGACGTTCCCCTGGTCGTGTGGATAGCCTGTGCAATGAAATCCTAGACCTCTACGGGCGCGGCAAGTCACCCGCCAAAACCTGAAGCGAGGCAGCCCCCTTCAGCAACGTGAATGGACCACCCAGCACCTCACGGAATCCGGTAACTTGGGCACCCCTCCTGGGTCAACCTGTACCCCCTACGAGTGCGGCGAATAGCCCGCCAATCCTAGAGTGAAGCCCCCTCCGTCTCAATGCCATGAGATGCGGGCTCGTTGCCCTCTAGAACCCGGCTATCCGTGCACCCCTCCGCGGGGTAATCCTAGTACAGAAAGTAAAATATACATACAACGGGTACATCGACCGCAACCTGGTCGTGCCCCAAAATAATAATACAAACAGGCAGTGACGGCAGTCCACATGTCGGACGCTCGCCCCGCAATATCAAATGTACATAATACAACAAAACTGTACTACCACTGCAACCAGGCTATCCCCCACGACCGAACCGCAACAACACAGTACAATCACAGAACATCAACGTGAAAGTCACGTTCGCAAATCCGTCTAACCGGGCTATAGCAGTTAGACGGGATTTACCGATCAAGTGACATTCACGGTCGCAGATATAATGTAAAAACTGTGAACTAGCATGTTTAAAATATCCGATCGAACAAATTTATCAAAGTGGGCCCCAAGCAATACTTTAGCACTTATAGAAAATCTGGGCCCAAAGAAAATATCCCAAAAGCCCTATTTCCAACTCATAAGCTTACTGGGAAATTTTGGTGCAGTGATAAAACATTTCCACCGCGGAAGAGCGGCCAAACCATGGGTTTGGCCGCGCTTCCGCGGCCGAACTAGGAGATCAGTGTATGAAAATTTCCCAGAAGTCTTAGAATTGTCCACACATGTTTCTGAGATGGCCTGAAAAATTTTCTGAGACAAAATAAAAACGACAGAAACCTGAAGCATGGGAAAATACGGTTTTTGGGGTTTTTCGTTCGATCGAGTACTAAACATACTAGAGCAAGCTAGGGAAGGTTAACGGCGTGGCTCTGATACCATTGTAAGCCCGCGGGGACGCCCCGGCCGTCGATCCGACGCCGGAAACGCGGAAAATAAAAACTTTGCGAACTTTGCAAAACGACACCACCGCGGACTTTTTACCCGGATCGGGCCATTAACCTAGCTAGCTAGCAAATAAGAAAAGAGTAGAGATGCAATACCAAGCGATCCGTGTCCTTCGGTCTTTGTCTCCACTCCGATCTCCTGCGGAATCTCCGTCACCTCCTCGCTCGTCGGAAAGGGCACCACGTAGCCGGAATCTTTTACGGGCTCCCGCCTCTTGACCGAGGCAACTCGGGCGCGAAGTTGGCTAGCCGACGCGTCCAAGACTTGCTATAGAAAAGTGTAGTAAACTTGTCTCTTGGGGTTATGAGGTTGCCATGGTTGAAGGAATTTTAGCACAAGAATTTTCATGGAAGCTTGCTAGAAAAAGAATGGAGCATTCTCTGGAAAAAGGAGCTCGGCCACTAGAAGAAAAAATCCTCTCTGTGAATGTTGCAAGTGGGTTGTATATTCTAATTAAAACCATGCTTCAATTAAAGAATATTACACCCACAAAAACATCACCAATACAAAGGGAGGGGCCACGAAAATCAAGCAGGGAAATTTCCTACCAAAGAAAATTAATTAATCATGTCAAAATGAACCCTCAAAATCAATCACATACACATGCTGGAAAAGAGGCCGGCCCATAAGGAAAATGGGTGTGGGTTAATTAAACAAAAATGCAAGGAAGGAAATAAAAGAATCAAAATCTAAAAGGATAATTGTCACAACCATTTCCAATCTCATTCTTATCACATAAATGCAAAAGAATGATGCAAAGAGAATCTCATGATGATGGTCAAATCATAATCCACACTCATGCAAAGAAACCCCTCACAAAATGTTAATTGCAAACTTGCGATTAACACCCTCCAACGAAAAGTCCGACCGGGAAGGAAAAAGAGAAAACCGGCCGGAACGGAATGCAAACTGGCAACCCCAGAAAACCGATCCCGTAATAAATTACAGGAAAACCCCGCTACTGCAAATACATGCCCGCATTTGTATTCGCACTGAACACAAATACAAAGAGACAAAACTACACTATCAAATACTAGAATCCGGCTTAAGCCAAAGCCGGCTAGTAAAAACCGTCCGATCACGATCCGTGCAATACCGCACGTATCTGATCGAACCCTGCCATATCTCCATACGGCCTCTACAGCGTTTCGCCCGAAACTTGAGTAACTGTCTGTGTGGTGGACTCTAAAGACTCGTCAATACCTTGGCTGTGGATTTAACCACTAGCACGTCAGAGGTATAAGCCAATACGTGACGGGCCATCAGGTATTGACCAAATGTGACGTCGATGAGGAAGCTCACCCCGACACCCAACTGAGCCTGTCAGTGACAATATCCGTACAGTCCGGTCCGTTCGTCTATGAGTATCGCATGGCGGGCCTAGGGGGTTGGTAAAAGTCAGACCCCCAAAAGCGGTACAAGTCGTGTCGGAGTGTAGCCCAGAACACCCTGAGATACTACTGGAATACCTACCAGCAAATCTCCTGCCTTGGCCAAGGACTTTTCATGTTCTGGCTCTCCTAGACACAGTACGACCTCACCCCCAATACCGGGAGAGACGAACCCCTGCAGATCCGCTCACTGCCTCCATGTGGCTCGGGACTGTGCCCAACTAAAACCCGTTTGCACGACTCCTTTGAGCCGTGGTAGGGTAGTAATCAAAGCACAGTGGGAACTCACACGAGACAAATGACGATCCCAGGTCGATGAACTAACCTGTACACATGTCACCTGGGAACTGCTATCTGACGTCTGGTATATCCCAACTAGCAGGTTCCCGGCGAGTCCTGTCCGGTGTACTCATAACCCAATGAGCACCTGTACACATCTTAGGTGAATCAACTGACACCAGCGGCTTGTGAGACCGGCCACCGCCCCTCGTCGGGATCTCGACTGTATACACTAGTCTACTGTGGAGAATCGATGCCCTGTCTCGAAACTCCCTCGACTAGGGACCATTTAAGGATGTGCTTATAGACCCCAGCTCCCACTTATATGATCGCCCTCATACTGCTGGAAGTCAAGCAAGAATCCTAGGGGCTTTATCAACGTGTAATAGCGACTCGTAAGGTCACCTAAAGCAGTACACGATGATAAAGATAAACCAGATAGCATACTATCATCTCGAGTAAGACTGTCCTACCGGGATAGGTCCTCCCCTCAATCATTGCAATCACGTGCCTGTGACCCAATAATTGACTCTGAGGGCACTATCTCTAACATGTTGGTCACAATCATGTCCTCGCTTCGCTGACTGAAGTTAGCTTCCTTAGATCTCACAGAAATATAAACAATGAACAGAGGAAAGAGATATTTATGTGTTTGAAATCAGACATCCACAAATACCAAATCATGTCTCTATACGAGGAAAGAAATGGTGGTTATGAAAACGTAGGTTTTGTGAAAAAGGATATATACAATTTATGGTCGAGAGAGCAGAGAGCCAAATTAAAGAAAGGAGATGTGTCTAGTGTCCTAGACACTCTTTAGAGAAGAAAAGACCAGAATTTTTATTTTTTCCAGATTTCATACAAACCAGTCCGGTAACATGGATCGTCTATTTTGGTGTGATGCAAAGTCAAGAATGGACCACATTTCATTTGGTGATGTTATAATTTTTGATTCAACACACCGTGCTAATAGATACAAAATGCCAATCATACCTTTTGTCGGTATCAACAATCATCATAGTACAGTGTATTTTGGTTGTGGTGTAGTCTCAGATGAAATGATTAATGCGTACATATGGTTGCTAGGAGTTTTCATTGAAGCCATGTACCAGAAAAACCCATATCCGTTGTAACGAATGGTGATCTAGCGATGGAAGCCGCTATAGCAATTGCTATGCCAAACGCTAGGCACCGTCTTTACAGTTGGCATGTTGAGAGGAATTTCAAAACCCACTATAAGAGTACAGAACTTCTAGAATTATTCAAGAGTTTAATTTACACTCCTGATGATCCTGATAATTTTGACAATATTTGGCAATCATTTCTTAAGGAAGTTGAAGAGAAAAAGTTTGATTTAACCTCTCATTAGTTTACGCAAAAGTACAGTACAAAGCATTTTTGGCGTGAATCATTTTTGTATGGGCATCTCTTTTTAGGTATTCAAAGAACGTAAGGAAGTGAGAGTGTCAATGCTAATCTACACAGACAGTTAGATCGAAATATGATTTTACAAGACATGATTGTTCACTGTGATTATTGTTTGTCAAAAATCAGGAGGGATGAGGCCGAAGATGAATGAAAAACATGGCAATCTTTTCCTGTGCTACGCACTAATATGCTAGGCCTGGAAAATTATGCTGCTAGAATCTACACTCCTAACATATTCGAATTAGTTCAAATTGAGATGCGCAATGTACTTCTATATACAGTAAGACAATATGCAGCACAGCCTACCAAGTACATCGTTTCAGTGGCCACTCGGAGCAGTAATACCAGTTTGAATATTAAATTGAGTTAACAGGTGTTTTAGATCGAATTAAATGCAGTTGTCTCTTTTTTGAATCTATCGGTATTCTCTGCTCCTACATATTCTCCGTTCTTAAGCATCTACACGTCGAAGAGATTCCATAGATGCTAATTCTGGATAGATGGATGAAGAATGCAAAATGCGGGTTGACACCGTTGAGACATTGTGCACTTTATAATGAAACTGAAACTAGTGGAAGGTATAGAGTTATGGCTGACTTAGGATACAAAGTGTTTTGCAAAGCCTTCAAATCAGGTGTTGAATGAGGAAGTAATACAATGGATGACCGACAATCTCCTTAAAATTAGCTCTGGCTCTACTGAAGACAAAAACGAAGAGTTAGAAGAAGAGGTCGAAGAAGAGCCATCCGATCAAAGAGATAATCAGTACAATAGCGAACAGTTGGACCACGTACTAAACCCTTTAAAGGCTATGATCAAAGGACGTCGAAAGAGAAGAAAATTTCATTCTGAAATGCGGATTTACAAGTGTGGACATTGTAATAAAATGGGCCATAATATGCGTTCGTGTCCAGGTTTGCAAGCCGATGGATGAGATCATGCTCTTTCATTTGTATTTAGGCCATCCTCTTTGTACATATCTGTATCGTAAAGTGCTATATTTTTAGTTCAATTACTACATCTGTTTTGGCTATTTTTAAATTGGAAAATGCTTATTGCAAATGTAATATTTTCAAGTAGAACTCTTATATTTCTTAGCGGAACTTTTATATTTTCAAGCGGAACTTTCTAGTTTTAACTGGTACGTTTTTATTTATAAGTGGAACCTTTTTATTTCTTTGTGGAACTCTTTTATTTCTAAGTGGAACTTGTATATTTCTAAATAGGACTTTCTCATTTTCAAGTAGGACTTTGGCATTTCCAAGTGGAAGCGGTACTTTTACAGTTTTAAGTGGAACCGTTTTATTTCTAAGTGAAACTTTTTTAGCAGGTATGAACTTAATACTCAAGTGGAAGTGATATTCTTCATTTTCTAAGTGGAACTTTTTTATTTTCATGTGGAACTTATTTTTCTCAAGTGGATCTTTTGCAATTCTGACTGGAACATTTTTATTTCCATGTGGAACGTTTGTATCCCTAAGTTTTCTTGGTGGGAATATTTGATGTTCTAAATGGGACTCTCTAAAGATTAAGCGGGACTTTCTAACTATTAAGTGGGATTTTTTGACTAATTGTGGCTTTCTGTTTACCAAGTGGTACTTTCTGATCAACTATTAGAAACTTTCTGTTTTCTAAGTGGGATTTTCATGCACTGGGGGTCTTTTGACTAAGTGGGACTTTCTGTTTACTGAATAGGACTTTATGTTCACCTGATGGAACTTTCTGTTTTCTAAATGTGACTTTATTTGTGGGATTTTACGTTTACTGAGTTGGACTTAATGTTTAACTAGTTGGACTTTCAGTGACTAAGTGGGATATTATTTATTCTTATATTGATGGTAACTTTGTTTGATATGAGTTAAAGATTAGTATGTGGTGCAGTTAAAAAAGCCAAAGTGAAGAAACACAGTATTTACAGATGAAAACAGTAAGCCCGTTTAACAACAAAATATTTACAGATGAAAAAAAGCCCGTTCATTTTTACAGATGGAAACAAACAGTTCCACAAAACAAAAGTGAAGAAACAAAATATTTACAAATGAAAACAGTAAGCTCGTTTAACAACAATCAATAGTATATTGTTTTTTTAACAAAAATTAACAATGATAACCGAACTCCATCAATAGCGTTTTAGCAATGCTATATGGGGCTTCTTTTCTACCCTCCAACAGTAGCGTCCCAGCAATGAAGGTGTGCCATTCCTTAGGAGAAAAGCCGTCGAGAGATCTCTCAATATCCCTTTCCTCTACCAATGCCAACATGAACAAATATAGGTAGAATAATATGAAGGATTAAGAATTTGAGCTGTGGAATCGAAGCAAATAATAATATTAGGGTTAGGAGTAGGACTGGGATTCAGCTTCAGATCATTATATCGGTTGTGCTCTAGGTCGTTGTTGTGATAAACTTCAACGGCAGGATTAAGTTCCGGCTCAGCCATTCCTTCCAGAATCGTGAAAAAAAGTAGGTCAAGATCTCCGGCAAGAAAGGTTGCTTGTGTTCAAGTTGGGGCAAAAAAACACCAACTTGATTTGTTGAACTGATAGGAAGATAGAAAGTTTTGCTAGGATAGAGAGCCGGAGCAGTTGAAGAGGAGGACGAGCAAGAAAAAAGGACAGAGATCATGTAGGGTTGAAGTTGGGGAAAACAAAAAAAGAAACCAATAAACCAAAAGACAAGGAGAGAGAACTCTTCTAAGTGCAAGAGAGAGGGAGAGAGATCGTGTATGAAATCAGCTTAATTCAAAACAGTCAAATGTACACACTAAGTGGGACCTTATGTGACAAAATGGGATATTATTGATCGAGGAACAAATGGTCTTCAAATAGGAATATATTTGGTACGTAACCTATTTTTGTATTATAAAACAAATCCGTAAGGTTGAAATTAAATTTTTGTACTCGGATATTGAGAATTTAGCCATTATATTTATTAAATTCAGATAAATATATCGAAAAATATATATACCCAGAAACAAAATCACAACTGTACGGATGCTATCTTCAATGTTAACTTGTCTTACACAAAAAAAATGAAGGCCATTTATTCCTCAATCATATACTCAAAAAACTTAACGCATACAGTTAAAAACATCCGAAAGGCATGTGATCGAGACCTCGATGAACTTCAAAACATTTGAACTCTTTTATTTAACCTTTTCTATCACCGTATATCAAATCCGTACGGTTGAATGCATTGAACTAGAGATACGTATATAGTACCCACAGCTCAACCTTGATTGGTTATATTGCATGTAAAGCTATTATGGCCGTTATGCACTAGTTAAGGTTGAGCTGTGGGTCCTATATATGTATCTAGTTCAATACATTCAACCGTACAAATTTGATATACGGTGATAGAACATGTTAAATAAAAGAGTTCAAATGTTTTGAAGTTCATCTGGGCCTCAATCACATGCCTTCCGGAGGTTTTTAACTGTGTGCGTTGAGTTCTTCGAGTATATGATCGAGGAACAAATGGTCTTCATATTATTTTATTTTTTTGATGTAAGAGAAATTAACATCGAAGATTTCATCTGTATGGTTGTGATTTTATTTTTGAGTATATATATTTTTCTATATGTTTACCTGAATTTAATAAATATAACAACTAATTTCTCAATATCCGAGTACAAAAATTCAATTTCAACCTTATGGATTTATTTTATAATACACAAATATGTTACGTATCAAATATATTCCTATGGAAGACCATTTGTTCCTCGTTCATATACTAAAAAAACTTAACACACACAGTTAAAAACATCCGAAAGGCATGTGATCGAGGCCCAGATGAACTTCAAAATATTTGAACTCTTTTATTTAACATGTACTATCACCGTATATCAAATCCGTACGGTTGAATGTATTGACTAGATACCTATATAGGACCCACAACTCAACCTTGATTGGTTATATTGCATGTAAATCTATTATGGCTGTTATGCACTGGTTAAGGTTCCTATATAGGTATCTAGTTCAATACATTCAACCATACAAATTTGATATACGGTGATAGAACATGTTAAATAAAAGAGTTCAAATGTTTTGAAGTTCATCTGGGCCTCGATTACATGCCTTCCGGAGATTTTTAACTGTGCGTTGAGATTTTGAGTATATGATCGAAGAACAAATGGTATTCAAATAGGGATATATTTGGTACGTAACCTATTTGTGTATTATAAAACAAATTCGTAAAGTTGAAATTGAATTTTTGTACTCGGATATTGAGAATTTAGCCGTCATAGTTATTAAATTCAGATAAATATATAAATATATATATATATATACCCAGAAACAAAATCACAACCGTACGGATGTGATCTTCGATTTTAACTTAGTTTACACAAAAAAACTAATATGAAGACCATTTATTCCTCGATCATATACTCAACAAATATTCTAAAGGCCTGTGATCGAGGCTCAGATGTTTTACCACCCGCCTCGATCATAAGCTTTTCAGATCGTAAGCTATGTTAACATCCGTATGGCTATAATTTTTAGTTACACAGATATGTTGGCATCGCAGATCATAAGCTTTTCAGATGATTTATTCTATAAGCATTAATTTGTAGGTTACGTACCAAAAATCTGTCTTTTTGACTCACGGTAAAACCTGTAGCCGTACAGGGGATTCTATATAATATTAAAAAATAGATACACTCCAAAAATAGAATATAACCTCATCTCAATGGCAATGTTGTTTTTGTTTGAGCCAATGATAATAAAAGTATATAGGATATAATCAACTATCTTCTTTTTCTCCTCATACCCAGAGCTTGAATTTTATGCTCGAACTTGCTCATCATACATGTGTTATCAATCTTCTCTTTCTCTCCCCTTGTTCTGAAAATTTTGGGTGTTTTAATAGCGCCAATAAAAATTTTCAGTTCCAGTCATTCTATTTCCTCTATAAACACAATCATTAACAAATATAGATAAACTCCAATTATAAACCTAGAGCCCCACTTAAAGGAGAAAACTAACATATGTATATGAGAAAGTTCCACTTTCAACACTAGATGATCTATTAAAAAGAAAGCTCGCATTTAGAAATAAAGTTTCACTTATAAAACAAGAAGTTCCACATAAATTAAAAAATTACCACGTCGAGTTTTGAAAGTTACACTTTCAATTTCAAAAGATTTTTAAAAATAACATTCCCATTTAGAAATAAATCCTACTTATAAAACTGAAAGTCCCACTTATAATTAAATAACTATCGCTTAAAGATTGAACGTCCCTCATTGAATAATTTGAACTGGAATTCTTTTTAAAAAGTGAAATCCCAATTGAAAACTGACATGACGTCACATTTTTCTGACTTATATTAGGAAAGTTACACTTTTATTATTTGTAAGTTCAAAGTTTCAACAGAAATAAAGAAAGCATGCTTATTTTTAATGAAAATAAGCATATATGGGTATACAAAAGATCTTCTCGACCTGCGTTCATGCATTTAACATCATGTAATTTCCTCGTATACTGAAACGTTTTGTCCAAAAAATCTTACACAATCTTATGCATCCACTATCATTATCATCCTAAACTTTTATTAGCTTGGCCTACAATATCATATGTCTCCATTTTGATTATCATCCTAAAATTCTCTTAGCACGGCCACATTCCTCATTCTTCCTTGAATGGAGGCTATAAGGGCCAGATAGTACTTTTCTACTGTGTTATTTAATATCAAAAAATTTAAATTTGGTCGGTGTACTCCATGATGGAGCAAAAAAGCAATTGCACCAAGGTATGGGTTTTTCACTTTTTCTCCAATTTGGTATTTTACATTCCCTACAATTGAAATGGGTATTGTACCCTTAACCATAATGCTACAAAGTAGCGATGGCACCAATGTATTTTGGAATGGGGGTTTAATAGGTTTTTTACCCTTTTATTAAAAAGTCCCATTTAGATAACATAAAGTTACAATATACATAAAAAGCTCCAGATGAAGGTCATAATGCTCCACTTTAAAATTAAAAAAATTTACTAAACGGAAAATTTCATTTCTTGATAAAGATCCACTGTAATAGATAAAAGTATTTGGAGAAATTCATAAAGTTCTACTTCCAACTTCCAAAATTTTAAATTTACACAGAAAAATTTAAGAATAATGATCCACTTATTAGAATAAAGTCCAACTTATAAAGGAAAGGTTCTGTGTGGAATTCATAAAGTTCTACTTCCAATTTTCAAATATTTTAAAATTAAATCATATTTAAGCATAAAGAACCACTTATAAGGACTAAAGTTCCAGTTAAGGAAAAAATTACCACGTAGAATTCATAAAGTTCTAATTCCAACTTCCGAAAATTTTAAATTTATGCAGTCACATTTAAGTATAAAGATCCACTTATAAGGAATAAAGACCAACTTTAGAAGAAAAAGCAGCACGTGCAATTCATAAAGTTCCACTTCCTATTAGTAAAAGTTCGACAGAAAAAATCACATGTACGAATAACGTCCTACTTATAACTTAGAAAGTTCCACTTAGACCAGAAAAATATCACTTGTTTCTCAAAAAGATCCACTTGGATCCAGGAAAAACATTACGGTAATTAATATCAGATTTACATAGAAAGTCCCATTTGAATCAATTAGTTCCACTTGAAGATCATGAAGTTCCGCTTGAAACTATATATAATTCCATTTTGATTAGTCCTAAGCCCCACTTGAAAACATTTCTTTTTTTTTTTTTTTGTTTCCAGCAATCACAATTTCACACTTCCATATATAAATATATAATGGTTTTGTCATGGCAGATCTCGTTGACATTTGAATATAAGATTGATGCTCATTGTTCGTAGACCGTTTATTCTAGATCATCATGACACTCAGTGATGAACAGAGGGCAGCAGTCGTGCATATTGGTTTTGAAAATATCTTACGTATGCAAGATGTACCCCTATCCTACAGTCCAATTGCTTTCTTCATTAAACGACTTAACCACTCCACTAGATCCACATCGATTGGTGACTGTGAAATCGAAATTACTGATCTTGATGTACACATTCTTCTAGGCTTGAATATAACCAGATAAATGTAAGAGTTACGAAAAATACTGTTATGGACAAACACTATCTTGAAAAATATACAGACAACAATTTTAGGATTGATGTAGCGACCCTAGGGCAATACATAACATCAACTACCATTGCGAACGATCATTGCAAATGTAGATTTGTTCTTCTACTTATTGAATTGATTCTAGTACCCGAATCCTCTCCCTGAGGACGTCGAAAAGATACGAGATTACAACTGTGCCAAGTTTATTGTTGACTTTCTATTATTGAGCAAAAGCACTTCGAAAGAAGAAAGATGTAGGTGGCAGAAAGGGTGTGTTTTCAGGTATGTTTATGATTATGTTATATCAATAGGTCCTTGTTTAATTGTTATGTTTTGAATAGCTAGCACTTAGTGAATGATAATAAGATAGATATCTGATCTTGTTCTTTATATATGAAAAATGATTGTAGCTTTGGTATTATGAGCACGTCTGTGTACGAGGTGCATTTTTTGATTATGATGCACAATCCATCCTCGTTATATCCTGGTAGGACAAAAAACATTGCATTCAAAGAGATAGTTAGATGTCGATACATAGGTTTGAAGGATTTCAGGTAATGTTGTGCCACGAATACAATGTCTAACATTTTGTTATACAAATGTAAATTTAAAGCTTTTGTTAAACGCAGGAAATGGAATTGCAAATGGTAATTGAAGTACCGAATCGTTTGGATAGAGGGGTTATTGGGATGCGATTTTCTCCACAGGTGGACGTGACTTTATCTTATTCTATTGGAATTTATAAGTTCTAAAGCACATATTTGTAAAGTACTAATTTTTTTAAAATTCACTGAGGATAATGTAACGAAAATTGATCAAACAGTGTATGAAAAAAGCAGACCGGTCTCCACCTATTATGACATTGGGGGATCTCGATACCGTTGATTATAAAAATTCTGAGGTGAAACAAGCACTTACCTACTAATTATTGGTCAATAACAGTCAAAATTTTTTAGCTTCTCACATTTGTCTTTTACGAATGCAGAGATCAGTGAGAGCTAGGCTGGCAGTATTGGAAGAAAATGTAAACTTCACTAAGAGGGTTGTTACTCAAATGGATGACAAAATCATAGAAGTATTGATAGTATGCCATCATCTTAAGTCCTTTTAATCGTGATTTACTTTTTCCTCCAACTAATATATTATTCAATTTACTTATTTATAGACTTTGACTCAGTTAAGTAAAACCCTGCAAAATAGAATTTTGCATAACGAGAGACTAAACGTGCCTTTCGCTCCAGAATTCTCCAAGCCAAATATCGGATGGTCACCTTCTACTTACTTCTCAACTCCGAAACCTACAAAAGTCCACGAACATCCATCTCTGTTGGAAAACTGTAAAAATACAGTCCTGTCTTGATGCCGTGGATCTCCATCCTGTGTATCATAGGGATCTGTCGGTATATCTTCGTTTAGGTAGATCTCCGAAGATGTCTGCAGCGCTGCATGCTCGCTTGGGTCAGTGGGTGACCATATCTGCTGCTCGCATTTGGTGTCTGTATAGCCCAGTGAAATCCTCTCAATCTCAACCGAAACTATGTTGTACATGGTGACACAGGCATCGAAGTCCTACTCCATATAGTAATGACAAATCTGTGTGATGACGACTGGAAGTAAAAGTTTGCGCCCTGCTACCCCCTCTATGATTGTTGTGAACAACATGTTCACAATGCAAAATTGATAGTTATTTGTTATCAGGCAATGGACAACATGACCCACAATCGCTGAGAAAGAAGAAACTCGGTTGAGCCCTTTGACATGCGGTACACCCAGCGGCAAGCAACATATACGTTTCGATACATTTGCTAATAGTTCAGCTCAGCATCTCGCAGTTCACACCTCGATCCGACGATCATCCTATACTCAGCGAGCTCTAATGGATATTGAAATCTAGGTCGGGTGGGGATGTTAGTGACTTTGGAAATCATTTTTGCTGAGAACACTTTCCTTCTCCCCCGAAAATGAAAACGAACACGATCCTGCAATTGCTCGTCCGCTCTCAAAGCATCGTAAAATTCATCTACTAATTTCTGAATTGCACACAATGTTGGGTTCCCTAGGTCAGCAGCAAGGTTTCGGGAGGCATTGTCCATGCCGTTTTCAAATTTTTGTCGTTCTAAAGAATCCTAGAATCTTTAACTAGAGTTTTAAATAAACAAGCAATGTTAATATCTTAACATCTAAGTGAATGAGGAATACATCCTTTATAGACCGGTCCTTCACATCTAAACCTCCGTGTAGTAGTCCCTTCACTCCATGTAGTGAACACCCGAACTCTAGTAAGGCTTCACATGAAGAAATGAACAAGCTTGCTCGAATTCTTCAAGGCCGAAGATGATCTACGTCGAGGAGACTCAAGCTCATGCTAGCTCTTCAATGGTAGGTTAGTGAAGCAAACAGCCTAAACTAAATGGCTAATAGTAGAGATTAATGAAGTAGGAAATGTGCTCTTTTTAGTTTTCTTTTTCTCACAATATTTTCTCACCTTAGAAAAAGCTAGCAAGCCTTTTCTCTCATGAGGAAGAAGAAGCTCAAGTGAAGAATGAGAGAAAATGAACTCATGAGGTGAGAATAGAAACCATGGGTGAGTTAGTGTCTAACTCATGTAGAGAATAAATCATGGGTTAACAATAATGGTTGGGTTAATAAATATCTTCAAGTAAAACAAAATGAGTGGACTTGGTCAAATGTTCCACAAGTTTCTACAAGCTTCAACCATGTGACTAATTACCATTAATTTTGTGAATTAACAAGATAAATAAAAACCTTCATATTATTATAAGCATGATGTAAGTCTCATACACCCATGTTGGATGTGGCATCAAGCATGACACAATAGTTGTACATTAATATATATCACATATATACTATATGCACACAAGTGAGAAAAAGAAATGTTTAAGTGAGCAAATATTAGTTAATGTAAATTAATATATCACATATATAATTATATATTAAATTATCAAATCAACACTTGATTTAAT
Organism: Agapanthus africanus; assembly: GCA_030015575.1. Classification (NCBI taxonomy): domain Eukaryota; kingdom Viridiplantae; phylum Streptophyta; class Magnoliopsida; order Asparagales; family Amaryllidaceae; genus Agapanthus; species Agapanthus africanus. Next base: position 174,902,867 of record JASDDO010000026.1, on the reverse strand, counting down.
AATCTGGGTATATCACATGCAACCGACTAATACAAAATGTATTAACTAATCGAATCAACACTTGATCCGATAACCCGGCTATACCTCATATAACCGACCGATATCACATATCGCGAGAATAGAATGCAGTATCACATACGCGCATTAATCTCGGTCCCGCACATATCACATATGTGCTCCTACTTCGTTTCGCATGAACCAGGAAACCTCTGTGTAGGACTCTAAAGACTCGTCAATACGCCGGCAGTAGGTGATGATCATATCAAACACCCACAAGCCGCAAGCGGTCTGCTAAACATAACGGCCACCCGGGTATTGAGCAATCAGAAGATCGACAAGCAAGCCTGTTCGTACTCCTGGGAATCCAATCAGTAACATTACTGTACAGTCCGGTCTCTTCGTCAGATATGTCGCATATTGCATCCTTAGGGTGGTATTAACGTCAGACCCCAATAGTCTGATAAGTCATGCTGATGCAAGGTCCATAACGGTTCGGGAAACTACTGATAACACTTACCAGTAAATCTCAGAAACCTTGGCTAGGGATTTCCTGTTATGGCCAATCGAGCATAGCGCAACATCAACTCCTAATACCGGGCGAGACGAATCCCCTCCTATCGCTCATTGCCTCCATGTGACTCGGAACTGTACCCAAAAACCACCGTTTTGCATGATCTCTTGACCATGGTATGGTGGAAATCAAAGCACAGTGGGAATCATACAAGACTCTATGACGATCTCGGGTCGACAGACTAACCTGTACCAGTGTCACCAGAGAATTGCTATATGAGGATAGATATAATACCATCTATGAATTCTCGGCGAGTCCGTCAGTGTACCCAGTCTCCACTGAGCACCCGCATACCATCTTTAATGTCAAACACCAATGGATGTGGGATCATCCATCGCCCATCATATGGGTCAAGATGCGTATATGCTAGTCTACTCTGGAATATCGATGCCCTGTCTCGATACACCTCAACTAGGAACGATATAGGGTGTACTTGTGGACTACCCTTAGCCCACTAGTATGATCTCCATCATAGTCCTGATAGTCAAGTACACATCCTAAGGGTTTTATCAACATGTGAGAGCAAGACAGCATCATTTATACAATTCAACATTTTAAGATAAAGTGCAACCATAGAGCATACTATCATGTCGAGCAAGAAAGTCCTCCCTATATATGTTCAAGCATCCACTACAATATACATCACATGTACAGTAATGGCCTCTAGGGCATACATATAACTAACAATCTCCCACTTGCACTAAGGCCATTTGTTGCAGTATCTCATACTCAACTGTTTAACAGTGGTTGTAGTATCCCATACTCAACCATCCCAAAATCTCTCAAATAGTATTTGCGAAAGCAGGCCTTGGTGGGTGGATCCGCAGTGTTAACTTCAAAATCTACTCTTCTTATCTCGATCCCTTGGAGATCAACTATCTCCCTGATTAGGTGATACTGTCCTTAGAATATGTCTAGATCAATGATGGGACAGGTGTTCCTAGGCCAAAGCCACAACTCCATTGTAGTCACAATAACAGTTATTAGACGCTCAATGGTAGGAACCTTGTTCATCTCATGAATAAGAAATGTCCAGACAACCTCTTTGGTAGCATCGTTGGTAGCAATGTATTCAGCTTTTATCATCTAGTATGCCACGGTATCTAGTTTGAAACTCTTCCAATCATATCGTCCCTCCATTGAGGGTAAAGACAATGCCTGTGACTGACTTTCAGTCGACCTTATCACTCTGGAAGCTCGAACCAAGAACATTCTTTTAGCGCTTCTCAACTACTTAAGAATGTCCTCCACAGCAGTCCAGTGATTCTCACAAGATCCGATTGATTCCTGATCACTACACCTAGTGAGTCATCTACATTTGGTCTGGTACATAACATCGCATACTCTGATAGAGCCTACTGCCGAAGCATGGGTTATCCCTTGCACGCTAGCTCTCTCCAAATCAGTCTTGGAAGACATCTTTTCGAAGAATGTGATTCCCGAGTAAGTGGACAAAGCACCATGCTTTGAATCCTCCATACTAAACCCCTTTAGTATGGTATTAATGTACTTGGATTTGGAACACTCCCAACATCCACTTAGATCTATCATCATAGATCATAATCCACAAGATGTAGTAGGTATCATCCAGATCTTATATTGAGAATCCTCGTGATAAGAGAAGCTTGACCGAGTGTAGCATAGGAAACCATTTCCTATCAAGAGTATGTCAACTACGTACAATACGTGTAAGACAACCTCACTCTCTACAATCTTCTTGTATATACAAGGTTCATCTACTATTTTGATGAAGTCAAACTCTTTGACTGCCACATCAAAACAGACGTTCCAACTCCGCGATGTGTGCATTGATCATGATGGACTTAAGCATAGCTTTGGAAGTCTCAACTTTTCCATCTACACCAAGAATCTTCTTAAGATCCATTTGCTCCCAATGGGTTTTACCCCTTCAGGTGCAAATGCAAAATCATACTTTGTTAGTGTACATGGATTCCATCTTTGATTGCATAGCATCCAGCCATTTTACAGAGTCCCCATTCGTGATGGCCTGCCTGAAGCTAGTTGGGCCATCATCTACCATGATGTATTCCTCGCTCCCACTGTCACTGAGAAGACCATAGTATCTCTCAAGTGGATGAGGAACCCTACCAGATTCGCGGAGAGGCTGAGGTTCGTTGGAGACTATTGAATCCTTTGGTTTTACCAAATCATCAGCTGTTAGTTTATCTAGCTAGAACTCTTTCCAGTTCTACCTCATGACCATAAATTTCTTCATAAGAAATTTCTTTTCTAAAAATGTGGCATGCTGAGAAACAAAACACCTTTTGCTCATTAGTTAGGTAGAAGATATACCCTCGCAAATGTTTAGGATATCCTAACAAACTTACAGAACTGATATTGCCTCGAGCTTGTCCGGATTCTGCCTTTCAACATAGGCCGGACAACCCCATATCATAACTCGTTTAAGATATGGTTTCTTCCCATTTCATATCTCATATGTAGTGGTAGGCACTGATTTGGTTGGAACCCCATTCAATAGGTATGCAGCTTCTCAAGTGCATAACACCAAAAGGAAACAGGTAACTCAACAATACTCATCATAGAGCGCGCTATATCTCATAGGGTGTGATATCTCCGCCCCGATACACCGTTGTGCTGTGGTGTATACGAAGGAGTAAGCTGAGAGAGAATCACATTCTCATTTTAGAAACTCCAGGAACTCCATACGCAAGTATTCTCTTCACCGATCACACCGAAGGACTTAATACTTCTACCTGTCTGGTTCTTCAACTTCAAGCTTATATTTCTTGAATTTCTCAATAGTTTCAGACTTGTGTTTCAACAGAAACATATGTCCAAATCCTGAGAGAAGATCAGTGAATATAATAAAGTACGAAGAACCAACCTTGGCATTTGTAGACATAGGACCGTATACATCATCATGTATCCGTCCCAAGAGTTCAGTAACTCTTTCTCTGTTTCCAGTAAACGGAGTATTTGTCATTTTACCTTTGAGACAAGACTAGCAAGTAGCATAAGATGAAAATTCGAACAAATTCAAATATTCATCCTTATGTAACTTAGCTAGTTGTGTTGCATTCATATGACCTGGTTTACAATGCCACAAGAAGGATTCGTTCATTTCTGAACTACTCCTTTTGTGTGTGTTCTAGATACTTTGAACTGTGGTTTGATTTAGAATGTATATGCTATTATATAACGTGCCTAATCGAATCAACTCTTGATTCAGGAAAATGTTCACAACATTATCCTTTAATACAAAATTATATCCTTCTTTAACTCAATAAAGAAACCGATGTAATGTTGTATATCAGGTTCGATATCTAATAATATTTGTTAAGAATCAATGTATCTAATACAAGGTGATATCTGCCAACTGATTTGGCTGCAATACTTGCACCATTCTCTAACACTTAGAGATATATCACCCATTCTCAGTTCTCTACCTTTCTGTAGCCATGTAACATATTACATATGCGGGATTCTGATCCGGTATAACATACCCAGGACGTAGAGAATACTGAGAAACAGTTCTGGGTAATGAATACACCCGAAGAAGATGCATCATCATGCACTTTCTTCGATTGGGTGGCATGGGAATCCGGATATTCCCCTATTTCCTGCTCGGACTTATAACAATTATAAGATAGAGCGGAACCAACGTTCCCTAGCACATTATAATAAGAAGGTTTGGTCAATATATCCATATTATTATCTTGATTAAGGCGTGACATGGTCGCTACCGGGTGAGAGAGAGAAGAAAACACTCTGTCTGCGCTCTTTGCAAGATTAGATTGGTTATTATTTTATCTAATCAGGATGGCTCCCACTGTTTTTGTTAAATCTTCCATCAAACCCTAAAAGGTAAGACTAGCCGGGATTAATTACACCCTACAAGTTCGCCAATCTTTCAGCCAGGCCAGTGCCGGTACTTTGAGGGAGGTTTCCCGTGCTTTCGCACGGATCTAATTAAAATAAACCTCGTTTTCCCAAGGGTGTGACCCCGTTAACACCTTTCTAGACACCTACTTGATCGGCTAATTGTAATATGCAAAACTCTCCCAGAAATAACCATTACTCGCAGTGGGTATCGGGATCCAACTATCTCATAGAAAGTATGCAATCTCATTGCAAATTTCAACACTTGAAATTCCCGATAATGTTTTGCCCCTAGCAACTTATGACCTTGGCTAAGGTCAACAAATCATAAGTGCTAGCCAAGTTCAACCCGTCATTTCTTGATTGAAGTAAACCCACCCGTACGACCATTGGTTAAGGTCAACAAAGTCGTACGACTACCCTAACTCAATCGCATCATATGCTTGCAGATAAGCACTAATTAGCTACCGCATACTACGCCTTGGCTAAGATCAACAAACGCAGCACGAATACTAAGAATTACTTATCTGAAATGACGGAGGGCTATGACAGGTTTTTAAAAAAACCTTTTGCGTAATGAGCTTGATATCATTGTAGAATCGAATGCTTTTGAAAAAGGAGTGTTTTTGAGGCTTTTACTAGTTTCGCTAAAGAGGTCACTCTCGGTGTAGGGATTTCGGCTCTTTTCTTATCGAATAAGTTGCAGGATATTTCACAAATACCACTATGCGAAGCAAAAACTATAGAAACAATCAAAAGACAAACCAAGTGGGTTGTAGCATCTGTCAGTTTCGCTAAAGAGGTCACTCCCGGTGAAGAGATCTCGGCTCTTTTCTTATCGAATAAGGTGCTAGATATTCTACAAGAAATATCTCTATGCAAAACAAGAACTAGAGCTACTAGTTTTCGAGACAAGCTTCTACAACATTTTTAGGTTTCTTTTTCTTTCATTAATTTAATTAATGAAGTCCCATTAATTATGCTTCCCAAGCATCACATATGAAACGAAAGTAGCAATATTAATTGTTAGTTGTATGTATGCCCTAGAGGCCAGTATTGTACAGATGATGTATATTATATTAGATGCTTGGACATATATAGAGATGACTTTCTTGCTCGATATGATAGTATGCTATCTGGTTGCTCTTTTTCTTAACATGTACACTAGTCTCTTTAAACTGTCTTTTAGTTACATGTTGGTAAAGCCCTTAGGACGTGTACTTGACTACCTGGACTATGATGCAGATCATACTAGTGGGGACATGGTAGTCCATAAGTACATCCTTCAAGGTCCCTAGTCGTGGGTGTATCGAGACGGGGCATCGATATACCAGAGTAGACTAGCGTATACGCTTCTCGACCCATGAGATGGGCGATGGATGATCCCATATCCATTGGTGTTTGACATCAGAGATGGTATACGGGTGCTCAGTGGAGACTGGGTACACTGGACGGACTCGCCGAGAACTCCCAGATGGTATTATACCTCACGTCAGATGGCAGTTCTCAGGTGACACTTGTACATGTTAGTCTGTAGACCCGAGATCGTCATAGAGTCTTGTGTGATTCCCACTGTGCTTTGATCTCCACCTTACCACGTCCATGAGGGCGTGCAAAACGGTGGTCTTTGGGTACAGTCCCGAGTCATATAGAGGCAATGAGCGATAGGAGGGGTTTCGTCTCTCCCGGTATTGGGGGTTGATGTTGCGCTGTGCTCGATTGGCCGTAACAGGGAAGTCCCTGGCCAGGGCTGATCAGAGATTTGCTGGTAAGTGTTACCAGTAGTTTCTCGACCCATTATGAGCCTCACATCGGCACGACTTATCGGTTATTGGGTTCTGACGTATACCACCCCTAGACTTGATATGCGACATATCAGACGAACAGACCGGACTGTACGGTAAGTGTTACTGGTTGGATTCACAGGAGTGTGAGCGGGCTAGCTCGTCGATCTTCTGATCGCTCAATACCCGGATGGCCGTTACGTTTAGCAGACCGCTTGCGGCTTGTGGGTGCTTGATATGATCATCATCTGCTACCGGCGTATTGACGAGTCTTTAGAGTCCTACACAGAGGTTTCCTGGCTCAAGCGAAACGAAATAGGAGCGCATATGGGATATGTGCAGGACCGAGAATAATGCGTGTATGTGATACCGTATTTTATTCTCGCGATGAATGTATCGATTGGTTATATGCGATATAACCTAGATATCGAATCAAGGATTGATTCGATAAGCCGATACATAGGATACTAGTCGGTTATATGCGATATGACCGGATCGTTAAATCAAGTGTTGATTTAATGATTTAATGTATAATTATATATTAGATATATTACTTTGCATTAACTAGTATTGGTTCATTTTTAAAAGGATTTTCTCACTTGATGCACATTGTATATGTGATATATTTTTGTGCACTTGTTTGTGTCATGTTTGATGATACTTGCTCACTTGGGTTTGTGTAAAGATTAAACCATGGTTATATGAATGGTTAGGGTTTTGATTATTTACTTATTTATTTATTTATTTATTCATTTTGGATATTATTAAGAATGGTGGCTTATTTTGTTTCTATGTTGAAGCTTCTTGAAGCTTTGAACAAGTCCACCATTCTTATCTCATCCTTAACCCTAACCATTCCAACTAACCTTAGTTTAATCTCTACACTTGACCATGGTTAGTATATGATAAGTATTCATATTAGTTTCATTTTTAAAATATGAAACTCATCATATTCTTTCTTCTTCTTCATCTTCTTCTTCAAGAAAAACCTTGCCTTCATCAATGGCAACTTGAGCAATAGTGTGAGAAATCCAATTCTAAAGTGAACCCACCTCCTATTTCTTCACTCTCTACCTCTTGCCAAGTAGTATAGGGTGTTTTCTTCACAAGTTTCACAACTTGGTGAAGTTGGAGCTTGAACTTGTGATGCCTCGACGTAGATCATCTTCGGCACGAAGCCGACGACCTAGTCCGCCCATTTCTCCGATGAAGCCGACGATTGAGTTCGGGATTCGAGATGGACAGCGAGAGGACGCTTACGTGGAGCTAAGGAAGTGGAGAACCGGATCTACAAAGGTTGTAGCCTCTCTCCTTTAGTTAAGATGTTAACTAGTTTACTGTTTCGCCTAAACTTCTAGTCAACGATCCGTATTAGGGTTTCTCGGCACCCGTAAAATTTGAAATTGGCATGGTTGATGCCTTGTGAGACCTCTTGAGAGTGCCTAGGAACCCTACAGTGGTATCAGAGCCTAGCTAGAGCCTTAGGCGAAGTCCAGACGGAGTTTGAAGTCCGATCGAACCGAAACCCTAATATCAAAGTTGCTCTCTGTACATTTTTTAAAAACTGGGTTTTTTCCAAATTAAAAATATGCAGAAAATTCAGCAGGACTTTCTAAGAATTACTGTGAAACACGATCACCCAATTCCTCCAAAGTGCGGCGGAACCGCGGCAGAAGCCTGGCTTCTGCGGCGGTTCCGCGGCCGTATGATGACGTCACCCACCCAATTCTGCACAGTAACTTCTTTTATTCAGTGCTGAGTTCTCTGGGAATTTTTAATATTTATTCTAGAGTTGAGTATTCTGGGTTGTATTGGGGACTCGGTATTTCGATCGGATTATCGAACTTTGTCTAAGTGCTTTCCGGATAATTTTTTGAATATGTTAAAAAGTCCGACCGGATATAAATACCCAACCTTTCCCCTGCCGGAAAATTTCCAAGTGTTGGATTTTTCTGTGATTTAAGGACGTTCTAAGTAGTGCAAGTAATGCGATGGTCCCTCTAGAAGACAACAAACCTTAACTCGATTATGTGACCGTCTTGAACTGCCCTTCGAACCTTCGGGTTTGGGGCAGTACGGCGTGCCACATGTGAGGCGTTGGCTTGACCCTTCTACGGCTGGACCGTTGGTACTGAGGCATGAAGTGAATGTCTTTGAACCTATTTCATGTGTTGAACGGTTTCGGGAAAACTTGGGTGTTCAAATGTTCGATCGAAAAGTTTAATATATTCTATTTATCCGAAATGGGATATAATAATTGGAATTCACAAACAGTTATGAGATAACTGGATGAATGTTATAAATCTAGCGGTTTAGTCTCACTTGATATTGAAAAGAGTTTTCGATAATGGGACTAAAATGCGGGGTTTATAACTGTTAGGCATGTGATGTCTAAGTATTTCATTTTGATTAGGCATGCGATGTCTAAAGAGGTTGCGGATTCCAATTGTTGTAGTTTTACACTTTCTTTTCTGTGACCGTAAGTGTAATATGTGATATCGCCGGTTTCGTTGCTATATGTCAACGACAATTGGGATGCGCATATTTACTTACGTTGATGACATGTGATGTTATGTGTTGCTGGATATGTTATATTGGATTGTCGTGTTCGAATAGCCGGGGTTTTTTATGTGAGATGAGTGTTTTTCATTTTTCATTCATGTAAAAACTTGTATGTAATATTCTTTTATTTGGGGCACTTCCAGGTTGCGGAAGTCGTCACCTTTTGTATATTATTTACTTTTCTGCACTAGGATAGACCCAAGGAGGGGAGCACAAGTAACCGGGTTCTAGGGTCCAGTGGGAGACCATCTCGAGGAGTCGAGTCCGGGTCTCCTAACCCTAGAATTGGTAGGGTTGCTTGCCGCTCTCGTAGGGGTCTAGGGGTGTGGGATTGGCTATTCATCACGACCGTGGAATCCGTGTTTTATACTGGCTCGTATTGAAAACACGGACGTCCTAGTATATCCAATGTTTCATATGTTTCTTCTGCTGCGATATCTGTGATGTGATCATGTGATGTTCTGTGATAAATACAGTATATAGTATATATGATATATTATATAGACGTTACTTATGTTTTGCACCCGCACTAGCCCTGCCCTGCTCTGTCGTTAGTTACCTAACCTAACGGTGCACGAGGGGACATCGAGGCGAATGTGGATGGCATAAGTGTACGTCATATCAATCTGTGATGTTTAGGTATTTAAATGATGGGACTTCATTAATGTGATTAATGAAAGAAAAGAAACCTAAGATGTTGTAGAATCAAATTTTAAACAAAACAGGTAGCTACAGTTCTTGCTTTGCATAGTGGTATATGTGATATACCCTGCACCTTATTCGATGAGGAAAGGACCGAGATCCCTTCATCGGGAATGACTCCTTTAGCAATAGTTGGCAGATGCTACACACTCGGTTTGACTTTTGATTGCTTCTATAGTTTCTGCTTTGCACAGTAATATATATGATATATCCCGCACCTTATTCGACGAGGAAAGGGCCGACGATCCTTTCACCGGGAGTGACCCCTTTAGCAAAACTAGAAAAGCCTCAAAATCATTCCATTTCAAAACTTCATTTGATTCTACAACGATATCAAGTTCAATACGCAATAGGTTTTTAGAAAAAACCTGTCGTAGCCTTCCGTCATTTCAGATAAGTACTAGTTAGTATTCGTGCTACGTTTGTTGACTATGTTAAGGCGTAGTGTGCGGTAGCTAATTTGTGCTTATCTGCATAAGCATGTGATGCGATTAGATTAGGATAGTCGTGCGACTTTGTTGACTATGTTAAGGGTCGTGCGGGTGGGTTTAATTCAATCGAGAAATGACGGGTTGAACTTGACTAGCACTTATGATTTGTTGACTATGTTAAGGTCATATAGCTGCTAGGGGCAAAATATTATCGGGAATTTCAAGTGTTGAAATTTGCAATGAGATTGCATACCTTCTATGAGATAGTTGGATCCCGATACCCACTGCGAGTAAGAGTTACTCCTGGGAGAGTTTTACACATTGCAATTAGCTGATCAAGTAGGTGTCTAGAAAGGTGTCAACGGGGTTACGCCTCTGGGAAAATGAGGTTTACATTAATTAGGTTCGTGCGAAAGCACGGGGGATCTCCCTCAAAGTACCGACACTGGCCTGGCTGAAAGATTGGCGAACTTGTAGTGTGTAATTAATCCCGGCTAGTCTTTCCTTTTAGTGTTTGAAGGAAGATTTGATAAAAACCAGTGGGAGCCATCCTGATTAGATAAGATAATAACCAATCTGATCTTGCACGAGCTTACGCAAAAGTGTTTTCTTCTCTCTCTCTCCAGGTAGCGACCATTTCATGCCCTAATAAAGATAATAATATGGATGTATTGACCGAATCCGCATGTTATACTGTGCTAGGGAACGTTGGTTCCGTTCTTACCTATAAGAGTTATAGGACTGAACATGATATAGGGGAATACCAGGATTCCCATGCCACCCGAATGAAGAAAGTACATGATGATGCATTTTCTTCGGGTGTGTTCGTTACAGAGAACTGTTTCTCCATTTGCTGTACGTCCTGGGTATTAGATACCGGGTCAGGATCCCATATATGTAATCAGTTACATGGGCTTAGGAAAGGTAGAGAACTTGGAGAAGGTGATAAAGACATTAGAGTTGGAAATGGTGCAATTGTTGCAGCTAAGACTGTCGGGGAATATCACCTTGTATTACCAACTGGTAATGCATTGGTTCTGAACGAATGTTATTACATGCCGAACCTGATATGCAACATTATATCGGTTTCTTTGTTGAGCAAAGAGGGATCTAATTTTGTATTACAGGACAATGTTATGAACATTTTCCGTAACCAAAAGTTGGTTGGATCAGGCACGTTGTGCAATGGCATTTATGTTCTAAACCAATCAACAGTTCTAAGCATAACAAACACACATAAGAGGAAGAATTCAGAACTGAACGAATCCTTCTTGTGGCATTATAGACTGGGTCACATCAATGCGACACGACTGGCTTAGTTGCATAAGGATGGATATTTGAAATCATTCAAATTTTCATCTTATGACACTTGCCAGTCATGTCTCAAAGGCAAGATGACCAAAACTCCGTTTACGGGACACGGAGAAAGAGTTACCGAACTCTTGGGATTGATACATAGTGATGTATGCGGTCCCATGTCTACACATGTCAGGGATGGTTCTTCGTACTTCATTACATTCACTGACGATCTCTCTAGATTCGGATATGTGTTCCTGATGAAACACAAATCAGAAGCTTTTGAGAAATTTAGAGAATATAAACAAGAAGTCGAAAACCAAACCGGAAAAAGTATTAAAATCCTTCGATCTGATCGAGGAGGTGAATACTTAAGCAATGAATTCCTGGACTTCCTAAAAGAGAATGGGATTCTCTCTCAGCTAACTCCTCCATATACACCACAACACAACGGTGTATCAGAACGGAGGAACCGCACCCTATTAGATATGGTGCGCTCTATGATGAGCACAGCTGAGTTACCTATTTCCTTCTGGGGATATGCGCTGGAGACAGCAACATACGTATTGAATCAAGTTCCATCTAAATCTGTACCTACCACACCATATGAGATATGGAGTGGGAAGAGACCATATTTTAAACGAGTTAAGATATGGGGTTGTCCGGCCTATGTCAAAAGGCAAAATCCAGACAAACTCGAGGCACGGTCAGTTCTTTGCAAGTTTGTGGGATATCCTAAGAATTCACAAGGATATTTTTTCTACCATGCTGAAGAACAAAAGGTATTTGTTTCTCAATATGCCACCTTTTTAGAAAAGGAATTCCTTGAAAAAGAAATTAGTGGCAAAGTGGTAGAGCTGGAAGAGGTTCCAGATACACAAACCGTAACTGAAGATTTAGTGGAACCAGAAGATTCAGTAGCTCCCAATGAACCTTAGCCTCTCCGTCGATCTAGTAGGATTCCTCGCCAACCTGAGAGATACTACGGTTTTCTCATGGACGGTGGAAGCGAGGATTGCATCATGGAGGATGATGACCCAACTAGCTTCGAGCAGGCCATCACGAGTAGTGACTCAGTGAAATGGCTGGATGCTATGCGGTCCGAGATGGAATCCATGTACACCAACAAAGTATGGACTTTGGAAGTTGCTCCTGAAGGGGTAAAACCCATCGGGAGCAAGTAGATCTTTAAGAAAAAACTTGGTGTAGATGGGAAAGTGGAGACTTTCAAAGCTAGACTTGTAGCAAAGGGTTTTCGTCAAAGACCAGGTGTGAACTATGACGAAACCTTTTCTCCAGTGGCTATGCTTAAATCCATCCGGATCATGCTTGCCATCGCTGCGTATCATGATTACGAAATCTGGCAAATGGATGTTAAGACCGCCTTTCTAAATGGTGATTTAGAAGAGTGCGTGTACATGACTCAGCCAGAGGGTTTCGTAGACAGTGGGAGCAGCGGGAAGGTGTGCAAGCTGCTTAAATCCATTTATGGATTAAAGCAAGCATCGCGGAGTTGGAACATCTGCTTTGACGTCGTTATCAAAGAGTTTGATTTCGTCAAAAACCCAGATGAACCTTGTATCTACAAGAAGGTGGCAGAGAGTAAGGTTGTCTTCCTCGTATTGTACGTGGACGACATACTCTTGATAGGAAATGATATTCCTATGCTGCAATCGGTCAAGCTCTTCTTATCACAAAGATTCTCAATGAAAGATCTTGGTGATGCCTCCTGCATATTGGGAATAAGGATCTATAGAGATAGATCCAAACGGATATTGGGATTGTCCCAATCCAGGTACATTGACACCATACTAAAGAGGTTTAGTATGGAAGAATCCAAGCGTGGGAACTTGCCCATGATCTCTGGAGTCACTCTCTCCAAAGAGATGTCTCCCAAGACTGATTTGGAGAGAGCTCGCATGCAAGGGATACCCTATGCTTTGGCTGTAGGCTCCATCATGTATGCGATGCTATGTACCAGACCTGATGTAGCATACTCACTAAGTGTAGTGAGCAGGTATCAAGCTGATCCTGGAGAGAGTCACTGGAAAGCTGTGAAGAGCATTCTCAAGTACTTACGAAGGACTAAAGAGATGCTCTTGGTGTATGGTAACGGAGAACTCCAAGTGGAGTCCTTTACCGATTCGAGCTTCCAGAGTGATAAGGACGACTCTAACTCGCAGTCGGGATTTGTCTTTACCCTTTACGGATGGGCGGTTAGCTGGAAGAATTCCAAGCAGGAAACCGTGGCAGACTCGACGATGGAGGCTGAATACATCGCTGCCAACGATGCTGCTAAAGAAGCTGTCTGGATCAAGAAGTTCATTACTGAACTTGGAGTGGTTCCATCCATTGAGCGTCCAATACCTCTGTATTGCGATAACAATGGAGCGGTGGCTTTGGCCAAGGAACCCAGGTCCCATCAGCGATCCAGGCATATTCTGAGGCGGTATCACCTGATCCGGGAGATAGTTGATCGCCGGGAGATCGAGGTCAGGAGGGTTGACACGAAGAACAACACGGCGGATCCACTCACGAAGGCCATTCCCCAGATACAGTTTGAGAGACTCTTCGGGATGCTCGGTATGTGATACTACAGCAGCTGGCCCTAGTGCAAGTGGGAGATTGTTAGTTGTATGTATGCCCTAGAGGCCAGTATTGTACAGATGATGTATATTATATTGGATGCTTGGACATATATAGAGATGACTTTCTTGCTCGATATGATAGTATGCTATCTGGTTGCTCTTTATCTTAACATGTACACTAGTCTCTTTAAACTGTCTTTTAGTTACATGTTGGTAAAGCCCTTAGGATGTGTACTTGACTACCTGGACTATGATGCAGATCATACTAGTGGGGACATGGTAGTCCATAAGTACATCCTTCAAGGTCCTTAGTCGTGGGTGTATCGAGACGGGGCATCGATATACCAGAGTAGACTAGCGTATACGCTTCTCGACCCATGAGATGGGCGATGGATGATCCCATATCCATTGGTGTTTGACATCAGAGATGGTATACGGGTGCTCAATGGAGACTGGGTACACTGTACGGACTCGCCGAGAACTCCCAGATGGTATTATACCTCACGTCAGATGGCAGTTATCAGGTGACACTTGTACATGTTAGTCTGTAGACCCGAGATCGTCATAGAGTCTTGTGTGATTCCCACTGTGCTTTGATCTCCACCTTACCACGTCCATGAGGGCGTGCAAAACGGTGGTCTTTAGGTACAGTCCCGAGTCATATGGAGGCAATGAGCGATAGGAGGGGTTTCGTCTCTCCCGGTATTGGGGGTTGATGTTGCGCTGTGCTCGATTGGCCGTAACAGGGAAGTCCCTGTCCAGGGCTGATCAGAGATTTGCTGGTAAGTGTTACCAGTAGTTTCTCGACCCGTTATGAGCCTCACATCGGCACGACTTATCGGTTATTGGGGTCTGACGTATACCACCCCTAGACTTGATATGCGACATATCAGACGAACAGACCGGACTGTACGGTAAGTGTTACTGGTTGGATTCACAGGAGTGTGAGCGGGCTAGCTCGTCGATCTTCTGATCGCTCAATACCCGGATGGCCGTTACGTTTAGCAGACCGCTTGCGGCTTGTGGGTGCTTGATATGATCATCATCTGCTACCGGCGTATTGACGAGTCTTTAGAGTCCTACACAGAGGTTTCCTGGCTCAAGCGAAACGAAATAGGAGCGCATATGAGATATGTGCAGGACCGAGAATAATGCGTGTATGTGATACCGTATTTCATTCTCGCGATGAATGTATCGATTGGTTATATGCGATATAACCTAGATATCGAATCAAGGATTGATTCGATAAGCCGATACATAGGATACTAGTCGGTTATATGCGATATGACCGGATTGTTAAATCAAGTGTTGATTTAATGATTTAATGTATAATTATATATTTGATATATTACTTTGCATTAACTAGTATTGGTTCATTTTTAAAAGGATTTTCTCACTTGATGCACATTGTATATGTGATATATTTTTGTGCACTTGTTTGTGTCATGTTTGATGATACTTGCTCACTTGGGTTTGTGTAAAGATTAAACCATGGTTATATGAATGGTTAGGGTTTTGATTATTTACTTAGTTATTTATTTATTTATTCATTTTGGATATTATTAAGAATGGTGGCTTATTTTGTTTCTATGTTGAAGCTTCTTGAAGCTTTGAACAAGTCCACCATTCTTATCTCATCCTTAACCCTAACCATTCCAACTAACCTTAGTTTAATCTCTACACTTGACCATGGTTAGTATATGATAAGTATTCATATTATTTTCATTTTTAAAATATGAAACTCATCATATTCTTTCTTCTTCTTCATCTTCTTCTTCAAGAAAAACCTTGCCTTCATCAATGGCAACTTGAGCAATAGTGTGAGAAATCCAATTCTAAAGTGAACCCACCTCCTATTTCTTCACTCTCTACCTTTTTCCAAGTAGTATAGGGTGTTTTCTTCACAAGTTTCACAACTTGGTGAAGTTGGAGCTTGAACTTGTGATGCCTCGACGTAGATCATCTTCGGCACGAAGCCGACGACCTAGTCCGCCCATTTCTCCGATGAAGCCGACGATTGAGTTCGGGATTCGAGATGGACAGCGAGAGGACGCTTACGTGGAGCTAAGAAAGTGGAGAACCGGATCTACAAAGGTTGTAGCCTCTCTCTTTTAGTTAAGATGTTAACTAGTTTACTGTTTCGCCTAAACTTCTAGTCAACGATCCGTATTAGGGTTTCTCGGCACCCGTAAAATTTGAAATTGGCATGGTTGATGCCTTGTGAGACCTCTTGAGAGTGCCTAGGAACCCTACATTAATTATATCTCATATATAATATAGGCATTCGTCTCAGAACATATCAAGTGATCACATCACAAAATATCGGCAGCAGAAGAATCACATATGAAATATTTGATATACTAGGAATTCTGTGTTTTATGTTAAGCCAATATAAAACACGGATTCCACGGTCATGATGAATAGCCAAACCCACATTCCTAGACTCCTACGAGATCGGCAAGCAACCCTACCAATTCTAGAGTTAGAAGACCCAGACTCGACTCCTCGAGATGGTCTCCCACTGGACTCTAGAACCAGGTTACTTGTGTTCCCCTCCTTGGGTCTATCCTAATGCGGAAAAGTAAATAATATACATCAACGGTGATATCTTCCTCAACCCGGAAGTGTCCCAATAAAAGAATATTACATACAAGCTTTTACATGAATGAAAATGAAAAACTCTCATCTCACATTAAAAAACCTGGCTATTCAAAACACGACGATCCAATATAACATATCACAACAACACATAATATCACATGTCATCAACCTAAGTAAATATGCGTATCTCAGTTGTCATTGACATATAGCACCGAAACCGGTGATACACCATATATTACACTTACGGCCGCAGAAAAGAATGTGAAAAACTACAACAGTTGGAATCCGCAACCACCTTAGATATCATAAATCCAATGTATTACATACTTTGGATTTCATACCTAACCAAATGAATTCCTTAGACATCACATGCCTAACAATTATAAACCCCGCATTTTAGTCTCGATATTGAAAAAACTTTTAATCTGTTGGGTAATTTAACAAGATTCTCGATAATCTGATCGAATGCTCGTCGGAAACTTTAGTAGACGGCCGCACCCCTCGATGCTGTTGACGAAGTGCACTAAGGCGGAACACCGCAGCCGCGAGCATCCGAACGGATGCTTTTGGTGGCGGGGTTCTCCTACAGTCACTTGGTCGGGGCTATGGGGTGTGGCTATCTAGTAAGGTTACTCGGAGAGTATCCGCGTACGCTACGTAATTTTGAAGGACTTTTAATCAACATCAAAATCCCGTGGCAACTGATCAAATGAGACTAAACTGCTAGATTTATAAAATTCAAATTAGTTATCAAATAACTACTTGTGGATTCCAAATATTTTATCACAATCACAGATAACTAAACAAAGTTAAACTTTTCGATCGAATAAGAAAGCACCCAAAATTTCCCAACAAGCTCAACACTTGAGCGGAGTTCAAAAAGTACCTATAGCACGCCACAGCTCCTATGAACCATCCATAGAAGGGCCGACCCATGCCTCACTCATGTCGCCATGGAACTGCGGCAAACCTAAGGGTATCACCGTGGTTCCGTGATCCAAAAAGTCGAGTTTGGGTATCGTTCTTCTAGAGGGTCCACAAAATCGCTTGCATGATTTTCTGAAGATTCTAAACTCGGAAAAAATCCAATACTTGGAAAATTTCCAGCGGGGAAAAATTGGGTTATTGATATTCGTTCAAACATTTTAACATCGTCTAAATAACCCGAATACTTGTTAGATTTACGATTACGAAACACTCTGAGTCGCCTTTGCAGAAAGTTAACATCACATGATAATTTAGCAAAAACAAACAACACCTGAAACACCAAAACCAAGAGACTGGAACACTGAAAAAATTTGAAGCCCAGAAGCTTTCACTTGGATGGCCTGCTTGGTTTTCATGCCCATGTGCTCGGCCAAATTCTGAGCAAGCCCCTTCAAATTTTCTCTGTGTTCATGTCATATCACATATTACATTCTGCAGTTGTTTAAAAAAATTTTAGAGGCCTTTTTAAATTCGACAGAAACTGGATTTCGTGTTTCAAGTTTCGGAGCAGTTTCGGTTTTGTAATCCAACAAATATCGTTTAAATCTCTAGCTTGGCTCGGATACCACTGTTGGGTTCCCTATGTCGGCAACAAGGTTTCGGAAGGTATCTTCCATGCCGTTTTCAAATTTTTGCCGTTCTAAACAACCCTAACCTAGAATCTTTAACTAGAGTTTTAAACAAACAAGCAATGCTAGTACTTAATATCTAAGTGAATGAGGAATACAACCTTTGTAGACCGATCCTTCACTTCTAAAGCTCCGTGTAGTAGTCCATTCGCTCTAAGTAGTGAACACTCGAACTCTAGTAAGGCTTCACATGAAGAAATGAACAAGCTTGCTCGAAGTCTTCGAGGCTGAAGATGATCTACGTCGAGGAGACTCAAGCTCATGCTACCTCTTCACTAATGGTAGGTTAGTGAAGCAAACACCCTAAACTAAATGGCTAATAGTAGAGGATGATGAAGTAGAAAATGGGCTCTCTTTAGTTTTCTTTTTCTCACAATATTTGATCACCTTAGAAAAAGCTAGCAAGCTTTTTCTCTCATGAGGAAGAAGAAGTTCAAGTGAAGAATGTGAGAAAATGAACTCATGAGGTGAGAATAACAACCATGGGTGAGTTAGTGTCATACACTAACTCATGTAGAGAATAAACCATGGGTTAACAATAATGGTTGGATTAATAAATATCTTCATGTAAAACAAAATGAGTGGACTTGGTCAAAGGTTCCACAAGCTTCTACAAGTTTCAACCATATGACTAATTACCACTAATTTTGTGAATTACCAAGATAAATAAAAACCTTCACATTATTATAAGCATGGTGTAAGTCTCATACACTCATGTTGCATGTGGCATCAAACATGACACAATAGTTGTACATTAATATATATCATATATGTACTATATACATACAAGTGAGAAAAAAAAATGTTTAAGTGAGCTAATATTAGTTAATGTAAATTAATATATCACATATATAATTATACATTAAATTATCAAATCAACACTTGATTTAATAATCCGGTTGTATCACATACAACCGACTAATACAAAATGTATCAACTTATCCAATCAACACTTGATCCGATAACCCGGCTATATCTCACATAACCGACCGATATCACATATCGCGAGAATAGAATGCGGTATCACATACGCGCATTAATCTCCGTCCCACACATATCATATATGTGCTCCTATTTCATTTCGCATGAACCAGGAAACCTCTGTGTAGGACTCTAAAGACTCGTCAATACGCTGACAGTAGGTGATGATCATATCAAACACCCACAAGCCGCAAGCGGTCTGCTAGACGTAACGGCCACCCGGGTATTGAGCGATCAAAAGATCGACAAGCAAGCCTACTCGTACTCCTGCTAATCCAATCAGTAACACTATCGTACAATCCGGTCTCTTCGTCAGATATGTCGCATATCGCATCCTGGGGTGGTATTAACGTCAGACCCTAATAGCCTGATAAATCATGCCGATGCAAGGTCCATAATGGTTAAAGAAACTACTGATAACACTTACCAGTAAATCTCAGCAACCCTGGTCAGGGATTTCCTGTTATGGCTCTTAGTGTATATGCCCAAGAGGCCATTATTGTATCATACTAGTTTGTATATTACTTAATGGAAGCTTGGGATATTCACAGTTGTATAGACAATCTTGCTCAAAATGGTAGTATGCTACTTGGTTTGTTTCTACTTCAATATGTATATATGTTTCTTTTAGCATATCGCTTATACATATTAGTGGAGCCCCTAGGATCTTTGCTTGATTACCAGCGTTGTGATGGCAGTCATACTAGTGGGGGCTTGGTAATCTACAAGCACAAATCCTTATACTGGTCCCTAGTCGTAGGATTATCGAGACGAGGCATCGATACTCCGGAGTAGACTAGCATATACGCTTCTCATCCCAACAGGGGAGATGGCCTGTCCCACAGCCATTAGTACGTCGTACTGGAGATAGTATGCAGGTGCTCGTTAGGTTACGAGTACACTGGACAGGACTCGCTGGGAACTATTGGTTGGTATTATACCTATCGTCAGTTATCAGTTCCCAGGTGACATGAGTATAGCTTAGTCCATTGACTTGACATTGTCACTTCGCCTCGAGTGTGTTCCTACTGTTCTTAAATTGCTACCCTACCACGGCTTAAATGAGTCATGCAAACAGGTAGTAGTTGGGTGCAGTCCCGAAGCACTTGGAGGCAGTGACAGTTAGACAGGATTCGTCTCTCCCGGTATTAGGAGTTGATATTGCGCTGTGTCTAGGAGAGCCATTACACAAAGTCCCTGGCCAGGGCAAGCGAGATATACTGGTAGCGTTTCCAGTGTTTTTCTCAGGGTGTTCTGGGCTACACTCTGACACGACTTGTATCGCTATTAGGGGACTGACGTTTACCGCCCCTTAGGCCCGACATGCGATACTCTTAGACGAACAGACCGGACTGTACGGAGATTGTCACATTCAGGCTCAGTAGGAGTTCGGATGGGTTCACCTCATCGGTCTTCTTATCGGTATCTACCTGGGGACCGTTACGTACAGCTAGTACCGCTTGCGGCCTGCGGTTAAACCACTGCAAGCATAGTGTCGAGTCTTTAGAGTCCCACACAGAGGGTTGTTCGCCTTTGGGCAAAACAGAGTAGAGGCCGCATGGTTTTGCGACGGGGTTCGTTCACATCCGCGCACTTGTGCACGTTTGGTGTCTGAGCAGTTATTACCAGCGGGCTTTGGTTTAAGCCAGATCCTACTATTTGTTTTGGGATTGGTTTTGTCTCATTGTATTCGTGTTCCTCGGAACACGGATGCGGGTGTGTATGCACAGTTGACAGAGGCAGAGGAATCTCATTAGGGTATTTGACTGTTGACTTTTTCTAAACCCTAATGAGAATGAGAAATATGATTAATGATATTAATTAAGAATAATTGTTCCATGGTTAAGGTTGGGTTTACCATTTGACTTTTGTTGACCATTTGACCATGATCATTTCTTTTGCAAGATACTTCTTGATTCTTGCAAATTGCATTTAATGTGAAATGATAATGGTCACTTCAACAAACCATCACAATTTTCTTAATTATTATTATTATTTTCATATTCTCTCATATGAGAGCATGGTTGTAAAATTTAGCTAATTCTCTCTTGCTCTTTCTCTCTCATGCTTAGCTCTCCTTCTTCCTCTCTCAAAGCTCTCCTTCTTCCTCTCTCAAAGCTCTCTTCTTTCATGTGTTGTAAAATATGAGCTTTGTGAGATAAAACCATCAAGACAACTCTCTACTCATTCTAGGGTTCTTAGTCTAGCAAGCCAAGCACTCTAATTACCTCTTGGTTGAGGTAGGAGCTCAAGGTAGAAGCTTTTGGGTGGATCTTTCTTCGGCAAAGCGAAGACGAAGAGGAGAAGCCGTCTACACCACTCCAAGGAGCAAGCAAGAAGGAGGACCACAACAAGAAGAGAAGGAGTTCAAGATCTTGGTATAACCATCTAACCTAGTAGCTTGAACTTGTAGTTAGTTTGTTAGTTTTTGTTTAGAAAAGATCTATCATGGTTAGTCTATGTTACCTTGTGTTAAAAATCTGATTTTTACCTATTCCGCCTCCCCGTAAGTACCGGGATGGGTAACGTAGACTTACAGTGGTATCAGAGCCTAGCTAAACAACAACTAGCATGTTAGCAAAGTGTTTAGAACTTCGATCCAAGAAAAAATCGCAAAATGCATCGAAATCTTGTACTTACTGCTGTTTTTAAAAATAGGTCTAAAAATATTTCCACAGACCTGAAAAATACGTGCAGGGTTTTTTGGGAACACCCAAGAAAAATGAACCCATGACTCGATCAGACGGCCGCGGATTCGCGGCCGAGTCAACTCGGTCGCGACTCGTTTTTCCTGCAGTGTGTTTAGCATGATGTTTTGTGATTTTTCAGATGCTTTATTTCTACCCCGATTCTTCAGAGAACAGTGTTGTGTTTGGGATAGTTTCAAATTAGAATATTGATCGAAATTCTATAAACTATAGATAATTGATTATATCTGTGATGCGATATATGTACTGAACGTCGACTAATCACGATACGTCGATTAGTGGGGGTTGTACATATCTGTGATTTGTGTTGTTGGATTTTGTATATGAACTTGTTGGATTGTCGCGGATGAATAGCCGGGGTTGTGAGATGAGAGTTTCTTTATCTTTCATTTGATGTAAATTATAAATTGATGTAATATTATTTTTATGGCTGCACATCCGGGATGAGGTTGTAGCCACCATTGTATATTATTTCTTTTACTGTTTTTGTTCCTAAGATAGACCCAAGGTGGGGTGCACAAACTACCGGGTACTTTGAAGTGCCGAGTGGCCTACTCCCGTTATTGAGGGAGGTTGCTTTACTTCGGGTACTTGGCGGGTAGTTTGCCGCACCCGTAGGGGTCTAGGGTGGGGTGTGGCTATTCATCGCGATCATGTAATCTGCCTTTCGTTGCAAGCTCGAACAAAATGTGGATTCCTAGCATATCCAATATGTTCATCTATGATCTGGAATGGCTATCATTGCATCTGACGAATGTATATATATCTATATATGATATCTAGTAGGCGTTGCTTATGTTTTGCATCTGCGCTAGTCCAGCCCCCGCTCTGTCGTTAGTTAAGTAACCTAACGGGTGATGACGGGGCCCCGTGGCGAATGCGGATGGCATAAGCGTACGTCATATTTTTGTTGTTTTCTGCAATGGTAGGATTAATTGATGGGACACATTATATTAATGCAAAGAAAACAAACCAAAGTTAAATCGTTGGAACAATTTCAAAAACCACTCGGTTTCTTTTCATAACAGAAAACTTTTAAAAACGCGGAGCTTAAACCACTCCTTTTAAAAGCTATCAGGTTCCTTCGATTATATCAAGTTCACTATGTTCACGGTTTAGCCAAAACTATTCATAGCCCTCCGTCATTTCAGTTAAATATTCAGTAGTATTCAAGTTATTTATTTTGACCTACGCCAAGGCATAGTGATTGGTAGCTACCGAATATTTATCTGTTGCATAGATAGATGCGTTGGTTTGAGACAGTCGTACTGCCATTTTGGCCTTCGTCAAGGGTATGTACGGGTGGGTTCAAATTAACCTGGTAAATGACAGGTAGAACTTGACATATGACTTATGATATGTTGGCTTTCGTCAAGGTCATAAGAGCATAGGGCAAAAATCCACATCGGGAGTTTCTAAAGAAACTGAAACTTGCTAGTGCTGCATACCATTTGGAGTGTGATAATTCTG
Source organism: Agapanthus africanus (assembly GCA_030015575.1). Lineage (NCBI taxonomy): Eukaryota > Viridiplantae > Streptophyta > Magnoliopsida > Asparagales > Amaryllidaceae > Agapanthus > Agapanthus africanus. Next base: position 174,879,696 of record JASDDO010000026.1, on the reverse strand, counting down.
GTAGGATTCCTTCAGCTTTATCACACGATGATATTTGGATCCCGATCCTACTATGAGTATATGCTACTCCTCAGGAAACTTTCTCACTTAACGATCAATGCTATAAACCAAGTAGGTGTCTAGAAAGGTGTTAGCGGGGCTACGCCCACAGGGAAAAGAGGTTACTTAATTAAGGAACTTCACGAAAGCGTCGTAAAACCTCCCTCGAAGTACCAACACTGGCCTGGCTGAACAGTTAAGCAAGTATTGTACGGTGAGATTGATCCCGACTAATTCTTCTTTTATGGTTTGAGAAAGGATTCGAGAAACAGTGGGAGCCATCCTGTTTAGACAAACTAAAAACCACTCTAAACTTGCAAGAGCATCATGCTAAAGTGTTTCTTCTCTCTCTCCTAATTGCAGCGACCAAACTAAGTTACTACTAGATAAAATTATACTGACAGGGCCAAACTACAAAGATTGGCTCATGAATATAAAAATGGCAATTACTTATGACAAGTTGGGGGATCTCCTTACCACCAAAGCCCCCGCTATCCCAGGTCCTCAATCCAGCATCGCGGATAAGGAAATCCGTAAGAACTGGGAGATTGACCGCGCGAAGGCCAAGTGCCTCGTGCTTGCCTCTATGGACAATGAACATCAGAGGAGGCATGAGAATATGGACCTTGAATCTATATTTCTCCATACCAAGGAACTATATAGAGAGCAATCCCATATCGCCAGATACGAAGTCTCGAAAAAGTTGTTTTCGGCAAGATTGGCCGTCGGATCATCTATAGTGTAACACGTGCTTAAGATGATTGGCTACATTGAAGAGCTCGCGGAACTCGGGACCACGTCAGAGAACGAGCTCTACACTGACTTGATTCTCTAGTCCCTTCCTTCCACTTACACCCAGTTTATTCTGAACTTCAACTTGCAAGGAAAAGAAGTTGAACTTCCGGAACTCCTCAACATGTTTAGGAGTGCAGAGGGCACCCTACAGAAAGTAAGGGAAACACCCGCTTTGTCTATTGGAGGACCTTCCTCTTCTAGGTCCAAGGCGAAAGCCAAAGGAAAGAAGAAGGCCCCCACCAAACCAAGGGGCGGAAGCCAAGGGAAAGGCAAAGGTAGCAAAGGTAGCGGGACAGCTTGTGGGGAAGGAAGAGTGCTTTTATTGTCATAAGAAAGGATACTGGAAGAAAAATTACAGGGCTTGGAAAGCCAAGAACCAGGACCCGAAGCAAGTTGTGGCTTCGGCTTCAGGTGTGTATGTTATTGAAAACTGTATATTAATAAACTCTACCTCCTGGGTATTGGATACCGGATCGGGATCTCATATCTGTAATTCTTTGCAGGCACTGAGAAAGCGTAGGGTTTTGAAGGCATGTGATATGACCCTCAGAGTTGCGAACGGAGCAGGCATGGATGCTGAGTCCGTGGGGGACTATCACTTGGGATTGACATATGGACATGTTTTGGTTTTGCGCGACTGTTATTTTGTACCCAGTGCAACTTGTAATATCATATCTATATCTTTAATGTCTAAAGAAGGTTATGATTTTGCATTTGTAAGCAATGTTGTAAACATTCACCTTAATCATGTTTTGATTGGGTCAGGTACATTAAGCAACGGTATATACGTATTGAACCAACCACAGATTTTCAATATCATGAATACACACAAAAGAAAGTCTCCGGAATTAAATCATGCTTTCTTATGGCATTGTAGACTGGGTCACATCAATGAGACAAGGTTGACTAAGTTACATAAAGAAGGATATTTGGATCCGTTCGAATATCAATCATATGCAACTTGTCAATCATGTCTCAAAGGAAAGATGACAAAAATTCCGTTCACCGGACACGGAGTAAGAGCGAGCGAGCTCTTGGGACTCGTACACAGCGATGTATGTGGTCCAATGTCTACACATGCGTGAAGTGGTTATTCTTACTTCATCACTTTTACGGATGATTTTTCAAGGTATGGATATGTCTTCTTAATGAAGCATAAACCTGAAGCCTTTGAAAAATTCCAGGAATACAATAATGAAGTAGAAAAACAAACAGGCAAAAGTATCAATACACTGAGATCTGATCGAGGTGGTGAATACTTGAGTGCCGAGTTCCTGGGTTACCTAAAAGAGAATGGAATTCTCTCTCAACTTACTTCTCCATACACACCACAACACAATGGTGTATCGGAGAGAAGAAACCGAACGCTATTGGATATGGTACGTTCCATGATGAGTAAGACTGAGTTGCTGCGATCTTTCTGGGGATATGAACTAGAATCAGCTGCATATCTTTTGAATCGAGTTCCAACTAAGACTGTGCCTACCACACCATATCAGATGTGGAGTGGGAAGAAACCCTATCTTCAATATTTGAAGATTTGGGGATGTCCAGCTTTTGTCAAAAAGCAACATGCGGACAAACTCGAGGCACGCTCAGTACAGTGCAAGTTTGTAGGATACCCAAAGAACTCCAGGGGGTATCTTTTCTATTATGCAGAAGAACAAAAGGTTTTTGTCTCTCGTCATGCCCACTTTCTGGAACATTAGTTCTTAGAAAAAGAAACAAGTGGGAGCGCAATAGAACTGGAAGAAATTCCAGAACTACAAGCTATTACTGAAAGCTTAGTAGAACCATAAGGTTCAAAAGAACAAGACATTCCTGCGCCACTCCGCAGGAGTAGTAGGCAGTCTCATCCGCCCGAGAGATATTAAGGTTTTCTCATAGACGGGGATAGAGAGGATTGCATCATTGATAATGATGAGCCGACTAGCTTCCAGCATGCCATTCAGAGCACTGACTCGGTAAAATGGCTGGATGCAATGCGGACCGAGATGGAGTCCATGTACACCAACAAAGTATGGACTTTGGACGTTGCTCCAGAAAGGGTAAAACCCGTAGGCTGCAAATGGATCTTCAAAAGGAAGATTGGTGTAAATGGACAAGTTGAAACCTATAAGGTTAAACTTGTTGCAAAGGATTTTTGTCAAAGACCTGGTTTGGACTATGACGAAACCTTTTCTTTAGTAGCTATGCTCAAATCCATTCGGATCCTTCTTGCCATTGCTGCCTTCCACGATTATGAGATTTGGCAGATGGACGTAAAGACCGCTTTTCTAAATAGAAATTTAGAGGAGTGTGTTTATATGGACCAGCCAGAGGGTTTCATTCAGAGTGGAAGCAACGGGAAAGTGTGCAAGTTGCTTAAGTCCATTTATGGACTAAAGCAGGCATCGCGAAGTTGGAACATCTATTTTGATGAGACGGTCAAAGAATTTGGCTTTATCAAAAATCCAGATGAACCATGTATTTATAGTAAGATGGTAGCACGAACTGTCGTATTTCTCGTTTTATACGTGGATGACATTCTCTTGATAGGAAATGACATTCCTATGCTACAATCTGTCAAAGGGTTCTTGTCACACAGGTTCTCCATGAAAGACCTGGGTGACGCCTCTTACATTCTGGGGATCCGGATCTATCGTGATAGGTCCAAAAGGATATTAGGACTTTCGCAGTCCAGATACATTGACACCATACTGAAAAGATTCAGTATGGAAGATTCCAAGCGCGGTAATTTACCGGCTTGTCACGGGGTCATCCTCTCCAAAGAGATGTCTCCCAAGACTGATTTGGAAAGGGATCGCATGCCTATTATACCCTACGCCTCTGCGGTAGGCTCTATAATGTATACGATGTTGTGTACCAGACCAGATGTAGCTTACGCACTGAGTGTGGTAAGCCTGTATTAGTCAAACCCTGGGGAGAAGCACTGGATAGCGGTAAAGAACATTCTGAAGTACCTGAGAAGGACTAAGGATATGTTTTTGGTTTACGGCGGAAAGGACCTCTAGATGGAGGCCTTTGCTGACTCCATCTTCCAGAGTGATAAGGATGACTCCAAATCTATGTCGGGTTATGTCTTTACCCTCAATGGAGGGGCGGTGTGTTAGAAGTGTTCTAAACAGGAAACCGTTGCTGACTCGACGGTGGAAGCGGAATATATCGCAGCATCTCATGCCGCAAAAGAGGCCGTCTGGATGAGGAAGTTCCTAACGGAACTTCAGGTGGTTCCGTCCATTGTTAATCCAATACCTCTGTATTGTAACAACAACGGAGCTATAGCTTTAGCAAAGGAACCCAGGTCCTATCAGAAGTCCAGACACATCTTGAGGCGGTATCACCTGATCAGGGAGATCGTGGATCACCGGGAGATCGAGGTTCGGGGGGTTGCTACAGAAGATAACACTGCAGATCCGCTCACAAAGGCTATACCCCAGACTCAGTTCGAGCGGTTGATCGAGATGATAGGTCTTCAATACGCCAGTACATGGCCCTAGTGCAAGTGGGAGATTGTTAGTGTATATGCCCTAGAGCCCATTATTGTATCATACTAGTTTGTATATTACTTAATGGAAGCTTGGGATATTCACAGTTGTATAGACAATCTTGCTTAAAATGGTAGTATGCTACTTGGTTTGTTTCTACTTCAATATGTACAAATGCTTCTTTTAGCATATCGCTTATACATATTAGTGGATCCCCTAGGATCTTTGCTTGATTACCAGCGTTGTGATGGCAGTCACACTAGTGGGGGCTGGGTAATCTACAAGCACATCCTTATACTGGTCCCTAGTCGTAGGATTATCGAGACGGGACATCGATACTCCGGAGTAGACTAGCATATACGCTTCTCATCCCAGCAGGGGAGATGGTCTGTCCCACAGCCATTAATACGTTGTACTGGAGATAGTATGCGGGTGCTCGTTAGGTTACGAGTACACTGGACAGGACTCGCTGGGAACTATTGGTTGGTATTATACCTATCACCGGTTATCATTTCCCAGGTGACATGAGTAGAGCTTAGTCCGTTGACTTGACACTGTCACTTCGCCTCGAGTGTGTTCCCACTGTTCTTAGATTGCTACCTTACCATGGATCAAATGACTCGTGCAAATAGGTAGTAGTTGGGTGCAGTCCCGAAGCAATTGGAGGCAGTGACGGTTAGACAAGATTCGTCTCTCCCGGTATTGGGAGTTGATATCGCGCTGTGTCTAGGAGAGCCATTACACAAAGTCCCTGACCAGGGTAAGAGAGATATACTGGTAGCGTTTCCAGTGTTTTTCTCAGGGTGTTCTGGGCTACACTCCGACACGACTTGTACCGCTATTAGGGGACTGACATTTACCTCCCCCTAGGCCTAACATGCGATACTCTCAGACGAACAGACCGGACTGTACGGAGATTGTCACATTCAGGCTCAGTAGGAGTTTGGATGGTTCACCTCATCGGTCTTCTTATCGGCATTTACCTGGGGACCGTTACATACAGCTAGTACCGCTTGCGGCCTGTGGTTAAACCCATTGCCAGCATAGTGTCGAGTCTTTAGAGTCCCACACAGAGGGTTGTTCGCCTTTGGGCAAAACAGAGTAGAGGTCGCATGGTTTTGCGACGGGGTTCGTTCACATCCGCGCACTTATGCACGTTTGATATCTGAGCAGTTATTACTAGTGGGCTTTGGTTTAAGCCAGATCCTAGTATTTAGTTTGGGATTGGTTTTGTCTCATTGTATTCGTGTTCCTCGAAACACGGATACGGGTGTGTATGCACAGTTGACAGAGGCAGAGGAATCTCATTAGGGTTTTTGACAGTTGACTTTTTCTAAACCCTAATGAGAATGAGAAATATGATTAATGATATTAATTAAGAATAATTGTGCCATGGTTAAGGTTAGGTTGACCATTTGACTTTTGTTGACCATTTGACCATGATCATTTCTTTTGCAAGATACTTCTTGATTCTTGCAAATTGCATTTAATGTGAAATGATAATGGTCACTTCAACTAACCATCACAATTTTCTTAATTATTATTATTATTTTCATATTCTCTCATATGAGAGCATGTTGTAATAATTAGCTAATTCTCTCTTGCTATTTATCTCTCATGCTTAGCTCTCCCTCTTCCTTTCTCAAAGCTCTCTTCTTTTATGTGTTGAAAAACATGAGTTTTGTGAGATAAAACCATCAAGACAACTCTCTACTCATTCTAGGGTTCTTAGTCTAGACAGCCAAGCACTCTAGTTACCTCTTGGTTGAGGTAGGAGCTCAAAGTAGAAGCCTTCGGGTGGATCTTTCTTCGGCAAAGAAAAGACGAAGAGGAGGGGCTGTCTACACCACTCCAAGGAGTAAGCAAGAAGGAGGACCACAACAAGAAGAGAAGGAGTTCAAGATCTAGGTATAACCATCTAACCTAGTAACTAGAACTTATAGTTAGTTTGTTAGTTTTTGTTTAGCAAAAATCCATCATGGTTAGTCTATGTTACCTTGTGTTAGAAATCCGATTTTTACTTATTCCGCCTTCCCGTAAGTACCGGGGTGGGTAACGTAGACTTATAATGGACACTCGAGCATATCGCAACATCGACTACCAATACCGGGAAAGATGAATCCCCTCCTATCGCTCATTGCCTCCATATGACTCGGGACTGTACCAAAAAACCACCGTTTTGCCCGATCTCTTGACCGTGGTAAGGTGGAAATCAAAGCACAGTGGGAATCACACAAGACTCTATGACGATCTTGGGTCGACAGACTAATCTGTACCAGTGTCACCAGAGAACTGCTATCTGACGATAGGTATAATACCATCTAGGAGTTCTCAGCGTGTCCGTTCAGTGTACCCAGTCTCCACTGAGCACCCGCATACCATCTTTGATGTCAAACACCAATGGATGTGGGATCATCCATCGCCTATCATATGGGTCAAGATGTGTATACGCTAGTCTACTCGTGAATATCGATGCCCTGTCTCGATACACTCTCGACTAGGATCAATTATAGGGTGTACTTTGGACTACCCTTGGCTCTACTAGTATGATCTCCATCATAGTCCTGGTAGTCAAGTACACATCCTAAGGGCTTTATCAACATGTGAGAGCAAGACAGCATCACTTATACAAGTCAACTGTAAGTCGATGTACAACACCCCACGAGTTGTGGGGAGGCGGAAATATGAAAAACGATCTTGTTTTGTATGTAAACATCGAATAACCGAAGATCTTTTCTAAACGATAATTAACAACAACCATAGAGTTCTTAGCAACTATGTAAAGAGATTATACCTAATGATTCGTGTCCTTCATCTTTACGATCTCTACGTCCTCCTCGGCCTCCTTTCCGTGATAGATGATCCACCCGAGTACACTAATCCAAGCTTTACCTCTAAACTTGAGGTTACTTAGTTTCTCTAGTTGCTAATCAAAGGAACTAAGATGATGTAGAGTTAGGTTATGGAGTGTTTAGTCTTTTCTAATCCATGGTCTCAACTCATGAGTGGTAGGATTAGGGTTTGAAGAAGGAGTGAGCTTGAGGAGAGAGAAGGTGGAGATGATAATGATGATGGAATTTGTTTCACACATGATATATGAAGCATAATGAATAATAGAATAAATCAATAAAAAGAGATTATTCATCATGCTACATAAATGTTATGAGTGATTCACTATGTAGATACTGTACATTCGTCAGATGCAATAATAAGCATTCCAGATTACAGATGAACAATATTGGATATGCTAGCAATCCGCGTTTCTTTTGAGCCTGCAATGAAAGACGGATTACATAGTTGTGATGAATAACCATTACCCCACCCCAGACCCTTACGGGTACGGCAAACTACCCGCCAAGTACCCGAAGTGAAGCGGTCTCCCTCAACAACGTGAGTAGGCCACTAAACACTTCGAAATACCCGGTAGTTTGTGCACCCCGCCTTGGGTCTATCCTAGGAGCAAAAACAGTAAAATGAAATAATACAACGGTGGCTACAACCGCAACCTGGATGTGCCCCGCAAAATAATATTACAACTTATTACAATTATATCGAATGAATAAATACAATAACCCATCACAAAACCCCGGCTAATCATCACAACAGTCCAATACAGTTCATATCCACAAACAGTTAAAAAACATCACAGATATATGCAACCCCCTTCCAACCGACATACTAGCAGTTAGGAGAGGTTTACGAACACATAATACAGTTCACAGATATAATCAAACAAGCAAACATCGTATAATTTTGATCGATTAAACACTTTAAATTCTACTCCAAATCTTCTCTGTAAATCTGAAACTTGAGCAGAAAATAAATTATTCCAGAAAATACAAAATATCACAGAAGATGCACAGAGAAAAACTGGGCTGAATCGACTCCAACTCGGCCGCGGATCCGCGGCGGATCGGTGGGATCGGCCGCGGTTCCGCGGCACAGTGGCCGATTCAGGAGCCCATTTTTTCTCAGTGTTCTTATAATTTCATGTAGGTTAAACTGGAGGTCCCTGAAAAATTTTTAGGCCTCGTTTTAAAATCGACAGAAACTATATGATATCCGTGTATTTTTCGGTTTGTTTTGCGTTCGAAATTCATACGACTTTGGAAATGAGTTAATTATTGTTTAGTGAAGCTCTGATACCACTGTAAGTCGATGTACAACACCCCACGAGTTGCGGAGAGGCGGAAATATGAAAAACGATCTTGTTTTGTATGTAAACATCGACTAACCGAAGATCTTTTCTAAACGATAATTAACAACAACCATAGAGTTCTTAGCTACTATGTAAAGAGATTATACCTAATGATTCGTGTCCTTCGTCTTTACGATCTCTACGTCCTCTTCGGCATCCTTTCCGTGATAGATGATCCACCCGAGTACCCTAATCCAAGCTTTACCTCTAAACTTGAGGTTACTTAGTTTCTCTAGTTGCTAATCAAACGAACTAAGATGATGTAGAGTTAGGTTATGGAGTGTTTAGTCTTTTCTAATCCATGGTCTCAACTCATGAGTGGTAGGATTAGGGTTTGAAGAAGGAGTGAGCTTGAGGAGAGAGAAGGAGGAGATGTTAATGATGATGGAAATTGTTTCTCACTTGATATATGAGGCATAATGAATAATAGAATAAATTAATAAAAAGAGATTATTCATCATGCTACATAAATGTTATGAGTGATTCACTATGTGAGTCATTAAGCAATTAATGATGCATTAATGACATGGTGAATCACACAAAATGAGTCACAATTTGCATTAAATGAAAATGCCACCTTAACCCTCAAGTCACCATGCTTCTAGAACTTCCCGCAAAATTACGAGAACGCCCCTTTCATTCGTGAAAACACGGAAAAACTTTAGACTGTATAAATCCAATAACCTGATACTAGAATCTGGCTTAAACCAAAGCCGGCTAGTAAAAACTGTCCGAACGTCGTATGTGCGTTTAAACACGTATGTGTCCGAACCCTCGTCGTAAAACCGTACGACCTCTATATCGTTTCGCCTGGAGTTGGGAAATCTTTGTATGGGACTCTAAAGACTCGACTACTACGCTGGCAGTGGGTTTAACCGCAGACCGTAAGCGGCACTAGCTGTACGTAACGGTCCCCAGGTAGTTGTCGATAAGAAAGCCGATGAGGAAAACCCATCCGAACTCCTACTGAGCCTGTCCGTGACAATATCCGCGTAGTCTGGTCTGTTCGTCTAAGAGTATCGCATGTATGGTCTAGGGAGGTGGTGGACGTCAGACCCCTAATAACCGTACAAGTCGTGTCGGCATGGCTCAAGACTATCCGAGAATCTACTGATCAGTCCATCAGTAATTCTCAATCAGCCCTGGCCAGGGACTTATGGTAACGACCAACCGATCACCGTGCGATATCAACTCCCTATACCGGGAGAGACGAATCCCTAACAGTCACTCACTGCCTCCACGTGGCTCGGGACTATGCCCAACTAAAACCTGTTTGCACGACTCTTTTGAGCCGTGGTAGGGTAATAATTAAAGCACAGTGGGAACCCACATGAGGCAAATGACGACTTTAAGTCAACAGACTATCTGCACACATGTCACATGAGAACTGCTATCTGACGTTAGGTATAATACCATCCAGTCAGTTCTCGGCGAGTCCTGTCCGGTGTACTCACCCCCAGTGAGCATCTGTATACAATCTTAGGTGCACTCCACCAATGGCTGCGGGACCAATCCATCGCTCCTCCTCAGGGTCTAGATATGTATACACTAGTCTACTCCGGAGTATTGATGACCAGTCTCGATACTCCTGTGACCAGGGACATCTAAGGATGTGCCTATTGACTATCCAGCTCCCACTAGTATGACTGCCATCACAACGCCGGTAGTCAGGCAAACACCCTATGGGCTTTATCAACATGTATATATAAATATAACGTAAAATATATCACACGTTAAGATAAAGACAAACCAAATGGCGTACTATCATATCAAGCAAGATTGTCATGTACATACATATCCCTAGCATCCTATACAATGAAGGCCTCTAGGGCATATATATCCAACAATCTCCCACTTGCACTAAGGCCTATAATTGGCGCAATGAGTACCCACTGTCTGTACTAGATCCAGTTGCTGGCGTACAGCATGCCTAACATCTCAAACAGCCTCTCGAACTAGACTTTAGGGATAGCCTTGGTGAATGGATCTGCCGTGTTGTCTTTTGTATCTACTCTCCGTATCTCGATCTCCCGATGATCCACAATCTCCCTGATGAGGTGAAACCGCCTTAAGATATGCCTGGATTTCTGATGGGACCTTGGTTCCTTTGCTAAAGCCACAGCCCCATTGTTATCACATTACAAAGGTATTGGATTGGCAATGGACGGAACCACATGAAGTTCGGAGATGAACTTCCTCATCCAGACAGCCTCTTTTGCGGCTTCACTAGCAGCTATATACTCAGCCTCCATAGTTGAGTCTACGACGGTATCCTGTTTGGAACTCCTCCAACATACCGCCCCTCCATTGAGGGTAAACACAAAACCCGAAATGGATTTAGAATCATCTTTGTCACTTTGGAAGCCGGAGTCGGTAAAAGCCTCTACCTGGAGGTCCCATTACCGTAAACTAAGAACATCTCCTTAGTCCTTCTCAGGTACTTAAGAATGTTCTTTACCGCTATCCAATGTTTCTCACCTGGGTTAGATTGATACCTGCTTACCACGCTAAGTGCGTAAGCTACATCCGGTCTGGTACATAACATCGCATACATTATAGATCCTACTGCCGAAACGTAGGGTATAATGCCTATGCGAGCTCTCTCTTCATAAGTCTTTGGAGACATTTCTTTGGAGAGGGTGATCCCGTGACAAGCAGACATATTACCGCGCTTGGAATCTTCCATACTAAATCTTTTTAGTATAGTGTCAATATACTTGGACTATGAAAGTCCTAACATTCTATTAGATCTATCACGATGGATCTTAATGCCCAGAATGTATGATGCATCTCCCAAGTCTTTCATGGAGAATTTCTGTGACAAGAAGAGCTTTACTTATTGTAGCATAGGGATATCATTCCCTATCAGTAGTATGTCGTCGACGTATAAAACGAGGAAGATTACTGCTCCTTCTACAATCTTCCTATAAATACATGGTTCATCTACATTTTTGATAAAGTCAAATTCCTTGACTGTCTCATCAAAGCAGATGTTCCAACTCCGTGATGCTTGCTTTAATCCATAAATGGATTTAAGCAACTTGCATACTCTTCTGCTGCTCCCACTGTCTAAGAAACCTTCTGATTGATCCATGTAAACACTCTTTTCTAAATGTCCATTTAGAAAAGCTGTTTTTACGTCCATCTGCCAGATTTCATAGTCATGGAAGGCAGCAATCGCAAGCAGGATTCGAATGGATTTAAGCATAGCTACAGGTGAAAAGGTTTCATCATAGTTCAATCCTGGTCTTTGACGAAAACCTTTTGCAACGAGTCTAGCTTTGTAGGTTTCCACTTGTCCAAATGCACCAATCTTCTTTTTGAAGATCCATTTGCATCCAACTGGTTTTACTCCAGGAGGAGCAACTTTTAAAGTCCATACTTTATTGGTGTATATGGATTCCATTTCGGATCTCATAGCATCCAGCCATTTCATCGAGTCTATACTCATGATTGCCTGCTGAAAACTAGTAGGCTCATCATCATCGATAATGCAATCTTCTCGATCCCCATCTTGAAGAAAACCATAGTATCTTTCAGGAGGATGAGAAAGCCTACTAGATCTTCGGAGTGGTGTTGGTTCGTCATGTTCTATTGAAATCTGAGGTTCTACTAAGTCCTCGGTAGCAGTTTGAGGTTCTGGAATTTCTTCCAGCTCTACCGCGCTCCCACTAATTTCTTTTGCAAGAAATTCGCTTTCTAAGAAGACAATGTGGCGAGCGACAAACACCTTTTGTTCTTCAGTGTGGTAGACCATATACCCCCTTGAATGCTTGGGGTATCCTACAAACTTGCATAAAACCGATCGTGCCTCAAGCTTGTCCAGATTATGCTTTTTAACATATGCCGGACATCCCCATATCTTGATATATTTGAGATATGGTCTCTTCCCGCTCTACATTTCATATGGAGTGGTAGGCACAGACTTAGTCGGAACTCTATTCAACAGGTATGCTGCTGATTCTAGAGCAAATCCCCAGAAGGAAAGTGGCAACTCAGCACTACTCATCATTGAACGCACCATATCTAATAGCGTGCTATTCCTCCTTTCTGATACACCATTATGCTAAGGTGTATAAGGCGGAGTAAGCTGAGAGAGAATTCCACTCTTTTAAGCATTCAAGGAAACTGGTACTTAAGTATTCTCCACCTCGATCAGATCGAAGTGTCTTGATGCTTTTACCAGTTTGTTTCTCTACTTCATTTTTATACTCCTTAAACTTCTCAAAGGCCTCGGATTTATGCTTCATTAAGAACGCATGTCCATACCTAGAGAAGTCATCAGTAAAAATGATGAAGTAGGAGTGACCGCTTCGTGCATGCGTAGACATCGGACCACATACATCACTGTGTATAAGTCCCAAGAGCTCTGTGGCTCTTTCTCCGTGTCCGGTGAACGGAGATTTGGTCATTTTCCCTTTGATACATGATTGACAAGTTGCATATGATGAATATTCAAACGGATCTAAATATCCATCTTTATGTAACTTAGTCAACCTTGTTTCATTTATATGACCAAGTCTACAATGCCATATGAAGGCTTGATTTGAATCTGGAGCCTTTCTTTTAAGCGTGTTTTGAATATTGAAAATTTGAGGTTGATTAAGTATGTATATGCCGTTTTCCAGTGTACCAAACCCAATCAGTTCTTGATTTAGGTGAATGTTCATGACATTTCTTTCAAGCGCAAAACTATATCCTTCATTAGATAACAAAGATACTGATATAATATTACACAACATACTGGGAATACAAAAACAACTGTACAACACCAAAATGTGCCCACTAGTCAACCCTAGGTGATATTCCCCTATTGCAATTGCATCTACATGTATTCCATTGCCAATCCGGAGAGTCATATCACCTGTCCCCAGTACTCTACTATTTCTCAGATCCTGCAATAAATTACAGATGTGAGAACCAGAACCGGTATCAAGTACCCATGATGTAGAGTTTACTGAAAGACAATTTTCGATAACAAACACACCTGAAGTAGAAGCAACTGCTTGCTTCATGTCCTTGGCTTTGAAGGCCTGACAATCCTTCTTCCAGTGCTCTTGCTTGTGACAATAAAAGCATTCGTTCTTTTCTGTCTTCACCCTTCCTGCCTTGTTCGTTCCCTGCACCTTCTTGACCCCACCTTTCGGTTTGGTGGCTTTCATCTTCTTCTTCCCTTTAGCTTTCGCTTTAGATTTAGAAGAAGATGATTGGCCAACATACAGAACGGGGGTCTTCTCCTTTTTCAAGGTGGTCTCTGCTACCCTCAACATGTTGAGGAGCTTTGGAAGATCAGCTTCCATCTCGTGCATATTGAAGTTCAGCACGAACTGAGAGAAGGTGTGGGGAAGGGACTGCAAAATCAAGTCGATATACAGATCATTCTCTAGCACGCTTCCCAGGTTTGCGAGTTCCTCAATGAGGCTAATCATTTTGAGGACGTGCTCTCCTACAGGCGATCCTGGAGCTAACCTCATCTGGAAGAGTTTCCTTGAGGTCTCGTACCTCGCGATACGGGAGTGCTCCCCATACAATTCTTTGACATGGAGAAAGATGGATACAATATCCATACTCTCATGCTGTTTCTGGAGTTCATTGTTCATGGACGCCAGCACGATACACTTAGCTCGCTCACAGTCTAGATCCCAGGTTTTGCGAACTTCCTTGTCCACAACTGAGAAATCTAGTCCTGGATAAGGGGAGGAACAGCAGTGGTAATATATGCTACTTTGTCATAAGTCAGTGCAATGTTGACGTTCCTTAGCCAATCTTTATAGTTCTGCCCGGTCAGTATATTTTTTTCAAGTAATAGTTTTAGTCCTGTCATGGTAGCTGCCAGAGAGAGAGAAAAAGAAACACTCAGCATATGCTCTTGCAAGTTTAGATTGGTTTTTAATTTATCTAAACAGGATGGCTCCCACTGTTTCCTCAAATCCTTCTTCAAAACCTAAAAGAAGAACTAGTCAGGATTTAATCACACGTCACAATACTTGCTTAACCTTTCAGCCAGGTCGGTGTTGGTACTTCGAGGGAGGTTTTCCAACGCTTTCGCGAAGTTCCTTAATTAAATAACCTCTTTTCCCTGGAGGCGTAGCCCCTCTAACACCTTTCTCGACACCTACTTGGTTTATAGCATTGATTGTTAAGTGCGAAAAATTCCCGAGAGTAATCCTACTCATCAGTGGGATCGGGATCCAACTATCATTGCATGATGCCCTAGATGGAAGCCACTCTAGTCACCACACTCCAGAAGGTATGCTAAATCTGCAAGTTTCCTTTATGTTTGAAACTCCCGATATGATTTTTACCCCAAGCCCTTATGACCTTGACGTAGGCCAACAAATCATAGGACGCAAGTCAAGTTCTACCCGTCGTTGTCCTGATCAATTTAGGTACATCGTACATGCCCTTGACGTAGGCCAACAAGGCTGTACGTCTGTCCTAAACTAATGCATCTATCTATACAACAAATAGGCAAACACACTGCTACCATACACTATGCCTTGACGTAGGCCAACAAGCATAGCATGAATACGATGTGCTGTCTATCTGAAACGACGGAGGGTTACAGCTGTTTTTTGGCAAAAAACCGTTAACGTAATGAACTTGATATAATCGAAGGAACAAAGATAGCTTTTATTTAAAAGGAGTGGTTTAAGCTCCACATTTAAAATTTTCTTTTTGAAGAAAACCGAGTGGTTTTGAAATTGTTCCAACGATTCAGTTTAGGTTTTATTTTCTTTGCATTAATAATAATGCGTCCCATCATTTAACCCATCATTACAAATAACAACGAAAATACAACGTCCTCTTATGCCATCCGCATTCGCCACTGGGTCCCGTCATCACCCGTTAGGTTACTTAACTGACGGCAGAGCGGGGGCTGGGCTAGCGCGGGTGTAAAACATAAGTGACGTCTAAATAGCTATCATATATAGATACTGTACATTCGTCAGACGCAATAATAAGCATTCCAGATTACAGATGAACAATATTGGATATGCTAGCAATCCGCGTTTCTTTTGAGCCTGCAATGAAAGACGGATTACACAGTTGTGATGAATAGCCATTACCCCACCCCAGACCCTTACGGGTACGGCAAACTACCCGCCAGTACCCGAAGTGAATCGGACTCCCCCAACAACGTGAGTAGGCCACTAAACACTTCGAAATACCCGGTAGTTTGTGCACCCCATCTTGGGTCTATCCTAGGAGCAAAAACAGTAAAAAAAAAATAATACAACGGTGGCTACAACCGCAACCTGGATGTGCCCCGCAAAATAATATTACAACTTATTACAATTATATCGAATGAATTAATACAATAACCCATCAAAAAACCCCGGCTAATCATCACAACAGTCCAATACAGTTCATATCCACAAACAGTTAACAAACATCACAGATATGTGCAACACCCTTCCAACCGACATACTAGCAGTTAGGGGGAGGTTTACGAACACATAATACAGTTCACAGATATAATCAGACAAGAAAATATCGTATAATTTTGATCGATTAAACACTTTAAATTCTACTCCAAATCTTCTCTGTAAATCTGAAACTTGAGCAGAAAATAAATTATTCCAGAAAATACAAAATATCACAGAAGATGCACAGGGAAAAACTGGGCTGAATCGGCTCCAACTCGGCCACGGATCCGTGGGATCGGCCGCGGTTCCGCGGCTCAGTGGCCGATTCAGGAGCCCATTTTTTCTTAGTGTTCTTATAATTTCATGTATGTTAAACTGGAGGTCCCTGAAAAATTTTTAGGCCTCGTTTTAAAATCGACAGAAACTATATGATATCCGTGTATTTTTCGGTTTGTTTTGCGTTCGAAATTCATACGACTTTGCAAATGAGTTAATTATTGTTTAGTGAGGTTCTGATACCAATGTAAGTCGATGTACAACACCCCACGAGTTGCGGGGAGGCGAAAATATGAAAAACGATCTTGTTTTGTATGTAAACATCGATTAACCGAAGATCTTTTCTAAACGATAATTAACAATAATCATAGAGTTCTTAGCTACTATATAAAGAGATTATACTTAATGATTCGTGTCCTTCGTCTTTACGATCTCTACGTCCTCCTCGGCCTCCTTTCCGTGATAGATGATCCACCCGAGTACCCTAATCCAAGCTTTACCTCTAAACTTGAGATTACTTAGTTTCTCTAGTTGCTAATCAAAGGAACTAAGATGATGTAGAGTTAGGTTATGGAGTGTTTAGTCTTTTCTAATCCATGGTCTCAACTCATGAGTGGTAGGATTAGGGTTTGAAGAAGGAGTGAGCTTGAGGAGAGAGAAGGTGGAGATGATAATGATGATGGAAATTGTTTCTCACTTGATATATGAAGCATAATGAATAATAGAATAAATCAATAAAAAGAGATTATTCATCATGCTACATAAATGTTATGAGTGATTCACTATGTGAGTCATTAAGCAATTAATGATGCATTAATGACATGGTGAATCACACAAAATGAGTCACAATTTGCATTAAATGAAAATGCCACCTTAACCCTCAAGTCACCATGCTTCTAGAAGCTTCCCGCAAAATTACGAGAACGCCCCTCTCATCCGTGAAAACACGGAAAAACTTTAGACTGTATAAATCCAATAACCTGATACTAGAATCTGGCTTAAACCAAAGCCGGCTAGTAAAAATTGTCCGAACGTCGTACGTGCGTTTAAACACGTATGCGTCCGAACCCTCGTCCTAAAACCGTACGACCTTTATATTGTTTCGCCTGGAGTTGGGAAATCTCTGTGTGGGACTCTAAAGACTCGACTACTACGCTGGCAGTGGGTTTAACCACAGACCGTAAGCGGCACTAGCTGTACGTAATGGTCCCCAGGTAGTTGTCGATAAGAAAGCCGATAAGGAAAACCCATCCGAACTCCTACTGAGCCTGTCCGTGACAATATCCGCGTAGTCTGGTCTATTCGTCTAAGAGTATCGCATGTATGGTCTAGGGAGGTGGTGGATGTCAGATCCCTAATAACCGTACAAGTCGTGTCGGCATGGCTCAAGACCATCCGAGAATCTACTGATCAGTCCATCAGTAATTCTCAATCAGCCCTGGCCAGGGAGTTATGGTAATGACCAACCGATCACCGTGCGATATCAACTTCCTATACCGGGAGAGACGAATCCCTAACAGTCACTCACTGCCTCCACGTGGCTCGGGACTATGCCCAACTAAAACCTGTTTGCACGACTCCTTTGAGCCGTGGTAGGGTAATAATCAAAGCACAGTGGGAACTCACATGAGACAAATGACGACTTTAAGTCAACAGACTATCTGCACACATGTCACCTGAGAGCTGCTATCTGACGTTAGGTATAATACCATCCAGTCAGTTCTCGGCGAGTCCTGTCCGGTGTACTCACCCCCAGTGAGCATCTGTATACAATCTCAGGTGCACTCCACCAATGGCTGCGGGACCAATCCATCGCCCCTCCTCAGGGTCTAGATATGTATACACTAGTCTACTCCGGAGTATCGATGCCCAGTCTCGATACTCCTGCGACCAGGGACATCTAAGGATGTGCCTATTGACTATCCAGCTCCCACTAGTATGACTGCCATCACAATGCCGGTAGTCAGGCAAACACCCTATGGGCTTTATCAACATGTATATATATAAATACAACGTAAAATATATCACACGTTAAGATAAAGACAATCCAAATAGCGCATTATCATATCAAGCAAGATTGTCATGTACATACATATCTCTAGCATCCTATACAATGAAGGCCTCTAGGGCATATATATCCAACATCAACTTGTTAAGATAAAGCGCAACCAGATAGCATACTATCATGTCGAGCAAGAAAGTCCTCCCTATATATCTTTAAACATCCACTACAATATACGTCACATGTACAGTAATGGCCTCTAGGGCATACATATAACTAACACACAACTCCTCATCCCCATACAACAGATATTCACATCCCATTTGACAAATCGCATGGTAAAAATAGCTCCCATATATCTCATGGGTGAGCACATTCACAAAAATTTTCTCACAGTCGAAGGGAGCTATAGTAGTGGGTAAACGAAATTTGAAGGGAAATCAAACAGAAAGGGAGTTCCATGGAGAGAGAATCTTACAGAGAGGGAAAAGAAAATCGTTGATCGGAGACCAGATATCCGGCGGCGGTGAGAAAAATTGAGATTCCGGCGGTCGAATTGAGGAGTTAGGGGCTAAGGTTTCTTGGTTGCATCGGGGGTGAGGAGAGATGACAGATTTTTTTTGATTTTTAATTGGGGCTCGGGTCTGGGATGGGATGTTATAAGGTGGTGTTTTACAAAACGGTCCCTGTATAAGAAAAACCCTTTTCTTTTCTCTACTCTTTTTTGTTGTTGTTCTGTGTTTCTCTTTTTTTTTTCTTTATACACATTCTCCCCTTATATATATATATATATATATATCCAAAAATCGAGTATCACCAGAGAAGATTGCTCGTCAAAAAGAAAATGGATATGCACCAGACAAGAATATCCACACACATATATATACAAAATAGTATATACATACCCCCAAACTTATTTGAATCAGTGTCTCCACTATTTATGGTTAGATAATCGAACTTTGGTGGTAAACAGAGGAAGATTAAGTAAGGTAAACTGGCTCCTGCAATATCAGGAGCTCCTCTGATGGTTCTGCGGTAAAGAACGGTTTTAATATGTGTCCGTTTACTTTAAAAATTGAACTGTCCTTTGGATTTTTCAAATCCACCGCACCGTGCGGGTATACATACCGCATAAGAAAACATCCCGTCCAGTGAGAGAGCTTATCAGAATGTAAGTGAAGTCTGGTGTGGTAAAGAAGTACCTGTTGTACAGGTGTGAAAGTTTTACGTATAAGGTGTTTGTCATGAAACACCTTCGTTCGGTTCATTACAATGATGACATTTTCGTAAGCTTCATCCCGAAGCTCGTTCAATTTATTAATCTGCAGCTTCCGAAAGCTGCCCGCATCATCAAGATTGACGTTCAGTTCTTTAATCGCCCACAATGCGCGATGCTCGATCTCAACAAGGAGGTGGCAAGCCTTTCCGTACATAAGCCGATATGGAGACATGCCAAGATTAGTCTTGTAAACAGTTCGGAATGCCTAAAGGGCATCAATTAATTTCAAAAACCAATCTTCACGGTTCTTGGAAACCGTTTTCTCCAATATTTGCTTGATTTGACGATTTGAAAACTCGGCTTGCCCGCTTGTTTAGGGATGATAGGGTGTCGATAGCTTGTGATTAATCTCGTATTTCCGCATTAAGGCCTCAAAAGACCTATTGTAGAAATGTGTCCCATTATCGCTAATGATAGAGCGAGGATGCTCGAACCTAGAGAAGATGTTTTCTTTCAGAAATTTAACGAAAATCTTGTTGTCGTTTTTCTGGCTCGGTATTGTCTCGATCCATTTAGAGACATAATCAATAGCTAGAAAGATGTAAAAGTTCTCAAAAGAGTTGGAAAACGGGCCCGTAAAATCGATCCTCCAAATATCGAACATCTCAACAAGAAGAATTGGTTGGAGCGGCATTTCGTTTCTCCTGGAGATCCGGCCCAAATGTTAGCACCGGGAGCAAGTTTTGCAGTAATCATGTGCATCTTAGAAAAGTTATGGCCAGTAAAATCCACACTGCATGATTTTCTTAGCTGTTTTTCTTGAGCCAAAATGCCCGCCACACACTTGATCGTGGCAGTATGACAACATACTCTTGAACTCATTTTCAGGAACACACCGGTGAATGATTTGGTCTGGACAATACTTGAACAAGTAGGGTTTGTCCCAGTAAAAGTGTTTTACTTGGGAGAAAAATCTAAGTTTGTCCTGACTCGACCATTCACTTGGTACGAGTTCTGTTTCTAAATAGTTCACAATATCTGTGAACCATGGTTCTTAAGCTACCGTCAAGAGTTGTTCATTAGGAAAATCATCGTTTATTGGGAGCGGTATCGTTGGCAAAGAAGGAAGTCGTGAAAGATGATCGGCGACAACTTTTTCACACACACTTTTGTCCATAATGACATGGTCAAACTTTTGAAGTAAGAGGATCCGGCGTATCGGCCGAGATTTGGCATCCTTTTTCGTGAACAGATGCCTCAAAGCAGAATTATCAGTATAGACGATGACTGGGGAGCCAATGAGATATGGCCTGAATTTCTCCAAAGCGAATATAACTGCCAATAACTGTTTCTCGGTTGCACGTCATTCAAGGTCCAGCTCGCATAGTAGATCACATGCGGCATTTTTTCGATGTGCTGTCCTAAGACCGCACAAATGGTAAAGTTCGATGCATCGCACATGATCTCAAAAGGATGTGTCTAGTCGAAAGAAGATAGCATGGGAGTTGTAGTGAGTGAACTTCATAATGATTCAAAAGCAGTCAGACAGTCCGAGTTGAAATTGAATGGTACATCCTTAGCTAGCAGAAGAGTCAAGGGTCTAGAAATCTTACTAAAGTCCTTGATGAACCGTCTATAAAAACCGGCATAGCCAACGAAAGATCTGATGTCTTTGACACATTTTGGAGAATGGAGGTTGGAAATGACATCAATTTTTGCTTTGTCAACCTTAATTCCGTTTCGCGAAATGATATGTCCTAAGACAATAACTTCGCACACCATGAAATGACATTTCTCCTAGTTCAAAGTGAGATTCTTATCCTTGCACTGGGTAAGGATAGCGTCCAAATGTTGTAAACACTCATTAAAAGAGTCTCCAAAGATGGAGAAGTCATCCATAAAAATTTCCAGAAACTTCTCGACCGTGTCATAGAATATACCCATCATACACCGTTGAAATGTAGCGGGAGCATTGCATAGCCCAAAGTGCATACGACGCTATGCAAACATGCCGAAAGGACAAGTGAAAGTAGTTTTGTCCTGGTCTTTTTCGGTGATGGGAATTTAGTTGTATCCTAAGTAATCGTCCAGAAAACAATAGAACTCATGTCCAGCTAATCGTTCGAGCATTTGGCCTATGAAAGGTAGCGGAAAGTGATCCTCCCGCGTTGCTGTCACGACCCGAAATTACGGAACATGACCGGCACTTAGACTATGAACGTCTCAAGACGTACGTATTCTAAGTAAGCCGAAACCCAGAAATATAAACCAAGAGAAGTAGTAGAGTGTAAGAAGAACCATATGTGAATCAACCCGTAAGCAGCATAATATACAACGCCTAAAGGCGAGGATCACAACAGAAAAGGGAACTCCCAACCAGCATGAAATCCATAGAAATATAACGCGCGACTCTACGGTCGAAAGAATAACATCACCGGTCTCTATCTTAAATAAATACATGTTTGGTTGATGGAACTTCTAAATACAACTGAATATAATATACAATGTATAATGATGGGTATGATACAAATAACCCACCTACTAACAAGTCACCTGAAATAAGCTGTGCCCGCAAAGCCGCGATGAAATCCGTACGGCAACACCTGCATGAAACTGGGGCACAATGGGAGTGAGTTGCCAACTCGTGAGTAGAAAAAGATCTACGAACAGAAAATCGCATGTATGACGCAATCCTAGGTCATACGATCATAATATATAATCCTCAAATATATAACCAGCAATCTAAAACCATGGCTAGTATAAATATCTAACCCAAGTGTAATTCCATATGTCTGTGTCAGTGCATCAGGTGGCAATATATCATATGGATAATGTATGAATGCATGAAACAGAATGAATGTACTGAAGAAAACTGCTTTCATAATTTGTGAGATTTCTGTATTATTTTAAAATGAGGTATCATAAATGAAATCAGCATAAACAGTGCTTACCATCGGCACAAAATATAAGCCTCAGTATCTCGATACCTCTGTATCACAATCTCTGTACCTCAATATCTCGAAATTTCAATGTCTCAATCACAAAATCTAGGGCGCTGTCAGTCCAGATCGGCCCCTACCATCCATCTCATGACCACGACGGTATCCTCCGGATATCCGATGCGTCGGGTAATATCACCGGTCGGTAGTGCTCCCCTGCCAGGCTCAACGCCATATCCTGCGATCTTCTTGCCCCGGGGTACCGCACCGGGTCCACCATGTACCCGCAATCGGTCTCATCCGCCTCCTCGATTCGGGTTTCATATGTCACTCTCAGCACTGAGAAAACACATGGTGAACGCACTGAAATATCATATCAAGGGTAACCGGGTTTTTAAAACATTTACATAATCTCTTTGAAATATCCACGGTTCCCAAATCCAGAAATATCACAGAAACAACATATCTCAATGCGTATAATCAGGAAGCATGATGTATGTGATATATAAATGGAATGCAAGTATAACAGTATGTCATGCAACATGGAATAACAGTATGCACATACAAGGGTCATATCCTGATGCAATAATACTACTGTGTAGTGACATGGCAATTATCGATGAAGATGTGTGTGAGCTGGCAAGTAAGTGTACGTGGAACATACGCATCATCGGTAATGGTGCTGGTGTCCTAATAGCATGATATCAATAATGGAATATGAAACACAATAAGTATGCGATGCGGTGTAACAATAATAATATGCGGGAGCTGAATGCTAAAACACCATGATAGCTGAACTGCATCTAAAGTCATAAGTGTCATATAGCTACACCACTATAAGGTTGAGCTAAGCTAACAATAGGTAAGGGAAACCGCCTAACCTCTGAGTCGATACATATATATATATACATATATATATACATACATACATACATATATAGTCGGTGATCCCGCCTCGATAATATTACATCCGATACCATATCTCTAAAATCAGTTATTCCTAAGTCAAGAGGGCGGATCAATCATCAAATATAGCTCGTACGTAAATCCGTCGTACGGCATCCCCAAATCTGGGTACGGGTCAATATCATATTCGTCATATCATTCATCTGGTATTCTCTTTATCAAATATCGTAATCTGGGTACTTACCTATGTCTAGTACAATGCTAACATCATTACTATAATCAAGATCTGATTACTGGTCGACAATCCCGTATAAATCGATATCATCAGCACATATCAGTATACCCCGCCCAAGGCGGCCTATTATAAATATCCTGTCATATCATATCATATCCTATCTCGTATCATAATCACATGTCGACCATTTTACATATTTATGTCACTATTCCTATGGCATCATTATCCCAAAATCCGCTAAAGCATCCGGACGTATCTTAAATAAAATTTTTATCATATCACCGATATCATAATCTCGTATCAATTATCATCGACTCATTTCTATCCCAAATATCATCCTCAAATCTTCATGTGAGCACATGGTCCCATACCCATGTGAATACATATCTATATAGAATCTCATAAGCACATATGAGTAAGGATGTATGCAAGTATGTATGTGTGTATAGGTATGTGTAGTGCACCCACTACCTAGGGTTCTCGCGACACTAAATCATCCAAGTCCACCAATTATCCATCCTAAACATCAGTAATTTCCCAAACAACAGTATAATAATTATAGGCGTGTATACGCATCCGTATATATCACCACGGACTGCGGGGGTGCTATACGTCATCCACCCGACTTCTCCCCGTAGATATAAATCTACTCACCTTTCTTTAAGCGTGCCCGTGCCGATGTCGCCATTTGCATCTCCAACGCTTCGACGCCACGTGGGGTACCTACAAGGATATCACACGCTAAAACACATGAAAACCATGTTGGAAACCAAAATGGTACACACTACGCTCATAGGTAAAAACCTGTAGCCTCGCGTGCAAACACAGCCAATGCTCACTGGTCGTTGGCGTTCAAACGCCACCCGACGGAAACGAATCATCGAATACCAAAATCCATACGAAAACAAGTCGTAAATCATACGCCATGAAAATCATCCCAGATTTTACCCTGGTTGGAATCAGTCAAAATTGCATATACCCAGGGTCAAGTTTACATGAAATAGGGCCTTTCACGCAAAACGAGGCAGTTTCACCCAGGTCTGGCCGCAAATTGCGGCCAGAATGAATAAAATTGCGGCCGTAAAAATGAGGTGGGGGCTAAGGCTTTGTGGGATGGTTTCAGGGTGCCTGCACAGCTTACTGCCAAGTCAATTTTACTTTAGGAGGTCCCGGGTGATAGCAGTTTCCAGAAAGGTCAAAAAGTCGACAAAATCGCTATAATACGCCAAGTTTAACAAATCTTGTAACTAACTGGAAATCTGGGGTAACCTTGGTTAAATTGGTCCTAAATACACCTAATAGGGTTACACCAACCATCAAAACCAACACTTGGTCAAGTCTCACTCAAATTTATCTAAACTAGCACTAATCTACTTAATAACACTAAGTTTCAGCCATAAAACCAGAACTTGGAAAAATAGGAGTTGGGTTGCAAGATTATACCTCAAGAATGTCCTAGGATGAAGGAGAAGGGAAGGAGAAAGAAGGAGGAAGTAGGGTGGTGCTGCTGAAGTGCCCCGGGACTGAAGTTGCTGTTGCAACAGAAGCTGATGCTGGTTCTGTTATGGGTTGCTGCTGCTGCTGTAGTTATTTTATTGCTGTTGCATTGGTGTTGTGTTGTTGTGGTTTTGGTGTTGTGGAAATGGTTGTGGTGGTGTGGTGGTGTTGTATGTAGCTGCGGGGGTTTATGGTATTGCTGGGGCTGGTTCTGCAGCTTATTGCTGATGCTTTTTCTGCAGTTGCGGCTTGCAACTCTTTCTCTCTTTTGCTCATCTTTCTCTTTTCTTTTTTTTTCTATGTGTTGCAGTAGCAGCTGCAACACTTGAAGAAGGGTATATATGGTGCATTGTGATGTGGTTAAAGGCTGATGCTGCTGTCGTTTTGCTAAAACCATGGGCTGAAATGCAGCAGTAGGTGTAGGGGAGGGGCTGATTGGTGGCTAAAGTCAGCTATGGGGGGCTGAAGTTAGGCAGAATTTGGGCTGATGCAATGATGGTGCTGCTGTTGATGCGTGATTTTCAGCAGCTAATGTAGCTATAGGTGTAGGGAGGCTGATTTGTGGCAGAAGTCAGCCATTGGGGGCTGAAAAATGATGATGGGAGTGTGCAAGTCAGCTATGGGGGGCTGAAAAGTCATGATGGGGGAGTGTAGATCAGCTATGAGGCTGATAAGTCTTGATGGGGTAGGCTGATTGTTACATCAGCTGCTGAATTTGCGCTGATGTATTTTTTTGGAATGTTATAGTCTTCCCCCTTTAAAAAAAATTCGGTCCCCGAATTTAAATTTAAACCTCCCAATTCTAAAACATTTCAAATAAATGTCCAAGTCAACGGGGCTCCGAAATCATCAATATATAAAAGGCATCATAGCGCAATACATGCGCATGAGTAACGAGCAGAGAACTTGAAGTCAAAACTCCGTCAAGCATCTCGCAATCATCGGAGTCAAGGTAAAAACACGAATGCCAAATCCAAGACAAAAACCGATATGCTAGAAATCGGAACTATGTACGTAAATACCAAATCCGTACATGTAAATATCTGAAGGGAATGCATGCCAAATTTCTTTAAAGTCGATGTACAATGCGCATAGCACTACACAGTGGCGGACGTCTCTATAAGAAAATAGCCGTATACGTATATATCTTTTGTTTAATATCCACGATCCTTCGTTTGAAAACAAATTTTAAAGGGTTTCCTCATTTTAAATGTCTTGTGTCATATCGGACACGTATGTAAATAATGAGACTATATCTCGCTTTTGGAATCCCTTTGAAATCTATCAATGCATGCAAAATATACCCAGGCACTGTCCTCTGACTAGTCCTGCTCAGTACGGAAACACATAGCAAATATCATTAGCAAATATCATAAAAATGTACTGCTCCATAAGAAATCAATCCTAAAAATGTGCATATAAAAACCCTGTGCGTCCGGTGCGCACGGAAATCAAATCCCATACCTGTGCCAAGCAGGTGCCCAAAATGACATCAAGGTGCAACGGGTGTGCACGCAACATCGGTCATAGGCAATGCGTGTGCCTGACCGCAAAATCAGGTGCATCTGACATGCCCGAAAAATCTCAATTTAGTGCATCTGGTGTGCACCAAATCTCATCTCATACCATGCGCCCAACATGCGCTAAAAATCCAAATCCAGTGCATCCATCATGCACGAAATCATGAAATCCAATATCGAGCGCCGAACATGCGCAAAAATCCAGTCGGGTGCATAAAATGCACGAAACAAATATCGAGTATCACCCTCGAAATCGAAGTCCAGTGCATCCAAGTGCACAAAATATATGTCACTGCACTGCAAGCATATGTAAACTATGCAGAGTGCAAAAACCAAATCGTGTGCATATATACGCACGAAATCAACTCTAATGTCTAAAACCCATAAAATCACAAACATGTGAAACCAAGGCTCGAAAACAATATCAAGTACAACAACTGTGCAAAAATCGTAAATCCTCAATCATCAAAATCAAATCATGCGGATAAATCGCCCAAAATACCGAAATCAAGTATGGCGGAATAGTTCCGCTCAAGCGCATCCTCCAAGAATCTCTGGCTAACTGTCGTAGTCACTCATAGCATGTCTCGTCGACGATCCTGAAATCTGGCATGCTGGTGTGCATAACATGACCACTCCTGGGTCCAAGTCTTCTCTGTATATTACCAATCTTACGATCCGTCGGCTCATCGGCCCTGTCAGGTGTGCTAACGGGGACGATTCCGTTTTGGCACTTCTCTGGTCATTTCTCGGTCAATCCTCAGGACTACTCGTAAGGCAGTATGTTACTGGCGTCGGTTTCCGACTCTCTGAATGCACGTGACACATCTGATTCTGGGTGTAAATATCATTGCAGCAGTGTCCTGGAAGGAATCCTGCTCACGGTCTCTTCCAAATCTCGTCTCTACTTAACTGTCCGGAAGTCATCGTCCTTACTATATCTGCTTCTTGTTCTGGAATGGCTGCATACTCATCGCGACTCCTTCTGGAAGGTACATCCAAGTATAATGCATAGGCATGCCTACCGCATCACTGATGTCGGCAGAGTGGAACGTCATCTTATCCAGATCTTGTACGAACCTCTTACTTCACTTTTCTCTAATGTCGACTGCTTCGGACTCGTCTCGTCGTGGCTGCATGGACTGAGCTCCCACGGCTATCCTCGTATCTGGAGTCTCCCAAGAAATGCGTCTCACCATCTAGCATCTGAATTAAGTCGAGCCATCTGATCGATTCATCAAAACCTCATAGTCCCCCAAAAGCTCAACATCTTGGGTACAGTATAATAGTATCGAGTACATACCACAGCATCGGTGGTCCAGCCGTAGAAGGGCAAACCCAAGCCTCATTAATGGCGCCGCAGAACTGCCGCAAACCCTAAGGTTCAAAGGCTTTCACACGGTCATTAAGTCGAGTTAGGGTTTCATTTTTCTAGAGGGTACATAGAATTGCCTGCATGTTTCTTCCGAACACTTTAAACTTGGAATAATAGGTTTCTGACATTCGATCGTCTCTGTCAACTCTCAACGTCTCTGCGTGAAGTCGTCTCTAGTTGGAATCAATCTATCTGATGACCTCGCATCGGGGTAGCGAACGATCCACATGTCCTAGTCATTCATCCTCGGTGACTTCTATCATCTCTTAGTACTACTCGTATTGCAATAGCTCCAATATCTGGGGGAATATCTCATCGTTCGCAGCAACAACTAGCTCATTCGTCTGCACACTGAACCGTGCCTCAATCATCATGAGCAAGCAATACGCCAACGGTCAACATAGTCTGGCTGGCCTCTACCGGTGGCTCAATCCTCTGGTGCTAATATGCACGTCCGAGTAATCTCATACGGCGATCCACCCCACGCTCGTGGCGCAAAATACAAACAAGGACACACCTCTACAATCGTGTGTCGCCAGAATCAAGCCCCGGTCAGTCCTTGTTCATGACGAGCTCATGCTGACCGCAACTCTAGCCGTAGCTCTCCCTGCCCGTAATCGTGGCAGCAAAACCGTACTGGTACTGATGAGGCTAGATCAGGAATGAATATGATACTGAACAAAGGAATGTACATCCTAAGGCTCCTTAAGTGGAGTGGAGTGGCGTTTCGTAAATATGCCGCGGAACATACCAACGGTACGTCACTATACTTTAGTCATCTATTCCATCAACCAAGGGTCATTCTATGCTACGAAGGTAAAACCTAACGCTCTGATATCAACTTTGTCACGACCCGAAATTACGGAACATGACCGGCACTTAGACTACGAACGTCTCAAGGCGTACGTATTCTAAGTAAGCCGAAACCCAGAAATCCAAACCAAGAGAAGTAGTAGAGTGTAGGAAGAACCATATGTGAATCAACCCGTAAGCAGCATAATATACAACGCCTAAAAGCGAGGATCACTACAGAAAAGGGAACTCCCAACCAGCATGAAATCCATAGAAATATAACGCGCGACTCTACGGTCGAAAGAATAACATCACCGGTCTCTATCTCAAATAAATACATGTTTGGTTGATGGAACTTCTAGATACAACTGAATATAATATACAATGTATAATGATGGGTATGATACAAATAACCCACCTACTAACAAGTCACCTGAAATAAGCTGTGCCCGCAAAGCCGTGATGAAATCCGTACGGCAACACCTGCATGAAACTGGGGCACAACGGGGGTGAGTTGCCAACTCGTGAGTAGAAAAAGATCTATGAACAGAAAATCGCATGTATGACGCAATCCTAGGTCATACGATCATAATATATAATCCTCAAATATATAACCAGCAATCTAAAACCATGGCTAGTATAAATATCTAACCCAAGTGTAATTCCATATGTCTGTGTCAGTGCATCAGGTGGCAATATATCATATGGATAATGTATGAATGCATTAAACAGAATGCATGTACTGAAGAAAACTGCTTTCATAATTTGTGAGATTTCTGTATTTTTTTAAAATGAGGTATCATAAATGAAATCAGCATAAATAGTGCCTACCATCGGCACAAAATATAAGCCTCAGTATCTCGATACCTCTGTATCACAATCTCTGTACCTCAATATCTCAAAATTTCAATATCTCAATCACAAAATCTAGGGCGCCGTTAGTCCAGATCGGCCCCTACCATCCATCTCATGACCACGACGGTATCCTCCGGATATCTGACGCGTCGGGTAATATCACCGGTCGGTAGTGCTCCCCTGCTAGGCTCAACGCCATATCCTACGATCTTCTTGCCCCGGGGTACCGCACCGGGTCTACCATGTACCCGCAATCGGTCTCATCCGCCTTCTCGATTCGGGTTTCACATGTCACTCTCAGCACCGAGAAAACACATGGTGAACGCACTGAAATATCATATCAAGGATAACCGGGTTTTTAAAACATTTACATAATCTCTTTGAAATATCCACGGTTCCCAAATCCAGAAATATCACAGAAACAACATATCTCAATGCGTATAATCAGGAAGCATGATGTATGTGACATATAAATGGAATGCAAGTATAACAGTATGTCATGCAACATGGAATAATAGTATGCACATACAAGGGTCATATCCTGATGCAATAATACTACTGTGTAGTGACATGGCAATTACCGATGAAGATGTGTGTGAGCTGGCAAGTAAGTGTACGTGGAACATACGCATCATCGGTAATGGTGCTGGTGTCCTAATAGCATGATATCAATAATGGAATATGAAACACAATAAGTATGCGATGCGGTGTAACAATAATAATATGCGGGAGCTGAATGCTAAAACACCATGATAGCTGAACTGCATCTAAAGTCATAAGTGTCATATAGCTACACCACTATAAGGTTGAGCTAAGCTAACAATAGGTAAGGGAAACCGCCTAACCTCTGAGTCGATACATATATATATACACACACACACACATATATATATATATATACATACATACATATATAGTCGGTGATCCCGCCTCGATAATATTACATCCGATACCATATCTCTAAAATCAGTTATTCCCAAGTCAAGAGGGCGGATCAATCATCAAATATAGCTCATACGTAAATCCGTCGTACGGCATCCCCAAATCTGGGTACGGGTCAATATCATATTCGTCATATCATTCATCTGGTATTCTCTTTATCAGATATCGTAATCTGGGTACTTACCTATGTCTAGTACAATGCTAACATCATTACTATAATCAAGATCTGATTACTGGTCGACAATCCCGTATAAATCGATATCATCAGCACATATCAGTATACCCCGCCCAAGGCGGCCTATTATAAATATCCTGTCATATCATATCATATCCTATCTCGTATCATAATCACATGTCGACCATTTTACATATTTATGTCACTATTCCTATGGCATCATTATCCCAAAATCCGCTAAAGCATCCGGATGTATCTTAAATAAAATTTTTATCATATCACCGATATCATAATCTCGTATCAATTATCATCGACTCATTTCCATCCCAAATATCATCCTCAAATCTGCATGTGAGCACATGGTCCCATACCCATGTGAACACAAATCTATATAGAATCTCATAAGCACATATGAGTAAGGATTTATGCAAGTATGTATGTGTGTATAGGTATGTGTAGTGCACCCACTACCTAGGGTTCTCGCGACACTAAATCATCCAAGTCCACCAATTATCCATCCTAAACATCAGTAATTTCCCAAACAACAGTATAATAATTATAGGCATGTATACGCATCCGTATACATCACCACGGACTGCGGGGGTGCTATACGTCATCCACCCGACTTCTCCCCGTAGATATAAATCTACTCATCTTTCTTTAAGCGTGCCCGTGCCGATGTCGCCATTTGCATCTCCAACGCTTCGACGCCATGTGGGGTACCTACAAGGATATCACACGCTAAAACACATTAAAACCATGTCGGAAACCAAAATGGTACACACTACGCTCATAGGTAAAAACCTGTAGCCTCGCGTGCAAACACAGCCAATGCTCACTGGTCGTTGGCGTTCAAACGCCACCCGACGGAAACGAATCATCGAATACCAAAATCCATACGAAAACAAGTCGTAAATCATACGCCAACTCATGAAAATCATCCCAGATTTTACCCTGGTTGGAATCAGTCAAAACTGCACATACCCAGGGTCAAGTTTACATGAAATAGGGCCTTTCACGCAAAACGAGGCAGTTTCACCCAGGTCTGGCCGCAAATTGCGGCCAGAATGAATAAAATTGCGGCCGTAAAAATGAGGTGGGGGCTAAGGCTTTGTGGGATGGTTTCAGGGTGCCTGCACAGCTTACTGCCAAGTCAATTTTATTTTAGGAGGTCCCGGGTGATAGCAGTTTCCAGAAAGGTCAAAAAGTCGACAAAATCGCTATAATACGCCAAGTTTAACAAATCTTGTAACTAACTGGAAATCTGGGATAACCTTGGTTAAATTGGTCCCAAATACACCTAATAGGTTTACACCAACCATCAAAACCAACACTTGGTCAAGTCTCACTCAAATTTATCTAAACTAGCACTAATCTACTTAATAACACTAAGTTTCAGCCATAAAACCAGAACTTGGAAAAATAGGAGTTGGGTTGCAAGATTATACCTCAAGAATGTCCTAGGATGAAGGAGAAGGGAAGGAGGAAGAAGGAGGAAGTAGGGTGGTGCTGCTGAAGTGCCCCGGGACTGAAGTTGCTGTTGCAACAGAGGCTGATGCTGGTTCTATTTTGGGTTGCTGCTGCTGCTGTAGTTATTTTATTGCTGTTGCATTGGTGTTGTGTTGTTGTGGTTTTGGTGTTGTGGAAATTGTTGTGGTGGTGTGGTGGTGTTGTATGTAGCTGCGGGGGTTTATGGTATTGCTGGGGCTGGTTCTGCAGCTTATTGCTGATGCTTTTTCTGCAGCTGCTGCTTGCAACTCTTTCTCTCTTTTGCTCATCTTTCTCTTTTCTTTTTTTTTTCTATGTGTTGCAGTAGCAGCTGCAACACTTGAAGAAGGGTATATATGGTGCATTGTGATGTGGTTAAAGGCTGATGCTGCAGTCGTTTTGCTAAAACCATAGGCTGAAATGCAACAGTAGGTGTAGGGGAGGGGCTGATTGGTGGCTAAAGTCAGCTATGGGGGGCTGAAGTTAAGCAGAATTTGGGCTGATGCAATGATGGTGCTGCTGTTGATGCGTGATTTTCAGCAGCTAATGTAGCTGTAGGTGTAGGGAGGCTGATTTGTGGCAGAAGTCAGCCATTGGGGGCTGAAAAATGATGATGGGAGTGTGCAAGTCAGCTATGGGGGGCTGAAAAGTCATGATGGGGGAGTGTAGATCAGCTATGGGGCTGATAAGTCTTGATGGGGTGGGCTGATTGTTACATCAGCTGCTGAATTTGCGCTGATGTATTCTTTGGAATGTTACAGTTGCGGCGTTGGGTTTCCCATAATCAATGCATACTCGCCACCCGGTTTGGGTGCGAGTGGGGATTAAATCATTTGTCTCGTTAGTGATGACCGTAATGCCCGACTTTTTAGGGACAACGTGTATCGGATTGACCCATTGACTATCGGAGATAGGGTAAATATACCACTATTTAGACATTTGACAATCTCTTTCTTGACAGCCTCCTTCATGACTAGATTTAATCACCTCTATAGATCCCTTGCTGGTTTGGCATCATTCATCATATGAATGTGATATTCAACAATTAGGGGACTAATCCCCTTGATTTCCGCCATCGTCCAGCCGAATACTTGCCGATTTGATTGCAAGACTGCGAGAAGGGATTTCTCTTGCTCTAAAGCTAGAGAGACCGAAAAGATAACTGGAAGAATCTCTTTTTCACCTAAGTAGGCATACTTGATGTGAGATGGCAGTGGCTTGAGTTCGAGCGTTGGAGGAGAAACAACTGAAGGTAAGGTCGGAGAACGGTCTCGAACTCAAAGGATTCCAAGAGAGGGTTTAAAGTGAGTGTATGCAACAGAGTCGGATGGTTTAATTAACTCATCTGAAAATTCAAAAGATTCAAACTCGGGTGGTGATATCTCAAGATCGTTCATAAATGTGAAGCACCCGTATTCTTTGTCGTGGTCAAAAGCAGCAGGTTCAAAGAAGAACGCACTAGTGGCGTTAAGATCACCATGATCAAACAGAAATTCTTGAAATTCATAATCATCGGGGGCGATCTCCTGAACGGAATAGATATCTAATAGATGAGCATTCAGTTTAGATGGCTGATTCCCTAATCTAAAAATGTTGAGTTCAATTTTAATATTACTAGAAGATAGGTTCATGGAACCACTTCGACAATTGATCACCGCATTTGAGATTGCAAGGAATGGGCAACCGAGTATCACCAGAATTTGATTTTGAGGATTGGCTACAGGTTGTCTATCTAAGATAATGAAGTGAACGTGTAATATGAAGTCCCCAACCATAATAGACACATTCTCTAGCTCACCCCTAAGATGGGTGATAGATCGGTCAGCCATTTGAAGAGTATAATGTGTAGGTTTCAGTTCTCCTACACTGAGTTGCTCATAAAATAAATAAGAAAGAAGGTTAACACTGGTACCGAGATCCAAAAGAGCGCGATTGATGTTCTTATCCCCAATGGTAATTGAAATCTTAGGACAACCAGTGTCACGACCCGGAAATGGCACGTGACTGGCACTTGAATCATATGAAGTCTATAGGGCTCCATCTAATTTAAGTAAACCAAAATCTCAGAAATCTAAACCATTTTTAAAGAAAGTGTTTTGATAAAATAAGCCGAATATGCGTTTTTAAAACATCAAGTCTTTTCTGAAAATTTCGGCAGAGTTTCCTTTGTAAATACTGGCCCCGAACGGGGTACAACATGATAAATATATGCATCAATGAAAAAAGGCATCCCCAAGTGGGAGCTAGCTCTTCGTCAATCGACGGCCACAACCACGCAAGCAATATAATATACAACGCCGAAGGGCGAGGATCAAAACTCAAAAGGAAACTCAAGATATCAATGAAAACCATAATAATACAACGCGCGACTCTAAGGTCGAAAGAATATACAACTCTGGTCTCTAAGTCTAAAATAAATATACATGTCTGGTTGATGGAGTTTACTAGATACAACTGAATAAAATAAATTACAATGGTGGTCATGATACAAGTGAACCCACATACTCAAGCAAATCACCAGGAATGGAAGCAGTGTGCCAGCAAAGCCGTAACAAAACCTGTACAGTGAAACCTATAAGAAACTGTGGCACAACGGGGGTGAGTTGCCAACTCGTGAGTAGAAAACATCACCGAGCAGAAATCGTATGTATGACTCATCCTAGGTCAATACGATCAAATATATATATATATATATATATATATATATATATATATATATATATATATATATAACCTCAAATGATAAAGTCTGAAGCATGAAAAGGTGGCAAGGGTAAACATCTATACATAAGTGTAATCCCATGTGCTCGTGTCAGTGCCTCAGGTAGCAATATATCATATGTATGAGGTATGAATGTAATATAATGAAAACAATATACATGTAAATGATGAAACAATTTTCTTGTTTTAGTGAGATTTCTGTTTATATAACACTAGGTATCATCAATGAAATTAACATAATCAGTGTCTAGCATCGACACAAAACATAAATCCCAATATCTCAGGCTCCGGCTTATCCGGACTGGCCTGTATCATCAAATCTCAATAGCTCAATATCTCAAATCTCAATATCTCAATATCTTAATACCTCAGGCTCCGTCAGTCCAGATCGGCCCATATCATCAATCACACGACCACGAACGGTATCCTCCGGATATCCGCCGCGCTAAACAATCACCGGTAGGAAGTCTGCCCTTGCTGGGCTCATCGACTACAACTCGAGCTTCTTGCCCCGGGATACCATACCGGGTCCACCATGTACCCAAGACGGTTCGTACTAATCCTCGAAACGGGTCTCAAAATCCAACAGCTATCATGAAAACTCATGGTGGACTACTCATACACCACGAGAAAACTGCAACTTGCATTTTTTAGAGAGAGAGAGAGAGAGAGAGAGAGAAGTTTATATATATTCTTGCGGTTTTCCCCCAAATCCCGAAATCTCATGAAAATCCAAAATTCGAAATCAAGAGTAAGTAAACAGTGAATATCGGCAAAAAGCCCCAAAATACTGCATAACCAATGAATATATGAATGCATCTAATATCATGAAATGAGTGCAATGGTTAAACTAGCATATGAAAGCGATAACATATTGCAACTATCAGCTAGCAGGCTATGTCAACGAAATAATATTCACTAAAGTGTACGTGACATGGCAATTACCGATAATGATGTGTGTGAGCCGGCAAGCAAGTGTATGTGGAGCATACACATCATCGGCAATGGTGCTGGTGTCCTGACAGCATGATCTCAATAATAGCATATGAAAACACAATATAAGCATGCAAATGCAGTGCGAACAGCAATACTATGCGAGAGCTGAATAATAAACACAACAATGAAGAGTCTACATCGATATAATATGTGTCATACAGTTTTGCCATTTGAAATAACACGAATCGTGGTGTTTAGAAAATAAGGGCTACGGTGTTTAAGAAATGATGCGTCTTTTGAAAATATCCGTATAATCCCTTGGCCTATTTT
Source organism: Agapanthus africanus (assembly GCA_030015575.1). Taxonomy (NCBI): domain Eukaryota; kingdom Viridiplantae; phylum Streptophyta; class Magnoliopsida; order Asparagales; family Amaryllidaceae; genus Agapanthus; species Agapanthus africanus. Next base: position 174,843,598 of record JASDDO010000026.1, on the reverse strand, counting down.
TAAAATATTCACGATTCGTTAGTTTTTAAATAGGTATGACCCGAGTCTAGTCTAACATCTACAAGTAAACTAAAAGACTAAACGAACAATCTAATCGAAAGGGTAAGGGAAAACCACCTAAATCTGAGTCGATACATATAAATATAATAGTCGGTGATCCCGCCTCAATAGTATCACGTACGATACAATATAAATATAACATGACATCCTTGTGTCAAGAGTGCGGATCTATCATCAATATATAACTCGTACGGTAAATCCATCGTACGGCATCCCAAATCTGGTTACGGGTCAAATATCACATTTATCTCATCTCTCATCTGGTATCCTTTTCATCATATATTATGATCGAGGGTACTGATCTAAGTCTAGTACTATACCGATACCATCTACAATATAAGAATGCGTGTGTATGAAAACACCACTCCTAAAGACCCACTAAACATCGTGTTGTATCTCATAATACGAACCACATCATATCACCGATCTCATGGCCTCAAGCCCAAATCTCATCGACTCATCTCCAATCCTAAGTACAATCCTCATAATCCATGTATATGTATACGTACACACACACACACACAGAGTCCCATACCCATGTGTGTGCGCGCGCGCGCGCGCGCGCGCATATCCCCATATATGTATATATAAATAAAAGTATGCAAGTGTGTGCGCGCGCGTGTGGGTGTGAACCTTATTCTAAGGTTCGCGACTAAGAAGCTAAACTAAGTTACTTCTAACTACCCTAAACTAAACCATGAACACAAAATCACATCTTAATAATCATTCACGTAATATAAAACACATATATAACCATATATATATATATATATATATATATATATATATATATATATATATATATATATATAAGCTATACTACGAACTGCGGGGGTGCTATACGCCATCCACCCGACTTCCCCCATAGATATATATCTACTCACCTTGCTCATTTCTTGCCGAAGTCGAAGTGCTTCGTCGTCTCGAAATCTATGCGGAGGTACCTATAATAATACACAATCGCAAATGCATATTAAAATAAAATCGGAAAACCAAAACGGCACCCGTTTCGCCTATAGGTCAAAACCTATAGCCTCGCGTGCAAAACACGACCAATAATCCTAGTCGTTGGCGTTCAAACGCCACACGACGGAAACAAAATATCAAATACCAAATTCCAAATCATTAAAAGTCACAAAACGAAATTAGAAACTTGGAAATATGCTCCAGATTTTACCCTGAGTCAAATTAGCCAATCTGCACATATGGAAGGTCTAATTCACTGGAGATAAAGCCCTGGAACAAGCACGAACCCAAACAGAAATGCCCAGGCCACAAATTGTGGCCTAAAGGGATAAATTTGTGGCCAAGTGAGTGATTTGGGGTCCTGGGTTTTGGTGGTACACTCCAGGTTGCCTGCACATCACTCTGTGTTTGCTAAATAATTTTCAGAGGTTCTGGGTGATAGCAGATACCAAAATACATCATAATTTCCATAAAATCTGCCGATGTCGGGGTTTCAAAGTTTGGGTTTGGGGGTTCTATACTCGGATTTTAGTCCAAAATGTTATCACTAAGGGCGGTTTAAGGTCACTACTAAGTCAATTACACTATCTCAATTCAAAATCCCTTCAAACCCTAACTAGGAATTTTCAAAGTTCACCAAACCGCATCAAAACACTTCTAAACTTGTATGGGTGCTAAGGTAATGGAAATACAAAGCTAATGGTGCATAAATTACCACATTTGGAAACTCAAGAAAATTCTTGAGTTTCCCCAAGTCTCCAAAATCCTTGCTTTCTTGGTCTAAAGTGTAGCTTGTGAGTTTGTGCATGCTTTTTGTGAAATGGAGATGAAGTTTTGATGAATTTTTGGTGGTGTTTGTGAGGGTTGAAGAGGAGGGGGAAAATGTGCTGCCATGGGAGAGGAGAAGGGGGAGAAAAATGAAGGGGATGAAGAATGAAGACTAGGTCAATGAACCCATCACCTCATTCTCTCTTCTCTCTCATGCCCATCCTTCCTTTTTCTATTCTTTTTTTTTGTTTTGTTTTCTTTTCTCTTCTTTTAAATTTAAAACCAAACCTAAATGATAAATAAAGAGAAACCATGATGGAAAAATACAATAAATGCGAAAAATGACACGGTGCATATCATGTGCACAAATCCGGCTTAAAGCACGATTAGCGATATTTTATCGCGATTAGCATTAAAATAGTGTATAATAAATCATAAAATTTCATAATTTGCTTAAATCCAATAAAGCACCCTCATTTCAGTAATTTCCATAATTTTCCCCAATTTATCGGTATTTAATTATACCGAAATATTAAAACATTCATTATATTTATTATTTAATTGTAAAAATTCCCAAAAATAATATTTTATTTTTCTGAAATGTTACAGTCTTCCCCCTTAAAGAAATTCGGTCCCCGAATTTAAATTTAAACACTCAAATACTAAAACATTTCAGTAAAAAGTCCAAGTCGTCGGGGCTCCGAAATTATTAATACATAAAACGCATCATAGCGCAATGCATGCGCATGAACAATAAGCAGATAACTCAAAATCGAAACTCCGTCAAGCATCCCACAATCATCGGAGTCATGGTGAAGAAACCAATGTAAAATCCAATACGAAAACCGACATGATATACATCAAAACTATATATGTAAACATCTGAAGGAAATGCATGCCAAAATTTTCACGTTGCTGTCCGATGCGCATAACACTGCACAATGACGGACGTCTATTATAAGAAAATAACCATATATGTATATATTCTTTGTTTAATATGCACGTCCCACCGTTTTGAAAACAATTTAGAAGGGTTTCCTTGTTTTAAACGTTTCGTGTTATATCAGACACGTAGGTAAATACTGAGACTATAGCTCTCTTTTTTGGAAATCCCTTCGATAACTATCAATGCATGCAAAATACATCCAGGTGCTTTCCTCTGACTAGTCCTGCTCAGTATGAAAACAAATAGTAAATATCATAAAAACGTACTTCTCCATAAGAAATCAATCCTAAAATGTGCATATGAATGCTACATGCGTCTGGTGCGCACGAAAATCAAAATCCATGAATGTGCCATACATGTGCACGGAAACAACATCTAAGTGCATCGGGTATGCACGAAACATCTGTCAAGGGCAACGGGCGTGCCTGACAGCAACATCAGGTGCATCTGATACGCACAAAGAAAAATCTAAATCATATGCATCCAACATGCACGAATCACTGTTAGTTTTGTATATACCCTAGATGCAATTGTTGTACATATGATGTATATTATAGTGGATGCTTGGATATATATATATTTAGAGAACTTTCTTGCTCGACATGATAGTATACTATCTGGTTTTACTTTGTCTTAACATGTTGACTTATATTGTGTTACTGTTTTGCTCTCACATGTTGATAAAGCCCTTAGGATATGCACTTGACTACTAGGACTATGATGCAGATCATACTAGTGGGGCCAAGGTAGTCCACGAGTACATCCTATAACTGTTCCTAGTCGAGGGTCTATCGAGACAGGGTATCGATACTCTAGAGTAGACTAGCGTACACGCATCTTGACCCATATGATGGGGCGATGGATGATCCTATATCCATTGGTGTTGGACATCAAAGATGGTGTACGGGTGCTCAGTGGAAACTTGGTACACTGAACGAACTTGCCGAGAACTCCTATATGGTATTATACTTATCGTCAGACAGCAGTTCTCCGGTGACACTGGTACAGGTTAGTCTGTAGACCCGAGATCGTCATAGAGTCTTGTGTGATTCCCACTGTGCTTTGATTTCCACCTTACCACGTCCAAGAAAGCATGCAAAACGGTGGCTTTTGGGTACAGTCCCGAATCACATGGAGGCAATGAGCGATAGGAGGGGTTTCGTCTCTCCCGGTATTGGGAGTTGATGTTACGCTGTGTTCGATTAGCTATAACTGGAAGTCCCTGGCCAGGGCTAATATGGAGATTTACTGGTAAGAGTTATCAGTAGTTTCTCGACCTGTTATGAGCCTCACATTGACATGACTTATCGGTTACTGGGGTCTGATGTTTACCACCCCTAGACTGGATATCCGACATATCGGACGAAGAGACCGGACTGTACGGTAGTGTTTACTGATTGGATTCGCAGGAGTATATACAAGCTTGCTTGTTGATCTTCGGGTCACTCAATACCCGGGCGACTGTTATGTTTAGCTGACCGCTTGCAGCTTGTAGGTGTTCGATATGAACATCACCTACTGCCGGCGTATTGACGAGTCTTTAGAGTCCTACATAGAGGTTTCCTGGCTCAGGAGAAACGGAGTAGGAGCACGTATGTGATATATGCGAGATAGAGATTGATACGTGTATGTGATACCGTATTCGATTATCGCGATATGTGATATCAACCGGTTAGATATGATATAGCCGGGTTAACGGATCAAGTATTGATTCGATTAAATATAATATATATATATATATATATATATATATATGTATGTATGTATGTATGTATGTATGTATTATGTGCTCACTTATATATTTATTATTCTCACTTGTGATACATTTAACATATATGTGATATATGTTTATTGTATTGTATTCTTTTGTTACATAAATATTATATATATGATATATAATATTGTAGTATGCTAGGTTATACATGCAACATGTATGTATGAGAATTATACCATGCTATATGTAATGTTTGGGTTTAAATATCTAAGTAATTCAAATTGTGGAAATGAATCATGGATGAAGCTTTATGAAGCTTGTAGATTACCATTGACCATGTCCACCCTTTTTGTTTTGCCCTAGATATTTCTAACCCAACCATGACTCGCTACAGTGACTGTGCAACCACGGCAAAAACTTGGTTTTGGCGGCGGTTCCACGGCGCCACTGTGGAGGCTTAGGACCGGCCCTTCAGCGACGGTCCGTAGGTGCTGGAGCATGCTACCGGGAATTTTTAATTTTTGCTCAAGTGTTGAGCTCACTGGGGTATTTTAGGAATTCGTTGAATCGATCGAATTGTGTAACTTCTCCTAGATATCTGTGTTGTTATATGTTGTTGTGATATGTTATATTGGATCGTTGTGTATTGAATAGCCGGGGGTTTTATGTGAGATGAGAGTTTTCTTTTTCATTCATATAAAATTCATTGTATGTAATATTCTTTTATTGGGGCACTTCCGGGTTGAGGATGCTGTCACCATTGTATATTATTTACTTTTCCGCATTAGGATAGATCCAAGACGGAGAGCACAAGTAACCGGGTTCTAGGGTCCAGTGGAAGGCCATCTCGAGGAGTCGAGACCGGGTCTCCTAACCCTAGAATTGGGAGGGTTACTTGCCACTCTCGTAGAGGTCTAGGGATGTGGGTTTGGCTATTCATCGCTACCGTGGAATCCGTGTTTTATACAGGCTCAAACTAAAACACGGACCTCCTAGTATATCCAATATTTCATATGTTATCTTCTGCTGCTGATATACTGTGATGTGATTATTTTATATGCGTGAGACGAATGCTTATACTATATATATGATATATAAATATTACTGCTTTCGTTTCTTCTGTGATGCTTAAGAAGCTTAAATGATGGGATTTCATTAATGAGATTAATGGAAAGAAAAGAAACCTAAAAGATGTTGTAGAATCAAATTTTATAAAAAGGGTAGCTCTAGATTTTGCATTGCATAGCGATATTCCTTGTAGAATATCCAGCACCATATTCGATAAGGAAAGAGCTGAGATCCCTTCACCGGGAGTGACCTCTTTAGCGAAACTAGCAGATGCTACAACTCACTCGGTTTTGTTTTTGACTGCTTCTATAGTTCTTGCTTTGCATAACGGTATTCCTCGTAGAATATCCAGCACCTTATTCGATAAGGAAAGAGCCGAGATTCCTTCACCGGGAGTGACCTCTTTAGTGGAGCTAGTAAAAGCCTCAAAAACACTCCTTTTCAAAATCACTTGTTTCTACAACGATACCAAGTTCGTTACGATAAAAAGGTTTTCAGAAAAACCTGTCGTAGCCCTCCGTCATTTCAGATAAGTCCTACTTAGTATTCGTGTTGCGTTTGTTGGCCTGTGTCAAGGCGTAGTGTGCGGTAGCTAAGTAGTACTTATCTGCAACATAAGATGTGATTGGATTAAGGTAGTCGTACGACTTTGTTGGCCTGCGTCAAGGGTTGTGCGGGTGGGTTTAATTCAATCAGGAAATGACGGGTTGAACTTGACTAGCAGACTATGGTTTGTTGGCCTGCGTCAAGGTCATAGCATGCCAGAGGAAAAAGCATTATCGGGAATTTCAAATGTTGAAATTTGCAATGAGATTGCATACCTGCTATGAGATAGTTCGATCCCGATACCCACTGCGAGTAAAAGTTACTCCTGCAAGAGTTTTACACAAGACAATTAGCCGATCAAGTAGGTGTCTAGAAAGGTGTTAACAGGGTTATGCCTCTGGGAAAACGAGGTTTATTTTAATTAGATCCGTGTGAAAGCACGGGGAACCTCCCTCAAAGTACCAACACTGACCTGGCTGAAAAATTGGCGAACTTATAAGGTGTAATTAATCCCAGCTAATCTTACCTTTTTGGGTTTGAAAGAAGATTTGATAAAACCAGTGGGAGCCATCCTGATTAGATAAGATAAAAACCAATCTAATCTTGCAAGAGAGCACGCTAAAGTGTTTTCTTCTCTCTCACTTCAGGTAGCGACCATATCAGGCCTTAATCAAGATAATAATATGGATGTATTGACCGAACCCGCTTTAATACTGAGCAGGGGAACGTTGGTTCCGTTCTTTCTTATAATTATTATAAGATTGAACAGGAAATAGGGGAATACCAGAATTCACACGCCACCCAAACGAAGAATAAACATATTGATGCATCTTCTTCGGATGTGTTAGTTATCGAGAACTGTTTCTCAGTTCACTCTACGTCCTGGGCAGTAGATAACGGATCAGGATCCCACATATGCAATATATTGCATGGGCTAAAGAGAGGTAGAGAACTGGGAATGGGTGATCATTCCGTAAGAGTAGGGAATTGTGCAAATGTTGCAGCCAAAGCAGTTGGCGAATATCACCTTGTATTACCAAGTGGTAATACATTGATTCTGAACGAATGCTATTACATACCGAGCATGATATGCAACATTATATCAGTTTCTTTATTAAGTAAAGAAGGATACAATTTTGTAGTACAGGAAAATGTTATGAACATCTTCCTGAATCAAAAGTTGATTGGATCAGGCTCGTTACATAATGGCATATATATTCTAAATCAAACCACAGTTCTTAATATGCAGAACACACACAAGAGGAAGAGTTCAGAAATGAACGAATCCTTCTTGTGGCATTGTAGACTTGGTCATATCAATGCGACACGACTTGATAAGTTACATAAAGATGGTTATTTAAATACGTTCGAATTATCATCTTATGAAACTTGCCATTCATGTCTCAAAGGCAAAATGACCAAAACTCCGTTTAGTGGACACGGAGAAAGAATTACGGAACTTTTGGGACTGATACATAGTGATGTATGTGGTCCTATGTCTACACATGCCAGGAATGGTTCCTTATACTTCATTACATTCACTGACGATCTCTCAAGATACGGACATGTGTTCCTGTTGAAACACAAGTCTGAAACTTTTAAGAAATTCAGAGAATATAAGAACGAAGTAGAGAACCAAACGGGTAAAAGTATTAAGATCCTTCGATCTGATCGAGGAGGAGAATACATGAGCAATGAGTTCCTGGACTATCTAAAAGAGAATGAGATTATCTCTCAGCTTACTCCTCCTTATACACCACAGCACAACGGTGTATCGGAACGGAGGAATCACACCCGATTAGATATGGCGCGCTTTATGATGAGCACTGCTGAGTTACCTATTTCCTTTTGGGGATATGCACTGGAAATAGCTGCAGACCTATTGAATATGGTTCCTACCAAATCTGTGCCAACCACTCCATATGAGATATGGAAAATAAAGAGACCATATCTTAATTATGTTAAAGTATGGGGTTGTCCGGCATATGTAAAAACACAGAATCCGGACAAGCTCGGGGCAAGGTCTTTTCTGTGTAAGTATATTGGATATCCCAAACATTCGCGCGTGTATATCTTCTACCACACCGAGGAACAAAGGTGTTTATTTCTCGGCATGCCACCTTTTTGGAAAAGGAATTTCTTGAAAAAGAAATTAGTGGCAAGGAGGTAGAACTGGAAGAAGTTCCAGATACACAAACTGCAACAGAAGAGTTGGTAGAACCAGAGGATTCAGTAGTTCCCGACAAACCCCCGCCTCTCTGTCGATCTAGTAGGGTTCCTCATCCACCTGAAAGATACTATAGTTTTCTCATTGATGGTGGGAGCAAGGATTGCATCATAGAAGATAATGACCCGACTAGCTTCGAGCAGGCCATCACGAGTGGGGACTCTGTGAAGTGGCTGGATGCAATGCGATCTGAGATAGAATCCATGTACACCAACAAAGTATGGACTTTAGAAGTTGCTCCTGAAGGGGTAAAACCCATTGGGAGTAAATGGATCTTTAAGAAGAAACTTGGTGTAGATTGAAAATTTGAGACTTTCAATGCTAGACTTGTTGCAAAGGGTTTTCGTCAACAACCAGGTGTGGATTATGACGAAACCTTTTCTCCAATGGCTATACTTAAGTCCATCCGGATCCTACTTGCCATTGCTGCATTCCATGACTATGAAATCTGGCAAATTGATGTTAAGACTGCCTTTCTAAATGGTGATTTAGAGAAACGCGTGTACATGACTCAGCCAGAGGGTTCCGTAGACAGTGGGAGCATCGGAAAGGTGTGTAAGTTGCTTAAATATATCTATGGGTTGAAACAGGCATCGCGGAGTTGGAACATATGTTTTGATGTGGTAGTCAAAGAGTTTGACTTCATCAAAAACATAGATGAACCTTGTATATACAAGAAGGTGGCAGAGAGTAAGGTTGTCTTCCTCGTATTGTACGTGGATGACATACTCTTGATAGGAAATGCTGTTCCTATGCTGCACTCGGTCAAGCTCTTCTTATCACATAGATTCTCAATGAAAGATCTAGGTGATACCTCCTGCATTTTGGGGATTACGGATATTGGGATTGTCCTAATCCAGGTACATTGACACCATACTGAAGAGATTTAGTATAGAAGAATCCAAGCGTGGGAATTTACCCACAATCTCTGGACTCACTCTCTCTAAAGAGATGTCTCCTAAGACTGATTTGGAGAGAGCTCGCATGCAAGGGATACCCTATGCTTCGGCAGTAGGCTCTATCATGTACGCGATGCTATGTACCAGACTCGATGTAGTACTCACTAAGTGTAGTGAGTAGGTATCAAGCAGATCCAGGAGAGGATCACTGGACAGCTGTGAAGAACATTCTCGAGTACTTGAGAAGGACTAAGGAGATGTTCTTGGTGTATGGTAACGGAGAACCCCAGGTGGAGTCCTTTACCGATTCGAGCTTCCAGAGTGATAAGGACGACTCTAAGTCGCACTCGGGATTTGTCTTTACCCTAAATGGAGGGGAGGTTTGTTAGAAAAGTTCCAAACAGGAAACCGTAGCAGACTCGACGATGGAGGCTGAATACATTGCTGCCAACGATGCTGCCAAAGAGGCTGTCTGGGTGAAGAAGTTCATCACTGAACTTGGTGTGGTTCCGTCCATTGAGCATCCAATACCTCTGTATTTTGATAACAATGGACCTGTGGCTTTGGACAAGGAACCCAGGTCCCATCAGAGATCCAGGCATATTCTGAGGCGGTATCACCTGATCCGGGAGATAGTTGATCGCCGGGAGATCGAGGTCAGGAGAGTAGATACGAAGGACAACACTGCTGATCCATTCATAAAGGCCATTCTCCAGATACAATTTGAGATACTTTTCGGGATGTTGGGTATGAGATACTACAACAGCTAGCCTTAGTGCAAGTGGGTGATTGTTAGTTATGTATATGCCCTAGAGTCCATTGTTGTACATATGATGTTTATTATAGTGGATGATTGGATATATATAGAGAGGACTTTCTTGCTTGACATGATAATATGCTATCTGGTTTTACTTTGTCTTAACATGTTGACTTATATTGTGTTACTGTCTTGCTCTCACATGTTGATAAAGCCCTTAGGACATGTACTTGACTACTAGGACTATGATGCAGATCATACTAGTAGGGCCAAGGTAGTCCACGAGTACATCCTATAACCGTTCCTAGTCGAGGGTGTATCGAGACAGGGCATCAATACTCCAGAGTAGACTAGCGTACACGCATCTTGACCCATATGATGGGCGATGGATGATTCCATATCCATTGGTGTTGGACATCAAAGATGGTGTACGGGTACTCAGTGGAGACAGGGTACACTGAACGGAATCGCCGAGAACTCCTAGATGGTATTATACCTATCGTCAGATAGCAGTTCTCCTGTGACACTGGTACAGGTTAGTCTGTAGACCCGAGATCGTCATAGAGTCTTGTTTAATTCCCACTGTGCTTTGATTTCCACCTTACCATGTCCAAGAGGGCATGTAAAACTGTGGCTTTTAGGTACAGTCCCGAATCACATGGAGGCAATGAGCGATAGGAGAGGTTTCATCTCTCCCGGTATTGGGAGTTGATATTGCACTGTGTTAGATTGGCTATAACTGGAAGTCCCTGGTCAGGGATGATATGGAGATTTACTGGTAAGAGTTATCAATAGATTCTCGACCCATTATGAGCCTCACATCGACACGACTTATCGGTTACTGGGGTCTGACGTTTACCACCCCTAGACTGGATATGCGACATATCAGACGAAGAGACCGGACTGTACGGTAGTGTTTACTGATTGGATTTGTTGCGCCACGGCAGCGCCCCGGCCGTCTATCCGAGGCCAAAATGCGGAATCAAAAATTTTTCTTAACTTTAAACCGGTGCTACCGTGGACAATAAACCCGGATCGTAACCATTAACCCAATGCTAGCTAACAAGAGATGGGATAGAGAGTTATACCAAGCGATCCGTATCCTTCGGTCTTCGTCTCCACTCCGATCTCCCGCGGAATCTCCGTTCGTCACCTCCTCGTCGGAAAGGCACCACGTAGCCGGGTTCGTATACGGGCTCCCACCTCTGGACCGAGGAAACTCAAGCGCGAAGTTGGCTAGCCGACGCGTCCAAGAGTACTGTAGGTGTAGTGTAGTGGCTTGTCTCTTTGGGGTTTGTGAAGTTGCCATGGATGTGGAGGTGTAGGAAGAAAAATGAACCTTTGAAAAAATGGAGCTATCATTTTCTTGCAAGGAATGAGATGAAGGAAATATGCCACACATCAAAAATGAACCTCTCATCTCTACTCTCAAATATGGCCGGCCAAACATGAGGGAGTGTATCCATGAAGGGAGGTGAGTGTAGGAGAGGAATAAAGGTGACCACACCCCAAAAGCAATGATAACAAAGTCACACTAAATCAAATCTAATTGTAATCTTAATTAATGCAAGTGAGGTGATGGAAAAAGAATATAATCATGAAGGAACTATCATGAAGCCATCATATGCAAGAAAACTCTCCACAATAATTTATTTGCAAACTTGCAAATAATCCCCCTCCACCAGAAAGTCCGGCCATGAAGGAACAAAAGAAAACCGGCCGGAACGGAATGCAAACTGGCAACTTCAGAAAACTGATCCTGTAATAAATCACAGGAAAACCCCGCGACTGTATAAACATACCCGCATTTGTATTCCCACCGAATACAAATGCAAAGAGACAAAACTACACTGTCTAATACTAGGATCCGGCTTAAACCAAAGCCGGCTAGTAAAATCCATCCGATCACGATCCGTGCAATACCGCACGTAACTGATCGAACCCTGCCATATCTCCATACGACCTTTACAGCATTTCGCCAGAAACTTGAGTAACTGTCTGTGTGGGGGACTCTAAAGACTCGTCAATACTATGTCTGTGTATTTAACCACTAGCACGTCAGAGGTATTAGCCATACATGACGGGCCACCAGCTATTGACCAAAAGGGACGTCGATGAGCGAACTCATCCTGACATCCTACTGAGCCTGTCAGTGACAATATCTGTACAGTCCGGTCCGTTCGTCTATGAGTATCGCATGGTGGGCCTAGGGGGTTGGTAAAAGTCAGACCCCCAAAAGCGGTACAAGTCGTGTCGGAGTGTAGCCCAGAACACCCTGAGATACTACTGGAATACCTACCAGTAAATCTCCTGTCTCGGCCGAGGGCTTTGTGTAATGGCTCTCCTAGACACAGCGCGACCTCACCCCCAATACCGGGAGAGACGAACCCTTGCAGATCCGCTCACTGCCTCCATGTGGCTCGGGACTGTACCCAACTAAAACCTGTTTGCACGACTCCTTTGAGCCGTAGTAAGGTAGTAATCAAAGTACAGTGGGAACTCACACGAGACAAATGACGATCTCAGGTTGATGAACTAACCTATACACATGTCACCAGGGAACTGCTATCCGACGTCAGGTATAAGACCAACTAGCAGGTTCCCGACGAGTCCTGTCCGGTGTACTCATAACCCAATAAGCACCTGTATACATCTTAGGTGAACCAACTGACACCAGTGGCTTGTGAGACCGGCCACCGCCCCTCTTCGGAGTATCGACTGTATACACTAGTCTACTCTGGAGTATCGATGCCCCGTCTCGAAACTCCCACGATTAGGGACCTTTTAAGGATGTGCTTATAGACCCCAGCTCCCACGTATATGATCGCCATTATACTGCTGGCCGTCAAGCAAGAATCCTAAGGGCTCTATCGACGTGTAATAGTGAACAGTAATGTCACCTAAAGCAGTACACGATGATAAAGATAAACTAGATAGCATACTATCATCTTGAGTAAGACTGTCCTACCGGTATAGGTCCTCCCTCAATCATTGCAATCACGTGCCTGTGATCCAATAATTGATTCTGAGGGCACTATCTCTAACAATCTCCCACTTGCACTCAAGGCTAATTATTGCGATGTCGCATACTCACAGCTCGTGTGATATCGAACACCCAGCTCCTCTACTAGTCAGTCTCACAAAGCTCGTTTGTGAAACTATTGCGTTCGAGGAATAGCCTCAGTGAGTGGATCCGCCCTCATGTTTCTTTCTATGTCTCTCTATATCTCAAGTTCACGGAGAAAGCCATCTCCCGAAATGAGCAATACCTGTCTTAGAATATGTCTGGATGTCTGATGGGACCTAGTTCATAAATGAACTCCAAATCCAAACTTCTTAGACTGTATCGTCAACTGAACTTAATCAGTATCCTGCGCCATCCTTCCCTCAGTATCTGCCTGGACCACCTGTCCAAAATACTGCCCCTCGTTAGAGAGAAAACTATAATTCTGATAGCCACTCTGCCATCCAGGTCACCTTGAAAGCCTGGAATGATAACCGTCTCCTAAAGGAGGATGCCGTTATCAAATCCCTAGAACATCAACTTATGTTCTAAAATTGCTTCCGATTGTTTCTCCAGGATTGGTTTAATATCTTCTTATTGCATCTACTGCAAGAATAACATCTGGTGTGGTACTTGACACCTCCTGATTGACTCAATTGCCTAAGCAAGTGATCTGCCAATCATGCACATCCCTCTCTACTTTAGTCTATAAGACACCTTTAGAGAGGGTGACTCCATCACCCGCAGGTACACTACTGTGCCAGGAGTCGTCCATTCTAAATACTCATAGAATGCTGTCTAAGTACCCAGATTGGGAAACTACCCAAATCTAGATCTAAAACTATAGATCTAGTAACCAGAATGTCTGATATAATGTCCAAGTCCTATGTGGAGAAAACACTGTGTGACAACCAAAGTATAACCGATCGTAGTATAGGAATATCACTTCCTACTCTGTATATGTCATCCAAATACCAGGACATCACATCCTACTACCTTCTTAACAGATCCATCCCTTATTCTGATGAAGTCAAACCTACGACTGTCACATCAGAAATAGATGATCTATCTCCGCTATATCTGCTTTAGTCCATAGACATAAGCCACCTCTCCACCAATGCTTCCGCTGCTCCCACTGACCACGACAACCCTCTGGCAGAGTCATACACACGTACACTTCTAAAGCAAGTTTAGAACGACGCTATACTCATCCTCCTGCCGGGTCTCACAGTCTGGAACAAGAGCAATAGCAAGTCTGGGTAAACAAGAACCTCCCTGTCACCGTCCTTGAGGCTACCGGAGTACCTCTCGGGTGCCTGAGGTTACCCACCATATTTGCGGAGTGGCCAATGGAATGTCAAATCAGATTGAATCTTTAGGTTCTTATCAAATCTTCAGTAATCGTTTGCGGTTCTGGAATCACTCTCAGTTCTACCATACTCCCACTACTGTTTTCTGAAAAATCCATTTTTATTCAAACTGTGGCAAGTCAAGAACAATATCACTATTGATCTTCCAGATGGTAGAAAGTCAACCCTCGTCATAGCCTGGGTCAACCCACAAACAGCCATTACAGAAACGTGCCTAGAGTTATCCAGAGTCTGGTTTTAAGCATAAGTCGGACAACTCTCCGTACCTTAACAATATCAAGATATGAACTGTTCTATATCCAATATAGAAACAGAGGCACTGATTTAATTGAACCAGATTCAAACCATGCAGCTGTCTCCAGTGCATGTCAACTAAATGGAAGGAGGCCGATCAGCGTTACTCAACTTAGGAGTACTTCCAATTATGAGTAACCTGAAAGAGAAACAAGTTCTCTTAATCATTACTATCATTTGAATACCATACACAAGTATCTACATCTTCGATCACCTTGAAGAATCCCGATACTTGCAATAACTGGTTCTCTACTTTATTCTTATACCTATAATTCCAAAAAACTTAGACATTGCATTTCTACGAAACACATGTCTAAGTACTAGAGAAGTCACAAGTAAACAGAATATAGTACGAGTACCAAGCCCTCTGTCCTAATGGACACTGGACAACATACAATACTCTGTATAAGTCTCCTGAGTTGAGTAACTCAAACCTTGTGCGTCGTACGTTGAAAACTGTACTGTGGTTATGAAGAATTACACCGCTGTTTAATACTCCTTACCTAACCATCCACTGATACAGGTAAATGTCATAGACATAATCTCAAAAAGGTATATCTCACTCTATAAAATAGACGTACAGATATATCAATTTGAAATTGGTGCATAACAACGGATATTCAAAACCAAATGTCTGCCGTCCGGCAAACAACCCGGGCGATTTCCTCAAATATCACCAATTACAACGAATTCCGATATAATGAGGATGATCACCTAATTTCCAATAACTTACTCCCACTCATCATCTGTAAAACCATACAGATGTAAGAATCATACCTGGTAAATACATACCCTGGAGTAAGGACTAATCGGGAAATCAGTTTTCTTCTAATAGTACACAGTGAAACTGAAACATTGAAATGTTTCGAGGGGTATCCTGGTATTCCTAGTAATGCCTCTTCCATTATCCAGATTCACAACTGTAACCGTGCATTTCTTTGCCATCTCTCCAAATCCCTTTATATGTCTTTAGTCGTTACCTTCTGTACACCCTTTAGGCCAAATGGTTTTCTTCCTTCCCTACCGTTCGGCACCAGCCTATGGTTTGGAAGAAGACTATCCAATAAGCATAATGGGTGTACTGTCCTAATCCTAGGAGCACTCGCAATGCGAGAGAAGGTGATGATAAAAGACAACCGAATAAACCTTATTCCTATTTCTCCTGAACCAGAATCCATCCCCGAACTGGAACAAGTTCCTTTCGAGTTCGTATATAACCATACGATGGAGTATCCAAATAACTGTGGATCTTCGTAGTGATACGGAGTGTCCTGGAGAAATACAAAGGTGAAGTGGGAGTGGTAAAGAAACACTTGGTTTGGTCGTGAATATCAGTCGCATTTTACTTTGCCCTCTTACTAATCCCTTTCTTTGTCTTTACTTAATACTTTCTATACACCGTTTAGGCTAATTGGTTTTCTTCATTCCCTACCGTTCAGCACCTTCCTATGGTTTGGAAGAAGACTATCCAATTTGCGTAATAGGTGTACTGTCCTAATCCAAGGAGCACTCGTAACTTGAGAGAAGGTAAAAGAAAAAGACAACTGAATAGTCCGATTCATTTTCTCCAGAACCGGAAACCATCCTCGAACTTATCCCTTCGAGTTCGTATATAACCATACGATGGTTTTGTCCAATGGAAGTGGACATTCGTATTAATACGGGGTGTCCTGGAGAAAAGGGTAAAAGTAGGAGTGGCAATGAGGTATGCAACTCTGACAATCCAAAACGCCAGTCTTATAAGAAGGTTCGGTTAACTTGGTCACTGAGTCATAGTCTAGGGTCGGGCCAATGGTCGCTGCCAAAGAGAGAGAGAAAAGAAACACTCAGCGTGCACTCTAACCTAGATCAGAATGGTTATCACTTTATCTAATCTGAAAACCTCCCACTGTAATCTCAAATTCTCCTCCAAACCTGAAAGAAGAATTAGTCGGGATCACCCAAGGAGTAAACCAACTCATCAGTGGGAATCGGGATCCAACTATCATCGCATGATAACGTGATGGAATCCACTCACGTCACCACACTCCAGAAGGTATGCGCATGCCTGGAAAGTTTCAGTTTCTTTAGAAACTCCCGATGTATGTTTTTACCCCTAGGACCCAAGTGACCTTGACTGAGCCAACATATCAAAGGATCCTAGTCAAGTTCAACCCGTCATTATCTTGATTGCATTAGACCCACCCGCACGAGTCCTTGACTGAGCCAAAATGACCGTACGACTGTCCTAACCAATCGCATATCCATAAGACAGAAAAGCATTACAGAACTACCGCACACTACGCCTCGGCTGAGCACGACATACGTAGCACGAATACTAAGCAATACCAATCTGAAATGACGGAGGGCTACGGCTGGTTTTTGGCGAAAAACCTTTAACGTAATGAACTTGATATCGCTGAAGGAACCGGATAACTTTTTATAAAAATATAGTGACGAAAACCTTTGCTAAAGAGGTCACTCCCGGTGAAGGGATCTCGGCTCTTTCCCCGTAGAATGAGGTGCAGGATATTCCAACTGAATACCACGATGCAAAGCAAAAGTAAATGACTATAGTGAAGTTATTGCCCTGACGCAAACTTCTGTCCAAGGGGTCACTCCCGGTGAAGGGATCTCGCTTTTGCCTCGTCGACTGAGGTGCTGGATATTCATAACCGAATACCACTGTGCAAAACAAAAGAGAACGTCCTTGCATTAACAGCTTTTTTGAAAAATGTTCCAACAACATCAGAATAGGTTTGTTTAACTTGCATTGATCCGAATCAATGCAGTCCCATCAATTGATCACACCAATAAAGA
Organism: Agapanthus africanus; assembly: GCA_030015575.1. NCBI lineage: Eukaryota > Viridiplantae > Streptophyta > Magnoliopsida > Asparagales > Amaryllidaceae > Agapanthus > Agapanthus africanus. The sequence goes on along the minus strand of JASDDO010000026.1, from coordinate 174,826,180 downwards.
ACGAAAATAATGATGTACGTATATGCCATCCGCATTCGCTACTGGGTCCCGTCATCACCCGTTAGGTTACTTAACTAATGATAGAGCGGGGACTGGACTAGCGCGGATGCAAAACATATACAACATCTACTAGTATATATATAATATATAATTTTCGCTCAAGGCGTGATAAAATATGCAGCATCACAGAAATGTAACCAGCATCACAGAACATCAACGTGAATGTCACGTTCGCAAATCCGTCTAACCGGGCTATAGCAGTTAGACAGGATTTACCGATCAAGTGACATTCATGGTCGCAGATATAATGTATATACTGTGAACTAATGTGTTTAAAATTTCGATCGATCAAATTTATCCAAGTGGGCCCCAAGCATTACTGTAGCACTTAAAGAAAATCTGGGCCCAAAAAGAATATTCCAAAAACCCCATTTTCAACCCAGATGCTCACTGAAAAAATTTGGTCCAATGAATAGTTAAAATGGCCGCGGAACCGCGGCAAAAACGTGGGTTTGGCCGCGGTTCCGCGGTGGAATAGTGACATAACGCGACCAAATTTTCACAGAATGCTAAGAATTCCCTGCACATGTCTCTGCAATGTACTGAAAAAATTTTGGAGCAAAAAATAAATCGACAGAAAACAGATGCACATGAAATCGGGTTTTCTGAAAATTTGTTCGATCGAGTTCTAAACATACTAGAGCAAGCTAGACTAGGTTAATGGCGTGGCTCTGATACCATGTTGCGCCACGGCAGCGCCCCGGCCGTCTATCCGAGGCCAAAATGCGGAATCAAAATTTTTTCTTAACTTTAAACCGGCGCTACCGTGGATAATAAACCCAGATCGTAACCATTAACCCAATGCTAGCTAACAAGAGATGGGATAGAGAGTTATACCAAGCGATCCGTGTCCTTCGGTCTCCGTCTCTACTCCGATCTCCCGCGGAATCTTCGTTCGTCACCTCCTCGTCGGAAAGGCACCACGTAGCCGGGTTCGTATACGGGCTCCCACCTCTGGACCGAGGAAACTCGGGCGCGAAGTTGGCTAGCCGACGCGTCCAAGAGTACTGTAGGTGTAGTGTAGTGGCTTGTCTCTTTGGGGTTTGTGAAGTTGCCATGGATGTGGAGGTGTAGGAAGAAAAATGAACCTTTGAAAAAATGGAGCTATCATTTTCTTGCAAGGAATGAGATGAAGGAAATATTCCACACATCAAAAATGAACCTCTCATCTCTACTCTCAAATGTGGCCGGCCAAACATGAGGGAGTGTATCCATGAAGGGAGGTGAGTGTAGGAGAGGAATAAAGGTGACCACACCCCAAAAGCAATGATAACAAAGTCACACTAAATCAAATCCAATTCTAATCTTAATTAATGCAAGTGAGGTGATGGAAAAAGAATATAATCATGAAGGAACTATCATGAAGCCATCATATGCAAGAAAACCCTCCATAATAATTTATTTGCAAACCTGCAAATAACCCCCCTCCACCAGAAAGTCCGGCCGCGAAGCAACAAAAGAAAACCGGCCAGAACGGAATGCAAACTGGCAACTTCAGAAAACTGATCCTGTAATAAATCACAGGAAAACCCCACGACTGTATATACATACCCGCATTTATATTCCCACTGAATACAAATGCAAAGAGACAAAACTACACTGTCTAATACTAGGATCCGGCTTAAACCAAAGCCGGCTAGTAAAATCCGTCCGATCACGATCCGTGCAATACCGCACGTATCTGATCGAACCCTGCCATATCTCCATATGGCCTCTACAGCGTTTCGTCCGAAACTTGAGTAACTGTCTTTGTGGGGGACTCTAAAGATTCGTCAATACTATGCCTGTGGATTTAACCACTAGCACTTCAGAGATATTAGCCATACGTGACGGGCCACCAGCTATTGACCAAAAGGGATGTCGATGAGCGAACTCATCCTGACACCCTACTGAGCCTGTCAGTGACAATATCCATACAGTCCGGTCCGTTCGTCTATGAGTATCGCATGGCGGGCCTAGGGGGTTGGTAAAAGTCAGACCCCCAAAAGCGGTACAAGTCGTGTCGGAGTGTAGCCCAGAACACCCTGAGATACTACTGGAATACCTACCAGTAAATCTACTGCCTCGGCCGAGGGCTTTGTGTAATGGCTCTCCTAGACACAGCGTGACCTCACCCCCAATACCGGGAGAGATGAACCCTTGCAGATCTGCTCACTGCCTCCATGTGGCTCGGGAATGTACCCAACTAAAACCTGTTTGCACGACTCCTTTGAGCCGTGGTAGGGTAGTAATCAAAGTACAGTGGGAACTCACACGAGACAAATGACGATCTCAGGTCGATGAACTAACCTGTACACATCTCACTAAGGAACTGCTATCCGACGTCAGGTATAAGACCAACTAGCAGGTTCCCGGCGAGTCCTGTCCGGTGTACTCATAACCCAATGAGCACCTGTATATATCTTAGGTGAACCAACTGACACCAGTGGCTTGTGAGACCGGCCACCGCCCCTCGTCGGGGTCTCGACTGTATACACTAGTCTACTCTGGAGTATCGATGCCCCGTCTCGAAACTCCGACGACTAGGGACCTTTTAAGGATGTGCTTATAGATCCCAGCTCTCACGTATATGATCGCCATCATACTGCTGGCCGTCAAGCAAGAATCCTAAGGGCTCTATCGACATGTAATAGTGAACAGTAATGTTGTTGGGTTAGCCTAGCACCTCATGAAGGGTTTGGAAGCATCACATGAACCAAAAGTTGAATTTTTAGGGTGCTAAGTTAACGAACATAGAATCGTTCCTAGAAAATTAGGGTTTCTAAAACTTTTGCATATCAACATAAGCAAGAAAAGCTAGGGTTTTGAGAGTACAACCTTTGTAGCTCCCTACACTAGACTTCTCGGCTACTTGGGATTTGGAAACGGGTCCGCTTGAACTCCTCTAGGTCACTGATGATCCACCCGGAGTCCGCTTTGTCCAAGCTTGCAACTTCACCCGATCAAGAGAATGAAATGAAGCTAACACTCCAAACAAGTGGGCTAGACATGTGTAGAATGATTTTGTGGTTCTCTTTCTCACTTCAAAATCCTTTCTTGATGAGTATATTGCTCACTACAAAAATCTAGAGAGCAAAATGAGAGAGGAAGAAGAAGATGATGGCTATATCTTTTTCAAGAGTGAATGAATAACTCTTATCCAAGAAAAATGAAAATATATGTTTATATATTTTTTTGTTCTCATCTCAAACCATGGTTTAAAAAATGAATATATAATTGAACTTGAGTTAAAACACAAAAGGAAAGTTTACCATTGGTTAAAAGGTGGGTGAGGATGGTTAGGTCAAAAGAAGAGTGTAGAAACAAATCAATAATGAACCCTTTTTCTTTCCTTTTATGTTTTAGTATAAATACAATAATAATCCATATTAAAACCATGGTGTGAGTCTTATATTGCCACCATTTTCCATGTATAATCAACCATGATAGATGATGTATGTATGTTTGCATGTATCCACATCCATATGTGCATGAAACTAAAAGAAAGAAAGCATACATGCATGCATACATCCATCATGTAAAAGAAAGGATTTCAAGTGAGAAAACTAATGGTTAAATGATAAATCAACACTTGATTTATCAATCCGGCCATATCACATATGACCCCACCAAAAGCAAGCCGCCCGATCAATATACGGTATCCTATACGCGTATTTTAATCGGGTCCATGCGCATATCGCATACGCGCACCACAACGTTTCGCCTGGACTAGGTAACTCCTTTGTGGGACTCTTAAACTCGTCAATACGCTGGCAGTGGGTGATGATCATATCAAGCACCCTCAAGCCGCAAGCGGTCAGCTAAACGTAACGGCCACCCGGGTATTGAACGATCAGAAGAGAACAAGCGAACCTGCTACAACTCCCGTCGAGCCAACCTGCAACACTACCGTGCAGTCCGGTCTCCTCGTTTGATATGTCGCATATCAAGTCTAGGGGTGGTAAACGTCAGACCCCAATAACCGATAAGTCGTGCCGATATGAGGCTCATAATGGGTCGAGAAACTACTGGTAACACTTACCAGTAAATCTCCAATCAGCCCTGGCCAGGGACTTCCCTGTTACGGCCAATCGAGCACAGTGCAACATCAACCCCCAATACCGGGAGAGACGAAACCCCTCCTATCGCTCATTGCCTCCATATTGTTAGTTATATGTATGCCCTAGAGGCCATTACTGTACATAGGATGTATATTGTAGTGGATGCTGGGACGTATATAGGGAGGACTTTCTCGCTCGACATGATAGTATGCTATCTGGTTGAACTTTACCTTAACGTGTATACTGATTGTCTCTCTGTTACATGTTGGTAAAGCCCTTAGGATCTGTACTTGACTACCTGGACTATGATGCGGATCATACTAGTGGGGACATGGTAGTCTATAAGTACATCCTTCAAAGTCCCTAGTCGAGGGTGTATCGAGACGGGGCATCGATATACCAGAGTAGACTAGCGTATACCTTCTCGACCCATACAGATGGGCGATGGATGATCCCATATCCATCGGTGTTTGACATCAGAGATGATATACGGGTGCTCAGCATAGACTGGGTACACTGGACGGACTCGCCGAGAACTCCCAGATGGTATTATACCTCACGTCAGATGGCAGTTCTCTGGTGACACTGGTACAGAGTAGTCTGTTGACCCGAGATCGTCATAGAGTCTTGTGTGGTTCCCACTGTGCTTTGATTTCCATCTTACCACGTCCAAGAGGGCGTGCAAAACGGTGGTTTTTGGGTACAGTCCCGAGTCACATGGAGGCAATGAGCGATAGGAGGGGATTCGTCTCTCCCGGTATATGGGGGTTGATGTTGCGCTGTGTTCGATAGGCTATAACAGGAAATCCCTGGCCAGGGTTGCTGAGATTTACTGGTACGTGTTACCAGTAGTTTCTCGAACAGTTATAGACCTCATATCGACACGACTTATTGAGCTACTGGGGTCTGACGTTTACCACCCCTAGGCGAGATATGCGACATATCAGACGATCAGACCGGACTGTACGGTAGTGTTACTGGTCGGATTCACTGGAGTGTGAGCGAGCTTGCTCGTCGATCTTCAGATCGCTCAATACCCGGGTGGCCGTTACGTTTAGCAGACCGCTTGCGGCTTGTGGATGCTTGATATGATCATCATCCGCTGCCGGCGTATTGACGAGTCTTTAGAGTCCTACACAGAGGTTTCCTGGCTCAAGCGAAACGAAATAGGAGCGCATATGAGATATGTGCGGGACCGAGAATAATGCGTGTATGTGATACCGTATTCTATTCTCGCGATAAATGTATCGAATGGTTGTATGCGATATAACCTAGTTATCGATTCAAGCGTTGATTCGATAAGCCGATACATTGTATACTAGTCGGTTGTGTGCGACATGACCGGATCATTGAATCAAGTGTTGATTTAATGATTTAATGCATAATTATATATTTGATATATTACTTTGCACTAACTAGTATTGGTTCACTTTAAACGGATTTTATCACTTGGATTGTGCACAAAGTATATGTGATATACTTTAGTACACATCTTTGTATCATGTTTGATGATGTTTGCTCTTGAGGTTAAGTGTGAAGAATTAAACAATGGTTAAGAGTTGATTAGGGTTTGCTTTATCATTTCATTTATTCATTTATTTATTTAAATGAAAAAGGTTATGAGTTATGATAAGAATGGAGGCTATTTTTGTTTCTTATTGGATGCTTCATGAACATTTGACTATATGCCACCATTCTTGTCATTTTTCTTAACCCTAACCCACTCTAATCACCATGGTTAATTCTCTACACCTAACCCTAGTTAGTTATGATAAGTATTGGATTTTCTTTTTGATTAAAAATATACTTATCATAATTCTATGCTCATCATCTTCTTCTTCTTCTTCAAGTGAGCAACCTTGATGCCATTCATGGCAACTTGTGTTCTAGTGAGCAAAATCCAAATCCAAAGTGAACCCACCTCCTATTTCTTCATCCTCTACCTCTTGCCAAGTAGTAGAGTGTGTTTCCTTCACAAGTTTCATGACTTGGTGAAGGTGGAGCTTGATCTTGCGATGCTTCGACGTAGATCATCTTCGACATGGACATCGACGACCTAGCTTGCCCATTCTCCGACGAAGCCGATCCTAGAGCCCGGATTTGATTTGGACAGCGGAGAGGACCTCGTTGCGGAGCCGTGGAGGTGGAGCACCGGATCTACAAAGGTTGTATTTCCGTATCTTTTAGTTAAGTGTTAACTAGTTAGCTTGTTCGCCTAGATATCTAGCAAACGATCCGTACTTTAGGGTTTGTAGGCACCATAATTTTTGAAATTGCCATGGTTGATGGCTTGGGTGTACTCACTAGAGTGCCTAGGAACCCTGCAGTGGTATCAGAGCCTAGCTAGAGCCTTAGGCGAAGTCCAGACGGAAATTGAAGTCCGAACGAACCCGAAACCCCGCATCGATATTGCTCTCTGTACAATTTTTAAAAACAGGGATTTTTATATATTAAAAATATTCAGTAAACTCAGCAGGAGATTATAAGGACAACTGAAAAATTCGTAGCCCTAATTCCTTTATAGCGCCGCGCTTCCGCGGCACGAGCATGGCTCGTGCGGCGGAAGAGCGGCCGATTTGTCGTTTTGCGCTACAAATTTTGTACAGTAATTCCTATTCTGCTGTTCTGGTTTTCCTGGATATTTTTGATATTTTTTCAAGAGTTGATTTTTCTGCAGTTGTTTTGGGAATTCGGTGTTTCGATCGGGGTATCAAATTTTGTCCGTGTGGCTTTCCGGATAAATTTTAGAATATGTTAAAAAGTTCGACCGGATATAAATACCCAACTTTTCCCCTGTCGGGAAATTTCCAAGTGTTGGATTTTTCCGTAGTTTAACGACGTTCTAAGTAGTGCAAGTAACGCGATGGTCCCTCTAGAAGACACAAACCTTAACTCGATTATGTGACCGTCTTGAACTGCCCTTTGAACCTTCGGGTTTGGGGCAGTACGGCGTGCCACATGTGAGGCGTTGGCTTGACCCTTCTACGGCTGGATCGTTGGTACTGAGGCACGAACGGAATGTTGTTAGACTTGTTTCATGTGTTGATCAGTTTCGGGAAAACTTGGGTGTTCGATTGTTCGATCGAAAAGTTTAACATTTTCTGTTTATCTGGAATGGGATACAATAATTGGAATTCACAAAAGTTATGTGATAACTAAATGAATGTTATAAACATAGCACTTTAGTCTCACTTGATCGGTTGCCACGGAATTTTGATGTGATCAAAAGTCCGTCGCAATCACGTAGTGTACGCGGATACTCGCCGGGTAAACTTAATAGACAGCTTCACTCCATAGCCCCGACCAAGTGACTGTAGGAGAACCCCGTCGCCGAAAGCATCCCTCCGGGTGCTCGCGGTAGCGGTGTTCCGCCTTGGTGCACTTCGTCGACGGTATCAGGGGTGCGGCCGTCTACTGAAGTTTGCGACGAGCATTCGATCAGGATGTCGGGAATCTTGTTGAATTGCCCGACTTGATATTGAAAAGTGTTTTCGATAATGAGACTAAAATGCGGGGTTTATAATTGTTAGGCATGTGATGTCTAAGTAATTCATTTGGTCGGGCATGCGATGTCTGAGGTGGTTGCGGATTCCAACTGTTGTAGTTTTACACTTTATTTTCTGTGACCGTAAGTGTAATATGTGATATCGCCGGTTTCGTTGCTATATGTCAACGACAATTGGGATGGACATATTTACTTACGTTGATGACATGTGATGTTATGTGTTGCTGGATATGTTATATTGGATCGTCGTGTTTGAATAGCCGGGGGTTTTTATGTGAGATGAGTGTTTTTCATTTTCATTCATGTAAAAACTTGTATGTAATATTCTTTTATTGGGGCGCTTCCAGGTTGCGGAAGTTGTCACCGTTTGTATATTATTTACTTTTCCGCACTAGGATAGACCCAAGGAGGAGGGCACAAGTAACCGGGTTCTGGGGTCCAGTGGGAGACCAACTCGAGGAGTCGAGTCCGGGTCTCCTAACCCTAGAATTGGCAGGGTTGCTTGCCGCTCTCGTAGGGGTCTAGGGGTGTGGGTTTGGCTATTCATCACGACCATGGAATCCGTGTTTTATACTGGCTCGTATTGAAAACACGGACGTCCTAGTATATCCAATATTTCATATGATTCTTCTGCTGCGATATCTGTGATGTGATCATGAGATGTTTCTGTGATGGATATAGTATATAGTATATATGATATATTATATAGACGTTACTTATGTTTTACACCCGCGCTAGCCCTGCCCCGCTCTGCCGTTAGTTACCTAACCTAACGGTGCACGAGGGGACATCGAGGCGAATGCGGATGGCATAAGTGTACGTCATATCTATCTGTGATGTTTAGGTAAATAAATGATGGGACTTCATTAATGTGATTAATGAAATAAAAGAAACCTAAGATGTTGTAGAATCGAATTTCAAAATAAAACAGGTAGCTACAGTTCTTGCTTTGCACAGCGGTATATGTGATATATCCTGCACCTCATCCGACGAGGAAAGGACCGAGATCCCTTCACCGGGAGTGACTCCTTTAGCAATAACTGGCAGATGCTACACACTCGGTTTGTCTTATGATTGCTTTTAAGTGTTTTGCTTTGCACAGTGATATATATGATATATCCCGCACCTCATTCGACGAGGAAAGGACCGACGATCCCTTCACCGGGAGTGACTCCTTTAGCAAAACTAGAAAAGCCTCAAAAACACTCCATTTCAAAATTCATTCGATCCTACAACGATATCAAGTTCATTACGCAATAGGTTTTCAGAAAAACCTGTCGTAGCCCTCCGTTATTTCAGATATGTACTGGTTAGTATTCGTGCTGCGTTTGTTGACCTCTGTCAAGGCGCAGTGTGCGGTAGCTGATTAGTGCTTATCTGCATAAGCATATGATGTGATTGATTTAGGGTAGTCGTGCGACCTTGTTGACCTCTGTCAAGGGTCGTGCGGGTGGGTTTACTTCAATCAGGAAATGACGGGTTGAACTTGACTAGCAGCCTATGGTTTGTTGACCTCTGTCAAGGTCATAGGACGCTAGGGGCAAAACATTATCGGGAATTTCAAGTGTTGAAATTTGCAATGAGATTGCATACCTTCTATGAGATAGTTGGATCCCGATACCCGCTGCGAGTAAGAGTTACTCCTGGGAGAGTTTTATACATTACAATTAGCCGATCAAGTAGGTGTCTAGAAAGGTGTTAACGAGGTTACGCCTCTGGGAAAACGAGGTTTACAGTAATTAGGTTCGTGCGAAAGCACGGGGGACCTCCCTCAAAGTACCGACACTGGCCTGGCTGAAAGATTGGCGAACTTGTAGTGTGTAATTAATCCCGGCTAGTCTTTCCTTTTAGGGTTTGAAGGAAGATTTGATAAAAAGCAGTGGGAGCCATCCTGATTAGATAAAATAATAACCAATCTATTCTTGACAGAGCGCACGCTGAGTGTTTTCTTCTCTCTCTCTCCAGGTAGCGACCATATCACGCCTTAATCAAGATAATAATACGGAATATTGACCGAACCCACTTGTTATACTAAGCTGGGGAACGTTGGTCCCGCTCCAACTTATAATTGTTATAAGACAGAGCAGGAAATTGGGGATTACCAGAATTCCTGTGCCGCCCAAACGAAGAGAGTGCATGCTGATGCATCATCTTCGGGTGTGTTCATTATACAGAACTGTTTCTCAGTATCCTTTACGTCCTGGGTATGTGATACCAGATCAGGATCCCAGATATGTAATCTGTTACATAGGGCTACAGAAAGGTAGAGAACTGAGAACGGGTGATAAGTTTCATGAGGCAGAAAACGGGGCAAGTGTTGCAGCCAAGTCTGTCGGTCACTGTCACCCTGTATTACAATACATTGATTCTGAACGAATGTTGTTAGATACCGAACCTGATATACAAAATCATATCAGTCTCTTTATCTGAAAAGAAAGGATATAATTTTGTATTGTTGGATAATGTTTTGAACATTTCCTATATCAAAGGTTGATCGGTTCAGGCACGTTATCTAAAAGCATTAATGTTCTAAATCAAACTACAGTTCTTAATATACGGAACACACACGAGAGGAATAGTTCAGAAATGAACGAATTCTTCTTGAGGTATTGTAGACTAGGTCAGATCAATGCGACCCGACTGGCTAGAGTTACATATAGATGTATATTTAAATCAGTTTGAATTTACATCTTCTGAAACTCGCCAGTCATGTCACAAAGATAAGATGACCATAGCTCCGTTTACTGAAACAGAGAAAGAGTTAGTAAACTCTTGGGATGATACATGTTGATGTATGTAAGGTCCCCGGTCTACACATGCCAAGACCGGTTCTTTGTACTTCATTACATTCTCTGATGATCTCTTTCGAGTTTCAGACCTATGTTCCTGTTGAAACACAAGTCCGAACCTTTTGAGATATTCACGGAATATAAATTAGAAGTAGAGAACCAAAATGAGGGTATAAGTATTATGTCCTTTGATGTGATCAAGGAAGAGAATACTTGAGCACGGAAATCCTGGACTATTTTAAAGGAGAATGAGATTCTCTCTCAGCATTACTCCTCCGTATACACCATAGCACGATGGTATATCGGGGCGGAGCAATCACACCCTATATGATAAGGTGTGCTCTATGATGAGTACTATTGAGTTACCTATTTCCTTTTGGGAGTTATGCACTTAAGAAGCTGCATACCTATTGAATAGGGTTCTAATCAAATCAGTTGCCTACCACTTCATATGTGATATGGAATGGGAAGAACCCATGTCTTAAGTTAGTTAAGATTTGGGGATTGTCCGGCCTATGTCTAAAAGCAAAATCCGGACAAGCTCGAGGCAAGGTCAGTTATGTACAACTGGAAATGTTCCAGCTATACAGACTACAGCAGATGATTTGATAGAACCAAAGGATTCAGTAGATTCCAACGAACCTCAGCCTCTCCGCCGATCTAGTAGGGTTCCTCACCCACCTGAGAGATACTTCAGTTTCTCTATGACAGTGGGAGCGAGGATTGCATCATGAGATGATGACCCAACGAGTTTCGAGCTGGCCATCAGGAGTAAGACTCTGTAAGAATGGCTGGATGTTTAGCGATCTGAGATGGAATCCTTATACACCAACAAAGTATGGACTTTGGTTGCTATATCTGAAGGGTTAAATCCCCATCAGGAGCAAGTATATCTTGAGAAGATTACTTGGTGTACATGGAAAAGTTGAGACTTTCAAAGCTAGACTAGTTAAAGGTTTTCGTCATCGACCAGGCGTGGATAATGATGAAACCTTTTCCAGTATCTATGCTTAAGTCCATCCAGATCCTACTTGTCACGGCTGCATACCATGACTACGATCTCTGGTGGTTGGGTGTCTTGACTGCTTTTCTAAATAATGATTTGGAAAAGAGCTTCTATAAGTACACAGCCAGAGGGCTTCGTAGACAGTGGGAGCAGCGGAAACGTGAGCAAGATGCTTTATAGGATAAAGCATGCATCGCGGAGTTGGAACATCTGTTTTGATGAATTAGTCAAAGAGTTTGACATCATCAAAATGGTAGATGAACCTTGTATAAACAAAAAGGTAGTAGGGAGTATGGTGACGATCCTCGTAGAGTACGTGGATGACATACTGTTGATAGGAAAGGAGTTTCCTATGCTACGCTCGATCAATCTCCGCTTATCACAATGATTCTCCATATAGGATCAAAGTGATACCTCCTAAATCCTGGATTTTGGATCTATGAGATAGATCTAAATGGATGTTAGGATTTTCACTAGTTGTAGTGAGATGGTATCAATCGATCCTGAGGAGAATCACTGGAAAGGTTCCAGGGTGATAAAGACGACTGAATGTCAGTCGCAGGCATTGTCTTTACCCTCAGTAAAGGGACGGTATGTTGGAAGAGTTCCAAGCTAGATACCGTGACATACTAGACGATAAAGGCACGATACATCGCTACTTAAAGATGCTACCAAAGAGGCTGTTTGGGTGTATATTGGTTCATGAGATGAACTACGTTCCAACCATTGTGAGACAATGGAGTTGTGGCTTATGCCAAGGAACGCCGGTCCCATCAGTGATCCAGACATATTCTAAGGCAGTATCACCTGATCATGGAGATAGTTGATCTCCAGGGTGATCGAGGTTAGGAGAGTAGACTCAGAGGACAACACAGCGGATCCACTCACAAAGGCCTGTTCCCAGAGAGAGAGACTTTTATGGGATGGTTGAGTATGAGATACTTCAAACCACTGCTACAGATGGCCCTAGTGCAAGTGGGAGATTGTTAGTTATATGTATGCCCTAGAGGCCATTACTGTACATAGGATGTATATTGTAGTGGATGCTGGGACGTATATAGGGAGGACTTTCTCGCTCGACATGATAGTATGCTATCTGGTTGAACTTTACCTTAACGTGTATACTGATTGTCTCTCTGTTACATGTTGGTAAAGCCCTTAGGATCTGTACTTGACTACCTGGACTATGATGCGGATCATACTAGTGGGGACATGGTAGTCTATAAGTACATCCTTCAAAGTCCCTAGTCGAGGGTGTATCGAGACGGGGCATCGATATACCAGAGTAGACTAGCGTATACCTTCTCGACCCATACAGATGGGCGATGGATGATCCCATATCCATCGGTGTTTGACATCAGAGATGATATACGGGTGCTCAGCATAGACTGGGTACACTGGACGGACTCGCCGAGAACTCCCAGATGGTATTATACCTCACGTCAGATGGCAGTTCTCTGGTGACACTGGTACAGAGTAGTCTGTTGACCCGAGATCGTCATAGAGTCTTGTGTGGTTCCCACTGTGCTTTGATTTCCATCTTACCACGTCCAAGAGGGCGTGCAAAACGGTGGTTTTTGGGTACAGTCCCGAGTCACAAGGAGGCAATGAGCGATAGGAGGGGATTCGTCTCTCCCGGTATATGGGGGTTGATGTTGCGCTGTGTTCGATTGGCTATAACAGGAAATCCCTGGCCAGGGTTGCTGAGATTTACTGGTAAGTGTTACCAGTAGTTTCTCGAACAGTTATAGACCTCATATCGACACGACTTATTGAGCTACTGGGGTCTGACGTTTACCACCCCTAGGCGAGATATGCGACATATCAGACGATCAGACCGGACTGTACGGTAGTGTTACTGGTCGGATTCACTGGAGTGTGAGCGGGCTTGCTCGTCGATCTTCAGATCGCTCAATACCCGGGTGGCCGTTACGTTTAGCAGACCGCTTGCGGCTTGTGGATGCTTGATATGATCATCATCCGCTGCCGGCGTATTGACGAGTCTTTAGAGTCCTACACAGAGGTTTCCTGGCTCAAGCGAAACGAAATAGGAGCGCATATGAGATATGTGCGGGACCGAGAATAATGCGTGTATGTGATACCGTATTCTATTCTCGCGATAAATGTATCGAATGGTTGTATGCGATATAACCTAGTTATCGATTCAAGCGTTGATTCGATAAGCCGATACATTGTATACTAGTCGGTTGTGTGCGACATGACCGGATCATTGAATCAAGTGTTGATTTAATGATTTAATGCATAATTATATATTTGATATATTACTTTGCACTAACTAGTATTGGTTCACTTTAAACGGATTTTATCACTTGGATTGTGCACAAAGTATATGTGATATAATTTAGTACACATCTTTGTATCATGTTTGATGATGTTTGCTCTTGAGGTTAAGTGTGAAGAATTAAACAATGGTTAAGAGTTGATTAGGGTTTGCTTTATCATTTCATTTATTCATTTATTTATTTAAATGAAAAAGGTTATGAGTTATGATAAGAATGGAGGCTATTTTTGTTTCTTATTGGATGCTTCATGAACATTTGACTATATGCCACCATTCTTGTCATTTTTCTTAACCCTAACCCACTCTAATCACCATGGTTAATTCTCTACACCTAACCCTAGTTAGTTATGATAAGTATTGGATTTTCTTTTTGATTAAAAATATACTTATCATAATTCTATGCTCATCATCTTCTTCTTCTTCTTCAAGTGAGCAACCTTGATGCCATTCATGGCAACTTGTGTTCTAGTGAGCAAAATCCAAATCCAAAGTGAACCCACCTCCTATTTCTTCATCCTCTACCTCTTGCCAAGTAGTAGAGTGTGTTTCCTTCACAAGTTTCATGACTTGGTGAAGGTGGAGCTTGATCTTGCGATGCTTCGACGTAGATCATCTTCGACATGGACATCGACGACCTAGCTTGCCCATTCTCCGACGAAGCCGATCCTAGAGCCCGGATTTGATTTGGACAGCGGAGAGGACCTCGTTGCGGAGCCGTGGAGGTGGAGCACCGGATCTACAAAGGTTGTATTTCCGTATCTTTTAGTTAAGTGTTAACTAGTTAGCTTGTTCGCCTAGATATCTAGCAAACGATCCGTACTTTAGGGTTTGTAGGCACCATAATTTTTGAAATTGCCATGGTTGATGGCTTGGGTGTACTCACTAGAGTGCCTAGGAACCCTGCACATATGACTCGGGACTGTACCCAAAAACCACCATTTTGCACGCCCTCATGGACGTGGTAAGGTGGAGATCAAAGCACAGTGGGAATCACACAAGACTCTATGACGATCTCGGGTCTATAGACTAACCTGCATAAGTGTCACCTGAGAACCGCCATCTGACGTGATGTATAATACCATCTGGGAGTTCTCGGCGAGTCCGTCCAGTGTACCCAGTCTCCACTGAGCACCCGTATACCATCTCTGATGTCAAACACCAATGGATATAGGATCATCCATCGCCCATCTTATGGGTCGAGAAGCGTATACGCTAGTCTACCCTGGTATATCGATGCCCTGTCTCGATACACCTACGACTAGGGACCTTGAAGGATGTACTTATAGACTACCATGTCCCCACTAGTATGATCTGCATCATAGTCCAGGTAGTTAAGTACACATCCTAAGGGCTTTACCAACATGTAACTATAAGACAATATAAAGAGACTAGTATACATGTTAAGATAAAGAGCAACCAGATAGCATACTATCATATCGAGCAAGAAAGTCATCTCTATATATGTCCAAGCATCCAATATAATATACATCATCTGTACAATACTGGCCTCTAGGGCATACATACAACTAACAATCTCCCACTTGCACTGGGGCCAGCTGCTGTAGTATCGCATACCGAGCATCCCGAAGAGTCTCTCAAACTGTATCTGGGGAATGGCCTTCGTGAGTGGATCCGCCGTGTTGTTCTTCGGGTCAACCCTCCTGACCTCGATCTCCCGGCGATCAACTATCTCCCGGATCAGGTGATACCGCCTCAGAATATGCCTGGATCGCTGATGGGACCTGGGTTCCTTGGCCAAAGCCACCGCTCTATTGTTATCGCAATACAAAGGTATTGGATGCTCAATGGATGGAACCACTCCAAGTTCAGTAATGAACTTCTTGATCCAGACAGCCTCTTTAGCAGCATCGTTGGCAGCGATGTATTCAGCCTCCATCATCGAGTCTGCCACGGTTTCCTGCTTGGAACTCTTCCAGCTAACCGCCCCTCCGTAAAGGGTAAACACAAATCCCGACTGCGACTTAGAGTCGTCCTTATCACTCTGGAAGCTCGAATCGGTAAAGGACTCTACTTGGAGTTCTCCGTTACCATACACCAAGAGCATCTCTTTAGTCCTTCGTAAGTACTTGAGAACGCTCTTCACAGCTGTCCAGTGACTCTCTCCAAGATCAGCTTGATACCTACTCACTACACTTAGTGAGTATGCTATATCGGGTCTGGTACATAGCATCGCATACATGATAGAGCCTACAGCTGAAGCATAGGGTATCCCTTGCATGCGAGCTCTCTCCAAATCAGTCTTGGGAGACATCTCTTTGGAGAGAGTGACTCCAGAGATCGTGGGTAAGTTCCCACGCTTGGATTCTTCCATACTAAACCTCTTTAATATAGTGTCAATGTACCTGGATTGGGACAATCCCAATATCCGTTTGGATCTATCTCTATAGATCCTAATTCCCAATATGCCGGAGGCATCACCAAGATCTTTCATTGAGAATCTTTGTGATAAGAACAGCTTGACCGATTGCAGAATAGGAATGTCATTTCCTATCAAGAGTATGTCGTCTACGTACAATACGAGGAAGACAACCTTACTCTCTGCCACCTTCTTGTAGATACAAGGTTCATCTGGGTTTTTGACGAAATCAAACTCTTTGATAACTACGTCAAAGCAGATGTTCCAACTCCGCGATGCTTGCTTTAATCCATAAATGGATTTAAGCAGCTTGCACACCTTCCCGCTGCTCCCACTATCTACGAAACCCTCTGGCTGAGTCATGTACACGTACTCTTCTAAATCACCGTTTAGAAAGGCGGTCTTAATATCCATTTGCCAGATTTCGTAATCATGATATGAAGCGGTGGCAAGCATGATCCGGATGGATTTAAGCATAGCTACTGGAGAAAAGGTTTAGTCATAGTCCACACCTGGTCTTTGACGAAAACCCTTTGCAACAAGTCTAGCTTTGAAAGTCTCCACTTTCCCATCTACACCAAGTTTTTTCTTGAAGATCCACTTGCTCCCAATGGGTTTTACCCCTTCAGGAGCAACTTCCAAAGTCCATACTTTGTTGGTGTACATGGATTCCATCTCGGACCGCATTGCATCCAGCCATTTCACTGAGTCCCTACTCGTGATGGCCTGCTCGAAGCTAGTTGGGTCATCATCCTCCATGATGCAATCCTCGCTTCCACCGTCAATGAGAAAACCGTAGTATCTCTCAGGTGGACGAGAAACCCTACTAGATCGGCGGAGAGGCTGGGGTTCGTCGGGTACTACTGAATCCTCTGGTTCTACTAAATCATCAATTGTAGTTTGTGGTGCTGGAACCTCTTCCAGCTCTACCTCTTTGCCACTAATTTCTTTTGCAAGAAATTCCCTTTCCAAAAAGGTGGCATGTTGAGCAACAAACACTCTTTGTTCCTCAGCTTGGTAGAAAAAATATCCTTGAGAATTCTTTGGATATCCCACAAACTTGCAAAGAACTGATCGTGCCTCGAGTTTGTCCGGATTTTGCTTTTTGACATAGGCCGGACAACCCTATATCTTAATTTGTTTAAAATATGGTCTCTTCCCACTCCATATCTCATATGGTGTGGTAGGTACAGATTTAGACGGAACTAGATTCAATAGGTATATGGCTGTCTCATGCGCATACCCCCAAAAGGAAATAGGTAACTCAGCATTGCTCATCATTGAGCGCACCATATCTAATAGGGTGCGATTCCTTCGTTCCGATACACCGTTGTGCTGTGGTGTATAAGGAGGAATAAGCTGAAAGAGAATCCCATTCTCTTTTAGATAATCTAGGAATTCAATGCTTAAGTATTCACCCCCTCGATCAGATCGAAGAATCTTAATACTTTTGCCCGTTTGGTTCTCTACTTCGTGCTTATATTCTCTGAATTTCTCAAAAGCTTCAGACTTGTGTTTCAACAGAAACACATGCCCGTATCTAGAGAGATCGTCAGTGAATGTAATGAAGTAGGAAGAACCGTTTCTGGCGTGTGTAGACATAGGACCGCATACATCACTATGTACCAGTCCTAAGAGTTCAGTAACTCTTTCTCCGTGTCCACTAAACGGAGTTTTGGTCAGCTTTCCTTTGAGACATGAATGGCAAGTGTCATAAGATGATAATTCGAATGAATTCAAATATCCATTCTTACGTAACTTAGCCAGCCGTGTCTCATTGATATGGCCAAGTCTACAGTGCCACAAGAAGGATTCGTTCATTTCTGAGCTTTTCCTCTTGTGTGTGTTTTGTATATTGAGGACTGTATTTTGATTGAGAATGAATATGCCATTATGTAACGAGCCTGATGCAATCAACTTTTGATCTAGGAATATGTTCATAACATTATCCTTTACTACAAAATTATATCCTTCTTTACTTAATAAAGAAACTGATATAATGTTGCACATCATGTTCGGTATATAATAGCACTCATTCAGAACTAGTGTATCACCACTTGGTAATACCAGGTGATATTTGCCAACTGCTTTGGTTGCAACATTTGCCCCATTCCCTACTTGAACGGAATGATCACCTTTTCCCAGTTCTCTACCTTTCCGTAGCGCATGTAACTGCTTACATATGTAGGATCCTGATCCGGTATCTAATACCCAGGACGTAGGGTGAACTGAAAAACAGTTCTCAATAACAAACACACCCGAAGAAGGTGCATCATCATGCATGTTCTTCGTTTGGGCGGCGTGAGAATCCAAATATTCTCCTGTTTCCTGTTCAGTCTTATAACACTTAAAAGATAGAACGGGTCCAACGTTCCCCTGCACAGTATAACATGCGGGTTCGGTCAATACATCCATATTATTATCTTGATTGGGGCATGACATGGTCGCTACCTGGAGAGAGAGAGAAGAAAACACTTTAGCGTATGCTCTTGCAAGATCAGATTGGTTATTATCTTATCTAATCAGGATGGCTCCCACTGTTTTTTTATCAAATCTTCCTTCAAACCCTAAAAGGAAAGACTAGCCGGGATTAATTACACCCTACAACTTCGTCGATCTTTCAGCCAGGCCAGTGTCGGTACTTTGAGGGAGGTTCCCCGTGCTTTCGCACGGACCTAATTAAAGTAAAGCTCGTTTTCTCAGAGGCGTAACCCCGTTGACACCTTTCTAGACACCTACTTGATCGGCTAATTGTCCTGTGTAAAACTCTCCCAGGAGTAACAATTACTCGCAGTGGGTATCGGGATCCAACTATCTCATAGAAGGTATGCAATCTCATTGCAAATTTCAACACTTGAAATTCCTGATAATGCTTTTGCCCCTAGCGATCTATGACCTTGACTAAGTCAACAAACCATAAATCGCAAGTCAAGTTCAACCCGTACATTTCTCGATTGAATTAAACCCACCCGTACGCCCCTTGACTGAGTCAACAAGGCCGTGCGAATGCCCTAATCCAATCACATCTCATGTTGTAATAGATAAACATTATTTAGCTACCGTACACTACGCCTTGACTAAGTCAACAAACATAGCACGAATACTAAATAATATCTATCTGAAATAACGGAGGGCTACGCAGGTTTTTTTCAGAAAAACCATGAGCGTAATGAACTTGATATCGTTGTAGTTACAAGTGAAGTTTTGAAATGGAGTGATTTTGAGGCTTTTCTAGTTTTGCTAAAGGGGTCACTCCCGGTGAAGGGATCGTCGGCCCTTTCCTCGTCGAATGAGGTGCGGGACATATCATATATATCTCTGTGCAAAGCAAAGCTCCAAAAAGCCGTCAAAAGTCAAACCGAATGTTGTAGCATCTGCCAGTTTCGCTAAAGAGGTCACTCCCAGTGAAGGGATCTCGGCTCTTTCCTCATCGAATAAGGTGCAGGGTATATCATATATACCGCTATGCAAAGCAAAACGGTAGCTACCCTGTTTATTTAAAATTTGATTCTACAACATCTTTCAGGTTTCTTTTCTTTCATTAATCACATTAATGAAGTCCCATCATTTAAGTCACCTAAACATCACAGATAAATACGACGTACACTTATGCCATCCGCATTCGCCTCGATGTCCCCTCGTGCACCGTTAGGTTAGGTAACTAACGACAGAACAGGGCAGGGCTAGTGCGGATGTAAAACATAAGTAACGTCTATATAATATATCATATATACTGTATACTGTATCCATCACAACATATCAAATGATCACATCACAGATATCGCAGCAGAAACATAGATATAATGTGGGATATACTAGGACGTCCGTATTTAGTATTTAGCCAATAATAGAAAATACGGATTCCACAGTCGCGATGAATAGCCAAGCCCACACCCTGGACCCCTACGAGAGCGGCAAGCGACCATACCAATTCTGGTGTTTAGGAGACCCGGTCTCGACTCCTCGAGATGGCCTCCCACTGAACCCCAGAACCCGGTCACCTGTGCTCCCCTCCTTGGGTCCATCCTAATGCGGAAAAGTAAATAATATACAACACTGGTGGCATCGAATTCAACCCGGAAGTGCCCCAAATAAAAGAATATTATATTACATTTGAATTTATATGAATGAAAATATAAAACTCTCATCTCACATAAAACCCCCCGGCTATTCAATCACGACAATCCTGCACATCATATTTCAGCAACACATAATATCTCATATCATCAACGTAAGTAAGTATGCATACACCGATTGTCGACGACGTATAGCAACGACAATCGGTAAATACATACTACACTTACGGTCACAGAAAAGAAAGTGTAAAACTGCAATATTTGGAATCCACATTCTCTTTAGACATCGTAAATGCGAAGTATCACATACCTTGTATTTCATGTCTTATAATATGAATTCCACACATTGCATCACATTCCAGATAATTAGACAGTATTAAAGTTTTCGAACGAACGATCAAATACCCAAGATTCGCTAAAGCTCAACACTTGAGTGAAGTTCAAAAACTTGGAGTGTGACACAGTAGTAGCGGTCCAGCTGTAGAAGGGTCAAGCCAACACCTCACATGTGGCACGCCGTACTGCCCCAAACCCTAAGGTTCAAAGGGCAGTTCAAGACGGTCACATAATCGAGTTAAGGTTTGTTGTCTTCTAGAAGGACCACCACAAAACTTGCACGAACCTCCAAAGGATTTAAACCAAGTGAAAAGTGAGCAAATGATACTCGTTCAAACACTTCACTACTTTCTAATTTACCCGGAAAAGTCACGAAATCAAAATTCCGATCGAATCGACGAGTCCAAAACCATCTCCAGAATTTTTCAGCACTAAATACAGATTAAAAATACCCTAAAAATATACAAGCAGAATTAAGCATTACAGTATAAAATTTATACAGTGATTGAGGTGTACGGCCGCGGAACCGCGGCCGAAGCAAGCTTAGGCCGCGTTTCCGCGGCAAAAAAGACTGTTCATCGAAAAATTTTTATACCGTAATTCTTACTTTTACCTGCTGAATTTTTTACATATTTTTAATTCTGAAAATAACCAGATTTTGAAAAAAGTCCAGAGAGCACCAAAAAACCGTATTTTCCGGTTCGATCGGAGTTTTAACTTCGTAAAAATGTCGCCTAATGTTCTAGGTCGGCTCTGATACCAATGTTGGGTTAGCCTAGCACCTCATGAAGGGTTTGGAAGCATCACATGAACCAAAGGTTGAATTTTTAGGGTGCTAAGTTAACGAACATAGAATCGTTCCTAGAAAATTAGGGTTTCTAAAACTTTTGCATATCAACATAAGCAAGAAAAGCTAGGGTTTTGAGAGTACAACCTTTGTAGCTCCCTACGCTAGACTCCTCGGCTACTTGGGGTTTGGAAATGGGTCCGCTTGAACTCCTCTAGGTCACCGATGATCCACCCGGAGTCCGTTTTGTCCAAACTTGCAACTTCACCCGATCAAGAGAATGAAATGAAGCTAACACTCCAAACAAGTGGGCTGGACTTGTGTAGAATGATGCTGTGGTTCTCTTTCTGACTTCAAAATCCTTTTTTGATGAGTATATTGCTCACTACAAAAATCTAGAGAGCAAAATGAGAGAGGAAGAAGAAGATGATGGCTATATCTTTTTCAAGAGTGAATGAATAACTCTTATCCAAGAAAAATGAAAATATATGTTTATATATTTTTTTGTTCTCATCTCAAACCATGGTTTAAACAATGAATATATAATTGAACTTGAGTTAAAACACAAAAGGAAAGTTTACCCTAGGTTAAAAGGTAGGTGAGGATGGTTAGGTCAAAAGAAGAGTGTAGAAACAAATCAATAATGAACCCTTTTTCTTTCCTTTTATGTTTTAGTATAAATACAATAATAATCCATATTAAAACCATGGTGTGAGTCTTATATTGCCACCATTTTCCATGTATAATCAACCACGATAGATGATGTATGTATGTGTGTATGTATGCACATCCATATGTGCATGAAACTAAAAGAAAGAAAGCATACATGCATGCATACATCCATCATGTACAAGAAAGGATTTCAAGTGAGAAAACTAATGGTTAAATGATAAATCAATACTTGATTTATCAATCCGGCCATATCACATATGACCCCACCAAAAGCAAGCCGCCCGATCAATATACGGTATCCTATATGCGCATTTTAATCGGGTCCATGCGCATATCGCATACGCGCACCACAACGTTTCGCCTGGACTAGGTAACTCCTTTGTGGGACTCTTAGACTCGTCAATACGCCGGCAGTGGGTGATGATCATATCAAGCACCCTCAAGCCGCAAGCGGTCAGCTAAACGTAACGGCCACCCGGGTATTGAACGATCAGAAGAGAACAAGCGAACCTGCTACAACTCCCGTCGAGCCAACCGGTAACTCTACCGTGCAGTCCGGTCTCCTCGTCTGATATGTCGCATATCAAGTCTAGGGGTGGTAAACGTCAGACCCCAATAACCGATAAGTCGTGCCGATGTGAGGCCCATAATGGGTCGAGAAAGTACTGGTAACACTTACCAGTAAATCTCCAATCAGCCCTGGCCAGGGACTTCCCTGTTACGGCCAATCGAGCACAGTGCAACATCAACCCCTAATACCGGGAGAGACGAAATCCCTCCTATCGCTCATTGCCTCCATGTGACTTGGGACTGTACCCCAAAACCACCGTTTTGCACGCCCTCATGGACGTGGTAAGGTGGAGATCAAAGCACAGTGGGAATCACACAAGACTCTATGACGATCTCGGGTCTACAGACTACCCTGCACAAGTGTCACCTGAGAACTGCCATCTGACGTGAGGTATAATACCATCTGGGAGTTCTCGGCGAGTCCGTCCAGTGTACCCAGTCTCCACTGAGCACCCGTATACCATCTCTGATGTCAAACACCAATGGATATGGGATCATCCATCGCCCATCTCATGGGTCGAGAAGCGTATACGCTAGTCTACCCTGGTATATCGATGCCCTGTCTCGATACACCTACGACTAGGGACCTTGAAGGATGTACTTATGGACTACCATGTCCCCACTAGTATGATCTGCATCATAGTCCAGGTAGTCAAGTACACATCCTAAGGGCTTTACCAACATGTAACTATAAGACAGTATAAAGAGACTAGTATACATGTTAAGACAAAGAGCAACCAGATAGCATACTATCATATCGAGCAAGAAAGTCATCTCTATAAATGTCCAAGCATCCAATATAATATACATCATCTGTACAATACTGGCCTCTAGGGTATACATACAACTAACAAATGTCACTTAAAGCAGTACACGATGATAAAGATAAACCAGATAGCATACTATCATCTTGAGTAAGACTGTCCTACCGGTATA
Organism: Agapanthus africanus; assembly: GCA_030015575.1. Lineage (NCBI taxonomy): Eukaryota > Viridiplantae > Streptophyta > Magnoliopsida > Asparagales > Amaryllidaceae > Agapanthus > Agapanthus africanus. The sequence goes on along the minus strand of JASDDO010000026.1, from coordinate 174,802,724 downwards.
GGTGCTCCCTCAATCATTGCAATCACGTGCCTGTGATCCAATAATTGACTCTGAGGGCACTATCTCCAACAGGATTCACAGGAGTATGTACAGGCTTGCTTTTTGATCTTATGGTCGCTCAATACCCGGGTGGCTGTTACGTTTAGCTGACCGCTTGCAGTTTATAGGTGTTCGATATGATCATCACCTACTGCCGGCGTATTGACGAGTCTTCAGAGTCCTACACAGAGGTTTCCTGGCTCAGGAGAAACGGAGTAGGATCACGTATGTGATATGTGTGGGATCGAGATTGATACGTGTATGTGATACCGTATTCAATTCTCGCGATAAGTGATATTGGCCGGTTATATATGATATAGCCGGGTTATCGGATCAAGTGTTGATTCGATTAAATATATATATATATATGTATATATTATGTGCTCACTTATATATTTATTATTCTCACTTGTGATACATTTAACTTATATATGATATATGTTTATTGTATTGTTTTCTTTTGTTACATAAATATTATATATGTGATATATAATATTGTAGCATGCTAGGTTATACATGCAACATGTATGTATGAGAATTATACCATGCTATATGTAATGTTTGAGTTTAATTATCTAAGTAATTCAAATTGTGGAAATGAGTCATGGATGAAGCTTCATGAAGCTTGTAGATTACCATTGACCAAGTCCACTCTTTTTTGTTTTACCCTTGATATTTCTAACCTAACCATGACACATAGCCATTGTTAACTCTCTACGATGGTTCAGGATGATATACTTGATACATGGTTGCATTTCTAACCTCAATCTCATTCATTCATTCTTCTTCTTCCTCATTCTCATTTTGCTTTCTATTCTTTTGAGATCAAGAAGAAAATAGTGAGAAAATAAATAATAAAGTGAGAAAAATTCTTACTGCTTCATCCTCTTCTATACTAGCCATATAGATTAGTGTGTTAGCTTCACTAATTCAGAATTAGTGAAGTCATAGCTTGAGTTCGTGCTTCCTCGAAGTAGATCATCTTGGATTTCGAAGTCTTCAAGCAAGCATGGATCATTTGACTTGTGGAGCCTCTTTAGAGTCGGAGAGTTCATGGATCGCCATGAAGGGACTACTTCTCGGAGCTTATGAAGCGAAGGAATGAACTACAAAGGTTATAATCTCTCTCTCTTAGATGTAAAGTTGTTTACATGCAAAGTTAACCCTAATTCTCTAGTTAAGATCTTGGTTAGGGTTTCATAGCACCCCAAATTTTTATAAAATGGCATGCGTGATGCCTTCCAAAACCTTATCGTGGTGTTACGCAACCCTACAATCAAGAAATCCAATATCAAGCGCCGAACATGCGCAAAATCCAATCCAAACGCGTCAAATATGCGTAAGAATCCAATCAGGTGCACAAAACAAATATCGAGTATCACAATCGAAATCGACGGTATTCAACACATTTCAATCCGAATCCAAATCAGGTATACCGTGGTATATAATCTCAAAACCATGTGCCTCAGCATGCGCAAAAGCAAATCACAATACTAAAATTGCATGAAAATTATGCCGAAAGCATAAGTCAAATCATATGCATACCCTAGGCATCAAATCAAAATCAATGTCCCGAATGACATCAAAACGAAATCAGGTGCATCTGTGGTGCACAAAATACGTATCAATGCACTGCAAGCATATGTAATCTATACCAAGTGCAAAAACCAAATCGAATGCGTACCATATGCACAAAATCAACCCAACTGTATGAAATCCATGAAATCATAAACATGTGCAGCCAAGGCACACAACGATATCAAGTGTGATAACCGTGCACAAATTATAAATCAACACAACGGTGTATAAAGCATATCTCAAGTGTAATAACCATGCACAAAATATAAATACCCGGTAGGTGCAACCATGGTGCACGAAAACAAATATCATGAACTCAGTCATCAAGACTCAATCATGCGAATAGATCGCCCAAAATACCAAAATCAAGTATGGCAGAATAGTCCCGCTCAAGAACATCCTCTAAGAATCTCTGGCCAACTGTCGTGGTCACTCATAACATGTCTCGTCGACGATGCCGAACTCTGTCCTGCTGGGTGTGCATAATATAACCGCTCCTGGGTCCAAGTCTTCTCGTAAATTATTCCAGAAAGGTCCTGTCGAGGTCTCTCCTAAACCTCGTTTCTGTCGAACTGCCCGTAAGTCATCGTCCTTTACTAAATCTATTTCTTATTCCGGAACGGCTGTATACTCATCACGACTCCTACTGGAAGATATATCCATATACAATGCCTCTGCATGCGTATCACATCTCCGATGTCGGTGGAGTGGAACGTCATATCATCAAGATCTCGTACGAACCTCTTACTCCACTTTTCTCTAGTGTCGACAGATTCGGACTCGTCTCCTCGTGGCTACATGGACTGTGCTCCAACGGCTATACTCATATCTGGATTCTCTCAAGAAATTCATCCCATCACATAGCATCCAAATGAAGTCGAACCATTCGATCGATTCATCAAAACCTCATAATCCCCTAAGAGCTCAACATCTTGGGTACAGTTTAATAGTATCGAGTACATACCACAGCACCGGTGGACCAGCCATAGAAGGGCAAACCCAAGCTTCACTAATGGAACCGCAGAACTGCCGCAAACCCTAAGGTTCAAAGGATTTCACATGGTCATTATGTCGAGTTAGGGTTTTCATTCTTCTAGAGGGTCCATAGAAATGCTTGCATGTCTTTCCAAATACTTTAAACTTGGAATATGGGTTTCTGACATTCGATCTCCTTTATCGACTCTCAACGTACTTGCGTGAAGTTTTCTCTAGCTGGAATCAATCTATCTGATGACCTCGCATCGGGGTAAGCGAACGAACTACATGTCCTAGTCATTCATCGTCGGGTAACTAGCGACCTGCTATCATATCTCTAAGTACAACTCGTACTGTAATAGCTCCAACATCTAGGGCGATATCTCATCATTCGAAGCAATAACTGGCTCATTCGTCTACACGCTGAACAGTGCCTCAATCACCATGAATAAGCGATACATCAGTGGTCATCACATTCTGGCTGGCCTCTATCAATTGCTCAATCCTCTGGTGCAAATCTGCACGTCCGAGAAATCTCATAACAGTGATCCATCAAACGTTCACGGCGTGAAAACATAATAAAACGATGCCGCTCTATGCAATCGTATATCCCTGGAATCACGCCCTGGTCAGTCCTCGTTCGTGACGAGCTCGTGCTGACCACAACTCTAGCCGTAGCTCTCTCTGCCCGTATAATCATGGCAGCAAAACCATAAACCAATATCGATGAGGATAGATCATGAATGAATATAATGTTATGCAAGAAAATGTACATCCTAAGGCTTCATAAGCGGAGTAGCGTATCGTAAGTATGCCGTGGAACATACACACGGTACGTCATTCTACTGAAGTCACCTACTCCATCAACCAAGGTCAACCTATGCGACGAAAGTTCGGGTCTAATACCCCCTCGACTAAGTCTAAGTTCTGTAAGGTCAAGCCTAGATTCCGTATATATACAAACGCCCCAGGCTCCGCATAGTCAACCATAGACTCGAACCAAGGTTAACCTAGCGCTTTGATACCAATTTTGTCAGGACCCGGAAATGGCACATGACTGGCACTTGAATCATATGAAGTCTATAGGGCTCCATCTAATTCAAGTAAGCTAAAATCCCAGAAATCTAAACCATTTTTAAAGAAAGTGTTTTAATAAAATAAGCCGAATATGCGTTTTTAAAACATTAAGTCTTTTCTGAAAATTTCGGCAGAGTTTCCTTTGTAAATACTAGCCCCGAACGGGATACAACATGATAAATATATGCATCAAGGATAAGAGGCATCCCCAAGCGGGAGCTGTCTCTTCGTCAATCGACGGCCACAACTACGCAAGCAATATAATATACAACGCCGAAGGGCGAGGATCAAAACTCAAAAGGAAATTCAAAACATCAATGAAAACCATAATAATACAACGCACGACTCTAAGGTCGAAAGAACATACAACTCTGGTCTCTAAGTGTGAAATAAATATACATGTCTGGTTGATGGAGTTTACTAGATACAACTGAATAAAATAAAGTACAATGGTGGTCACTGTACCCCTCCGAAAGACGGCGCGACAGGGACGTCTTGCCTGAGATTCGTGGCAGATGCTAATTGGTGCTATCCGTCCACCTCTCCGAAGATGCCAAGTTGATTTATGGCACCGTGTATCGAAGGTTCAGACGGAAGCGGCCGATGTTGCAGACTTCGTCAGATTACCCCTCATGGTGAGGGGTTTTTGATTGTGGGGACGCTCTTCCCTGCAGGCGCAAACCCCTGCAGTTAATTACGCTACCGCTCGGCGGTAACAACTTTCTCCTTCTCCAGCTGGTTACTTCGTGTCGTGTGTGTTTGTTTTGTTTGTGGTTGCCCGTGGATTGTATACGGAGACTAATTTATGTCATCGCTCGTAGGACGTGGATTAGTCCAAATCCGTATTTACTTAGATTTGGGTTTGGGGTTTTAGTTTAAGGATACGTTAGCCGTATTTGAGGCTAAGATCAACTTAAACGTTTGTTAAGGATACGTTAGTCTAGTTTGAGACTAAGATCAACTTAACGGGATCGTTTAGATCCGACAAAAGAGCATTTGGGCTCTATTGTTCCAGTTTAGGGACATAGTGGTCCATTACATGTATGGCCATCGGGACCTATCACCTCTCTGACGACGTTGAAGGATTACAACGACAGATGTCAGAGGAGTTCAGAGTTGTACCCTTGAACAAAAGTTGATTGGAGGATCTATAGTCCAATTTGGGACTAAAGTCTGTTTGAAGGTTTAAGAATACGTTAACCATATTTGAGGCTAAGATCAACTTAAACGGGATCGTTTAGATCCGACAAAAGAGCATTTGGGGCTCTATTGTTCCAGTTTAGGGACGTAATGGTCCATGTTCCAGTTTAGGGACATGGGGGTCCAACATTCCCATTTTGGGGACGAATATTAGTTTAAGGATACTTTAGCCATATTTGAGGCTAAGATCAATTTAAATGTTTGTTAAGGATACGTTAGCTAATCTCCAGACTAAGATCAACTTAACGGGATCGTTTGGATCCGATAAGAGAGCAATTGGCTCTATTGTTCCAGTTTAGGGACACAGTGGTCCATTGCCAGTTTAGGGACGTGGAGGTCCAACATTCCCGTTTTGGGACGAATATTAGTTTAAGGATGCATTAGTCCATGAGTTTAAGGACCCCACAGTCCGTATTACCAGTTTAGGGACATAGTGGTCCAACATTCCCGTTTTGGGGACGAATGTTGGTTTTAGGACGCATTAGTCCATGAGTTTAAGGACCTCACAGTCCGTAGCAATGTATGGTTGTCGGGACCCGTCACCTTTTTGACGACGTTGAAGAATTACAACGACAAATATCAGAGGAGTTCAGAGATGTACCCTTGAACCAAGGTAGATTAAATGATCTGTAGCCCAATTTGGAACCAAGACCCATTAATTATATTGTGAGCCCATTGGCTCAGTTAAGTATGGATTGAGGACTTATGGCCAACTTGGGCTAAGTCCAATTGAGTTTGACCCTTTATTGGACTGCTTGACATTTGTCTGGTTTTAGTCCATGGTATTTAGCAATGCTAAACATTTTCATCTTTGATTTCCTCAATTTTGAGATTCAGTCGAAGGGGAAACTTTGCCTCTGGGAAATTAGCCAAATTGGCCAAAAATGGTGTTTAGACAATAGGGAACAGCAGTGTTATACACTGAAAATAGAGCTCTTAGATTAATGTTAAACACTAGAGAATAATAGTGTTAAACACTGGAAGTAAGATTCTCGAATTAGTGTTAAATACTAGAAGATGATCAATGTTAAACACTGGGAATAGGATTCTCGAATTAGTGTTAAACACTAGAAGATGATCAGTGTTAAACATTGGAAATAGGACTCTCAAATTAGTGTTAAACACTAAAAGATAATCAGTGCTAAACACCGGGGACAAAGCTCTTGAATTAGTGTTTAAAATACTTAAAAGAAAAGTCACATGGGGACACGTGAGGGCGCTCAAAGGTAGGGCCAGATCTCCTTTTCTTCGTTCTGTAAGTAAGCATTAAACACTTTTTATGTTTTCTTTGGAGCATCACTTGCTGACACGTGAGGAGGATTAGTGCGCTGATTGTTAGAGTGCCAGCCAAGGGGTCACGTGGGAACACGTGAGAGGGCCCAAGACTCTTATTTCTATTACTTTTTCTTTCTATGTTCCGGGGGTCACGTGGAAGCACGTGAGGCCTTGCCTCTGAGCTTTTTCCTTTTTATTTCTGTAGATCTTTACAGGGGTCACGTGGGGACACGTGACCTTGGTTCTTTGCATGCTTGAAGATCTCATTATTTTTAAGAATTAAATTCTTCACGGGGTTAAACTTTAATTATGATTCGGGGGGGATTAAAATCCTTATTATGAAAGAATTAAATTCTTGTTAATCTGAGAGAATTAAATTCTCAATTAGGGTTAAACCCTAGTCATGATTTTGGAGGAATTAAATTCCTATGTATGTGGAAGAATTAAATTCTTATGTAGGGTTAAACCCTAATTTTCTTTTAGAGGAATTAAATTCCCATATATGTAAAAGAATTAAATTCTTGCATTGGGTGAAACCCTAATTTCATTTTAAGAGGAATTAAATTCCTGTGAGAATTGATTTCTCAATTAGGGTTAAACCCTAGTTCTGTTTTGTGAGAATTAAATTCTCTAAACTCAATTCCCCCTCTAAGTTTTTGTAGCGTTTTGAAAATCGTTTCGGTGAAATTTCGAAAAATCGGTAAAATAAAGGGGTTTTCTGTAAAAAGTCAAAATACAAATATCTTATTATAAAAATTAAATATACATATTTTAGCTATATAATTGCTATTATTTGGTGTTTATTGAGCCGCTGGTGAAATTTCAAATTTTCTGAAAAAAATATTATTTTATTATTATTTTAAGCCGTCACTAATACATTTAATTAGGGAAAATTACAAATTGGAATGAGTTGAAACAAATTTTGTGCATCATAAAACTTTAAATAAAAATTTATCATGTGGTTTTTGGAATGAAATCATTTGCCAAAACGGTTTAGAAATTATTGAAGAAAAAAGGCTTTTTTTTAGCGTAAATGGATGTTTGGGGTATTGTATTTATCATTTTTCATCACCCCACACCCGTGCCCACACCCACACACCCCCACTTACTTCTCCCCTTAGCTAAATTCAGCAGCCCCCATTTTTTCCCCCACTTGAATTTCAAAGGAAAAGAAATGAAAGAAAAGAAAAGAAAATGGATAAATTAGTTAGACTTTTGACCTTGAATTGACTTTGACTTTCTCCCCATTTTTCTCCACCTCCCTCTCTCTCCTCCCCCACTCATTTTCTGGCCAAAATCTGAACCCCAACAGCCCTTCATTCTTCATCTCCTTCTCTTTAAAAAAGTTCTTCAAAAATGCTTGAAAAATCCACAAAAAATCAAGCAAAAATCCAAATCAAAATCCACCTCCTACCCATTTTCCCTTGGCTACCATAGCATGGATCTAGGGATTTAGATTTCAATTTGGGAGGCTAAGTGTGCTTGTGGGTTCTTCAAATTATTTGGGTATAAATTCTAACCTTTTTGCTTAATGTGTTGTTAATTGCTTAGGTTAGCTTAATTAATTGTTTAATTAGGTTTTTAATTAGTTTTAGGTGCATGATTTAAAATTCAAGAGAGGGGTTTGATTTTAAATTGGTATTTTGTGTTGTGAGATTTAGTTTATGTGATATAATTGACATATTAATGTTATGCTAAATCCAATTTAAGTTGCTAGTTTGCATATTTGTTAATTTAAAAGTGATAATTATATAATTGGTAAACTAGGTTTTTTTAAATAATTATATTCTTATGAGATAAAATTCAAATTTAGGTTTCATGTCATTATAAAGATTATATTGAGTGGTTTATTGCTTTTTGTTCATGGAAATCCAACATAAATTGTAGTTTGTGCATTTTTTTGCTTTGAAATTGTTAAAAAGGGTATTTTGTAAACTAGAATATTAGGGTTTTTGGAATTTAATGAGATTAAATTCCGGAAATTGTTTCTATGACTTATTTAAGATATTTAATAAATTTATTGGCCTCAACATTCATTTAAATAACATGTTTTGTACAAAAACGGTGAATTGTGCTCGCTAGATTTTCGGAAAAATGACTTTTTGAGTGAAATTGGCGTTTTTGTGAGTTTCAACCTAGTTTATATTAAAATTCGTGTTCGTGAATATGCAAATGAGTGCATTTGGGTTTTTCTCGATGGTTTGGCGTTTGTACGCCGACGTCGAGGGTTTTTGGGTTGATTTGTGAAAGCAACCATAGGTTTTGACCTATGTGGGATTCGTGCGCCGTTTTGATCATGAGTCGGATTTTAATGAGATATGGTGCATTATGATATGTAGGTACCCCCATGTGGACTTCGAGACGACAAGCAAGCGCGTGGCGACGTCGGCACCGGCTAGCGAGGACCAGGTGAGTAGATTTATATCTACGGGGAGAAGTCGGGTGGATGGCGTATAGCACCCCCGCAGTCCGTGGTGGTGTATACGGATGCGTATACACACCAACATTTATTATATGTTATTTAGGATTAATAACGATGCTTAGGATGGATATTGGTGTGTTGGACTATTTTTAGTGTTGCGAACCCTAGGGTAGTGTTGCACTACACATACACACATACATACTTGCATACATTCCTATTGATATGTGCACATGGGATTCTTTATAGTTATGTGTTCACATGGGTATGGGACTATGTGTTCACATACGGATTGAGGATGATACTTGGGATTGAGCTGAGTCAATGAGATTTGATTTGAGGCCGTGAGATTGGTAATATAGCAGGGTTCGTATCTTAGATACGACATGACGTTGTAGCGGGTCCTTGACGTAGTGTTTCACACATGTCCATGCATACGTAGGCGGTATCAGTATGGTACTAGACGTAGATCAGTACCCCGATTATGATATTTGATAAAGAGGATACCAGGTGAATAGTATGATGAATGTGATATTGAACCGTACCCAGATTGGGATGCCGTACGACGGATTTACGTACGAGCTATATTGATGATTGATCCGCACTCTTGACTTGGGATGCCTGATTATAGATATGGTATCGGATACGATATTATTGAGGCGGGATCACCGACTATACATATACAGGTATGTATATGTATCGACTCAGATGATAGGCGGTTTCCTTACCTGTAGTTCTGCTTTTTAGTTCAGCCGTATAGTTTAGTGTAGTTGTTAGATTAGATTAGACTTCTTACCTATTTCAAAAACTAACGAATCGTGGGCATTTTTAAAGACAGCTCAAGGGAATCTACGGATATTTCAAAAAACGACGTATCTTTTCATAAAAACACCGTAGCCCCTATTTTCAAAACTCCATGATTCGTGTTATTTCAAAATGCACCATTTGTAGGACTTATATTAGATTATTGCAGATTAGTTATCGTTGTGTCTAGTATTCAGCTCCCGCACATTATTGTTGTTCGCTCTGCCTCGCATATTTATTTTGCTGCATATTCCATTATTGATATCATGCTGTTAGGACACCAGCACCATTACCGATGATGCGTATGTACCACGTACACCTATTTGTCGGCTCACACACATCTTCATCGGTAATTGCCATGTCACGTACACTTTAGAGAATATAATTGCTTGACTTAGATTGTTAGCTAGTAGTGTTGACATGATATTAGTGTACTTCCCTTATATGTCATATTAGACGTTGTAGTTATTACCTACCACTTCATGCATACTGTTATTCAGTTGTTCATGCCTAGTTCATTATCATTGACATATGCACTTGTGATGATTTCTTGAGATTTATGATATTTCTGGATTTCGGGGAAAGCCGCAAAATTTACAACTTATGATCTTTTAAAATATAAAATGTTGCGGTTTTCTAGTGATGTAAAGTGTCGTCCACCATGAGTTTGCTGTGGTTTTGGAGATCCGTGTCGAGGAGTGGAGGAACCGTCACGGGTACATGGTGGGCCCGGTATGGTACCCCGGGGCAAGAGGAATGTGGTGTTGACGTTGAGCCTGGCTGGGGAGCACTACCTACCGGTGATATTACCCGACGCGTCGGATATCCGGAGGATACCGTCGTGGTCTTGAGATGGATGGTAGGGGCCGGTCTGGACTGACGGCGCCCTAGATATTGAGATTGAGACATTGATATTTCGAGACAGTGAGATTTATGTTTTGTGTCGATGCTAGACACTGTTGATGCTGATTTCATTTATGATACCTCAGTTTAAAAATACGAAGGAAATCTCACTAATTTATGAAAACAGTTTCTTCATTTACATGTATTCTGTTTCATGCATTCATACCTCATTCATATGATATATTGCTACCTGAGGCACTGACACGGGCACATGAAATTATACTCGGGTTAGATATTACCCTAGCCATTGTTATAGGCTGCCTGTTATACTTATATTTGAGGATATATTATGATCATTGACCTAGGTTGCGTTATTTATGCGATTTCTGTGCGTAGATGTTTTTCTATTCACGAGTTGGCAACTCACCCCCGTTGTGCCCCAGTTTCTTGCAGGTTTGCCGTACAGGTTTCATTACGGCTTGCGGGCTCAGTTTCATTCGGGTGACTTGCTAGTAGGTGGGTTTTTCTTGTATCGTACCCATCATATTACCTTGTATGATATTATTCAGTTGTATCTAGTAAATTCCATCAACCAAACATGTATCTATTGAGATAGAGACCAGTGTTGTTCATTCTTTCGACCTTAGAGTCGCTCGTTATATTTCTGGTGGTTTTGAGTTCCCTTTTGAGTTTTTGATCCTCGCCGTTGGCGTTGTATATTATATTGCTCGTGTGGTTGTGACCGTCGATTGACGAAGAGCTAGCTCCCGCTTGGGGATGCCTTTTATTGATTTCGTATACTATTCATGTTGTATCCCGTTTGGGGGCCAGTATTTACAAAGGAGACTCTGCCGAAATTTTCAGTAAATTTTTGATATTTTTAAAAACCGCATAATTCGGCTTATGCTATTGAAACTACTTGCTTTAAGTTGGTTTTTCCTGCACTCTACTACTTTTCTTGGTTTGGATTTCTGGGTTTTCGGTTTACTTAGATTACGTACGCCTCGAGACGTTCGTAGTTTAAGTGCCGGTCATGTTCCATACTTTCGGATCGTGACAAAGTTGGTATCAGAGCGTTAGGTTTTAACCTTCTGAGCGTAGGATGATCCTTGGTTGATGGAATAGGTGACTAAAGTAGAGTGACGTACCGTTGGTATGTTCCGCGGCATATTTACGACACGCCACTCCACTTATGAAGCCTTAGGATGTACATTTCCTTGTTCAGTATTATATTCCTTCCTGATCTAGCCTCGTCGGTACCAGTTTGGTTTTGCTGCTACGGTTACAGGCAGGGAGAGCTACGGCTAGAGTTGCGGTCAGCACAAGCTCATCACGAACGAGGACTGACCAGGGCGAAATTCCGGCGACACACGATTGCAGAGATGTGTCTTTTTACTGTGTTTCCGCGCCACGAGCGTTTGGCGGATCGCCTTTATGAGGTTACTCGGATGTGCTGATCGACACTAGAGGATTAAGCCACTGACAGAGGCCAGCCAGATTTTGATGACCGTTGGTGTGTTGCTTACTCCTGATGATTGAGGCACTGTTCAGCGTGCAGACGAGCGAGCCAGTTGTTGCTGCGAGCGACGAGATATCGCCCCATATGTTGGAACTATGGCGGGGCGAGTTGTACGAATAGATGATAGAAGGTCGCTAGTCACCCGATGATGAATGACTAGGACAGGTGGTTCGTTCGCTTACCCCGATGCTAGGTCATCAGATAGATTGATTCCAGCTAGAGACGACTTCACGCGGAGACGTTGGGAGTCGACAGAGACGATCGAATGTCAGAAACCTATTTATCCAAGTTTAAAGTAGTCGGAAAGACATGCAGGCAATTTTATGGTCCCTCTAGAAGAATGAAACCCTAACTCGACTTAATGACCGTGTAAAAGCCTTTGAACCTTCGGGTTTACGGCAGTTCCACGGCGCCATTAGTGAGGCTTGGGTTTGCCCTTCTACGGCTGGACCACCGATGCTGTCGTATGTACTCGATACTATTAAACTGTGCCCAAGATGTTGAGCTCTTGGGGGATTATGAGGTTTTGACGACTCGATCGGATGGCTCGACTTAATTCGGATGCTAGGTGGTGAGATGCATTTCTTGGGAGACTCCCGATACGAGGATAGCCGTTGGAGCTCAGTCCATGCAGCCGCGACGAGACGAGTCCAAAGCAGACGACATTAGAGAAAAGTGAAGTAAGAGGTTCGTACCAGATCTAGATGTGATGATGTTCCCCTCCGCCGACATCAGAGATGCGATGCGCATGCCGAGGCAGAATACTGGATATACCTTCCAGAAGGAGTCGCGATGAGTATGCAGTCGTTCTAGAGCAAGATGCAGATATAGGAAAGGACAATGACTTCCGGACAGTTGGCAGAGACGAGACATGGAAGAGACCGTGAGCAGGATTCCTTCCAGGACACTGCTGCAATGATACTTGCACCCAGGATCAGATGTGTCACGTACATTCAGAGAGCCAGAGGCCGACGCCAGTGATATGCTGTCTTACGAGTGGTCGCGATGATTGACCAAGAGATGACCAGAGAAGTGCCAGAACGGAATCGTCCCCGTTAGCACACCTGACAGGGCCGATGAGCCGATGGACCGAAAGATTGGTAATTCACAGTGAAGACCTTGACCCAGGAGTGGTCATGGTTACGCACACCAGCAGGACAGAGTTCATGATCATCGACGAGACGTCCCACTAGTGACCGCGACAGTTGGCCGAGATTCTTAGAGAATGCACTTGAGCGGTACTGTTCCGCCATTATTGATTACGATGTTTTGGGTGATTTATTCGTATGATTTGATTTTGATGATTGAGGATTTACGATCTTTGCACAGTGTTGCACTTGATATCGTTTTCGTGCTTTAGTTTCACATGTTTGTGATTTTACGGTTTTAAACAGTTGAGTTGGTTTTGTGCGTATGCATGCACACGATTTGGTTCCTGCACTCTGTATAGTTATTATATGCTTGCAGTGCAGTGATACGCCTTTTGTGCACTTAGATGTACTGGACTTCGATTTCGATTGCGATACTCGATATTTGTTTTGTGCACTTTATGCACCTGATTGGATTTTGCGCATGTTCGACGCTTGATATTGGATTTCATGATTTCGTGCACGATGGATGCACCTGATTTGGATTTTCGCGCATGTTGGGCGCATGTTTTGAAGGGTGATTTTGGTGCGCACCAGATGCACTAAATCGAGATTTTTTTTCGTGCATGTTAGATGCACCTGATTTTGCTGTCAGGCACACATGTTGCCTACAACAGATGTTTCGTGCACACCCGATGCACTTAGATATTGTTTCTGTGCGCATGTATGGCACATTCATGGATTTTGATTTCCGTACGCACCAGACGCACGTAGTATTCATGTGCATATTTTGGGATTGATTTCTTATAGAGCAGTACGTTTTTATGATATTGCTATATGTTTTCGTACTGAGCAGGACTAGTCAGAGGACAGTACCTGAATATATTTTGCATGCATTGATAGTTATTGAAGGGATTTCCAAAAAGCGAGCTATAGCCTCAGTATTTACCTACGTGTCTGATATGGCACGAAATGTTTAAAACAAGGAGACCTTTCTAAATTGTTTCCAAAACGGCGGAATATACATTTCAAACAAAGGTATATATGTATATAGCTATTTTCTTATGATAGACGTCCGCCACTGTGCAGTGTTATACGCGTTGCACAGCGACTTAAGAGATTTGGCATGCATTTCCTTCAGATACTTACAGATATAGATTCGATGTTTACATGTATATTTTCGAGTTATATCATATTGGTTTGATTTGGATTTGGCATTGATGTCTTCTCCATGACTCCGATGATTGCGGGATGCTTGACGGAGTATTGATTTGAGTTATATACTCATTTTTTTTTCAAGCGCATGCACTGCGCTACGATTTGTTTTATGTATTTACAGTTTCGGAGCCCCGACGACTTGATGGTTTTTCTTAGATGTTTTAGTATTTGGGGAAGTTTGAATTTAAATTCGGGGACCGAATTTCTTTAAGGGGGGAAGATTGTAGCGTTTTGAAAATCGTTTCGGTGAAATTTCGAAAAATCGGTAAAATAAAGGGGTTTTCTGTAAAAAGTCAAAATACAAATATCTTATTATAAAAATTAAATATACATATTTTATCTATGTAATTGCTATTATTTGATGTTTATTGAGCCGCTGGTGAAATTTCAAATTTTCTGAAAAAAATATTATTTTATTATTATTTTAAGCCGTCACTAATACATTTAATTAGGGAAAATTACAAATTGGAATGAGTTGAAATAAATTTTGTGCATCATAAAACTTTAAATAAAAATTTATCATGTGGTTTTTGGAACGAAATCATTTGCCAAAACGGTTTAGAAATTATTGAAGAAAAAAGGTTTTTTTTTAGCGTAAATGGATGTTTGGGGTATTGTATTTATCATTTTTCATCACCCCACACCCGTGCCCACACCCACACACCCCCACTTACTTCTCCCCTTAGCTAAATTCAGCAGCCCCCATTTTTTTCCCCACTTGAATTTCAAAGGAAAAGAAATGAAAGAAAAGAAAAGAAAATGGATAAATTAGTTAGACTTTTGACCTTGAATTGACTTTGACTTTCTCCTCATTTTTCTCCACCTCCCTCTCTCTCCTCCCCCACTCATTTTCTAGCCAAAATCTGAACCCCAACAGCCCTTCATTCTTCATCTCCTTCTCTTTAAAAAAGTTCTTCAAAAATGCTTGAAAAATCCACAAAAAATCAAGCAAAAATCCAAATCAAAATCCACCTCCTACCCATTTTCCCTTGGCTACCATAGCATGGATCTAGGGATTTAGATTTCAATTTGGGAGGCTAAGTGTGCTTGTGGGTTCTTCAAATTATTTGGGTATAAATTCTAACCTTTTTGCTTAATGTGTTGTTAATTGCTTAGGTTAGCTTAATTAATTGTTTAATTAGGTTTTTAATTAGTTTTAGGTGCATGATTTAAAATTCAAGAGAGGGGTTTGATTTTAAATTGGTATTTTGTGTTGTGAGATTTAGTTTATGTGATATAATTGACATATTAATGTTATGCTAAATCCAATTTAAGTTGCTAGTTTGCATATTTGTTAATTTAAAAGTGATAATTATATAATTGGTAAACTAGGTTTTTTTAAATAATTATATTCTTATGAGATAAAATTCAAATTTAGGTTTTATGTCATTATAAAGATTATATTGAGTGGTTTAATGCTTTTTGTTCATGGAAATCCAACATAAATTGTAGTTTGTGCATTTTTTTGCTTTGAAATTGTTAAAAAGGGTATTTTGTAAACTAGAATATTAGGGTTTTTGGAATTTAATGAGATTAAATTCCGGAAATTGTTTCTATGACTTATTTAAGATATTTAATAAATTTATTGGCCTCAACATTCATTTAAACAACATGTTTTGTACAAAAACGGTGAATTGTGCTCGCTAGATTTTCGGAAAAATGACTTTTTGAGTGAAATTGGCGTTTTTGTGAGTTTCAACCTAGTTTATATTAAAATTCGTGTTCGTGAATATGCAAATGAGTGTATTTGGGTTTTTCTCGATGGTTTGGCGTTTGTACGCCGACGTCGAGGGTTTTTGGGTTGATTTGTGAAAGCAACCATAGGTTTTGACCTATGTGGGATTCGTGCGCCGTTTTGATCATGAGTCGGATTTTAATGAGATATGGTGCATTATGATATGTAGGTACCCCCATGTGGACTTCGAGACGACAAGCAAACGCGTGGCGACGTCGGCACCGGCTAGCGAGGACCAGGTGAGTAGATTTATATCTACGGGGAGAAGTCGGGTGGATGGCGTATAGCACCCCCGCAGTCCGTGGTGGTGTATACGGATGCGTATACACACCAACATTTATTATATGTTATTTAGGATTAATAACGATGCTTAGGATGGATATTGGTGTGTTGGACTATTTTTAGTGTTGCGAACCCTAGGGTAGTGTTGCACTACACATACACACATACATACTTGCATACATTCCTATTGATATGTGCTCATGGGATTCTTTATAGTTATGTGTTCACATGGGTATGGGACTATGTGTTCACATACGGATTGAGGATGATACTTGGGATTGAGCTGAGTCGATGAGATTTGATTTGAGGCCGTGAGATCGGTAATATAGTAGGGTTCGTATCTTAGATACGACATGACGTTGTAGCGGGTCCTTGACGTAGTGTTTCACACATGTCCATGCATACGTAGGCGGTATCAGTATGGTACTAGACGTAGATCAGTACCCCGATCATGATATTTGATAAAGAGGATACCAGGTGAATAGTATGATGAATGTGATATTGAACCGTACCCAGATTGGGATGCCGTACGACGGATTTACGTACGAGCTATATTGATGATTGATCCGCACTCTTGACTTGGGATGCCTGATTATAGATATGGTATCGGATACGATATTATTGAGGCGGGATCACCGACTATACATATACATGTATGTATATGTATCGACTCAGATGATAGGCGGTTTCCTTACCTGTAGTTCAGCTTGTTAGTTCAGCCGTATAGTTTAGTGTAGTTGTTAGATTAGATTAGACTTCTTACCTATTTCAAAAACTAACGAATCGTGGGCATTTTTAAAGACAGCTCAAGGGAATCTACGGATATTTCAAAAAACGACGTATCTTTTCATAAAAACACCGTAGCCCCTATTTTCAAAACCCCATGCTTCGTGTTATTTCAAAAGGCACCATTTGTAGGACTTATATCAGATTAGTTATCGTTGTGTCTAGTATTCAGCTCCCGCACATTATTGTTGTTCGCTCTGCCTCGCATATTTATTTTGCTGCATATTCCATTATTGATATCATGCTGTTAGGACACCAGCACCATTACCGATGATGCGTATGTACCACGTACACCTACTTGCCGGCTCACACACATCTTCATCGGTAATTGCCATGTCACGTACACTTTAGAGAATATAATTGCTTGACTTAGATTGTTAGCTAGTAGTGTTGACATGATATTAGTGTACTTCCCTTATATGTCATATTAGACATTGTAGTTATTACCTACCACTTCATGCATACTGTTATTCAGTTGTTCATGCCTAGTTCATTATCATTGACATATGCACTTGTGATGATTTCTTGAGATTTATGATATTTCTGGATTTCGGGGAAAGCCGCAAAATTTACAACTTATGATCTTTTAAAATATGAAATGTTGCGGTTTTCTAGTGATGTAAAGTGTCATCCACCATGAGTTTGCTGTGGTTTTGGAGATCCGTGTCGAGGAGTGGAGGAACCGTCATGGGTACATGGTGGGCCCGGTATGGTACCCCGGGGCAAGAGGAATGTGGTGTTGATATTGAGCCTGGCTGGGGAGCACTACCTACCAGTGATATTACCCGACGTGTCGGATATCCGGAGGATACCGTCGTGGTCTTGAGATGGATGGTAGGGGCCGGTCTGGACTGACGGCGCCCTAGATATTGAGATTGAGACATTGATATTTCGAGACAGTGAGATTTATGTTTTGTGTCGATGCTAGACACTGTTGATGCTGATTTCATTTATGATACCTCAGTTTAAAAATACGAAGGAAATCTCACTAATTTATGAAAATAGTTTCTTCATTTACATGTATTCTGTTTCATGCATTCATACCTCATTCATATGATATATTGCTACCTGAGGCACTGACACGGGCACATGAAATTATACTCGGGTTAGATATTACCCTAGCCATTGTTATAGGCTGCCTGTTATACTTATATTTGAGGATATATTATGATCATTGACCTAGGTTGCGTTATTTATGCGATTTCTGTGCGTAGATGTTTTTCTATTCACGAGTTGGCAACTCACCCCCGTTGTGCCCCAGTTTCTTGCAGGTTTGCCGTACAGGTTTCATTATGGCTTGCGGGCTCAGTTTCATTCGGGCGACTTGCTAGTAGGTGGGTTTTTCTTGTATCGTACCCATCATATTACCTTGTATGATATTATTCAGTTGTATCTAGTAAATTCCATCAACCAAACATGTATCTATTGAGATAGAGACCAGTGTTGTTTATTCTTTCGACCTTAGAGTCGCTCGTTATATTTCTGGTGGTTTTGAGTTCCCTTTTGAGTTTTTGATCCTCGCCGTTGGCGTTGTATATTATATTGCTCGTGTGGTTGTGACCGTCGATTGACGAAGAGCTAGCTCCCGCTTGGGGATGCCTTTTATTGATTTCGTATACTATTCATGTTGTATCCCGTTTGGGGGCCAGTATTTACAAAGGAGACTCTGCCGAAATTTTCAGTAAATTTTTGATGTTTTTAAAAACCGCATAATTCGGCTTATGCTATTGAAACTACTTGCTTTAAGTTGGTTTTTCCTGCACTCTACTACTTTTCTTGGTTTGGATTTCTGGGTTTTCGGTTTACTTAGATTACGTACGCCTCGAGACGTTCGTAGTTTAAGTGCCGGTCATGTTCCATACTTTCGGATCGTGACAGTTTTGGATCTGTATGGCAGGATCTCAACCCGATGAGAATTAAATTCTCATCCTATGGAGAGATGTGCTCTGTGCAGACCTTCAACCAGAAGAAGAACTAAGTTCTTTATTTGCAGAAGGGTTAAACTCTTAGATTTTGAGAATTAAATTCTCTTTTTGAAGTTGATCTTTTTCCCTTTTCTCACCTAGCGTTTTCTTCGTTGAGAACTAAATTCTCCTTTCTTTTCTCTCTGCAATTTCAAGATCCCAGAATTCTCTCCAAAGTTTTCTCTCTCCAAATTCTCTATCTCACATTCTCTTCTCTTGGCTCCTATTTATAGGAGGAGGAAATGAATCAATTTTTTTAGCAAATCTTTCATTGAAAGATTTTGTTTATTTTTCATAATTAATATGATCCTTTAGATCATTCAGTGAATTTTATTCACCGTTGGATTTTAAATCCAAATATATTCTGTTTGTTATTTCGGTGAGATTTGGGGAGATCTTTCCTTGTCTAAGATTTTTCCATAAACTGGTGACTTTTAGTCACCCTTGGATTTTAATCCAACGGTCCCCATAATCCTTTTCTATTTGGAAAGATTTAGAGAAATTTAGAATTTTAATTCTATTTGGAAAGATTTAGAGAAATTTAGAATTTTAATTCTATTTGGAAAGATTTAGAGAAATTTAGAATTTTAATTCTATTGGGAAAGATTTAGAGAAATTTAAAATTTTAATTCTATTTGCAAAGATTTAGAGAAATTTAGAATTTTAATTCTATTAAACTGTAAGGCTTTCGAAGCCTGTCACGTGCTGGCACGTGACCCTTGGTCACGTGTGAGCACGTGACCCCCAATTGGTTCTTTTCTCAGCGTTTATTTATGCTTCAGTTTTAACCATTACGTGTCAACGCGTGACCATTGGTCACATGTGAGCACGTGATATCTCATTGAGGTATTTCCTTCAGCCATTTGTTTTTATTTCTGTTTTAACTATCACGTGTCAACACGTGACCATTGGTCACGTATGAGCACGTGACCCCCAATTGGGACCTTCTTCAGCCAATTGTTTTTTATTTCTATTTTAACTATCACGTGTCGACACGTGACCATTGGTCACGTGTGAGCACGTGATATCTCATTGAGGTAATTCCTGATTTTTAATCAGGGAACAACGCATGGCATATTTGCTCATAACTTTTGATCCCGGATGAATTATAAAGCCCATAATATATCAAATCGAAGGGTTTTTCGAGACGCTTTCGATACCATCAGAATTTATCTGTTTCACATTTGGGAGTTTGTCAAAAAAACAGCCCGGACAATACTGGTTCGCATTTTTGTAAGCGTATCACTGCCATTTGATACCTTGGGCTCTTTTGCGCAGAAATTTTTGACGGGAACAAATGACCTCCACTGCTTTGCCCACCTAAGTATGTACGTGGGTGAAGTAGTGCAGAGTTATGCATAGCATATGACCAGTTTTGGGTTGGTATATAATTTTCAGAATCTTGATCTGAGAAGATAACGAGCGGACATAAGTGTCGTCATTTATCATTGACTCAAATTTTGACTTTTAAGAGATATAGTTCCAAACCCTTAACTCCATGAGCCGCACCCTTCTATCTCTTTATGTCTTACTCTGGCATGAAGTAGTTTATACACTCATGAGTAACTTCTCCGTTTCAGTGGCATGTAGCTTTAGCAAGTGTGCCTCATAGATGGTCTATCTTGACCTCTTTGCAGGGCCGTGATGGCTTAGGAGACAGGGGTAGGATCTGTCACCTAAGACTTTTCAACTTTACGAGCCGTGAGGATCTCATAAAGACTCTTCTCCCTACGAGTCGTGAGGATCTCGTAGGTGTCTTTTCTCCTTAGGAGTCGTGAGGATTCCTAAGTGTGTTTTCTCTTGAGAGTCGTAAGGATCTCATAAGAGAATTTTTCCCTCTTACAAGTCGAGAGGACTCGTAAGTGGTTGTTTCCCTCCTTGTCAAGATTTGACTTTGGAGAGTATGGTCCATGAATAGTATGCAAGAGTCCGTTTTGGACCAACTTGCAGGGCCCCAATACTTAGGAAACAGGTTTTTTTATCCCCACTGCATAAGGCTTTTCCCTACGAGTCGAGACGAATCAAGAATTTCTCGCAAGGATGTCCTAACGTCACAATTAACCTCTGCTCTTTACGACAGAGGTCTGTTACAGTCTGTGGTACTAGGTTTTTGCCCGTTGTACCGTCGCGTTGGCTGATGTATTCCTCGATAGGTAATCTTGCTGTTCGAGTAGCCTTGCGACTGTCGTGTCTGATCCCTTCGGGGGCTGGACAAGACGTCTTCAAGCAATCCTCCTAGGCAGTTTGACCGTCGGAAGAGCAAGCATTAGGAATTTTGCCATGCCGTCTTTTACTTGAGGTTAGGCTCATTTTGTTGGAGATAGTGCCCTCAGAGTCAATTATTGGATCACAGGCACGTGATTGCAATGATTGAGGGAGGACCTATCCCGGTAGGACAGTCTTACTCGAGATGATAGTATGCTATCTGGTTTATCTTTATCATCGTGTACTGCTTTAGGTGACCTGACATGTCGCTATTACACGTTGATAGAGCCCCTAGGATTCTTGCTTGACTACCAGCAGTATGATGGCGATCATATACGTGGGAGATGGTAGTCTATAAGCACATCCTTAAAAGGTCCCTAGTCGTAGGAGTTTCGAGACAGGGCATCGATACTCCATTAGTAGACTTGTGTATACAGTCGAGACCCCGACGAGGGGCGGTGGCCGGTCTCACAAGCCACTGGTGTCAGTTGGTTCACCTAAGATGTATACAGGTGCTCATTGGGTTATGAGTACACCGGACAGGACTCGCCGGGAACCTGCTAGTTGGTCTTATACCAGACGTCAGATAGCAGTTCCCTGGTGACATGTGTACAGGTTAGTTCATCGACCTGAGGATCGTCATTTGTCTCGTGTGAGTTCCCACTGTGCTTTGATTACTACCCTACCACGGCTCAAAGGAGTCGTGCAAACAGGTTTTAGTTGGGTACAGTCCCGAGCCACATGGAGGCAGTGAGCGGATCTTCAGGGGTTCGTCTCTCCCGGTATTGGGGGTGAGGTCGGGCTGTGTCTAGGAGAGCCATTACGCAAAGCCCTCGGCCGAGGCAGGAGATTTACTGGTAGGTATTCCAGTAGTATCTCAGGGCGTTCTGGGCTACACTCCGACACGACTTGTACCGCTTTTGGGGGTCTGACTTTTACCAACCCCCTAGGCCCGACATGCGATGCTCATAGACGAACGGACCGGACTGTACGGATATTGTCACTGACAGGCTCAGTAGGGTGTCAGGATGAGTTCGCTCATCGACGTCCCTTTTGGTCAATAGCTGGTGGCCCGTCACGTATTGGCTTATACCTTTGACGTGCTAGTGGTTAAATCCACAGCCATAGTATTGACGAGTCTTTAGAGTCCACCACACTTACAGTTACTCAAGCTTTCGGGCGAAACGCTGTAGAGGCCGTATGGAGATACGGCAGGGTCCGATCAGATACGTGCGGTATTGCATGGATCAGGATCGGACAGTTTTGTACTAGTGGCCGTATAGTTATATGGCAGGGTTCGATCTGATACGTGCGGTATTGCACGGATCTGGATCGGACGGATATTACTAGCCGGCTTTGGCTTAAGCCGGTCCTAGTTTAGTACAGTGTAGATTTTGTCTCATTGTATTTGTATCCGGTCGGAATACAGATGCGGGTGTGTATGCACAGTATCGGGGTTTTCCTGTAATTTATTACGTGACCAGTTTTCTGGAGTTGCCAGTTTGTATTCCGTTCCGGCCGGTTTTCCTTTGTTCTTTCCCGGCCGGACTTTTCTGATGGAGGGGGTAATTTGCAGTTTTGCAAATTACATCTGTGAAGGGTTTATTTGTAAGATGAGAGCATCTTTTTATTCCATTCTTTTCCTTCATCATTTCATGCTTTATTGTGAAAAGATTGGATTTGAGGTTGATGTAAGTTTGATGATGATTATGTCTTGATGTGGTCACCACTTGCTTTACCCTACACTCACCTCCCTTCATGCTTGATATTCCCTCCTCCACCATTCTCATTTGGATGATAAGTTTTTCATACTTGAGAGAAAGAAAAGAATGAGAGAGTTCACCTTTGTTTTGGGAGGAATTCTTCATCTCCTTCTTCTTCTTGTTTTGGAAAAATGAAAGCACCATTTTTCCTAATCCCATTCCTCCATCAAGGCAACTACAAACCCCAAATGAGACTAGCATGATCTACTACATTCTACAGCATATCTTGAGCATGTCGAGTTGCCGGCTTCATGCCCGAGTTGCCTCGGTATTGAGGCGGGAGCCCGTAAAAGACGCAGGCGTTGTGGTGCCCTTTCCGGCGAGGAGGCGACGATGTGGAGGCAAGACTTTCCGCGGGAGATCGGGACGATGACGAGAAGACCGGAGGACTCGGATCACTCGGTATACTTCTCACCCTATCTCTTGATTGCTAGCATTAGGTTAATGGTTACGATCCGGGTTTTCATTGTCCGCGGTAGCGCCCGTTTCCGAGTAAGGAAAAAATTTTGATTCCGCATTTTGGCCTCGAGTACGAGGCCGGGGCGCTGCCGTGGCGCAAAATGGTATCAGAGCCACACCATTAATCTTACCTAGCTTGTTCTAATGTGTTTTTCATTTCCGATCGACCAAAATCCCAAAAACCACATTTTCCTTTGCATCAGTTTTCTGTTGGAATTTTTTGGTGTCTAAAAATTTTTCAGGTTGCAGAAAAATGATGTACTGAAAAAGATAAGGCTACTGTATAAAAACGACAAAATGATTCCCTGGTTGGAGCGCGGAACCGCGGCCAAAACCCCCTTTGGGCCGCGGTTCCGCCGCACTATAGTAAGGTCACTTCATCGTTTTTCTTCAGTTGCTTTCTGGGCTGGAAATAGGGCTTTTGGTGTATTAAATTTGGGCCCAGATCTTCTGTGACTGCTACAGTTTTACTTGGGGGCCCACTTGTTAAATGTTTGATCGATCGGATATTTTTAAACACATTATTTCACAGTATTTACATTATATCTGCGACCGTGAATGTCACTTGATCGGTAAATCCGGTCTAACTGCTATAGCCCGGTTAGACGGATTTGCGAACGTGATTTTCACGTTGATGTTCTATGTTTATGCTGTGATGTTGCGGATCGGTCGTGGGGGATAGCCTGGATGCAATGGTAGTACAGTTTGTTTTATATGTACATTTGATATTGCGGGGCAAGCGTCCGACATGTGGACTGCCGTCACTGCCTGTTTGTATTATTCTTTTGGGGCACGACCTGGTTGCGGTCGATGTACCCGGTGTATGTATATTTTACTTTCTGTACTAGGTTTGCCCCGCGGTGGGGTGCACGGATAGCCGGGTTCTGGAGGGCAACAAGCCCGCATCTCATGGCATTGGGACGGAGGGGGCTTCACTCCAGGATTGGCGGGCTATTCGCCGCACTCGTAGGGGGTACAGGTTGACCCAGGAGGGGTGCCCGAGTTACCGGATTCCGTGAAGTGCTGGGTGGTCCATTCACGTTGCTGAAGGGGGCTGCCTCGCTTCAGGTTTTGGCGGGTTACTTGCCGCGCCCGTAGGGGTCTAGGTTTTCATTGCACAGGCTATCCACACGACCAGGGGAACGCCGGGTTTCAGCAGTGGCTCTGTGAAACCCGGGGCTTCCAGATATCTGTATTGTTCTGTGATGCTGTACATTTCTGTGATGTTGCATTTTATTCACGCCTTGAGCGAAATATAATATATTGGCATATATATTAGTAGATGTTGTATATGTTTTACATCCGCGCTAGTCCAGTCCCCGCTCTGCCGTTAGTTAGCTAACCTAACGGGTGATGACGGGACCCAGTGGCGAATGCGGATGGCATATACGTACGTCAGTATATTTTCGTTCTTTGTGGTGTGATTAATTGATGGGACTGCGTTGATTCGGATCAATGCAAGATAAACAAACCTATTCTGATGTTGTTGGAACACTTTTCAAAAAGCTGTTATTGCAAGGACGTTCTCTTTTGTTTTGCATCGTGGTATTCATTTGGAATATCCTGCTCCTCAGTCGACGAGGCAAGGGCCGAGATCCCTTCACCGGGAGTGACCCCTTGGACAAAAAGTTTGCGTCAGGGCATTAACTTCACTATAGCCGATTACTTTTGCTTTGCATCGTGGTATTCAGTTGGAATATCTTGCACCTCATTCTACGGGGAAAGAGCCGAGATCCCTTCACCGGGAGTGACCTCTTTAGTAAAGGTTTTCGTCACTATATTTTATAAAAGGCTATGCAGTTCCTTCAACGATATCAAGTTCATTACGTTAAAGGTTTTTCGCCAAAAACCAGTTGTAGCCCTCCGTCATTTCAGATTAGTATTACTTAGTATTCGTGCTGCGTATGTCGTGCTTAGCCGAGGCGTAGTGTTCGGTAGCTATGTAGTGCTTTTCCGTTGCATGGATATGTGATTGGTTAGGACATTCGTACGGTCATTTTGGCTCAGTCAAGGACTCGTGCGGGTGGGTCTAATGCAATCAAGATAATGACGGGCTGAACTTGACTAGGATCCTTTGACATGTTGGCTCAGTCAAGGTCACTTGGGTCCTAGGGGTAAAAATCACATCGGGAGTTTCAAAAGAACTGAAACTTGCCAGGCATGCGCATACCTTCTGGAGTGTGATGACGTGAGTGGATTCCGTCACGTTATCATGCGATGAGAGTTGGATCCCGATTCCCACTGATGAGTTGGTTTACTCCTCGGGTGATCCCGACTAATTCTTCTTTCAGGTTTGGAGGAGAATTTGAGGTACAGTAGGAGGTTTCCAGATTAGACAAAGTGATAACCATTCTGATCTAGGTTAGAGTGCACGATGAGTGTTTCTTTTCTCTCTCTCTTTGGCAGCGACCATTGACCCGACCCTAAGACTATGACTCAGTGACCAAGTTGACCGAACCTTCTTAACACAGGCTTTTGGATTGTCATAGTTGCAGACCTCATTGCCACTCCTACTTTTACCCTTTTCTCCAGGACACCCCGCATTACTGCGAACGTCCACTTCCATTGGACAAAACCATCGTATGGTTATATACGAACTCGAAGGACTTCGAGGATGGTTTCTGGTTCTGGAGAAAACGAATAGGATTATTCAGTTGTCTTTTCTTTTCACCTTCTCTCATTGCGAGTACTCCTTGGTTTAGGAGATAGTACACCTATTACGCAAATTGGATAGTCTTCTTCCAAACCTTAGGCTGGTGCCGACCGGTAGGGAATGAAGGAAACCAATTAGCATAACGATGGTGTGCAGAAGGTATTAAGTTAAGACAAAGCAAGGGATTAGTAAGAGGGCAGAGTAAATTGCTACTGCTATTCACGACCGAACCAAGTATTTCTTCGCCAATCCTAAATCACCTTTGTATTTCTCCAGGACACTCCGTATCACTACGAAGATCCACAGTTTATTTGGATACTCCATCGTATGGTTATATACAAACTCAAAAGGAACTTGTTCCAGTTAGGGGATGGATTCTGGTTCAGGAGAAATAGGAATAAGGTTTATTCGGTTGTCTTTTATCTTCACCTTCTCTCGCTTTGCGAGTGCTCCTAGGATTAGGACAGTGCACCTTTTATGCTTATTGGATAGTCTTCTTCCAAACCATAGGCTGGTGCCGAACTGTAGGGAAGGAAGAAAACCATTTGGCCTAAGAGATGTGCAGAAGGTAATGACTAAAGACATATAAAGGGATTTGGAGAGGTGGCAAAGAATTATACGGTTACAGTTGTGAATCTGGATAATGGATGAGGCATTACTAGGAATACCAGGATACCCCAACGAGACATTTCGATGTTTCAGTTTCACTGTGTACTGTTAAAAGAAAACTGATTTCCCGATTAGATACTTACTTCAGGGTATGTATTTACCAGGTTTGATTCTCACATCTGTATGGTTTTACAGATGATGAGTGGGAGTAAGTTATTGGGAATAGGGTGATCATCCTCATTCTATCGGGATTCGTTATAATCGGTGATATTTGAGGAGATCATCTGGGCTGTTTGCCGGTCGGCAAATATTTGGTTTTGAATATCCGCTGTTGTGCACCAATTTCAAATTGATATATCTGTACGTCTATTTTCATAGAGTGAGATATACCTTTTGATATTATGTCGATGACATTTACCTATATCAGTGGATGGTTAGGTAAGGAGCATCAAGCAGCGGTGTAATTCTTCTTAGCCATAAGTACAGTTTTCAACCTACGACGCACAGTTAAAGAGTTGTTAGACTCAGCGGACTTATACAGAGTATTGTATGTTGTCCAGTGTCCATTAGGTTAGAGGGGTTGGTCCTCGTACTATATTCAGTTTACTTATGACTTCTTTAGTTTTTAGACAGGTGTTTCGTGGAAACACATGGTCTGAATTTTGAGGAGTTATAGGTATTTGAATAGAGTAGAGAACCAGGTGGAGCAAGTATCGGGATTCTTCAAAGTGATCGAAGATGTAGATAC
Source organism: Agapanthus africanus (assembly GCA_030015575.1). Classification (NCBI taxonomy): domain Eukaryota; kingdom Viridiplantae; phylum Streptophyta; class Magnoliopsida; order Asparagales; family Amaryllidaceae; genus Agapanthus; species Agapanthus africanus. The sequence goes on along the minus strand of JASDDO010000026.1, from coordinate 174,775,485 downwards.
TTGTGTATGGTGTTCAGTTGATAGTAATGATAAAGAGAAATTGCTTCTCTTTCAGGTTACTCATAATTGGAAGCATTCCTAAGTTGAGTAACGCTGATCGGCCTCTCTCCATTTAGTTTACATGCACTGGAGATAGCTGCATGATTTGAATCTGGTTCAATTAAATCAGTGCCTTTGGTTCTATATTGGATATAGAACAGTTCATATCTTAACTATGTTAAGGTACGGGGAGTTGTCCGGCTTATGCTTAAAACCAGACACTGGACAACTCAAGGCACGTTTCTGTAATGGCTGTTTGTGGGTTGACCCAGGCTATGACGAGGGTTGACTTTCTACCATCTGGGAGATCAATAGTAATATTGTTCTAGACTCGCCACAGTTTTAATAAAAATGTTTTTTTTCTTCAGAAAACAGTAGTGGGAGTATGGTAGAACTGGAAGTAATTACAGAACCACAAACGATTACTGAAGATTTGATAAGGAACCTAAAGATTCAATCTGATTTGACATTCCATTGGCCACTCCGCAGATAAGGTGGGTAACTTCAGGCACCCGAGAGGTACTCCGGTGGCCTCAAGGACGGTGACAGGGAAGTTCTTGTTTACCCACACTTGCCATTGTTGTTGTTCCAGGCTGCGAGACCCGGCAGGAGGATGAGTATAGCGTCGTTCTAAACTAGCTTTAGAAGTGTACGTCTATATGACTCTGCCAGAGGGTTGTCGTAGTCAGTGGGAGCAGCGGAAGCATTGGTGGGCAGGTGGCTTATGTCTATTTATAGACTAAAGCAGATACAGCGGAGATAGATCATCTATTTCTGATGTGACAGTCATAGGTTTGACTTCATCAGAATAGGGGATGGATCTGTTGAGAAGGTAGTAGGGTGTTATGTCCCGGTATTTGGATGACATATACAGAGTAGGAGGTGATATTCCTATACTACGATCGGTTATACTTTGGTCGTCACACAGTGGTTTCTCCACATGGGACTTGGATATTATATCTGACATACTGGTTACTAGATCTATGGTTTTAGATCTAGATTTGGGTGGTTTCCCAATCTGGGTACCTTGACAGCATTCTATGAGTATTTAGAATGGACGACTCCTGGCACGGTAGTACACCTGCAGGTATTGGAGTCACCCTCTCTAAAGGTGTCTTATAGACTAAAGGGGAGAGGGATACTCATGATTGGCAGATCACTTGCTTTGGCAATTGAGTCAGTCATGAGATGTCAGGTACCACACCAGATGTTGTTCTTGCAATAAGTAGATATTGATCCAATCCTGGAGAAACAGTCGGAAGCAGTTTTAGAACATAAGTGGATGTTCTAGGGATATGATAACGACAGCCTCATTTGGGAGACAGTTATCATTCCAGGCTTCCAAGGTGACATGGACGACAAGGAGGTTGTCAGAGTTATAGTTTTTCCTTCTGACGAGGGGCAGTATTTTGGACAGGTGGTCCAAAGCAATACTGAGGGAGGCATGGCGCAGGATACTGATTAAGTTCAGTTGATGATACAGTCTAAGAAGTTTGGATTTGGAGTTCATTTATGAGCTAAGTCCCATCAGACATCCAGACATATTCTAAGACAGGTATTGCTCATTTCGGGAGATGGCTTTCTCCGCGAACATGAGATATAGAGAAACACAGAAAGAAACATCCCTGCGGATCCACTCACTGAGGCTATTCCTCGAACGCAATAGTTTCGCAAACGGGTTTTGTGAGACTGACTAGTAGAGGAGTTGGGTGTTCGGTATCACACGGGCTGTGAGTATGCGACATCGCAATAATTAGCCTTGAGTGCAAGTGGGAGATTGTTGGAGATAGTGCCTTCAGAGTCAATTATTGGATCACAGGCACGTGATTGCAATGATTGAGGGAGGACCTATCCCGGTAGGACAGTCTTACTCGAGATGATAGTATGCTATCTGGTTTATCTTTATCATCGTGTACTGCTTTAGGTGACCTGACATGTCGCTATTACACGTTGATAGAGCCCCTAGGATTCTTGCTTGACTACCAGCAGTATGATGGCGATCATATACGTGGGAGATGGTAGTCTATAAGCACATCCTTAAAAGGTCCCTAGTCGTAGGAGTTTCGAGACAGGGCATCGATACTCCATTAGTAGACTTGTGTATACAGTCGAGACCCCGACGAGGGGCGGTGGCCGGTCTCACAAGCCACTGGTGTCAGTTGGTTCACCTAAGATGTATACAGGTGCTCATTGGGTTATGAGTACACCGGACAGGACTCGCCGGGAACCTGCTAGTTGGTCTTATACCAGACGTCAGATAGCAGTTCCCTGGTGACATGTGTACAGGTTAGTTCATCGACCTGAGGATCGTCATTTGTCTCGTGTGAGTTCCCACTGTGCTTTGATTACTACCCTACCACGGCTCAAAGGAGTCGTGCAAACAGGTTTTAGTTGGGTACAGTCCCGAGCCACATGGAGGCAGTGAGCGGATCTTCAGGGGTTCGTCTCTCCCGGTATTGGGGGTGAGGTCGCGCTGTGTCTAGGAGAGCCATTACGCAAAGCCCTCGGCCGAGGCAGGAGATTTACTGGTAGGTATTCCAGTAGTATCTCAGGGCGTTCTGGGCTACACTCCGACACGACTTGTACCGCTTTTGGGGGTCTGACTTTTACCAACCCCCTAGGCCCGACATGCGATGCTCATAGACGAACGGACCGGACTGTACGGATATTGTCACTGACAGGCTCAGTAGGGTGCCAGGATGAGTTCGCTCATCGACGTCCCTTTTGGTCAATAGCTGGTGGCCCGTCACGTATTGGCTTATACCTCTGACGTGCTAGTGGTTAAATCCACAGCCATAGTATTGACGAGTCTTTAGAGTCCACCACACTTACAGTTACTCAAGCTTTCGGGCGAAACGCTGTAGAGGCCGTATGGAGATACGGCAGGGTCCAATCAGATACGTGCGGTATTGCATGGATCAGGATCGGACAGTTTTGTACTAGTGGCCGTATAGTTATATGGCAGGGTTCGATCTGATACGTGCGGTATTGCACGGATCTGGATCGGACGGATATTACTAGCCGGCTTTGGCTTAAGCCGGTCCTAGTTTAGTACAGTGTAGATTTTGTCTCATTGCATTTGTATCCGGTCGGAATACAGATGCGGGTGTGTATGCACAGTATCGGGGTTTTCCTGTAATTTATTACGGGACCAGTTTTCTGGAGTTGCCAGTTTGTATTCCGTTCCGGCCGGTTTTCCTTTGTTCTTTCCCGGCCGGACTTTTCTGATGGAGGGGGTAATTTGCAGTTTTGCAAATTACATCTGTGAAGGGTTTATTTGTAAGATGAGAGCATCTTTTTATTCCATTCTTTTCCTTCATCATTTCATGCTTTATTGTGAAAAGATTGGATTTGAGGTTGATGTAAGTTTGATGATGATTATGTCTTGATGTGGTCACCACTTGCTTTACCCTACACTCACCTCCCTTCATGCTTGATATTCCCTCCTCCACCATTCTCATTTGGATGATAAGTTTTTCATACTTGAGAGAAAGAAAAGAATGAGAGAGTTCACCTTTGTTTTGGGAGGAATTCTTCATCTCCTTCTTCTTCTTGTTTTGGAAAAATGAAAGCACCATTTTTCCTAATCCCATTCCTCCATCAAGGCAACTACAAACCCCAAATGAGACTAGCATGATCTACTACATTCTACAGCATATCTTGAGCATGTCGAGTTGCCGGCTTCATGCCCGAGTTGCCTCGGTATTGAGGCGGGAGCCCGTAAAAGACGCAGGCGTTGTGGTGCCCTTTCCGGCGAGGAGGCGACGATGTGGAGGCAAGACTTTCCGCGGGAGATCGGGACGATGACGAGAAGACCGGAGGACTCGGATCACTCGGTATACTTCTCACCCTATCTCTTGATTGCTAGCATTAGGTTAATGGTTACGATCCGGGTTTTCATTGTCCGCGGTAGCGCCCGTTTCCGAGTAAGGAAAAAATTTTGATTCCGCATTTTGGCCTCGAGTACGAGGCCGGGGTGCTGCCGTGGCGCAAAACATTTTGGAGAGCCCCGATGAGTCATAACCACTCCGCGCTGGTGTGGGATGATCTCCGATAGTCTTTCAGGCTTTATATGACTTGACGTTAAGACCCTGAAGCTAGGAATTTGGCCTTTGCTTCGTTTTCTGGCATTACGTCTGCTGTATTGAGACGAATATCGCGGTTGTCTCTAGGTTGCTGGTGAACCGTCGAGGTTTGGGAACTAGGGATTTTATCGTGGCTCCTTTTGGTGATGCTGCGTCTGCTGTATCTAGACGAACGTCGAGGTGGTGATCACTCCATGCTGGTGTGAGATGATCTCCGATAGTCTTTCCGGTTTTATATGAGTTACCGTCAAGACCCTGAAGCTAGGAATTTGGCCTTCGCTTCGTTTGCTTTGGCGTGTCCGGATCCTGTTAGAAGAAGGACGCTGTGGTGACATCTCGTCTGCTGTATCGAGATGAACGTCGTGGTGGTGATCACTCCATGCTGGGGTGAGATGATCTCTGGTGGTCTTTCAGGCTTTATATGACTTGCCGTCAAGATTCCGAAGCTAGGAATTTGGCCTTCGCTTCGTTAGCTTTGTCACGTCCGAATCCTGTCGGAGGAAGAACGCTGTGTTGACATCTCGTCTGCTGTATCCAGACGAACGTCGAGATGGTGACCATTCCGTGCTAGTGCGAGATGATCTCCGATTGTCTTTCAGTCTTTATATGACTTGCCGTCAAGATCCTGAAGCTAGGAATTTTGCCTTTGCTTCATTTGCTTTATCACGTCCGAATCCTGTCGGAGAAAGAACGCTGTATTGACATCTCGTCTGCTGTATCGAGACGAACATCGAGGTGGTGACCATTCCGTTTTGGTGCGAGATGATCTCCGATTGTCTTTCAGGCTTTATATGACTTGCCGTCAAGATCCTGAAGCTAGGAATTTTGCCTTTGCTTCATTTGCTTTGCCACGTCCGAATCCTGTCGGAGAAAGAACGCTGTGTTGATATCTCGTCTGCTGTATCGAGACGAACGTCAAGGTGGTGACCATTCCGTGCTGGTACGAGATGATCTCCGATTGTCTTTCAGGCTTTATATAACTTGCCGTCAAGATCCTGAAGCTAGGAATTTTGCCTTTGCTTCATTTGCTTTGTCACGTCCGAATCCTGTCGGAGGAAGAACGCTGTGTTGACATCTCGTCTTCTATATCGAGAAGAACGTCGAGTTGGTAACTATTCCGTGCTGGTGCGAGATGATCTCCGATTGTCTTTCAGGCTTTATATGACTTGCCGTCAAGATCCTGAAGCTAGGAATTTTGCCTTTGCTTCATTTTCTTTGTCACGTCCGAATCCTTTCGGAGGAAGAACGCTATGTTGACATCTCGTCTGCTATATCAAGACGAATGTCGAGATGGTGACCATTCCGTGCTGGTGCGAGATGATCTCCGATTGTCTTTCAGGCTTTATATGACTTGCCGTCAAGATACTGAAGCTAGGAATTTTGCCTTTGCTTTGTTTGGCGGCATTGCGTCTGCTATATCGAGACGAGTATTGAGGTGGAGCTGGGATTTTTTCGTCACTCCGCTTTGTTGACCATGGGGTCTTTCATTGACGTTGCATCTACATCCTGCTGGACTGCAAGGAACGTCGTTGCTGACATTGCGTCTGCTATAACGAGACGAATGCTGAGGTGGAGCTGGGACTTTGTCGTCACTCCGCTTTGCTGACCATGAGGTCTTTCGTTGACGTTGCATCTGCATCCTGCTGGACTACGAAGGAACGTCGTTGTTGACATTTCCTCTGAGGTAGCGAGACGAATGCTGAGCTAGAGCTTGGATTTTGTCGTCACTCCGCTTTGCTGACCATAGGGTCTTCGTTGACGTTGCATCTGCACCCTGCTGGACTATGAAGGAACGCCGTTGTTGACATCTCGTCTGCTGTAACGAGACGAATGCTGAGATGGTCTCTAGGTTGTCTATGAACCGTCGAGATTTGGAACTATGGACAATGCCATAGCTCCGTTTGATGGTGTAGCATCTATGTCCTGCTGGAATGAGGAGGCACACCGTTGTTGGTCTCCAGGCTATAGATGTGGCCATTGAGATTTGGATCTAGGGACTTTGCCATGGCTCCGTTTCGTTGCAACTCCGAGGTCGGTTGTTGATGTCACGTCTGCATCTGGTTGGAGTGAGGAGAAACGCCGTTGGTGATCTCTAAGTTGTCGATGTCGACGTCGAGACCCTGAAGCTAGGGATCTTCCTTCGCTTCGTTTGTTGGCATTGTGTCTGCAATATTGCGACAAATGTCGAGGTTGTCTCTAGGTTGTCTATGAACCGTCGAGATTTGGCCTCGCTTTCTGGTGGAGCCTGTTGGGAAGGTATGGTTCCTTCTTTGTTTGTGCCCCTGGATTGTATACAGGGATCGATGTGATCTCATCTGTAGGGCAAAAAGTTTCATTCTTTCATTTCATTCATCATTTTTTTATTCTTTCCGTGATACTCTATCATTTCAGCTTTTTTATATCGCGAAAATCGTGATTGCCCAATCATTTCGGCTATTTTTCGCGGTGCCCAATCATTTCGGCTATTTTTCTTTTTACTCGCTGCTCTTTATTGTGAGTTGCCCAATCATTTCGGCTATTTATTTTATTTTTACTCGCTGCATTTTATTGCTAGTTGCCCAATCATTTCGGCTATTTATTTTACTTTTACTCCCTGCTTTTTATTGCGCGTTGCCCAATCATTTCAGCTATTTTGCATGCATACATTTTTACTTGCTGATTTTGTTTGCAAGTTGCCCCATCATTTCGGCTATTTCATATGCATTTTTGGCTTGTTGATTTTTTTATCGCGAGTGTGGAACTTGGAATCTGGTGCCAATCTCAGCATCAGCATCGCTGCGATTGGAATATTGCCAGGAGCGAATCATCATTTGCCATGAAAGGACTTGGAATTTGACACCGATTTAGGCATCAGTATCGCTACAACTGGGATATCGCCAGGAACGAATCATCATTTGCCATGAAAGGACTTGGAATTTGACACCGACTTAGGCATCAACATCGCTACAACTGGGATATTGCCAGGAGCGAATCATCATTTGCCTCTGTCGATATCGAATAAAGGTGGCTTAGCAAACAGGGTTAGGATCCCGTCGACTAAGGCTTTTGACTTCATGAGCCGTAAGGGTCTCATAAAGGTGTTTCTCCCTACGAGTCGTGAGGATCTCGTAGGTGCATTTTCTCCTTAGGAATCGTGAGGATTCCTAAGTGCATGGTCTCTTATAAGTCGTAAGGATCTTACAAGAGTGCTTTCTCCTTATAAGTCGAGAGGACTTACAAGGGTTGTTCACCGTGTAAACATATCCCTAGTTACGGATGGGACTTTGTTAGGAAAATGTTTATTCGCACCCGTGGATTGTATACAAGGGTCGGCATTGAGCCGCTTGCAGGGCAGTATCGGAGATTGTGGGGGTTGCTTAAGAACAGGTTCAGGTCTCTGTAGCTTAAGACTTTCAAATCTTATGAGCCGTGAGGGTCTCATAAGAGGATTCTCCTTACGAGTCGTGAGGATCTCGCAAGTGTATTTTCTCCCTAGGAATCGTGGGAACCCCTAAGTGTGTTGCTCCCTTGTGAGTCGTAAGGATCTCACACGGGTGGTTTCTCCTTACAAGTTCGAGAGGACCTTGTAAGTGTCTTTTAACGAGGTTGCGTCCTTTCGGGTTTTCACAAACACTCGCCGGTAGCCCTGCTGTTTTTACTCACGGAGCCCTTTCGGGTTTTCATCCGTGCCCATTTTGCTTATGGACATACCGTTTTTTTAACGAGGTTGCGCCCTTTCGGATTTTCACAAAGCTCGCCGGTAGCCCTGCTGTTTTTACTCACGGAGCCCTTTCGGGTTTTCATCCGTGCCCATTTTGCTTATAGACATACCGTTTTTTTACCACGTCAGCCTGAGGATGCTGCGGGTTGGTAGTAGTTTAACGATGTTTCGGTCAATTGCAAGTTTTAGGACATTGCGGTCCATCGTTAGTTTAGGGACGTTTCGGTCCGCAGCCAGTTTTAGGACATAGTGGTCCATCGATAGTTTAACGACGTTTCGGTTTACAGCCAGTTTTAGGACATAGTGGTGCATCATTAGTTTAATGACGTTTCGGTCTATCGTTTCCATATTTGAGGTGAGTTTCTAGTTTACGAACTTTTGGTCCATGGGGCTTTTTCCATGAAAGAGCACGATGCCCCCGGCATATCCATCTTTTTCGGAGCATATGGTTGTGGTGGGTTGACCTTCCATTTTTCGGACAGCGCGAACTTGCCTTGTTGGTATTGGTCCTCAATCCAGTTTTTAAAGACATAGCAGTTTTCGATCGGATGACCCAATACTTGGTGGTAAGGGCAGTAATTAGGATTGTTGACACCGTTCAGTTGTAGCCGGTGTTTCGGCTTCGGTAGAATGATAAGCCTATTGCGCATTGCTAGTTCGAACAGCTTCCTTGTTTCATCCCGAGAAAATGAGTAAAGACGTTTCAACTTCTCATAAAGGGGTTGCCGCTTTTTGCTTTGGCGAACAACTGGTCTAGGACCACTCGATTGTTGTTGAGCGTTGGCGACGAAGGCCGTTTTTCCATTCCCTTTATCCTTTTTGTTTGATCCCTTATTTGCGGGTCCGAGATTCCTTCCGGGTAGCGTACGATTGCAAGGATGAATGTTCTCGCAACTCCTCAATTCTTTCGTTTCAGAGATGGATTCCTTGAATAGAGGGTCGAGGGCTACTTCTTCGTCGGAGTTGCTTCCGAAGGTGAGAACTCACGATTCCTCGGGATCGACCCCATGACAATTGCCGGCAATTCTTTTAAGCTCATATGTCGCATTTTTCCGCTGTTTACGAGCTTCACGCTTTGTTCTGTTGAAGTATTGCCTATGAGAGACATATTCTTGCCACCAACATTTAAAGGAGTTGCAGTCTTCAGTAGGATGTGCGATCTTCTGATGATATAAGCAGAAGTTAGGATGTACGTCCGCTTCATCAAGATGTATACCACCAGGAGAATTTTCTCTAAAAGAGGGCAGCCTTATCCCCATCGATATGGCTTTAGCGAATCGTTTCCTTATCTTGATCCTGCTTTCATTTGCGGCGGATGTACCTTGCTCTGGTGGGAGTGTTTCGACCCTTTTGTCCAGTCGCCGTCGTTTGGCTTTTTCGAATATGGCCATCTCGCGCTCCCGATCAGCTTTGCTTTTTAGACGGGCTTCATTCAGGAATGCGTCAATTGTTTCGTCTGATGGCCCTAGAAGTTCCAGCTCGGGATCTACCCCCGGTTTCTCTACGTCAGGAGCTTCTTTAGTGTCTATCGACGAGTGAGAGATCATATGGCAGCTTGCCACATAATCCTCAGGTTCATCCGACGATTCTTTGTCATCATCTCCATCCTTAAGGACGTGGCTGAGGAATTCTTGGAGTGTGACTTGGATCAGCGCCTCCTGATTATATTCTTCCAGTGCGTCAATATGTTTTTGCAGATCCGTGCGCTTGTCATCTAACTTCGCGGGCTTTTGGGTCTTCTCCTTCTTCTTCGAAGACTTCGACGGCTGGGTGCGAGCGCTTTGACCATCACCACCAGATTTTGTAGTTGGGCGCGGTTTCAGCATTCCCTCGACGACCTCGGGTTCCAGTGAATTTTTCCACCTGATTGCTGGGCACGTTTGGAGATCCTTCAGCATTCTTTTCATTTTGGCCAAGAGGGCTACCTCCCATGGGGCTTCTTCAGCAAAAGAGCACGTTGCCCCCGGTGTGTCCATCTTCATAGGAGTGTACGGTTGTGGTGGGTTCACCTTCCACTTCTCAGACAGCGGAAATTTTCCCTGTTGGTACTGATCCTCGATCCATCCCTTAAAGACGAAGCAATCTTCGATTGGATGGCTTAACGCTTGGTGGTAAGGTCAGTAATTAGGATTGTTGACATCGCCTGGCTGCAACGGACGTTTTGGATCCGGCGGATTGATGAGTCTGTTGCGCACTGCCAACTCGAACAGTCTCCTCATTTTATCCTGGGGAAACGAGTAAGGACGTCCCAGTCTCTCCTCGAGGGATGGGCGTGAATGCATGTTGTTTTGGAGAACAACCGGCTTTAAGTTGCTCGGCTGTTGTTGAGTATTGGCGACGAAAGTTGCTTTTCCTTTCCCCTTTTCATTCTGAGGATCCGTCTTTGAAGGAGATGGTCTATGACCCATCTGATCCATTTGGGCCAATTTGTCAATCAAGGCCTGGAAAGTAGTTGGCTTGAAGAACATCATGAACTGGGAGATGGCCGCTTGAGGGTCAAGAGTGCCCACGAACATGCCCACTGCCGGCGCTTCTTCGATCCGCTGTTCGCATTTCGACCACAGATTCCGCCATCGTATTGCGTATTGAACCCATGTTTTGCCTGCCCTTACCCTGGCGTTGATCAATGCGGTGATCGGGGTGCGTTCACTAGCTCTTGCGAATCGCTGGGTGAACAACAACTCCATTTCCGCGAAAGTTTTGACGGAGTCGTTAGGTAGCTCCGAATACCATTCGAAGGCCGTTTCCGCTAAGCTGCCGATGAATTGTCGAAGCAACAGTTTGTCGTTGCCTCCAATGTTGCCGCATAAAGCTCTGAATTGAGCGACATGCTGATGTGGATTCCCCGTCCCTTTATATACATGGAACATAGGGATCGTATATCCCGGCGGGTAACTTATTTGGTCATACCAGCTTGGGTATGGTCGCCCGGTTTTGACGACTTGGCCGGGCGCCCGGTTTTGACGACTTGGCCGGGCGCTTCATTAATTCGGTGAGCTCGTATTTGCTGAGCTATATAATCATCGATTGTGGCTTTTGAAACGGTTTCCTCCTTGGCTGCTGAATGAGCTGGAGGGGGATTAGATGTCTCCTCTTTATCGTCTTCAATAATGATCGGAGGGTCTTCAGCTGGAGGGTTCGGCTGTAATATCATCCCTACCATATCTTGGAAGAGGAGCGCCATTTGTTTTATGTTAGCCGCTTTTTCTGCGGCTTCTTTGTCCTTCTTTTCGAGGACTCTGTGTAAGAAGTCGGCATCTGTTTCTTGTTCGTGAAGCTACTCTGATGATGCCTCCGGGCTTTCTTTTGGCCCAGTGAGTGCGGCCATCGCAGTCATCATCTCTTGAAGCTTCTGTTGTTGCTCTTGAGCCTTAGTCACTGATTGTGTGAGCGATCGATGACCTGTGGATATACGGCTATCCTCTTTCCCGGACGCCATGTAGACGGTATGGACCGTTATCCTCCAGACTTGGGGCGTTTAGATTCAGTGTCTTTACGATTCGCCAAAGACACAGGGATCTTCTCCGGCCTCCTTCTTTTATGAGCGATCGAAGTTGAGGGGACCGTTGTAGTGGGCACCCAGGTGGCCGTCGTCTTCCGTTGCTTAACAGGGCGGTTTTCCTCCTGTCGGGCCTTCGACTTCTTATGCTGGTGAGAGAAATTCGGATCAATCACCGATTCTCGGACTCGTCACCAAGTCTGGTAAACTCTGGAAGACAGCCGTTGAGGAGACTGCTCCGGGTTTTCTGGTTTTACTTCCACGACGGTCTCTACCGGTGGAGGAGATCTTTTGAGCACCGCAGTTGGCGAATTTCTGCGTACCCTGTTCAGTAGCTCAAAGCTGTTCCCGGTTGGAACAGAAACATTAACTTCCACCGTTGGAGCTGGTGGGGTTAGCCCAGAGAGGGAGTTTCCCCCAGTCTTCCTTATTCGGCGCCAGTGGCGACGTCGGGCGTGACGAGTTGTTGGTATTAGTTCAGCGAAGGTTTTATTTTGCCCCTCGTTCAGATGGGGGGTTGTTGCCGGTGTCAGCCTCTTAAAGACTGACGTTCGTTGAGAAGAAATGTCCAACCTGTCAAAGATGGACTTCTGGACAGGGGAAGCAGCTCTGAGGACTTCACCTGGAGCGGGAGCCGGAATGGTCAGTCTTGTGAAGACTGGCTTCTTGGCAGGAGAAGCCGTCTTGACGACTTCAGGAGCAGGGATGGCTATCTTCTCTGGGATGGCCACTTCAGGTATTATGGGCTTCTTGGTAGGCCCTTTGGAGCCCGATCTCAGCCTGGTGAAGACTGAAGAGTTGGAATTGGACGACCCGTTGAGAGGGGCCTTGGTAGTAGTAAGTCGATCGAAGACCGACTTCTTTGAAGCTTCCGGTGCGGGCACTGGGATGGTGAAGCTTGTTCGCGGGAGCATAGTCCCGAAAAACAGACCGGTAGTAGCTTGGGTAATTTGTTCCACCGGCATCGTGAATAGCGATGCCTCCTGCGGTTCATAGGCTACACCTCTAGGTGAGGCGGAGCATCGGTTGCACTTACAGTTAGAGCAGTTCGAGCAGTTGAACGCCATTGCTGTTTGATTTCTGCGCCAAGTAAGAGACCAAATCTTAGTAACTTGAAACCCGAGGGTAACCATTAATAAACCTTGATTCGTTCGCGAATACGATGCACGAAGTGTGGAGTGGAAAGAGGAAAAGGTCCCACCGGGCGTGCCAGAATCTGTTCCCCTCCGAAAGACGGCGCGACAGGGACTTCTTGCCTGAGATTCGGGGCAGATGCTAATTGGTGCTATCCGTCCACCTCTCCAAAGATGCCAAGTTGATTTATACCACCGTGTATCGGAGGTTTAGACGGATGCGGCCGATATAGCAGACTTCGTCAGATTCCCCCTCATGGTGAGGGGTTTTTGATTGTGGGGACGCTCTTCCCTACAGGCGCAAGCCCCTGCAGTTAATTACGCTACCGCTTGGTGGTAACAACTTTCTCCTTCTCCAGCTGGTCACTTCGTGTCGTGTGTGTTTGTTTTGTTTGTGGTTTCCCGTGGATTGTATACGGAGACTAATTTATGTCGTCGCCCGTAGGACGTGGATTAGTCCAAATCTGTATTTACTTAGATTTGGGTTTGGGGATTTAGTTTAAGGATACGTTAGCCGTATTTGAGGCTAAGATCAACTTAAACGTTTGTTAAGGATATGTTAGTCCAGTTTGAGACCAAGATCAACTTAACGGGATCGTTTAGATCCGACAAAAGAGCATTTGGGCTCTATTGTTTCAGTTTAGGGACATAGTGGTCCATTACATGTATGGCCGTCGGGACCCATCACCTCTCTGACGACGTTGAAGGATTACAACGACAGATGTCAGAGGAGTTCAGAGATGTAACCATGAACCAAAGTTGATTGGAGGATCTATAGTCCAATTTGGGACTAAAGTCTGTTTAAAGGTTTAAGGATACGTTAACCATATTTGAGGCTAAGATCAACTTAAACGGGATCGTTTAGATCCGACAAAAGAGCATTTGGGGCTCTATTGTTCCAGTTTAGGGACGTAGTGGTCCATGTTCCAGTTTAAGGACATGGGGTCCAACATTCCCATTTTGGGGACGGATATTAGTTTAAGGATACGTTAGCCATATTTGAGGCTAAGATCAACTTAAATGTTTGTTAAGGATACGTTAGCCTAATCTCCAGACTAAAATCAACTTAACGGGATCGTTTGGATCCGACAAGAGAGCAATTGGCTCTATTGTTCCAGTTTAGGGACATAGTGGTCCATTGCCAGTTTAGGGACGTGGAGGTCCAACATTCCCGTTTTGGGACGAATATTAGTTTAAGGACGCATTAGTCCATGAATTTAAGGACCCCACAGTCCGTATTACCAGTTTAGGGACATGGTGGTCCAAAATTCCCGTTTTGGGGACGAATGTTGGTTTTAGGACGCATTAGTCCATGAGTTTAAGGACCTCACAGTCCGTAGTAATGTATGGTTGTCGGGACCCGTCACCTCTCTGATGACGTTGAAGAATTACAACGATAAATATCAGAGGAGTTCAGAGATGTACCCTTGAACCAAGGTAGATTAAATGATCTGTAGCCCAATTTGGAACCAAGACCCATTAATTATATTGTGAGCCCATTGGCTCAGTTAAGTCTGGATTGAGGACTTATGACCAACTTGGGCTAAGTCCAACAGAGTTTGACCCTTTATTGGACTGCTTGACATTTGTCTGGTTTTAGTCCATGGTATTTAGTAATGCTAAACATTTTCATCTTTGATTTCCTCAATTTTGAGATTCAGTCGAAAGGGAAACTTTGCCTCTGGGAAATTAGCCAAATTGGCCAAAAATGGTGTTTAGACAATAGGGAACAGTAGTGTTATACACTGGAAATAGAGCTCTCAGATTAATGTTAAACACTAGAGAATAATAGTGTTAAACACTGGAAGTAAGATTCTCGAATAAGTGTTAAACACTAGAAGATGATCAATGTTAAACACTGGGAATAGGATTCTCGAATTAGTGTTAAACACTAGAAGATGATCAGTGTTAAACACTGGAAATAGGACTCTCAAATTAGTGTTAAAGACTAAAAGATAATCAGTGTTAAACACTGGGGACAAAGCTCTTGAATTAGTGTTTAAAATACTTAAAAGAAAAGTCACGTGGGGACACGTGAGGGCGCCCAAAGGTAGGGCCAGATCTCCTTTTCTTCGTTCTGTAAGTAAGCGTTAAACACTTTTTATGTTTTCTTTGGAGCATCACGTGCTGACATGTGATAAGGATTAGTGCACTGATTGTTAGAGTGTCAGCCAAGTGGTCACGTGGGAACACATGAGAGGGCCCAAGACTCCTATTTCTTTTACTTTTTCTTTCTATGTTCCGGGGGTCACGTGGAAGCACGTGAGGCCTTGCCTCTGAGCTTTTTTCTCTTTATTTCTGTGGATCTTTACAGGGGTCACGTGGGGACACGTGATCTTGGTTCTTTGCATGCTTGAAGATCTCTTTATTTTTAAGAATTAAATTCTTCACAGGGTTAAACCCTAATTATGATTCGGGGGGGATTAAAACCCCTATTATAAAAGAATTAAATTCTTGTTAATCTGAGAGAATTAAATTCTCAATTAGGGTTAAACCCTAGTCATGATTTTGGAGGAATTAAATTCCTATGTATGTGGAAGAATTAAATTCTTATGTAGGGTTAAACCCTAATTTTCTTTTAGAGGAATTAAATTCCCATATATGTAAAAGAATTAAATTCTTGCATAGGGTGAAACCCTAATTTCATTTTAAGGAGAATTAAATTCCTGTGAGAATTGATTTCTCAATTAGGGTTAAACCCTAGTTCTGTTTTGGGAGAATTAAATTCTCTAAACTCAATTCCCCCTCTAAGTTTTGGATCTGCATGGCAGGATCTCAACCCGATGAGAATTAAATTCTCATCCTATGGAGATATGTGCTCTGTGCAGGCCTTCAACCAGAAGAAGAACTAAGTTCTTTATTTGCAGAAAAGTTAAACTCTTAGATTTTGAGAATTAAATTCTCTTTTTGAAGTTGATCTTTTCCCCTTTTCTCACCTAGGTTTTCTTTGTTGAGAATTAAATTCTCCTTTTTTTCTCTCTACAATTTCAAGATTCCAGAATTCTCTCCAAAGTTTTCTCTCTCCAAATTCTCTATCTCCCCTTCTCTTCTCTTGGCTCTTATTTATAGGAGGAGGAAAAGAATCAATTTGTTTAGCAAATCTTTCATTGAAAGATTTTGTTTGTTTTTCATAATTAATATGATCCTTTAGATCATTCAATGAATTTTATTCACCGTTGGATTTTAAATCCAAAGATATTCTGTTTGTTATTTCGGTGAGATTTGGGGAGATCTTTCTTTGTCTAAGATTTTTCCATAAACTGGTGACTTTTAGTCACCCTTGGATTTTAATCCAACGGTCCCCATAATCTCTTTCCATTTGGAAAGATTTAAAGAAATTTAGAATTTTAATTCTATTTGGAAAGATTTAGAGAAGTTTAGAATTTTAATTCTATTAAACTGTAAGGCTTTCGAAGCCTGTCACGTGCTGGCACGTGACCCTTGGTCACATGTGAGCACGTGACCCCCAATCGGTTCTTTTCTCAGTGTTTATTTATATTTCAGTTTTAACCATCACGTGTCAACGCGTGACCATTGGTCACGTGTGAGCACGTGATACCTCATTGAGGTATTTCCTTCAGTCATTTGTTTTTATTTCTGTTTTAACTATCACGTGTCAACACGTGACCATTGGTCACGTGTGAGCACGTGACCTCCAATTGGGTCCTTCTTCAGCCAATTGTATTTTTATTTCTATTTTAACTATCACGTGTCAACATGTGACCATTGGTCACGTGTGAGCACGTGATACCTCATTGAGGTAATTCCTGATTTTTAATTAGGGAACAGCGCATTACATATTTGCTCATGACTTTTGATTCCGGATGAATTATGAAGCACATAATATATCAAATCGAAGGGTTTCTCGATACGATTTCGATACCATCAGAATTTATCTGTTTCTCATTTAGGAGTTTGTCAAAAAAATAGCCCGGACAATACTGGTTTGCATTTTCGTAAGCGTATCACTACCATTTGATACCTTGGGCTCTTTTGCGCAGAAATTTTTGACGGGAATAGTCATGATACAAGTGAACTCACCTACCCAAGAAAATCTCCCGGAATGGAAGTAGTGTGCCAGCAAAGTCGTAACGAAACCTGTACGGCGAAACCTGCAAGAAACTGTGGCACAACGGGGGTGAGTTGCCAACTCGTGAGTAGAAAATATCACCGAGCAGAAATCGTATGTATGACTCATCCTAGGTCAATACGATCAAATATATATGTAACCTTAAATGATAAAGACTAAAGCATGAAAAGGTGGTAAGGGTAAACATCTATATATAAGTGTAATCCCATGTGCTCGTGTCAGTGCCTCAGCTAGCAATATATCATATGTATGAGGTATGAATGTAATGTAATGAAAACATTATACAAGTAAATGAAGAAATTGTTTTCTTTTTTAAGTGAGATTTCTGTTTATATGACACGAGGTATCATCAATGAAATCAAAATAATCAGTGTCTAGCAACGACACAGAACATAAATTCCAATATCTCAATATTGCATGCTCCGGCTATCCGGACTGGCCTGTATCATCAAATCTCAATACCGCAATATCTCAAATCTCAATATCTCAATACCTCGGGCTCCGTCAGTTCGGATCGGCCCATATCATCAATCACATGACCACGAATAGTATCCTCCGGATATCCGCCGTGCCAAACAATCATCGGTAGGCAGTCTGCCCCTGCCGGGCTCATCGACTACAACTCGAGCTTCTTGCCCCGGGATACCATATCGTATCCACCATGTACAAGAGACAGTTCATACTAGTTCTTGAAACGGGTCTCGAAATCCAACAGCTATCATGAAAACTCATGGTGGACGACTCATACATCACGAGAAAATTGCAACTTGCATTTTTTAAAAAGAGAGAGAGAGAAGTTTATATATATTCTTGCGGTTTTCCCCCAAATCCCGAAATCTCATGAAAATCCGAAATCCAAAATCAAGAGTAAGTAAATAGTGAATATCGGCAAAAACCCCCAAAATACTGCATAACCGATGAATAAATGAATGCATCTAATATCATGCAATGAGTGCAATAGTTAAACTAGCATATGAAAGCGATAACATATTGCAACTATCAGCTAGCAGGCTATATCAGTGAAATAATATTCACTAAAGTGTACGTGACATGGCAATTACCGATGATGATGTGTGTGAGCCGGCAAGCAAGTGTACGTGGAGCATACGCATCATCGGTAATGGTGCTGGCGTCCTTACAGCATGATCTCAATAATGGCATATGAAAACACAATATAAGCATGCAAATGCGGTACAAATAGCAATAATATGCGGGAGCTGAATAATAAACACAACAATAAAGAGTCTACATCGATATAATGTAAGTCCACGTTACCCTTCCCGGTTCTTTCGGGGATGCGGAAATGGTGAAAAAATAATTTTCACGGTGAAGGTAACATGGACTCGAAAACGGATTTTTGCTAAACAAACTATCTAACAACCTAACTAAGAGTTTAACTACTATGTTAGGGGTTATACCTAGTCTTGAACTCCTTCTCTTCTTCTCCTTGTAGTGGTCGGATCGGCCTCACCTCGTCGTCTCCTTGTGCCGAAGATGGATCCACCTGAAAGCTTCTACCTTGAGCTCCTACCTCAACCGAGAGGAAACTAAAGTCCTTGGCTTGCTAGACCTTGAACTTTAGAATGAGTAGAGAAGTGTTTTTAGGGTTTTATCTCAATGGCTCATGTTTCTCAACTCATGAGACAAGAGAGCCATGAAGGAGGAGGAAGAGGGAGAGCTTGGACGAGAGAGAATCAATATGATAGAATGAGAAAGACTTTTTACAACCATGCTCTCAAAAACAAAAATAATCATGATAATAATAATAATTAAGTATTTGTGATGGTTCATGTCAATGGCATTATCATTTCATGCATTTAATGCATTTTGTAAACAACAAGCAAGCAAAAGTCATAGCCATGAAATGATAGCCATGAAATGATGATGGTCAACAAGTCCAAAATAGTCAACCGGTTAACAAAGTCAACAAGTCAACAAAATCAAACTTTCAACCCAACCATGGCATAATAATACTTAATTAATATTATTATTAATCATATTTCTTATTCTCATCAGGGTTTAGAAAAAGTCAACAGTCAACAACCCTAATGAGTATCCTCCGCCTCTGCCTCTGTCAACCGTGCATACACACCCGCATCCGCGTTCCGAGGAACACGAATACAAACGACATAAAACCAATCCCAAAACGCATACTAAGATCTGGCTTAAACCAAAGCCCGCTAGTAATAACTGCCCGGACTCCAAACGTGCACAAGTGCGCGGATGTGAACGAACCCTGTCGCAAAACCATGCGACCTCTACTCTGTTTTGTGCAAAGGAGAATAGCTCTCTGTGTGGGACTCTAAAGACTCGACACTACGCTGGCAGTTGGTTTAACCACAGGCCGCAAGCGGTACTAGCTATACGTAACGGTCCCCAGGTAGATACCGATAAGAAGACTGATGAGGTGAACCCATCCGAACTCCTACTGAGCCTGAATGTGACAATCTCCGTACAGTCCGGTTTGTTCGTCTAAGAACATCACATGGCGGGCCTAGGGGGCGGTAAACGTCAGTCCCCTAATAGCGGTACAAGTCGTGTCGGAGTGTAGCCCAGAACACCTTGAGATAACACTGGAAAACCTACCAGTTTATCTCGCTTGCCCTTACCAGGGACTTTGTGTAATGGCTCTCCTAGACACAGCACGATATCAACCCCCAATACCGGGAGAGACGAATCCTGTCTAACCGTCACTGCCTCCAAGTGCTTCGCGACTGCATCCAACTGCTACCTGTTTGCACGACTCCTTTGAGCCGTGGTAGGGTAGCAATCTAAGAACAGTGGAAACACACTCGAGGCGAAGTGACAGTGTCAAGTCAGCGGACTAAGCTGTACTCATGTCACCTGGGAACTGATAATTGACGATAGGTATAGTACCAACCAACGGTTCCCGACGAGTCCTGTCCAATGTACTCGTAACCTAACGAGCACCCGCATACTATCTTAAGTATGACGTACTGACGGCTGTGGGACAGACCGTCTCCCCTACTGGGATGAGAAGCGCATACGATAGTCTACTTCGGAGTATCATTGCCCTGTCTTGATAATCCTACGACTAGAGACCTGTATAAGGATGTGCTTGTAGATTACCCAGCCCCTACTAGTGTGACTGCCATCACAACGCTGGTAATCAAGCAAAGATCCTAAGGGCTCCACTAATGTGTATAGGCGATATGCTAAAGGAAACACATGCACATATTAAAGTAGAAACAAACCAAATACTACCATTTCGAGCAAGATTGTCTATACAACCGTGAATATCCCAAGCTTCCATCAAGTAATATACAAACTAGTATGATACAGTATGGCCTCTAGGGCATATACACTAACAATCCATGTACTGGCGTATCGAAGACCTATCATCTCGATCAGCCGCTCGAACTGAGTCTGGGGTAAGGCCTTCGTGAATGGATCTGCAGTGTTATCTTCTGTAGCAACCCTCCGAACCTCGATCTCCCGACGATCCACGATCTCCCTGATCAGGTGATACCGCCTCAAGATGTGTCTGGACTTCTGATGGGACCTGGGTTCCTTCGTTAAAGCTATAGCTCCGTTGTTGTCACAATACAGAGGTATTGGATCAACAATAGACGGAACCACCTGATGTTCAGTCAAGAACTTTCTCATCCAGACGACTTCTTTTGCGGCATCAGATGCAACGATGTATTCCGCTTCCATCGTCGAGTCAGCAACGGTTTCCTGTTTGGAACTCTTCCAACACACCGCCCCTCCATTGAGGGTGAAGACATAACCCGACATGGACTTGGAGTCATCCTTGTCACTCTGGAAGCTGGAGTCAGCAAAGGACTCCATCTGGAGGTCTTTTCCGCCGTACACCAAGAACATCTCCTTAGTCCTTCTCAAGTACTTGAGAATATTCTTTACCGCTATCCAGTGCTTCTCCTCAGGGTTTGACTGATACCGGCTTACCACACTCAGTGCATAAGCTATATCTGGTCTGGTACACAACATCGCATACATTATAGAGCCTGCCGCAGAAGCGTAGGGTATAATAAACATGCAATCCCTTTCCAAATCAGTCTTGGGAGACATCTCTTTGAAGAGGGTGATCCCGTGACAAGCCGGTAGATTACCGCGTTTGGAATCTTCCATACCGAATCTTTTCAGTATGGTGTCGATGTACCTAGACTGTGAAAGTCCTAATATCCTCTTGGATCTATCACGATGGATCCGGATCCCCAGAATGTAAGAGGCATCACCCCGGTCTTTCATGGAGAACCTGTGTGACAAGAACCCTTTGACAGATTGTAGCATAGGAATGTCATTTCCTATCAAGAGAATGTCGTCCACGTATAAAACGAGGAACATGACAGTTCGTACTACAATTTTACTATAGATGGATGGTTCATCTGGATTTTTGATAAAGCTAAATTCTTTGACCGTCTCATCAAAACAGATGTTCCAACTCCGCGATGCCTGCTTTAGTCCATAAATAGACTTAAGCAACTTGCACACCTTTCTGCTGCTCCCACTCTGAATGAAACCCTCTGGCTAGTCCATATAGACACACTCCTCTAAATTTCCATTTAGAAAAGCGGTCTTTACGTCCATCTGCCAAATCTCATAATCATGGAAGGCAGCAATGGCAAGAAGGATCCGAATGGATTTCAGCATAGCCACTGGAGAAAAGGTTTCGTCATAGTCCAAACCAGGTCTTTGACGAAAACCCTTTGCAACAAGTCTAGCCTTATAGGTCTCAACCTGTCTATCTACACCAATCTTCCTTTTGAAGATCCACTTGCATCCTACGGGTTTTACCCCTTCTGGAGCAACGTCCAAAGTCCATACTTTGTTGGTGTACATAGACTCCATTTCGGTCCGCATTGCATCCAGCCATTTTACCGAGTCAACGCTCTAAATAGCCTGCTGGAAGCTAGTCGGCTCATCACTATCAATGATGCAATCCTCTCTATCCCCATCTATGAGAAAACCGTAGTATCTCTCGGGTAGATGAGACTGCCTACTACTCCTGCGGAGCGGCGCAGGAATGTCCTGTTCTTTCGAACCCTTTGGTTCTACGAAGCTTTTAGTAATAGCTCGTGGTTCTGGAATTTCATCAAGTTCTATTGCGCTTCCACTTATCTGATTTTCCAAAAATTCAGTTTCCAAGAAGCAGGCATGTCGAGAAACAAAAACCTTTTGTTCCTCTTCACAATAGAAGAAATATCCCTTGGAGTTCTTTGGATATCCCACAAAGTTGCACTGTACTGAGCGTGCCTCGAGTTTGTCCGCATGCTGCTTTTTGACAAAAGCTGGACATCCCCATGTCTTAATGTGCTTAAGATATGGTTTCTTCCCACACCACATCTGATATGGTGTAGTAGGCACTGTCTTAGTTGGAACTCGGTTCAAAAGGTATGCAGCTGATTCTAGTACATATCCCCAGAATGATCGCGGCAACTCAGCGTTACTCATCATGGAATGTACCATATCCAATAGGGTTCGGTTTCGTCTCTCCGATACACCATTATGTTGTGGGGTGTATGGAGGAGTAAGCTGAGAGAGAATCCCATTCTCTTTTAGGTAACCCAGGAACTCGGTACTCAAGTATTCACCACCTCGATCAGATCTCAGTGTCTTGATACTTTTGCCTGTTTGTTTTTCTACTTCATTCTTGTATTCCTGGAATTTTTCAAAGGCTTCAGATTTATGTTTCATTAAGAAGACATATCCGAACCTTGAAAAGTCATCCGTAAAAGTAATGAAGTAAGAATAACCGCTTCGCGCATGTGTAGATATTGGACCGCACACATCGCTGTGTACGAGTCTAAAGAGCTCGCTCACTCTTACTCCGTGTCCAGTGAACGAAGTCTTTGTCATCTTTCCTTTGAGACAGGATTGACAAGTTGCATATGATTGATATTCGAACGGATCCAAATATCCTTCTGTATGTAACTTCGTCAACCTTCTCTCATTGATGTGACCCAGTCTACAATGCCATAAGAAAGCATGATTTGTTTCTGGAGACTTTCTCTTGTATGTATTCTGGACATTGAAAATCTGTGGTTGGTTTAATATGTATATACCATTGTTTAATGTACCCGACCCAATCAGAACTTGATTAAGGTGAATGTTTACAACATTGCTTACAAATGCAAATTCATAACCTTCTTTAGACATTAAAGATACAGATATGATATTACAAGTTGCATTGGGTAGAAAATAACAATCATGCAAAACCAAAACGTGTCCATCTGACAATCCTAGGTGATAGTCCCCCACGGACTCAGCATCCATGCCAGCTCCGTTTGCAACTCTGAGGGTCATATCACCTTCCTTAAAAACCTTACGCTTTCTCAGTGCCTGCAATGAATTACAGATATGAGACCTGATCCGGTATCCAATACCCAGGAAGCAGAGTTTATTGATAGACAGTTTTCAATAACATACACACTTGAAGCCGAAGCCACAACTTGCTTCGGGTCCTGGTTTCTGGCTTTCCAAGCCCAGCAATTTTTATTCTAGTGTCCACTCTAATGACAATAAAAGTACTATTCTTTCCCCACAAGCTTCCCCGCTACCTTTGTTGCTTTTACCTTTCCCTTTGCTTCCACTTTACTAACACCGCCCCTTGGTTTGGTGGGGGGCTTTCTTCTTCTTTCCATTGGCTTTCGTCTTGGACCTAGAAGAGGAAGATCCTCCAACAAACAAAGTGGATGTTTCCCTTACTTTCTGTTAGGTGCCATCTGCACTCCTCACCATGTTGAGGAGTTCTGAAAGTTCAACTTCTTTTTCTTGCAAGTTGAAGTTCAGGATAAACTGGGCATAAGTGGAAGGAAGAGACTGGAGAATCAAGTCAGTATAGAGCTCCTTCTCTAACATGGTCTCGAGGTCCGCGAGCTCTTCAATATAGCCAATCATCTTAAGCACGTGTTCCGCTACCGATGATCCAACGGCCAATCTCTCCGAAAACAGCTTTTTCGAGACTTCGTATCTGGCGATACGGGATTGATCTCCATACAGTTCTTTTGTATGGAGAAATATGGATTCAAGGTCTATATTCTCGTGCCTCCTCTGATGTTCATTGTCCATAGAGGCAAGCACGAGGCACTTGGCCTTCGCGCAGTCGATCTCCCAGGTCTTACGGATTTCCTTATCCGCGATGCTGGAGGTGGGACCTGGGACAGGGGGAGCTTTAGTGGTAAGAAGATACCCCAGCTTGTCATAAGTGATTGCCATTTTGACATTCCTGAGCCAATCTTTGTAGTTTGGCCCTGTCAGTATGTTTTTATCTAGTAATAACTTAAGTCCGGTCATGACGATTGGTCGCTGCAATTAGGAGAGAGAGAAGAAACACTTTAGAATGATGCTCTTGCAAGTTTAGAGTGGTTTTTAGTTTGTCTAAACAGGATGGCTCCCACTGTTTCTCTAATTCCTCCTCAAACCAAAAAGGAAGAATTAGTCGGGATCAATCTCACCGTACAATACTTGCTTAACCATTCAGCCAGGCTAGTGTTGGTTCGAGGGAGGTTTTCCAACGCTTTCGCGAAGTTCCTTAATTTAAGAACCTCTTTTCCCTGGGGGCGTAGCCCCGCTAACACCTTTCTAGACACCTACTTGGTTTATAGCATTGATCGTTAAGTGAGAAATTTCCTGAGGAGTAGCATATACTCACAGTAGGATCGGGATCCAAATATCATCGTGTGAGAAAACTGAAGGAATCCTACCAAAATCATCACACTCCAAATGGTATGCAGCACTAGCAAGTTTCAGTTTCTTTAGAAACTCCCGATGTGGATTTTTGCCCCATACTCTTATGACCTTGACTTTAGCCAACAAATCATAAGTCACATGTCAAGTTCTACCCGTCATTATCCAGGTTAATTTGAACCCACCCGTACCTACCCTTGACTTTGGCCAACAAGGCAGTACGACTGTCCCAATCCAACGCATCTATCTATGCTACACATGAATATCCAATTGCTACCAATCACCGTGCCTTGACTTTGGCCAACAAACACAGCTTGAATACTATTGACTATCCATGTGAAATGACGGAGGGGTACGAATGGTTTTGGCGAAACCGTGAACGTAGTGAACTTGATATAATCGATGGAACGTGATAGCTTTTAAAAGGAGTGGTTTAAGCTCCGCGTTTAAAAGTTGTTTTTGAAAAGAAACCGAGTGGTTTTGAAATTGTTCCAACGACTTTACTTTGGTTTATTTTCTTGCATTAATTTAATGTGTCCCATATTTTAATCCTACCATTGCAGAAAACAACGAAAATATGACGTACGCTTATGCCATCCGCATTCGCTATGGGGCCCCGTCATTACCCGTTAGGTTACTTAACTAACGACAGAGTGGGGGCTGGACTAGCGCGGATGCAAAACATAAGCAACGCCTAAATAGATATCATATATAGATATATACATTCGTCAGATGCAATGATAGCCATTCCAGATCACAGATGAACACTTTGGATATACTAAGAATCCGCGTTTCGTTCGAGCCTGCAACGAAAGACGGATTACACGGTCGCGATGAATAGCCAAGACCCCACCCTAGACCCCTACTGGTGCGGCAAACTACCCGCCAAGTACCCGAAGTGAAGCAACCTCCCTCAAAACCGTGAGTAGGCCACTCGACACTTCGAGATACCCGGTAGTTTGTGCACCCCACCTTGGATCTATCCTAGGAGCAAAAACAGTAAAAGAAATAATATACAATGGCGGCTTCAACCTCATCCCGGATGTGCGTCCATACAAATAATATTACATCAATTACATATTACATCAAATGAAAAGTAAAGAAAACTCTCATCTCACAACCCCCCCGGCTATTCATCCACGACAATCAAATGAGTTCATATACACATACCATTAACATTATAGATCACAGATATGTATAACCCCCACTAATCGACGTATAGCGATTAGCAGACGTTCAATACATATATCACATCACAGATATAACCCATTAGCTAAAGTCTATAGAAGTTCGATCAAAATACGGATTTGTAACCACCCCAAAAACAAATTTGTTTTCTGGAAAATCTGGGCAGAAATAACATATTCTAAAAATCCCAAAACATCACACAGAACACTCTGCAGCAAAACCGATCCACGTCCGAGTCAACTCGGCCGCGGATCCGCGGCCAAACGGTTGTTTTGGCCGCGGTTCCGCGGTGAGTTGGTCGACTCACTGGATCGTTTTTGCTTTGTGTTTACATAAAACCCAAAGACGATTTTTCAGATGTGTCAAATTATTTTTTGAGCAGTTTAAAAATCGACAGAAAGTTCAAGTCTCGGGCGTGTTTTGTGATTTTTTCTCCGATCGAAATTCTAGATACTTTGCGAACATGCTAGATAGTATTTAGCCTAGCTCTAATACCACTGTAAGTCCACCTTACCCTTCCCGGTTCTTTCGGGAATGCGGAAATGGTGAAAAAATAATTTTCACGGTGAAGGTAACATGGACTCGAAAACGGATCTTTGCTAAACAAACTATCTAACAACCTAACTAAGAGTTTAACTACAATGTTAGGGGTTATTGTAACGTTTTGAAAATCGTTTCGGTGAAATTTAGGAAAATCGGTAAAATAAGGGGGTTTTCTGTAAAAAGTCAAAATACAAATATTTTTATTTTAAAATTAAATATACATATTCTAGCTATGTAATTGCTAGTGTTTGGTGTTTATTGAGCCACTGGTGAAATTTCAAATTTTCTGAAAATTTTTCCGAAATTAATTATTTTAATATTATTTTAAGCCGTCCTTAATACATTTAATTAGGGAAAATTACAAATTAGAATGGGTTGATACAAATTTTATAATTCATGACACACTAAACTGACATGTAAAATATTGTTTCTGAAACGAAATCGTTTGCCAAAACGGTTTAGAAAATATCGAAGAAAAAGGCGTAAATAGTGAATTTAGTGTAAATGGATGTTTGGGGTATAGTATTTATCATTTTCCATCACCCCACACCCACACCCACACTCTCACACCCCCATTTTCCTCCCCATTTTCAGCAGCCCCTCTCCAAATTTTTCCCCCATTTCTTTTGATAAAAGAAAAGAGAACATAAAGAAAAGTATAAGAAAAGAGGTCTGTGTTGTGTTGACCTTGGACTTTCTTGACTTGCCATGACTTTCCTCACCTCACTCTCTCTCCAATCACCAAATAAGTGGCCGACCCTCCCATTCCTGCACAACAGCAGCCCTCCCCCTCTTTTCTCATCACATTTCTCTCCAAAAAAACTCATCAAAATTGCCTCACAAATCAACACAAAACCTCACAAATTCCAAATCCATTTCTTACCCATTATTCCTCGGACATTCAAGCATGGATCTTGGGGCAAAGTTAGCATTTTGGAGGCTAAGTTTTTTTGCAAGTGTGGATCTCATTCCAAATGGTTTTTAGGTATAATCTTAACCCAATGTTTGCTTGATGTTTAATCACTTCAATTTAACTAATTTCGGTGCTTAATTGTGGTTCTAAGTGCTAATTTGAAAATTCAAGAGAAGGGTTTGAACTAAATTAGGGTTTATGTCAATTGATCATAGTTTAATGGTGTAGTTATAATGCTAAGCCATAGAAAACCTAATCTAGTTGCTAATATGTGAATTGTTGCTTTTAAGTTGTCCAAATTAAGATTTTTAAGCAAACTAGGTTTTTGGAAATTAATTAAATAATTGCGATTAAAATGTAATTGGGTTTTTCATGACTTCATTGACATTATAAAATGTAGTTTAATACCTTAGTTCATGAAAATCCAAGCTAAATTGTTGTTTGTGCATTTTTTGCTATAAAATTGTTAAAATTGGGTATATTGTAAACTAGAATTTTGGGGTTAATGAAATTTAATGAGATTAAAATGTGGAAATTGTTTTTATGACTTATTTAAGATGTTTAATAAGTATTATGGCCGCTAGATTTGTTTAAACGTCGGGTTTTGTACTAAAACGGGTAATATTTGCTTGCTAGATTTTCGGAAAAATGGCTTTTAAAGTGAGTCTGGGGTTTTTGTGAATTTTAACCTATTTTATAGTATAATTAGTGCTTGTGATCATGCAAATGAGTGTGTTTGGGTTTTTCTCAATGGTTTGGCATTTGTATGCCGACGTCGAGGGTTTTTGGGTTGATTTGTGAAAGCAGCCATAGATTTTGACCTATGTGGGATTCGTGTGTCGTTTTGGTCATGAGTCGGATTTTAATAGGATATAGTGCATTATGATATGTAGGTACCCATGTGGACTTCGAGACGACAAGCAAGCATGTGGCGACGTCGGCACCGGCGAGCAAGGACCAGGTGAGTAGATTATATCTACGGGGAGAAGTCGGGTGGATGGCGTATAGCACCCCCGCAGTTCGTGGTGATGTATACGAATACGTATACACACATATATTTTGATTATATATATTATGTTGATATGAGACTTGATGATAAAGGTAGATTCTAGATGTTCATAGATTAGTTTAGTGTTAGTTGCGAAACCCTAGAGTAGTTGTTACATCCACAGACGCACACACACATGCATACATTTATGTTATTACCTGTGCGTATATGGGGATATGTGTTTATGTGTTCACCTGGGTATGGGACTAGGTTTTCACATACTGGATTTGCGGATGATACCTGGGATTGAGATGAGTCGATGAGATTTGATTTGAGGCCGAGCGATCGGTGATTTGGCAGGGTTCGTATTTAAGATACGACGTGACGTTGTAGCGGGTCCTTTGACGTAGTGTTTCACACACGTGCATGCATACGTAGGTGGTATCAGTATTGTACTAGATATAGATCAGTACCCGGATTATGATCTTTGATAAAGGGGATACCAGATGAATAGTATGATGAATGTGATATTGACCCGTACCCAGATTTGGGGATACCGTACGACGGATTAACGTACGAGCTATATATTGATGATTGATCCGCACTCTTGGCTTGGGATGTCTGATTATAGATATGGTATCGGATATGATATTATTGAGGCGGGATCACCGACTATACATATACAGGTATGTATATGTATCGACTCAGATGTTAGGCAGATTCCTTACCTTCAGTTAGCTTGTTAGTTCAGCCATATAGTTTAGTGTAGTTGTTAGACTAGGGTAGATTCCTACCTATTTCAAAACTAACGGATCGTGGGTATTTTAAAAGACAGGTCAAGGGATTCTACGGATATTTAAAAAAAACGTATCTTTTCTTAAAAACACCGTAGCCCTTATTTTCAAAACACCGCGATTCGTGTTATTTCAAAAGGCACTATTGTAGGACTTGTATTAGGGTAATGCAGTTTAGTTATCGTTATGTCTAGTATTCAGCTCCCGCTCATTATTGCTGTTCACTCCGCATCGCATACTTATATTATAATTTCTTATTGCATTGTTGATATCATACTGTTAGGACACCAGCACCATTACCGATGATGCGTATGTACCACGTTCACTTACTTGCCGGCTCACACACATCTTCATCGGTAATTGCCATGTCACGTACATCTTAGAAAATATTATTGCTTGACTTAGCTTGTTAGTTAGTAATTTGACATGATATTAGTGTACCTGCCTTATATGCCAGCTTAACACTGTAGTTATTACTTGTCGCTTCATGCATACTGTTATTCATTGTTATGCCTATATTCATGGTTTTACATGCTATTGATGATTTGGATTCGGATTTCCATGAGATTTTCTGGATTTGGGGGGAAAAACCGCAAAACGTATATAAACTGCTTTCTCTCTTTTTAAATAAAAAGTGCGGTTTTTCCCATGATGTATGAGTCGTCCACCATGAGTTTGCTGATGGATTTTGAGACCCGACTCGAGGAGTGGAGGAACCGTTTCGGGTACATGGTGGGCCCGGTGCGGTACCCCGGGACAAGAGGATCGTGTTTTTGATGTTGAGCCTGGCAGGGGAGCACTACCGACCGGTGATTTTACCCGACGCGTCGGATATCCGGAGGATACCGTCGTGGTCTTGAGATGGATGGTAGGGGCCGGTCTGGACTGACGGCGCCCTAGATATTGTGATTGAGACATTGAGATTTTGAGATATTGAGGTACAGAGATTGTGGAGATATCGAGATATTTGGACACTTGTTTTGTGTCGATGCTGGGCACTGTTTTATGCTGATTTCATTTATGGTACCTCATTTTTAAAATATAGAAATCTCACTGATTTATGAAAGCAGTTTTATTCAGTACATGCATTCTGTTTCATGCATTCATACATCATCCATATGATATATTGCTACCTGAGGCACTGACACGGGCACATGGGATTACACTCGGGTTAGATATTTACCCTAATCATTGTTATAGGCTGCATGTTATATATATTTGAGGATATATTATGATCATTGAACTAGGATTGCGTTGTTCATGTGATTTCTGTTCGTAGATATCTTTCTACTCACGAGTTGGCAACTCACCCCCGTTGTGCCACAGTTCTTGCAGATTTTGCCGTACAGGTTTCATTACGGCTTTGCTGGGACTACTTCCTTTTCCGGGTGATTTGCTATGAGGTGGGTTTATTTGTATCGTACCCCCCATTATATACCTTGTATATTATTACTCTGTTGTATCTAGAAGTTCCATCGACCAAACAAGTTTTTATTTTTGAGATAGAGACCAGTGATATTATTCATTCGACCTTAGAGTCGTGCGTTGTATTTCTGTGGATTTCTTGTTGTTTTGAGTTTCCTTTAGAGTTTTGATCCTCGCCCTTGGCGTTGTATATTATATTGCTTGTGTGGTTGTGACCGTCGATTTCGAAGAGCTAGCTCCCGCTTGGGGATTCCTTTTATGGATTTCGTATACTATTCATGTTGTATCCCGTTTGGGGGCCAGTATTTACAAAGGAGACTCTGCCGAAATTTCAGGAAATACTCGATGTTTTAAAAAAAAATGCATAATTCGGCTTATGCTATTAAAACTACTTGATTTAAATTGGTTTTCCTTCACTCTACTACTTTTCTTGGTTTGGATTTCTGGGTTTTCGGTTTAATTAGATTACGTACGCCTCGAGACGTTTTGTAGTTTAAGTGCCGGTCATGTTCCGTACTTTCGGGTCGTGACAAAGTTGGTATCAGAGCGTTAGGTTTTACCTTCGGATCGTAGGATGACCCTTGGTTGATGGAATAGGTGACTAAAGTAGAGTGACGTACCGTGGGTATGTTCCGCGGTATACTTACGATACGCTACTCCACTTAAGGAGCCTTAGGATATACATTTTTTTTGCTCAGTATCATATTCATTCCTGATCTAGCCTCTTCGGTACCAGTTACGCTTTGTTGCCGCGATTACGGGCAGGGAGAGCTACGGCTAGATTTGCGGTCAGCACGAGCTCGTTACGAATGAAGACTGACCAGAGCATAATTCCGGCACACACGATTATAGAGATGTGTCTTTTGATTGTGCTTTCGCGCCACGAGCGTTGGATGGATCGCTGTATGAGATTACTTGGACGTGCCGATCAGCACTAGAGGATTGAGCCACTGACAGAGGCCAGCCAGATTTTGATAACCGTTGGCGTATTGCTTACTCATGATGATTGAGGCACTGTTCAGCGTGCGGACGAGTGAGTCAGTTGTTGCTGCGGACGACGGGATATCGCCCCAGATGTTTGAGCTATTGCAGTACGAGATTGTACTAAGAGATGATAGAAGGTCGCTAGTCACCGAGGATGAATGACTAGGACATGTGATTCGTTCGCTACCCTGATGCGAGGTCATCAGATAGATTGATTCCAACTAGAGACGACTTCACGCGGAGACGTTGAGAGTCGACAGAGACGATCGAATGTCAGAAACCTATTATTCCAAGTTTAAAGTATTCGGAAAGACATGCAGGCAATTCTATGGATCATCTAGAAGAATGAAACCCTAACTCGACTTAATGACCGTGTGAAAGCCTTTGAACCTTAGGGTTTGCGGCAGTTCCACGGTGCCATTAGTGAGGCTTGGGTTTGCCCTTCTATGGCTGGACCATCGATGCTATGGAACGTATTCGATACTGTTAAACTGTACCTAAGATGTTGAGCTCTTGGGGGATTATGAGGTTTTGAAGAATCGATCGGATGGTTCGACTTCATTCGGATGCTAGGTGGTGAGATGCATTCTTGGGAGGCTCCAGATACGAGGATAGCCGTTGGAGCTCAGTCCATACTGCCACGACGAGACGAGTCTGAAGCAGTCGACACAAGAGAAAAGTGGAGTAAGAGGTTCGTACGAGATCTTAATGAGACGACGTTCTACTCCGCCATCAGAGATGCGATACGCAAGCCGAGGCATTGTACTTGGATATACCTTCCAGAAGGAGTCGTGATGAGTATGCAGCCATTCCGGAACGAGAACAGATCTAGTAAGGGACGATGACTTCTGGACAGTTCGACAGAGACGAGATTCGGGAGAGATCTCGACAGGACCTTTCTAGAATAAATTATAAGAAGACTTGGGCCCAGGGGTGGTCATGTTACGCACACCGGCAGGCCAGAGTTCAGGATCGTCGACGAGACATGCTATGAGTGACCACGACAGTTGGCCAGAGATTCTTGGAGGATGTGCTTGAGCGGGACTATTCCGCCATACTTGATTTTGGTATTTTGAGCGATATATTCACATGATTTGGTTTTGATGATTGAGTTTCATGATATTATTTTCATGCACCATGGATGCACCTACTGAGTATTTACGATTTTTGCACAGTTGTTGCACTTGAGATAGTTTTCGTGCCTTGGTTTCTCATGTTTGTGATTATATGGATTTCATACAGTTGAGTTGATTTGTGCGTATATACGCATACAATTTGGTTTTTGCACTCGGTATAGTTCACATATGCTTGCAGTGCAGTGATACGCATTTTGTGCACTTAGATGCGCTGGACTTCGATTTCGATTGTGATGCTCGATATTGGTTTTGTGCACCTTGTGCACCTGCCTTGGATTTTCCCACATGTGGAGCGCATGTTTTGAGATGCGATTTTGGTGTACACCAGATGCACTAAATCGAGATTCTTCATGCGTGTTAGATGCACCTGTCCTTGCTGTCAGGCACACACGTTGCCTATGACAGATGTTGTGTGCACACCCGATGCACTTAGATGTTGTTTCTGTGCATATGTATGGCACATTTAGGGATTTTGATTTCCATGCGCACTAGACGCACGTAGTATTCATATGCATATTTTAGAATTGATTTCTTATAGAGAAGTACGTTTTTATGATATTTTCTATGTGTTTTCGTACTGAGCAGGACTAGTCAGAGGACAGTACCTGAATGTATTTTGCATGCATTGATAGCTATCGAAGGGAATTCCAAAAAGCGAGCTATAGTCTCAGTATTTACCTACGTGTCTGATATGACACGAAACGTTTAAAACAAGGAAACCCTTCTAAATTGTTTCCCAAAACGGCGGAACGTACATTTTAAGCAAAAGGTATATATGTATATGGTTATTCTCTTATAATAGACGTCCGCCACTGTGCAGTGTTTTGCGCATTGCACAGCGATTTTAAGAGATTTGGCATGCATTTCCTTCAGATATTTACTTATATAGATTTGATATTTACGTGTATAGTTTCGAGTTATATCATATTGGTTTCGGGTATTGGATTTGACATTTGTGACTTTACCATGACTCCGATGATTGCGGGATGCTTGACGGAGTTTTGATTTTGAGTTATATGCTCATTTTTCATTCGCATGCGCTGCGCTACGATTTGTTTTATGTATTTACGATTTCGGAGCCCCGACGACTTGATGGTTTTGCTCAGATGTTTTAGTATTTGGGGGGAGTTTTAATTTAAATTCGGGGACCGAATTTCTTTAAGGGGGGAAGATTGTAACGTTTTGAAAATCGTTTCGGTGAAATTTCGGAAAATCGGTAAAATAAGGGGGTTTTCTGTAAAAAGTCAAAATACAAATATTTTTAGTTTAAAATTAAATGTACATATTTTAGCTATGTAATTGCTAGTGTTTGGTGTTTATTGAGCCACTGGTGAAATTTCAAATTTTCTGAAAATTTTTCCGAAATTAATTATTTTAATATTATTTTAAGCCGTCCCTAATACATTTAATTAGGGAAAATTACAAATTAGAATGGGTTGATACAAATTTTATAATTCATGACACACTAAACTGACATGTAAAATATTATTTTTGAAACGAAATCGTTTGCCAAAACGGTTTAGAAAATATCGAAGAAAAAGGCGTAAATAGTGAATTTAGTGTAAATGGATGTTTGGGGTATAGTATTTATCATTTTCCATCACCCCACACCCACACCCACACTCTCACACCCCCATTTTCCTCCCCATTTTCAGCAGCCCCTCTCCAAATTTTTCCCCAATTTCTTTTGATAAAAGAAAAGAGAACATAAAGAAAAGTATAAGAAGAGAGGTTTGTGTTATGTTGACCTTGGACTTTCTTGACTTGCCAGGACTTTCCTCACCTCACTCTCTCTCCAATCACCAAATAAGTGGCCGACCCTCCCATTCCTGCACAACAGCAGCCCTCCCCCTCTTTTCTCATCACATTTCTCTCCAAAAAAACTCATCAAAATTGCCTCACAAATCAACACAAAACCTCACAAATCCCAAATCCATTTCTTACTCATTATTCCTCGGACATTCAAGCATGGATCTTGGGGCAAAGTTAGCATTTTGGAGGCTAAGTTTTTTTGCAAGTGTGGATCTCATTCCAAATGGTTTTTAGGTATAATCTTAACCCAATATTTGCTTGATGTTTAATCACTTCAATTTAACTAGTTTCGGTGCTTAATTGTGGTTCTAAGTGCTAATTTGAAAATTCAAGAGAAGGGTTTGAACTAAATTAGGGTTTATGTTAATTGATCATAGTTTAATGGTGTAGTTATAATGCTAAGCCATAGAAAATCTAGTCTAGTTGCTAATATGTGAATTGTTGCTTTTAAGTTGTCCAAATTAAGATTTTTAAGCAAACTAGGTTTTTGGAAATTAATTAAATAATTGCGATTAAAATGTAATTAGGTTTTTCATGACTTCATTGACATTACAAAATGTAGTTTAATACCTTAGTTCATGAAAATCCAAGCTAAATTGTTGTTTGTGCATTTTTTGCTATAAAATTGTTAAAATTGGGTATATTGTAAACTAGAATTTTGGGGTTAATTTAATTTAATGAGATTAAAATGTGGAAATTGTTTTTATGACTTATTTAAGATGTTTAATAAGTATTATGGCCGCTAGATTTGTTTAAACGTCGGGTTTTGTACTAAAACAGGTAATATTTGCTTGCTAGATTTTCGGAAAAATGGCTTTTAAAGTGAGTCTGGGGTTTTTGTGAATTTTAACCTATTTTATAGTATAATTAGTGCTTGTGATCGTGCAAATGAGTGTGTTTGGGTTTTTTCTCAATGGTTCGGCATTTGTATGCCGACGTCGAGGGTTTTTGGGTTGATTTGTGAAAGCAGCCATAGGTTTTGACCTATGTGGGATTCATGTGTCGTTTTGGTCATGAGTCGGATTTTAATACGATATAGTGCATTATAATATGTAGGTACCCATGTGGACTTCGAGACGACAAGCAAGCGCGTGACGACGTCGGCACCGGCGAGCAAGGACCAGGTGAGTAGATTATATCTACGGGGAGAAGTCGGGTGGATGGCGTATAGCACCCCCGCAGTTCGTGGTGATGTATACGAATACGTATACACACATATATTTTGATTATATATATTATGTTGATATGAGACTTGATGATAAAGGTAGATTCTAGATGTTCATTGATTAGTTTAGTGTTAGTTGCGAAACCCTAGAGTAGTTGTTACATCCACAGAAGCACACACACATGCATATATTTATGTTATTACCTGTGCGTATATGGGGATATGTGTTTATGTATTCACCTGGGTATGGGACTAGGTGTTCACATACTGGATTTGCGGATGATACCTCGGATTGAGATGAGTCGATGGGATTTGATTTGAGGTCGAGCGATCGGTGATTTGGCAGGGTTCGTATTTGAGATACGACATGACGTTGTAGCGGGTCCTTTGACGTAGTGTTTCACACACGTGCATGCATACGTAGGTGGTATCAGTATTGTACTAGACATAGATCAGTGCCCGGATTATGATCTTTGATAAAGGGGATACTGGATGAATAGTTTAATGAATGTGATATTGACTCGTACCGAGATTTGGGGATGCCGTACGACGAATTTACGTACGAGCTATATATTGATGATTGATCCGCACACTTGACTTGGGATGTCTGATTATAGATATGGTATCGGATATGATATTATTGAGGCGGGATCACCGACTATACATATACAGGTATGTATATGTATCGACTCAGATGTTAGGCGGATTCCTTACCTTCAGTTAGCTTGTTAGTTCAGCCATATAGTTTAGTGTAGTTGTTAGACTAGGGTAAATTCTTACCTATTTCAAAACTAACGGATCGTGGGTATTTTAAAAGACAGGTCAAGGGATTCTACGGATATTTCAAAAAAACGTATCTTTTCTTAAAAACACCGTAGCCCTTATTTTCAAAACACCGCGATTCGTGTTATTTCAAAAGGCACTATTGTAGGACTTATATTAGGGTAATGCAGTTTAGTTATCGTTGTGTCTTGTATTCAGCTCCCGCTCATTATTGCTGTTCGCTCCGCATCGCATACTTATATTATAATTTCTTATTGCATTGTTGATATCATACTGTTAGGACACCAGCACCATTACCGATGATGCGTATGTACCACGTACACTTACTTGCCGGCTCACACACATCTTCATCGGTAATTGCCATGTCACGTACATCTTAGAAAATATTATTGCTTGACTTAGCTTGTTAGTTAGTAATTAGACATGATATTAGTGTACCTGCCTTAAATGCCAGCTTAACACTGTAGTTATTCCTTATCACTTCATGCATACTGTTATTCATTGTTATGGCTATATTCATGGTTTTACATGCTATTGTTGATTTGGATTCGGATTTCCATGACATTTTCTGGATTTGGGGGGGGGGGGGGAAACTGCGAAACTTATATAAACTGCTTTCTCTCTTTTTAAATAAAAAGTGCGGTTTTTCCCATGATGTATGAGTCGTCCACCATGAGTTTGCTGATAGATTTCGAGACCCGACTCGAGGAGTGGAGGAACCATTTCGCGTGCATGGTCGGCCCGGTGCGGTACCCCGGGGCAAGAGGATCGTGTTGTTGATGTTGAGCCTGGCAGGGGAGCACTACCGACCGGTGATTTTACCCGACGCGTCGGATATCCGGAGGATACCGTCGTGGTCTTGAGATGGATGGTAGGGGCCGGTCCGGACTGATGGCGCCCTAGATATTGTGATTGAGACATTGAGATTTTGAGATATTGAGGTACAGAGATTGTGGAGATATCGAGATATTTGGACACTTGTTTTGTGTCGATGCTGGGCACTGTTTTATGCTGATTTCATTTATGGTACCTCATTTTTAAAATACAGAAATCTCACTGATTTATGAAAGCAGTTTTATTCAGTACATACATTCTGTTTCATGCATTCATACACCATCCATATGATATATAGCTACCTGAGGCACTGACACGGGCACATGGGATTACACTCGGGTTAGATATTTACCCTAATCATTGTTATAGGCTGCATGTTATATATATTTGAGGATATATTATGATCGTTGACCTAGGATTGCGTTGTTCATGCGATTTCTGTTCGTAGATATCTTTCTACTCACGAGTTGGCAACTCACCCCCTTTGTGCCACAGTTCTTGCAGGTTTTGCCGTACAGGTTTCATTACGGCTTTGCTGGCACTACTTCCTTTTCCGGGTGATTTGCTATGAGGTCGGTTTATTTGTATCGTGCCCCCCATTATATACCTTGTATATTATTTCTCTGTTGTATCTAGAAGTTCCATCAACCAAACATGTTTTTATTTTTGAGATAGAGACCAGTGATGTTATTCTTTCGACCTTAGAGTCGCGCGTTGTATTTCTGTGGATTTCTTGTTGTTTTGAGTTTCCTTTTGAGTTTTGATTCTCGCCCTTGGCGTTGTATATTATATTACTTGTGTGGTTGTGACCGTCGATTGACGAAGAGCTAGCTCCCGCTTGGGGATTCCTTTTATGGATTTCGTATACTATTCATATTGTATCCCGTTTAGGGGCCAGTATTTACAAAGGAGACTCTGTCGATATTTCAGGAAATACTCGATGTTTTAAAAAAAACGCATAATTCAGCTTATGCTATTAAAACTACTTGATTTAAATTGGTTTTCCTTCACTCTACTACTTTTCTTGGTTTGGATTTCTGGGTTTTCGGTTTACTTAGATTACGTACGTCTCGAGACGTTTCGTAGTTTAAGTGTCGGTCATGTTCCGTACTTTCGGGTCGTGACAAAGTTGGTATCAGAGCGTTAGGTTTTACCTTCGGAGCGTAGGATGACCCTTGGTTGATGGAATAGGTGACTAAAGTAGAGTGACGTACAGTGGGTATGTTCCGCGGCATACTTACAATACGCTACTCCACTTAAGGAGCCTTAGGATATACATTTTTTTTGCTCAGTATCATATTCATTCCTGATCTAGCCTCTTCGGTACCAGTTACGGTTTGCTGCAACGATTACGGGCAGGGAGAGCTACGGCTAGATTTGCGGTCAGCACGAGCTCGTTACGAATGAAGACTGACTAGAGCATAATTCCGGCACACACGATTATAGAGATGTGTCTTTTGATTGTGCTTTCGCGCCACGAGCGTTGGATGGATCACTGTATGAGATTACTTGGACGTGCCGATCAGCACTAGAGGATTGAGCCACTGACAGAGGCCAGCCAGATTTTGATAACCGTTGGCGTATTGCTTACTCATGATGATTGAGGCACTGTTCATCGTGCGAACGAGTGAGCCAGTTGTTGCTGCGGACGACGGGATATCTCCCCAGATGTTAGAGCTATTGCAGTACGAGATTGTACTAAGAGATGATAGAAGGTCACTAGTCACCGAGGATGAATGACTAGGACATGTGGTTCGTTCGCTACCCCGATGCGAGGTTATCAGATAGATTGATTCCAACTAGAGACGACTTCACGCGGAGACGTTGAGAGTCGACAGAGACGTCGAATGTCAGAAACCTATTATTCCAAGTTTAAAGTATTCGGAAAGACATGCAGGCAATTCTATGGAGCATCTAGAAGAAT
This sequence comes from Agapanthus africanus, assembly GCA_030015575.1. Lineage (NCBI taxonomy): Eukaryota > Viridiplantae > Streptophyta > Magnoliopsida > Asparagales > Amaryllidaceae > Agapanthus > Agapanthus africanus. The sequence continues at coordinate 174,736,779 of JASDDO010000026.1, read as the reverse complement.
GAAACCCTAACTCGACTTAATGACCGTGTGAAAGCCTTTGAACCTTAGGGTTTGCGGCAGTTCCACGGCGCCATTAGTGAGGCTTGGGTTTGCCCTTCTACGGCTGGACCATCGATGCTATGGCATATATTCGATACTGTTAAACTGTACCTAAGATGTTGAGCTCTTAGGGGATTATGAGGTTTTGACGAATTGATCGGATGGTTCGACTTCATTCGGATTCTAGGTGGTGAGATACATTCTTGGGAGGCTCCAGATACGAGGATAGCCGTTGGAGCTCAGTCCATGCAGCCACGAAGAGACGAGTCTGAAGTAGTCGACACAAGAGAAAAGTGGAGTAAGAGGTTCGTACGAGATCTTAATGAGACGACGTTCTACTCCGCCATCAGAGATGCGATACGCAAGCCGAGGCATTGTACTTGGATATACCTTCCAGAAGGAGTCGCGATGAGTATGCAGCCGTTCCGGAACGAGAACAGATCAAGTAAGGGACGATAACTTCTGGACAGTTCGGCAGAGACGAGATTCGGGAGAGATCTCGACAGGACCTTTCTAGAATAAATTATGAGAAGACTTGGGCCCATGGGTAGTCATGTTACGCACATCGGCAGGCCAGAGTTCAGGATCGTCGACGAGACATGCTATGAGTGACCACGACAGTTGGCCAGAGATTCTTGGAGGATGTGCTTGAGCGGGACTATTCCGCCATACTTGATTTTGGTATTTTGAGCGATATATTCACATGATTTGGTTTTGATGATTGAGTTTCATGATATCGTTTTCATGCACCATGGATGCACCTACTGAGTATTTACGATTTTTGCACAGTTGTTGCACTTGAGATAGTTTTCGTGCCTTGGTTTCTCATGTTTGTGATTATATGGATTTCATACAGTTGAGTTAATTTGTGCGTATATACGCATACAATTTGGTTTTTGCACTCAGTATAGTTCACATATGCTTGCAGTGCAGTGATACGCATTTTGTGCACTTAGATGCACTGGACTTCGATTTCGATTGTGATGCTCGATATTGGTTTTGTGCACCTTTTGCACCTGCCTTGGATTTTCGCACATGTGGAGCGCATGTTTTGAGATGCGATTTTGGTGTACACCAGATGCACTAAATCGAGATTCTTCGTGCGTGTTAGATGCACCTGTCCTTGCTGTCAGGCACATACGTTGTCTATGACAGATGTTGTGTGCACACCCGATGCACTTAGATGTTGTTTCTGTGCATATGTGTGGCACATTTAAGGATTTTGATTTCCATGCGCACCAGACGCACGTAGTATTCATATGCATATTTTAGGATTGATTTCTTATAGAGCAGTACGTTTTTATGATATTTTCTATGTGTTTTCGTACTGAGCAGGACTAGTCAGAGGACAGTACCTGAATGTATTTTGCATGCATTGATAGCTATCGAAGGGAATTCCAAAAAGCGAGCTATAGTCTCAGTATTTACCTACGTGTCTGATATGACACGAAACGTTTAAAACAAGGAAACCCTTCTAAATTGTTTCCCAAAACGGCGGAACGTACATTTTAAACAAAATGTATATATGTATATGGTTATTCTCTTATAATAGACGTCCGCCACCGTGCAGTGTTTTGCGCATTGTACAGCGATTTTAAGAGATTTGGCATGCATTTCCTTCAGATATTTACTTATATAGATTTGATATTTAAGTGTATAGTTTCGAGTTATATCATATTGGTTTCGGGTATTGGATTTGACATTTGTGTCTTTACCATGACTCCGATGATTGCGGGATGCTTGACGGAGTTTTGATTTTGAGTTATATGCTCATTTTTCATTCGCATGCGCTGCGCTACGATTTGTTTTATGTATTTACGATTTCGGAGCCCCGACGACTTGATGATTTTGCTCAGATGTTTTAGTATTTGGGGGGAGTTTTAATTTAAATTCAGGGACCGAATTTCTTTAAGGGGGGAAGATTGTAACGTTTTGAAAATCGTTTCGGTGAAATTTCGGAAAATCGGTAAAATAAGGGGGTTTTCTGTAAAAAGTCAAAATACAAATATTTTTATTTTAAAATTAAATATACATATTCTAGCTATGTAATTGCTAGTGTTTGGTGTTTATTGAGCCACTGGTGAAATTTCAAATTTTCTGAAAATTTTTCCGAAATTAATTATTTTAATATTATTTTAAGCCGTCCCTAATACATTTAATTAGGGAAAATTACAAATTAGAATGGGTTCATACAAATTTTATAATTCATGACACTCTAAACTGACATGTAAAATATTGTTTCTGAAACGAAATCGTTTGCCAAAACGGTTTAGAAAATATCGAAGAAAAAGGCGTAAATAGTGAATTTAGTGTAAATGGATGTTTGGGGTATAGTATTTATCATTTTCCATCACCCCACACCCACACCCACACTCTCACACCCCCATTTTCCTCCCCATTTTCAGCAGCCCCTCTCCAAAATTTTCCCCCATTTCTTTTGATAAAAGAAAAGAGAACATAAAGAAAAGTATAAGAAAAGAGGTTTGTGTTGTGTTGACCTTGGACTTTCTTGACTTGCCATGACTTTCCTCACCTCACTCTCTCTCCAATCACCAAATAAGTGGCCGACCCTCCTATTCCTACACAACAGCAGCCCTCCCCCTCTTTTCTCATCACATTTCTCTCCAAAAAAACTCATCAAAATTGCCTCACAAATCAACACAAAACCTCACAAATCCCAAATCCATTTCTTACCCATTATTCCTCGGACATTCAAGCATGGATCTTGGGGCAAAGTTAGCATTTTGGAGGCTAAGTTTTTTTGCAAGTGTGGATCTCATTCCAAATGGTTTTTAAGTATAATCTTAACCCAATGTTTGCTTGATGTTTAATCACTTCAATTTAACTAATTTCGGTGCTTAATTGTGGTTCTAAGTGCTAATTTGAAAATTCAAGAGAAGGGTTTGAACTAAATAAGGGTTTATGTCAATTGATCATAGTTTAATGGTGTAGTTATAATGCTAAGCCATAGAAAATCTAGTCTAGTTGCTAATATGTGAATTGTTGCTTTTAAGTTGTCCAAATTAAGATTTTTAAACAAACTAGGTTTTTGGAAATTAATTAAATAATTGCGATTAAAATGTAATTAGGTTTTTCATGACTTCATTGACATTATAAAATGTAGTTTAATTCCTTAGTTCATGAAAATCCAAGCTAAATTGTTGTTTGTGCATTTTTTGCTATAAAATTGTTAAAATTGGGTATATTGTAAACTAGAATTTTGGGGTTAATGAAATTTAATGAGATTAAAATGTGGAAATTGTTTTTATGACTTATTTAAGATGTTTAATAAGTATTATGGCCGCTAGATTTGTTTAAACGTCGAGTTTTGTACTAAAACGGGTAATATTTGCTTGCTAGATTTTCGGAAAAATGGCTTTTAAAGTGAGTCTGGGGTTTTTGTGAATTTTAACCTATTTTATAGTATAATTAGTGCTTGTGATCATGCAAATGAGTGTGTTTGGGTTTTTCTCGATGGTTTGGGATTTGTATGCCGACGTCGAGGGTTTTTGGGTTGATTTGTGAAAGCAGCCATAGGTTTTGACCTATGAGGGATTCGTGTGTCGTTTTGGTCATGAGTCGGATTTTAATACGATATAGTGTATTATGATATGTAGGTACCCATGTGGACTTCGAGACGACAACCAAGCGTATGGCGACGTCGGCACCGGCGAGCAAGGACCAGGTGAGTAGATTATATCTACGGGGAGAAGTCGAGTGGATGGCGTATAACACCCCCGCAGTTCGTGGTGATGTATACGAATACGTATACACACATATATTTTGATTATATATATTATGTTGATATGAGACTTGATGATAAAGGTAGATTCTTGATGTTCATGGATTAGTTTAGTGTTAGTTGCGAAACCCTAGAGTAGTTGTTACATCCACAGACGCACACACACATGCATATATTTATGTTATTACCTGTGCGTATATGGGGATATGTGTTTATGTGTTCACCTGGGTATGGGACTAGGTGTTCACATACTGGATTTGCGGATGATACCTGAGATTGAGATGAGTCGATGAGATTTGATTTGAGGCCGAGCGATCGGTGATTTGGCAGGGTTCGTATTTGAGATACGACATGACGTTGTAGCGGGTCCTTTGACGTAGTGTTTCACACACGTGCATGCATACGTAGGTGGTATCAGTATTGTACTAGACATAGATCAGTACCCGGATTATGATCTTTGATAAAGGAGATACCAGATGAATAGTATGATGAATGTGATATTGACCCGTACCCAGATTTGGGGATGCCGTACGACGGATTTACGTACGAGCTATATATTGATGATTGATTCGCACTCTTGACTTGGGATGTCTGATTATAGATATGGTATCGGATATGATATTATTGAGGCGGGATCACCGACTATACATATACAGGTATGTATATGTATCGACTCGGATGTTAGGCGGATTCCTTACCTTCAGTTAGCTTGTTAGTTCAGCCATATAGTTTAGTGTAGTTGTTAGACTAGGGTAGATTCCTATCTATTTCAAAACTAACGGATCGTGGGTATTTTAAAAGACAGGTCAAGGGATTCTACGGATATTTCAAAAAAACGTATCTTTTCTTAAAAACACCGTAGCCCTTATTTTCAAAACACCGCGATTCGTGTTATTTCAAAAGGCACTATTGTAGGACTTATATTAGGGTAATGCAGTTTAATTATCGTTGTGTCTAGTATTTAGCTCCCGCTCATTATTGCTGTTCGCTCCGCATCGCATACTTATATTATAATTTCTTATTGTATTGTTGATATCATACTGTTAGGACACCAGCACCATTACCGATGATGCGTATGTACCACGTACACTTACTTGCCGGCTCACACACATCTTCATCGGTAATTGCCATGTCACGTACATCTTAGAAAATATTATTGCTTGACTTAGCTTGTTAGTTAGTAATTTGACATGATATTAGTGTACCTGCCTTATATGCCAGCTTAACACTGTAGTTATTACTTGTCACTTCATGTATACTGTTATTCATTGTTATGACTATATTCATGGTTTTACATGCTATTGATGATTTGGATTCGGATTTCCATGAGATTTTCTGGATTTGGGGGGGAAAACCGCAAAACTTATATAAACTACTTTATCTCTTTTTAAATAAAAAGTGCGGTTTTTCCCATGATGTATGAGTCGTCCACCATGAGTTTGCTGATGGATTTCGAGACCCGACTCGAGGAGTGGAGGAACCGTTTCGGGTACATGGTGGGCCCGGTGCGGTACCCCGGGGCAAGAGGATCGTGTTGTTGACGTTGAGCCTGGCAGGGGAGCACTACCGACCGGTGATTTTACCCGACGCGTCGGATATCCGGAGGATACCGTCGTGGTCTTGAGATGGATGGCAGGGGCCGGTCTGGACTGACGGCGCCCTAGATATTATGATTGAGACATTGAGATTTTGAGATATTGAGGTACAGAGATTGTGACACAGAGATATCGAGATATTTGGACACTTGTTTTGTTTCGATGCTGGGCACTGTTTTATGCTGATTTCATTTATGGTACCTCATTTTTAAAATACAGAAATCTCACTGATTTATGAAAGCAGTTTTATTCAGTACATGCATTCTGTTTCATGCATTCATACATCATCCATATGATATATTGCTACCTGAAACGCTGACACGAGCACATGGGATTACACTCGGGTTAGATATTTACCCTAATCATTGTTATAGGCTGCATGTTATATATATTTGAGGATATATTATGATCGTTGACCTAGGATTGCGTTGTTCATGCGATTTCTGTTCGTAGATATCTTTCTACTCACGAGTTGGCAACTCACCCCCGTTGTGCCACAGTTCTTGCAGGTTTTGCCGTACAGGTTTCATTACGGCTTTGCTGGCACTACTTCTTTTTCCGGGTGATTTGCTATGAGGTGGGTTTATTTGTATCGTACCCCCCATTATATACCTTGTATATTATTACTCTGTTGTATCTAGAAGTTCCATCAACCAAACATGTTTTTATTTTTGAGATAGAGACCAGTGATGTTATTCTTTCAACCTTAGAGTCGCGCGTTGTATTTCTGTGGATTTCTTGTTGTTTTGAGTTTCCTTTTGAGTTTTGATCCTCGCCCTTGGCGTTGTATATTATATTACTTGTGTGGTTGTGACCGTCGATTGACGAAGAGCTAGCTCCCGCTTGGGGATGCCTTTTATGTATTTCGTATACTATTCATGTTGTATCCCGTTTGGGGGCCAGTATTTACAAAGGAGACTCTGCCGAAATTTTAGGAAATACTCGATGTTTTAAAAAAAAACGCATAATTCGGCTTATGCTATTAAAACTACTTGATTTAAATTGGTTTTCCTTCACTCTACTACTTTTCTTGGTTTGGATTTCTTGGTTTTCGGTTTGCTTAGATTACGTACGCCTCGAGACGTTTCGTAGTTTAAGTGCCGGTCATGTTCCGTACTTTCGGGTCGTGACAGTTATACCTAGTCTTGAACTCCTTCTCTTCTTCTCCTTGTTGTGGTCGGATCGGCTTCACCTCGTCGTCTTCTTTTGCCGAAGATGGATCCACCTGAAAGCTTCTACCTTGAGTTCTTACCACAACCGAGAGGAAACTAAAGTCCTTGGCTTGCTAGACCTTGAACTTTAGAATGAGTAGTGAAGTGTTTTTAGGGTTTTATCTCAATGGCTCATGTTTCTCAACTCATGAGACAAGAGAGCCATGAAGGAGGAGGAAGAGGGAGAGCTTGGATGAGAGAGAATCAATATGATAGAATGAGAAAGACTTTTTACAACCATGCTCTCAAAAACAAAAATAATCATGATAATAATAATAATTACGTATTTGTGATGGTCCATGTCAATGGCATTATCATTTCATGCATTTAATGCATTTTGAAAACAACAAGCAAGCAAAAGTCATAGCCATGAAATGATAGCTATGAAATGATGATGGTCAACAAGTTCAAAATAGTCAACCGGTCAACAAAGTCAACAAGTCAGCAAAGTCAAACTTTCAACCCAACCATGGCACAATAATACTTAATTAATATTATTATTAATCATATTTCTTATTCTCATTAGGGTTTAGAAAAAGTCAACAGTCAACAACCCTAATGAGAATCCTCCGCCTCCGCCTCTGTCAACCGTGCATACACACCCGCATCCGCGTTCCGAGGAACACGAATACAAACGAGATAAAACCAATCCCTAAATGCATACTAGGATCTGGCTTAAACTAAAGCCCGCTAGTAATAACTGCCCGGATACCAAACGTGCATAAGTGCGGGGATATGAACGAACCCTGTCGCAAAACCATGCGACCTCTACTCTGTTTTACTCAAAGAAGAATAGCTCTCTGTGTGGGACTCTAAAGACTCGACACTACGCTGGCAGTGGGTTTCACCACAGGCCGCAAGCGGTACTAGCTGTACGTAATGGTCCCCAGGTAGATGCCGATAAGAAGACTGATGAGGTGAATCCATCGGAACTCCTACTGAGCCTGAATGTGACAATCTCCGTACATTCCGGTCTGTTCGTCTGAGAACATCGCATGGCGAGCCTATGGGGCGGTAAACGTCAGTCCCCTAATAGCGGTATAAGTTGTGTCGGAGTGTAGCCTAGAACACCCTGAGATAACACTAGAAAACCTACCAGTTTATCTCGCTTGCCCTGGCCAGGGACTTTGTGTAATGGCTCTCCTAGACACAGCGCGATATCAACCCCCAATACCGGGAGAGACGAATCTTGTCTAACCGTCACTGTCTCCAAGTGCTTCGGGACTGCACCCAACTGCTACCTGTTTGCACGACTCCTTTGAGCCGTGGTAGGGTAGCAATCTAAGAACAGTGGGAACACACTCGAGGCGAAGTGACAGTGTCAAGTCAGCGGACTAAGTTGTACTCATGTCATCTGGGAACTGATAACTGACGATAGGTATAGTACCAACCAACAGTTCCCGACGAGTCCTGTCCAGTGTACTCGTAACCTAACGAGCACCCGCATACTATCTTTAGTATGACGTACTGACGGCTGTGGGACAGACCGTCTCCCCTGCTGAGATGAGAAGCGCATACGCTAGTCTACTCCGGAGTATCGATGCCCTGTCTCGATAATCCTACGACTAGGGACCTGTATAAGGATGTGCTTATAGATTACCCAGCCCCTACTAGTATGACTGCCATCACAATGCTGGTAATCAAGCAAAGATCCTAAGGGCTCCACTAATGTGTATAGGCGATATGCTAAAGGAAACAAATGCACACATTAGAGTAGAAACAAACCAAGTAGCATACTACCATTTCAAGCAAGATTGTCTATACAACTGTGAATATCACAAGCTTCCATCAAGTAATATACAAACTAGTATGATACAGTAATGGCCTCTAGGGCATATACACTAACATATAATATGTGTCATACAGTTTGCCATTTGAAATAACACGAATCGTGGTGTTTAGAAAATAAGGGCTACGGTGTTTTAGAAAAGATGCATCTTTTGAAAATATCCGTATAATCCCTTGGCCTGTCTTTAAAATATTCACGATTCATTAGTTTTGAAATAGGTATGACCCGAGTCTAGTCTAACATCTACAAGTAAACTACAGGACTAAACGAACAATCTAACCGAAATGGTAAGGGAAAACCACCTAAATCCAAGTCGATACATATAAATATAATAGTCGGTGATCCCGCCTCAATAGTATCACGTACGATACAATATAAATATAACATGACATCCTCGAGTCAAGAGTGCGAATTTATCATCAATATATAACTTGTACGGTAAATCCATCATACGGCATCCCAAATCTGGATATGGGTCAAATATCACATTTATCTCATCTCTCATCTGGTATCCTTTTCATCATATATCATGATCTGGGGTACTGATCTAAGTCTAGTACTATACTGATACCATCTACAATACAAGAATGCGTGTGTATGAAAACACCATGCCTAAAGACCCACTAAACATCGTGTCGTATCTCATAATACGAACCACATCATATCAACGATCTCATGGCCTCAAGCCCAAATCTCATCGACTCATCTCCAATCCCAAGTACTATCCTCATAATCTATGTATGTATATATATATATATATATATATATATATATATAGTCCCATACCCATGTGTGTGTCTGTACACGCACACACAGAGACACACACACACATACATATCCCCATATACACACATGTAAATAAAAGTATGCAAGTGTGTGCGCGCGCGCGCGCGTGTGGGTGTAAAACTTATTCTAGGGTTCTCAACTAAGAAGCTAAACTAAGTTACTTCTAACTACCCTAAATCAAACTACGAACACAAAATCACATCATAATAATCATCCACATAACATAAAACACATATATAACCATATATATATATATATATATATATATATAAAAGCTATACTACGAACTGCGGTGGTGCTATACGCCATCCACCCAACTTCCCCCGTAGATATATATCTACTCACCTTGCTCCTTTCTTGCCGAAGTCGAAGTGCTTCGTCGTCTCGGAATCCATGCGGAGGTACCTACAACAATACACAATTGCAAATGCGTATTAAAATAAAATCAAAAAACCAAAAGGGCACCCGTTTCGCCCATAGGTCAAAACCTATAGCCTCGCATGCAAAACACGACCAATAACCCTAGTCGTTGGCGTTCAAACGCCACACGACGGAAACATAATATTAAATACCAAATTCAAAATCATTAAAAGTCGCAAAATGAAATTAGAAACTTGGAAATATGCCACAGATTTTACCCTAAGTCAAATTAGCCAAATTTGCACATATGGAGGGTCTAATTCACTGGAGATAAAGCCCTGGAACAAGCACGAACCCAAACAGAAATGCCCAGGCCGCAAATTGTGGCCTAAAGGGATAAATTTGCGGCCAAGTGAGGGATTTAGGGTCCTGGGTTTTGGTGGTACACTCCAGGTTGCCTGTACATCACTCTATGTTTGCTAAATAATTTTTAGAGGCTCCGGTGATAGCAGATACCAAAATACATCTCAATTTTCATAAAATCTGCCGATGTCGGGGTTTCAAAGTTTTGGGTTTGGGGTTCTATTCTCGGGTTTTAGTTCAAAATGTTATCACTAAGGGTGGTTTAAGGTCACTACTAAGTCAATTACACTATCTCAATTCAAAATCCCTTCAAACCCTAAATAGGAATTTTCAAAGTTCACCAAACCGCATCAAAACACTTCTAAACTTGTATGGGTGCTAAGGTAATGGAAATACAAAGCTAATGGTGCAGAAATTACCTCATTTGGCAACTCAAGAAAATTCTTGAGTTGCCTCAAGTCTCCAAAATCCTTGCTTTCTTGGTCTAAAGTGTAGCTTGTGAGCTTGTTCATGTTTTTTGTGAAATGGAGATGAAGTTTTGATGAATTTTTGGTAGTGTTTGTGAGGGATGAAGAGGAGGGGGAAAATGTGCTGCCATGGGAGAGGAGAAGGGGGAGAAAAATGAAAGGGATGAAGAATGAAGACTAGGTCAATGAACCCCTCACCTCATTCTCTCTTCTCTCTCATGCCCATCCCTCCTTTTTCTATTCTTTTCTTTTCTTTTCTTTTCTCCTCTTTTAAATTTAAAACCAAACCCCAATGAAAAATAAAGAGAAACCATGATGGAAAAATGCAACAAATGTGAAAAATGACACAGTGCATGTCATGTGCACAAATCCGGCTTAAAGCACGATTAGCGATATTTTATCGCGATAAGCATTAAAATAGTGTATAATAAATCATAAAATTTCATAATTTGCTTAAATCCAATAAAGCACCCTCATTTCAGTAATTTCCATAATTTTCCAAATTTTCCCCAATTTATCGGTATTTAATTATACCGAAACATTCATTATATTTATTATTTAATTATAAAAATTCCCAAAAATAATATTTTATTTTTCTGAAATGTTATAACCAGGGTCCTTCCGTTTTTGTGGTAAATCTTGGGTAAGAGCATCACTCACGTTATTTGCCGAGAAAACTTTCTTCGGTACCTAGGATTTCTTCCTCTTAATGCACAAGTCTTTCAAGATTTTCGCATAAGAGGGGACTTGTTGGATTACATCTAAAAGGGGAATGTTTATGTTAACCTATTTGAACAACTCCACGACCTTCTCCATTTGTGTACATTGTTTATTGGATCTCAACTGATTTGGAAATGGAGCTTTGCTTAAATTGGTTGAGTCCAATATTTGTGGAGGAGATTGTGGAGTTAGAACGGAACCCAAAACTGGAGTTTGAGTGGAGTGAGAGGTGGGTTCATTCAAAACAGCTATTTTTTAAGAAGAGCCCTGCGAAGAATATAGAATGGGCTCAGAAGAAGAAGAAGAAGAAGAAGAAGTAGCTGGAGTGTCATCATCATTATCATTCCGTGCGCTGATGTCATTGTTCAGCATTCTTCCTGGCCTCAACGTAGTCATGGCACTCACATTATGGTTTTGTTGTTCAAGAGTAACATGTGCATTATGTGGGTGATCAGGATTGGGTAATGGTTGAGATGGAAGTTTTCCTCTCTCTCGCTTGCTCAATGCCGCATTCAGCTGTGCGATCTCGGTCTCGATGGTTTTGATGCTCTGTCCATAAGAAGCTGTGTATTGCACAAGTGATTGAATGGAAGATTGAATGTTCATGGTGGATTGAGTTGATTGCTTCACAAAAGCATCAAAACTCTGTTCTAGAGAGGAAAATTTATTGTTATTGGACGGAACAAAGTTGTTGTTATGAGGAAAAGAATTGTTGTAAGGTGCAAAGTTGTTCGTCGGATTCTAAAAAGGTTAGGGTTGGAAAGGTTACTGAAATTGTTGCTGGGCTTGTTGTTGTGGAGGGGCCCTCTAGAAGTTGTTATAGCCTTGGAACTGGTTCTGGTTCTGACTCTGGTTCTGATTCTAGTTCTAAGCGAAGTTAGGGTGGTTCCTCCATCCAGGGTTATACATGGAAGATTATGGATCGTTTCTTGGTCTTTGCTTAAATGCAGTATTAACCTGATCATGTCCTTGAGATGGTGGATTGTAAGGACACTCTTTGGTCAAATGAGATGGATCTGAACAACAAGCACAAATTGTGCGAAGGGGAGCCACAGGGCTTGGGGAAGGAGATGAAAATTTGCTTTCAACCGCCTCAAGTTTTCTCGTGATTGTAGCCATCTCGGCTTTCATTGCAATAGAGATATCGAGCTGGTGAATTCCTGCCCTAGACTGACCGAAAGGAGAAGTAGAAGAAGATGAAGCGTTCGGTCTGGTGCTCTCTTATTTTAGCGTCCGCTTCGCAAGATCGTCGAAGAATTGCCAAGTCTCTTCGTTGGATTTGGATAGGAAGTGGCCTTGACAAATGGTTTCCATCAACTATCTTGTTGTTGGATTCAGGCTCTTATATAAAGTTTGGCAAAGTTTCCATTTCTCAATACCGTGATGAGGACACTGAACAAGGAGGTCCTTGTACCCGTCAAAACACTTCCAAAAAGGTTCGGTTGGAAGTTGGGTGAATTAGTTTATCTCGTTTCGGATCCTAGCGGTTTTGTGATTCGGGTAGAATTTCTTCAGAAACGCTTTCATAAATTCGTCCCAACTGGTTATCGAGTGAGACGAGGTGCTATACAAGCACTTTTCAGTAAGGTCACAGAGAGTGAAAGGTGTCCACAAATTTCCTTTCTTTCAATGCCGGGTTCATCATCAGACAGGTAGGTTGTCTTCATCATCGCACACATGTTTTGGAATTTATTTATGAAGATGTTTGCATTTTCGGATTCAAGCCCGTGAAACTTCGACAGCATATTGATGAAGTGGGGCTGAATCTCGAAATTGTCCCTATTGGCTGGTCAAAGAGAAAGACAAGTCGGAAGCGCATCACGTGTTGGGTAGAAACAATCTTGAAGCGCAATTCACTGTGGCACTGCAACAAGAGGTGGTTGTGGGTTATTCACACTAAGTGGATGTGGAATCATTCCCATAATAGGTAACGTGATGTTAGGAGGAAATCCTGACATCTCGGAAGAAGAGCTCGGTGAAAGTGAAGGTGAAGAAATATGGACAGAGCCACGGTCAACGTCGGAGTTGATCGGCAAAGGTAAAGGTGAAAAGGGCGTGAAAGGAGTTTCGACTTCTGAGTCGATCGCGTAGTCAGTAGGGACTAATGAAACACGGACTAAACGGGCACTAGGGTCCCGAGTCTAAACGGACATATACTAAATGAGTTTAGTGTAGTTAAAGCATAGAATGTGAGGGTAAGAAAATGTCAAATGATAAAATGTGGGTGAAGGTGAATTAAAATGTGGTCAAAAAGGCGCACTTGTGTTTTGTTTAGTAAGAATGTGAAAATTGACAGCTCAAAGAAACACAATCACAAATACACGATCACAAATGCACAATCAATACCTAGACTAGGGTCCTCAAAGCCCAACTAGACATGCTCTTAACTGTTCCAAAGTGACAAATTGTGAGATAACCCTCAAATTGTCTCTTCACAGCCAATTATGGCCAGGTAAGCACAAGTGAGATAAGGAGGGTTCCGCTCACGAATCACAGTGAGACGGGCCTTTTAAAATTACCTCCTCACTTGTCTAGCCTAGGCAACAAAAAAGTCACGTTTAGATAAACAACCGAATGCCCACAACCTTCCTCTGTCCTATTGAGTGCGACAAGTCCTTAATTGGCTGAGTCTAGGTATTTTTTTAATTAAGATCAAGGTGATGCTTATGCAATTAGTGATTTTCGGGATTTTAGGAAGGGTGATGAAATCCCCACCCAATCTGAATTGGTGTTATAGCCCCTTAAGTCCGTATTATCAATGCAATGCGCAGTTCAAAAATAGGGTTTTCACAATCATCAAATAATCGTTTTTTAGTTTAAGCGTGGCGCTGCAACAAATACGGTTAGTTTTCCTTTGGCTATTGTGGCGATATTGCAAATAATCTTGCATAGATGTGAATATTGGAGCGTCGGATTTGAGAAGGAGTTTAGAAAAATACGCACCGAAAATGTCGAGTTAAGAAACTCGTGTTGATATCGTCTCCAAATGCTTGAATGGTTCGCTTGCGCGGGTCAAGCTACCCGGATTTTTGTCACTGTAGTGTTCTATCGCCTTAAATTTGAAAACGCACCCTGTTCCGCTCGATCGCTGTTCGCCAATCCGTCCAAATCTACAAATGTCGGAAAATATAGATATTTGAGTTAGAAAGCGATATAGATAGCCAAAGTTCTGCACAAAAGAAATTTTGAAAATCAAACAATAAAAATGGAGTAGTAACAAAACAATGGAGCTAACCCAAAAATAATTTTAGCAAAACTCCTCAAGAAAACTGCCGGTAGCGGGTATATGGAGGAAATCGACGGGCAATTTTGAAAATGAGGAGTTCAAATTTTGTGTGGGTTCTCTGTGTTATCCTAGTATTCCACTGTTATACTTTTATTTTCTAGTTTAACCACAGAGTGTTAGCAGATCAAATATCCAGAAAACAAATGTTACAATTTTTAGTTCTCGTGTCGGTTTTGAAAAAAAAATTATGTTTTTTGGTGAATTTTTAGAAAGTTAGTATGTTTTATACACAAAATATTCACAAATTAACCTGAGACTACAAATATAAAAGCGTTATCATCTCCCCAGCAACGGCGCCCTTTGATTGGTAAAGATTTTATGTGTCGTTTTAAAGTTTGAAATAACCGCAATCAAAATGGTGTCGCTTGTAGTGAGCCGAGATGAGTACGGGTCATCCGTAGGGAGATGGTAGATTTTAAGCTTGTCTTAATGAGTTAAGTCCGAAACTTGGAGTTTTTTTTATTCTAAGTGTCGTAAAATATGATATGTTCAAGAAAAAGACTTGTTAGGAGTAGTTTTAGATTAGTTTGAGCAGGATAATATTTGTCGTTTCCTTATAAACCAAACTTGATATTAATGTTAAGGTAATCGACAACAATGTGGATTAGGGAGTTTGAAGTACGGTATTTGCGATTGAGCGCTTAATTCGTATTTCTTGTCTCTTGTTTCTTGTCCTTCCATTCTTATCTCTTAACCTTCGCCTCCAGCAAACCAATCGCAAACGGTCACGATTAGGAGTCACCGCCATCGTGGTTGGATAGGATGCCTAACGGAACGGATTGTGAATCGCTTGGTCGGAGTTTCAATTACAAGTTAGAGGTTTTTAAAGGAAATTAGAAAACACTTCTCCTATTCAAAACTAACCATATTCTACCCTTAACAAGTTAATTAACTACTCACATATATTCACAAGAACTAAAGAAAATACAAAAAGAGAGAGCATATAAAAATGCAAAATAAGTAAAGCAAAAGTTTAAAGAACACTAAGAACCGATATGTCCGAAATGCGATCTTCAAGTGTCCTTTGAGTCCAAATTGTTAGTTATATGTATGCCCTAGAGGCCATTGCTATACATAGGATGTATATTGTAGTGGATGCTGGGACATATATAGGGAGGACTTTCTTGCTCGACATGATAGTATGCTATCTGGTTGATCTTTACCTTAACGTGTACACTGATTGTCTCTCTGTTACATGTTGGTAAAGCCCTTAGGATGTGTACTTGACTACCTGGACTATGATGCGGATCATACTAGTGGGGACATGGTAGTCCATAAGTACATCCTTCAAAGTCCCTAGTCGTGGGTGTATCAAGATGGGGCATCGATATACCAGAGTAGACTAGCGTATACCTTCTCGACCCATACAGATGGGCGATGGATGATCTCATATCCATTGGTGTTTGACATCAGAGATGATATACGGGTGCTCAGTGGGGACTGGGTACACTGGACGGACTCGTCGAGAACTCCCAGATGGTATTATACCTTACGTCAGATGGCAGTTCTCTGGTGACACTGGTACAGAGTAGTCTGTTGACCCGAGATCGTCATAGAGTCTTGTGTGGTTCCCACTGTGCTTTGATTTCCACCTTACCACGTCCAAGAGGGCGTGCAAAACGGTGGTTTTTGGGTACAGTCCCGAATCACATGGAGGCAATGAGCGATAGGAGGGGATTCGTCTCTCCCGGTATAGGGGGTTCATGTTGCGCTGTGTTCGATTGGCTATAACCGGAAATCCCTGGCCAGGGTTGCTGAGATTTGCTGGTAAGTGTTACCAGAAGTTTCTTGAACTGCTATAGACCTCATATCGACACGACTTATCGAGCTATTGGGGTCTGACGTTTACCACCCCTAGGCGAGATATGCGACATATTAGACGACGAGACCGGACTGTACGGTAAGTGTTACTGGTTGGATTCACAGGAGTATGAGCGGGCTTGCTCGTCGATCTTCTGATCGCTTAATACCCGGGTGGCCGTTACGTTTAGCAGACCGCTTGCGGCTTGTGGGTGTTTGATATGATCATCACCTGCTGCAGGCGTATTGACGAGTCTTTAGAGTCCTACACAGAGGTTTCCTGGCTCAAGCGAAACGAAATAGGAGCGCATATGAGATATGCGCGGGACCGAGAATGATATTAGTATGTGATACTGTATTCGATTCTCGTAATCTGTGACACTGATCGGTTATATGCGATATAGCCGAGTTATCGGATCAAGTGTTGATTCAATAAGTTGTTACTATGGATATTAGTCGGTTATATGCGATATGACCGGATCGTTAAATCAAGTGTTGATTTAATGATTTAATGTATAATTATATATTTGATATATTACTTTGCATTAACTAGTATTGGTTCACTTTAAATGGATTTTCTCACTTGCATTGCACAAGTTGTATATGTGATATACTTTTGTGCACTAGATTGTATCATGTTTGATGATACATGCTTATTTGGTTAAGTGTAAAGAATTAAACCATGGTAAAGTTGTTGATTAGGGTTTTGCTTATTCATTTATCTTATTTATTTATTCATTTTGAATAAATTGAAAGATAAATGAATGGTGGCTTGATTTGTTTTTAGTTGAAGCTTCATGAAGCTTTGACTAAATGACATTTTTGTTCTCATCCTTAACCCTAACCATTTAAACTAACCCTAGTCTATTCTCTACACTTAACTAAGGTTAGAATATGATAAGAATTAATCCCTTTTCAAATTTTCTTTAACACTTATCATATTCCTTCTTCTTCTTCTTCATCTTCAACATGAAGAAAACCTAGCTACCATCAATGGCAACTAGTGAAAATGAGTGAGAAATCAAATTCTAAAGTGAACCCACTTCCTATTTCTTCATCCTCTACCTCTTGCCAAGTAGTATAGGATGTTTTCTTCACAAGTTTCATGACTTGGTGAAGTGGGAGCTTGATCTAGTGATGCCTCGACGTAGATCATCTTCGGCATCGAAGCCGACGACCAAGCCCGCCCATTTCTTCGATGAAGCCGACGCTAGAGTCCGGAATCTGATTTGGATAGCGGAGGGACATCATCGCGGAGCTAAGGAAGTGGTGGACCGGATCTACAAAGGTTGTAGCCCCTTTCCTTTTAAGTTTAAGTCGTTAACTTGCATCGCATAGCCTACACTTTTAGTTAACGATCCGTATTAGAGTTTTTCGGCACTTGTAATTTTTGAAATTGGCATGGTTGATGCCTTGTGAGACCTCATTAGAGTGCCTAGGAACCCTACAGTGGTACCAGAGCCTAGCTAGAGCCTTAGGCGATGCTTAGACGATGTTAGAAACCCGATCGAACCGTAACCCTAAACCCAAAATTGCTCTCTGTACATTTTTCTAAAACTAGGTTTTTTCCAAATTAAAAATTTGCAGAAAACTCAGCAGGGGATTCTAAGAATTACTGTAAAAACGGGACCCATGATTCGCCCATAGCGTGGCGGAACCGCGGCAGAAGCATGGCTTCTGCGGCGGTTCCGCGGCCAATAAGTCTCTTCAGTCAACTCTTTTTGCACAGTAACTTCTTTATTTTAATGCTGAGTTTTCTGGGAATTTTTAAAATTTATTCAAGAGTTGAATTTTCTGGGTTGTATTGGGGACTCGGTGTTTCGATCGGATTGTCTAATTTTGTCTATGTGGTTTTCCGGATAATTTTAGAATATGTTAAAAAGTTCGACCGAATATAAATACCCAATTTTTCCCCTGCCGGAAAATTTCCAAGTGTTGGATTTTTCCGTGGTTTAAAGACGTTCTAAGTAGTGCAAGTAACGCGATGGACCCTCTAGAAGACAACAAACCTTAACTCGATTATGTGACCGTCTTGAACTGCCCTTTGAACCTTCGGGTTTGGGGCAGTACGGCGTGCCACATGTGAGGCGTTGGCTTGACCCTTCTACGGCTGGACCGTTGGTACTGAGGCATGAACTGGATGTTTTTAAACTTGTTTCATGTGTTGAGATGTATCGGGAAAACTTGGGTGTTCGATTGTTCGATCGGAAAGTTTAACATTTTCTGTTTACCCGGAATGGGATACAATAATTGGAATTCACAAGAAGTTATGAGATAACTGAATGAATGTTATAAACATAGCACTTTAGTCTCACTTGATCGGTTGCCACGGAATTTTGATGCGATCAAAAGTCCGTCGCAATCATGTAGTGTACACGGATACTCGCCGGGTAAACTTAATAGACAGCCTCACTTCATAGCCCCGGCCAAGTGACTGTAGGAGAACCCCGTCGCCGAAAGCATCCGTTCGGGTGCTCGCGGCAGCGGTGTTCCGCCTTGGTGCACTTCGTCGATGGTATCGGGAGTGCGACCGCCTACTAAAGTTTGCGACGAGCATTCGATCAGAATGTCGGGAATCCTGTTGAATTCCCCGACTTGATATTGAAAAGTGTTTTCGATTTTGAGACTAAAATGCGGGGTTTATAATTGTTAGGCATGTGATGTCTACGGAATTCATTGGTTTAGGCATGCGATGTCTAAGGAGGTTGCGGATTCCAACTGTTGTAGTTTTACACTTTCTTTTCTGTGACCGTAAGTGTAATATGTGATATCGCCGGTTTCGTTGCTATATGTCAACGACAATTGGGATGCGCATATTTACTTACGTTGATGACATGTGATGTTATGTGTTGCTGGATATGTTATATTGGATCGTCGTGTTTGAATAGCCGGGGGTTTTTATGTGAGATGAGTGTTTTTCATTTTCATTCATGTAAAAACTTGTATGTAATATTCTTTTATTGGGGCACTTCCAGGTTGCGGAAGATGTCACCCTTTGTATATTATTTACTTTTCCGCACTAGGATAGACCCAAGGAGGGGAGCACAAGTAACCGGATTCTGGAGTCCAGTGGGAGACCAACTCGAGGAGTCGAGTCCGGGTCTCCTAACTCCAGAATTGGTAGGGTTGCTTGCCGCTCTCGTAGGGGTCTAGGGGTGTGGGTTTGGCTATTCATCGCGACCGTGGAATCCGTGTTTTATACTGGCTCGTATTGAAAACACGGACGTCCTAGTGTATCCAATATTTCATATGATTCTTCTGCTGCGATATCTGTGATGTGATCATGTGATATGTTCTGTGATAGATACTGTATATAGTATATATGATATATTATATAGATGTTACTTATGTTTTACACCCGCGCTAGCCCTGCCCTGCTCTGCCGTTAGTTACCTAACCTAACGGTGCACGAGGGGACATCGAGGCGAATGCGGATGGCATAAGTGTACGTCGTATTTATCTGTGATGTTTAGGTACTTAAATGATGGGATTTCATTAATGTGATTAATGAAATAAAAAGAAACCTAAAGATGTTGTAGAATCGAATTTCAAAATAAAACAGGTAGCTACAGTTCTTGCTTTGCACAGCGGTATATGTGATATATCCTGCACCTTATTCGATGAGGAAAGGACCGAGATCCCTTCACCGGGAGTGACTCCTTTAGCAATAACTGGCAAATGCTACACACTCGGTTTGTCTTTTGATTGCTTTTAAGAGTTTTTGCTTTGCACAGCGGTATATGTGATATATCCTGCACCTTATTCGATGAGGAAAGGACCGAGATCCCTTCACCGGGAGTGAATTCTTTAGCAATAACTGGAAAATGCTACACACTCGGTTTGTCTTTTGATTGCTTTTAAGAGTTTTTGCTTTGCACAGTGATATATATGATATATCCCGCACCTCATTCGACGAGGAAAGGACCGACGATCCCTTCACCGGGAGTGACTCCTTTAGCAAAACTAGAAAAGCCTCAAAAGCACTCCAATTTAAAATCATTTGATTCTACAACGATATCAAGTTCATTACGCAATAGGTTTTCAGAAAAACCTGTCGTAGCCCTCCTTCATTTCAGATAAGTACTAGTTAGTATTCGTGCTGCGGTAGTTTGGCATTCGTCAAGGCGTAGTGTACGGTAGCTAACTAGTATTTATCTGTTTTTGCATATGATGCAGATTGGATTAGGGTATTCGTACGACGTTGTTTGGCATTCGTCAAGGGTTGTGCGGGTGGGTTTAATTCAATCAAGAAATGTACGGGTTGAACTTGACTAGTGGACTATGGGTTGTTTGGCATTCGTCAAGGTCATAGAACACTAGGGGTAAAATATTATCGGGAATTTCAAGTGTTGAAATTTGCAATGAGATTGCATACCTACTATGAGATAGTTGGATCCTGATACCAGTAATTGTTACTCCTGGGAGAGTTTTACACATTACAATTAGCCGATCAAGTAGGTGTCTAGAAAGGTGTTAACGAGGTTACGCCTCTGGGAAAACGAGGTTTACATTAATTAGGTTCGTGCGAAAGCATGGGGGACCTCCCTCAAAGTACCGACACTGGCCTGGCTGAAAGATTGGCGAACTTGTAGTGTGTAATTAATCCCGGCTAGTCTTTCCTTTTAGGGTTTGAAGGAAGATTTGATAAAAAGCAGTGGGAGTCATCCTGATTAGATAAAATAAAACCAATCTGATCTTGCAAAAGCATACGCTGAGTGTTTTCTTCTCCCTCTCTCCAGGTAGCGACCATATCACGCCTTAATCAAGATAATAATATGGATATTTGACCGAACCCGCTTGTTATACTGAGCTGGGGAACGTTGGTCCCGCTCCAACTTATATTGTTATAAGACAGAGCAGGAAATTGGGGAATACCAGATTTCCCGTGCCGCCCAAACGAAGAGAGTGCATGTTGATGCATCATCTTCGGGTATGTTCGTTACAAAGAACTGATTCTCAGTATCCTCCGCATCCTGGGTATATGATACTGGATCTGGATCCCAGATATGTAATCTGTTACATAGGGCTGTAAAAAGGTAGAAAAACTGAGAACGGGTGATAAGTTTCATGAGGCAGAAAGCGGGGCAAGTGTTGCAGCCAAGTCTGTTGGTCACTGTCACCCTGTATTACCTATACATTGATTCTGAACAAATGCTATTAGATACCGAACCTGATATACAAAATCATATCTATTTCTTTATTAGTAAAGAAATGATAAAATTTTGTATTGATGGATAATGTTTTGAACATTTCCTATATCAAAAGTTGATAAGATCAGGCACGTTATCTAAAAGCATTGATGTTCTAAATCAAACTACAGTTCTTTAGTATACTGAACACACAAAAGAGGAAGAGTTCAGAAATGAACGAATCCTTCTTGAGGCATTGTAGACTAGGTCATATCAATGCGATCCGACTGGCTGAAGTTACATTCTAGATGCATATTTAAATCGGTTTGAATTTACATCTTGTGAAACTTGCCAGTCATGTCACAGAGATAAGATGACCATAGCTCCGTTTACTGGAAACAGAGAAAGAGTTAGTAAACTCTTGGGATGATACATGTTGATGTATGTAAGGTCCCCAGTCTACATATGCCAGGACTGGTTCTTTGTACTTCATTACATTCTCTGATAATCTCTCAAGATTCAGACATATGTTCCTGTTGAAACACAAGTCCGAACCTTTCGAGATATTCACAGAATATGATTTAGAAGTAGAGAACCAAAATACGGGTATAAGTATTATGTCCTATGATGAGATCAAGGAGGAGAATACTTGAGCACGAAATTCTTGGACTTTTCTAAAGGAGAATGAGATTCTCTCTCAGCATTACTCCTCCGTATACACCATAGCACGATGGTATATCGGGGCGGAGCAATCACACCCTATATGATAAGGTGTGCTCTATGATGAGTACTACTGAGTTACCTATTTCCTTATGGGAGTTATGCACTTGAGAAGCTGCATACCTATTGAATAGGGTACGAATCAAATCAGTTGCCTACCACTTCATATGTGATATGGAAAGGGAAGAGCCCATATCTTAAGTTAGTTAAGATTTGAGGTTGTCCGGCCTATGTCTAAAAGCAAAATCCGGACAAGCTCGGGGCAAGATCTGTTATGTAGAACTGGAAATGTTCCAGCTATACAAACTGCAGCTGATGATTTGATAGAACCAAAGGATTCAGTAGAGACCAACGAACCTCAGCCTCTCCGCCGATCTAGTAGGGTTCCTTATCCACCTGAGAGATACTTCGGTTTCTCTATGACAGTGGGAGCGAAGATTGCATCATGAGATGATGACCCAACTAGTTTCGAGCTGGCCATCAGGAGTAAGACTCTGTAAGAATGGCTGGATGCTTAGTGATCTGAGATGGAATCCATGTACACCAACAAAGTATGGACTTTGGCTGCTATATCTGAAGGGTTAAATCCCCATCAGGAGCAAGTATATCTTGAGAAGATTACTTGGTGTAGATGGAAAAGTTGAGACTTTCAAAGCTAGACTTGTTAATGCTTTTCGTCATCGACCAGGCGTGGATAATGATGAAACCTTTTCAAGTGGCTATGCTTAAGTCCATCCAGATCCTACTTGCCACGGCTACGTACCATGACTACGATATCTGGCGGTTGGGTGCCATGACTGCTTTTCTAAATGATGTTTTAGAAGAGAACGTCTATAAGTAAGTGTCCTTTGAGTCCAAATTGTTAGTTATATGTATGCCCTGGAGGCCATTGCTATACATAGGATGTATATTGTAGTGGATGCTGGGACATATATAGGGAGGACTTTCTTGCTCGACATGATAGTATGCTATCTGGTTGATCTTTACCTTAACGTGTACACGGATTGTCTCTCTATTACATGTTAGTAAAGCCCTTAGGATGTGTACTTGACTACCTGGACTATGATGCGGATCATACTAGTGGGGACATGGTAGTCCATAAGTACATCCTTCAAAGTCCCTAGTCGTGGGTGTATCAAGACGGGGCATCGATATACCAGAGTAGACTAGCGTATACCTTCTCGACCCATACAGATGGGCGATGGATGATCCCATATCCATTGGTGTTTGACATCAGAGATGATATACGGGTGCTCAGTGGGGACTGGGTACACTGGACGGACTCGCCGAGAACTCCCAGATGGTATTATACCTTACGTCAGATGGCAGTTCTCTGGTGACACTGGTACAGAGTAGTCTGTTGACCCGAGATCGTTATAGAGTCTTGTGTGGTTCCCACTGTGCTTTGATTTCCACCTTACCACGTCCAAGAGGGCGTGCAAAACGGTGGTTTTTGGGTACAGTCCCGAATCACATGGAGGCAATGAGCGATAGGAGGGGATTCGTCTCTCCCGGTATAGGGGGTTGATGTTGCGCTGTGTTCGATTGGCTATAACCGGAAATCCCTGGCCAGGGTTGCTGAGATTTGCTGGTAAGTGTTGCCGAGATTTGCTGGTAAGTGTTGCCAGAAGTTTCTCGAACTGTTATAGACCTCATATCGACACGACTTATCGAGCTATTGGGGTCTGACGTTTACCACCCCTAGGCGAGATATGCGACATATCAGACGACGAGACCGGACTGTACCGTAAGTGTTACTGGTTGGATTCACAGGAGTATGAGCGGGCTTGCTCGTCGATCTTCTGATCGCTCAATACCCGGGTGGCCGTTACATTTAGCAGACCGCTTGCGGCTTGTGGGTGTTTGATATGATCATCACCTGCTGCCGGCGTATTGACGAGTCTTTAGAGTCCTACACAGAGGTTTCCTGGCTCAAGCGAAACGAAATAGGAGCGCATATGAGATATGCGCGGGACCGAGAATGATATTAGTATGTGATACTGTATTCGATTCTCGTAATCTGTGACACTGATCGGTTATATGCGATATAGCCGAGTTATCGGATCAAGTGTTGATTCAATAAGTTGTTACTATGGATATTAGTCGGTTATATGCGATATGACCGGATCGTTAAATCAAGTTTTGATTTAATGATTTAATGTATAATTATATATTTGATATATTACTTTGCATTAACTTGTATTGGTTCACTTTAAATGGATTTTCTCACTTGCATTGCACAAGTTGTATATGTGATATACTTTTGTGCACTAGATTGTATCATGTTTGATGATACATGCTTATTTGGTTAAGTGTAAAGAATTAAACCATGGTTAAGTTGTTGATTAGGGTTTTGCTTATTCATTTATCTTATTTATTTATTCATTTTGAATAAATTGAAAGATAAATGAATGGTGGCTTGATTTGTTTTTAGTTGAAGCTTCATGAA
Source organism: Agapanthus africanus (assembly GCA_030015575.1). Taxonomy (NCBI): domain Eukaryota; kingdom Viridiplantae; phylum Streptophyta; class Magnoliopsida; order Asparagales; family Amaryllidaceae; genus Agapanthus; species Agapanthus africanus. The sequence goes on along the minus strand of JASDDO010000026.1, from coordinate 174,712,323 downwards.
GCTTTGACTAAATGACCTTTTTGTTCTCATCCTTAACCCTAACCATTTAAACTAACCCTAGTCTATTCTCTACACTTAACTAAGGTTAGAATATGATAAGAATTAATCCCTTTTCAATTTTTCTTTAACACTTATCATATTCCTTCTTCTTCTTCTTCATCTTCAACATGAAGAAAACCTAGCTACCATCAATGGCAACTAGTGAAAATGAGTGAGAAATCCAATTCTAAAGTGAACCCACTTCCTATTTCTTCATCCTCTACCTCTTGCCAAGTAATATAGGATGTTTTCTTCACAAGTTTCATGACTTGGTGAAGTGGGAGCTTGATCTAGTGATGCCTCGACGTAGATCATCTTCGGCATCGAAGCCGACGACCAAACCCGCCCATTTCTTCGATGAAGCCGACGCTAGAGTCCGGAATCTGATTTGGACAGCGGAGGGACATCATCGCGGAGCTAAGGAAGTGGTGGACCGGATCTACAAAGGTTGTAGCCCCTTTCCTTTTAAGTTTAAGTCGTTAACTTGCATCGCATAGCCTACACTTCTAGTTAACGATCCGTATTAGAGTTTCTCGGCACTTGTAATTTTTGAAATTGGCATGGTTGATGCCTTGTGAGACCTCATTAGAGTGCCTAGGAACCCTACACAAATCTCACTATGAAATTAAATACAAAACTTTAAACTTGCAATCTCACTTAAGAGCTTGCAAAATCAAAGAGAAGCAAAGGATTTCTCTAAATCGTGAAATCACAATTGTAATAAGCAATGGCATGAAATGAGCAAAAGAGAACTTCTTATTGGTTGTAAATGAAGTTACAAACTAATTTGAATTCAAGAACCTAAACCTTAAGTTTGTAAGTTCAGTGAAGAAGTTACAAGGTCAAGATAAGGGACAAGAATTCAATAGTATAAGTGGAAATACAAGTTAACATCTAGAAATGAAAAACTTGGTCTAAAACAAAAACATGGACCCTTTGCCTCTCTTCTGGTGTGGTATTTATAGGCACCTCAATAGAATAAACAAACAATAAAACAAAGGTGATTTGACAATGTGAAATGACCAGAAGAAAAATGAAGCACACTGGAGCTCATTAAACCGGCGGTGGCGGGTAAATAAGGAATTCCGGCGGTTTTTCTTCAAGTGGTAGGTCTGTCTTCTTGTGCTGATCTTATGTCCTCTCCATGATCTCTCTAGCATTGTTTGATTCTTTAATAAACATTTGGAGTTTAATATGTAGATTTGGAGGGAAAATGTAAATTTTAAACCATCACATCACAACTTTATCTCTACTCATTACACCAAGCCCATTTGCTCAATCTATCATGGAAGCTGCTCATCATGGTTCATGCATCCAAAAAGAGTGTGTTCACACATGTAAGTTGGACCATTCTTGATAAAAATGTTGTGCACACAAGTATTTGTTGCAAAAATTCTTGAATCTTGATCGGTTTTTTGTTCCGGTTGCAGTGTCGGCTTACAAATGCCGTATCCATGCATTTGAGTGTGTTTCCAGTGTGTTGTTACGAATACCTGTAATCTATATTTATTGAGCAGACACTTATTAATAGTACCGACATGTCACAAAATTGATAATGAATGAGCTGTATTGAAATGCAGTTATTCGTGATGAACAAGCTACTATCAGACATTAGGTACATTACCATCTAGCAACTCCTGACGAGTCCGTCCAGTGTAACTCATAACCTAATGAGCGCCTGTATACTATCTTTGGTGCCATACACCAATGGCTGTGGGACCGACCATCTCCCCTGACGGGAATAAGAAATGTATGTTAGTTATATGTATGCCCTAGAGGCCATTACTGTACATGAGATGTATATTGTAGTGGATGCTTGGACATATATAGGGAGGACTTTCTTGCTCGACATGATAGTTGCTATCTGGTTACTCTTTATCTTAACATGTACACTGATTGTCTCTCTGTTACATGTTGTTAAAGCCCTTAGGATGTGTACTTGACTACCTAGATTATGATGCAGATCATACCAGTGGGACAAAGGTAGTCTGTGAGTACATCCTTTAATATCTCTAGTCATGGGTGTATCGAGACGGGGCATCGATATACCAGAGTAGACGAGCGTATACCTTCTCGACCCATATAGATGGGCGATGGATGATCCCATATCCATTGGTGTTTGACATCAGAGATGATATATGGGTGCTCAGTGGAGACTGGGTACACTGGATGAACTCGCCGAGAACTCCCAGATGGTATTATACCTCACGTCAGATGGCAGTTATCTGGTGACACTGGTACAGATTAGTCTGTCGACCCAAGATCGTCATAAAGTCTCATGTGATTCCCACTGTGCTTTGATTTCCACCTTACCATGTTCATGAGAACGTGCAAAACGGTGGTTTTTGGGTATAGTCCCGAGTCATATAGAGGCAATGAGCGATAGGAGGGGATTCGTCTCTCCCGGTATAGGGAGTTAATGTTGCGCTGTGCTCGATTGGCTATAACAGGAAATCACTGGCCAGGGCTGTTTCAGAGATTTACCGGTAAGTGTTACCTGTAGTTTCTCGACCCGTTATGAGCCTCATGCCGGCATGACTTATTGAGTTATTGGGGTCTGATGTTTACCGCCCCTAGATGAGATATGCGACATATCTGACGAAGTGACCGGACTGTACGGTAGTGTTACTGATTGGATTCACAGGATTATGAGCAAGAATGCTTGTTGATCTTCTGATCGCTCAATACCTGGATGGCCGTTACGTTTATCAGACCGGTTGCGGCTTATGGGTGTTTGATATGATCATCACCTACTGCCGGCGTATTGACGAGTTTTTAGAGTCCTACACAGAGGTTTCTTGGTTCATGCGAAAAGGAGTAGGAGCACATATGTGATATATGCGGGACCGAGATTAATGCGCGTATATGATACCGCATTCTATTCTCGCGATTTGTGATATCGGTCGGTTATATGTGATATAGCCGGGTTATCGGATCATGTGTTGATTTGATAGATTGTTACATTTGATATTAGTCGGTTGTATGTGATATAGCCGGATTATTAAATCAAGTGTTGATTTAATAATTTAATGTATAATTATATATTTGATATATTAACTTACATTAACTAATATTTTCTCACTAAATATTTCTTTTTCTCACTTGTGTACACTTAGCATATATGTGATATATATTAATGTACATTATTTTGTGTCATGCTAGATGCCGCATGCAACATGGGTGTATGAGACTCACACCATGCTTATAATAATGATATGGTTTTATTTATCTAAATTTAATCAAAATTAATGGTAATTAGTCACATGGTTGAAGTTTGAAGAAGCTTGTGGAACCATTGACCAAGTCCACTAATTTTGTTTTACTTGAAAATATTTATTAACCTAACCATTATTGTTAGCCATAGTTAAGTCTCTACATGGGTTAGTGTATGACACTAACTTACCCATGGTTGCTATTCTCATATCAAAAGTTCATTCTCTATTCTTTATTCTTCATCTTCTTCTTCATTGAAAAAGCTTGCTAGTTTTTTTCTAAGTGAGGAAATAATGTGAGAAAATTAAATCTAAAGTGAGCCTATTTCCTACTTCATCATATTCTACTACTTGCCATTTAGTTTAGGGTGTTTGCTTCACTAATTTCACAATCAGTGAAGAGATAGCATGAGCTTGAGTCTCCTCGGCGTAGATCATCTTCGGTCTCGAAAACTTCGATCAAGCTTGTTCATTTCTTTATGTGAATCCTTACTAGAGTTCGGGTGTTCACTACTTAGAGCGAAGGGACTACTACACGGAGCTTTAGAATTGAAGGACCTGTCTACAAAGGTTGTATTCCTCATTCACTTAGTATAATATTTGATTACATGCTTGCTTTACTCCTAATTTTCTAGTTAGATCCTTGGAATGAGTTGCATAGCTCTTTAGTTTTTTTTTTAAAAATTGTATACTTGATTCCCCAAAAATCCTAGTTAGGGTACTATGGAACCCATCATTGGTATCAGAACTAAGCTAGAGCATCAGGCGTTGTCTAGGCGAAGTTAAAAGTCCGATCGAACCCCGAAAACTCGGGTTTGCACCCTTCTCTGGAAATTTTCCAAAAAGTTGGATTTTTCCATGTTAAAAATACTCTAAAAATCATGCAGGTAATTCTATGGACCCACCTGAAGAACGAGTCCCTAACTCGTCTAAGTGACCGCGGAACCGCATCCAAAACATGGTTTTGGCGGCGGTTCCACAGCGCCACTTGAGAGGCTTGGGATGGGCCTTCAGCCGCTGGTCTATGGGCACTGTGGTATGGTTCTGGGTAGTTCTAACACTGCTCAAGTGTTGAGCTCTTTGGGAAATTTTAGGAATTCGTTGATTCGGTCGAAACGTTTAACATCGTCTAGCTATCTGTGATTGTGATACAATATTTGGAATCCACACAATTAGTGTTAGTGTATATGCCCTAGAGGCCATTACTGTATCATACTAGTTTGTATATTACTTAATGGAAGCTTGGGATATTCACCTTGTATATACAATCTTGCTCAAAATAGTAGTATGCTACTTGGTTTGTTTCTACTTCAATGTGTACATGTGTTTATTTTATTATATCACCTATACGCATTAGTGGAGCCCTTAGGATCTTTGCTTGATTACCAGCGTTGTGATGGCAGTCACACTAGTGGGGGCTGGGTAATCTATAAGCACATCCTTATGCAGGTCCCTAGTCGCAGGACTATCGAGACAAGGCATCGATACTCCGGAGTAGACTAGCGCATGCGCTTCTCGTCCCAGTGTGGGAGATGGTCTGTCCCACAGCCATTAGTACGTCGTACTGGAGATAGTATGCGGGTGCTCGTTAGGTTACGAGTACACTGGACAGGACTCGTCGGGAACTGACCAGTTGGTATTATACCTATCGTCAGTTATCAGTTTCCAGGTGACATAAGTACAGCTTAGTCCGCTGACTTGACACTGTCACTTCGCCTCGAGTGTGTTCCCACTGTACTTTGATTACTACCCTACCACGGCTCAAAGGAGTCGTGCAAACAGGTAGTAGTTGGGTGCAGTCCCGAAGCACTTGGAGGCAGTGACGGTTAGACAGGATTCGTCTCTCCCGGTATTGGGGGTTGACATCACGCTGTGTCTAGGAGAGCCATTACACAGTAGTCCCTGGCCAGGGCAAGCGAGATATACTGGTAGGCTTCCAGTGTTATCTCAGGGTGTATTGGGCTTCACTCCAATACGACTTGTACCGCTATTAGGGGACTGACGTTTACCGCCCCCTAGGCCCGCCATGCGATGTATCAGACGAACAGACCGGACTGTACGGAGATTGTCACATTCAGGCTCAGTAGGAGTTCAGATGGGTTTCACCTCGTCAGTCTTCTTGTCGGCATCTACCTGGGGACCGTTACGCACAGCTAGTGCCGCTTGTGGTCTGTGGTTAAACCCACTGCCAGCGTAGTGTCGAGTCTTTAGAGTCCCACACAGAAAGCTATTCGCCTTTAGGCAAAAGAGTAGAGGTCGCATGGTTTTGCGACAGGTCGCATGGTTTTGCGACAGGGTTTAGTCACATCCGTGCACTTGTTCACGTTTAGTGTCCGGACAGTTTACACTAGCGGGCTTTGGTTTAAGCCAGATCTTAGTGTACGTATTGGGATTGGTTTTATCCAGTTTGTATTCGTGTTCCTCGGAACGCGGATGCGGGTGTGTATGCACAGTTGACGGAGAGACAGAGGCAGAGGATTCTCATTAGGGTTGTTGACCGTTGACTGTTGACTATTGACTTTTTGGTCAACCCTAATGAGAATATGATATATGATTAACAATAATATTAATTAAGTATTGTGATGACATGGTTGTTGAGGGGTTGACTTTGTTGACTTGTTGACTTTGTTGACCGGTTGACTAGGTTGGACTAGTTGACCATCATGATGACAATGGCTATCATTTCATGGCAAAGACTTTTCACTTGCTTGTTCTCTTGTGCAATATGAGTGCATGAAATGATATAGCCATTTTGACTTAAACCATTTACACAATACTTGATTACTATTTTTGTGATGATGGTTTTGGATTATGAGAGCCAAGTGAGAAAAGTCTTGCTCATTCTATCATTTTCATTCTCTCTCTTGTGTTCTTGAGCTCTCATCTCCTTCCTCTTGCTCTCCCTCTCTTTAGTCTATGGTTCACTTGTCTCATGTGTTGAGAACCAAGAACCATAGAGAAAATCCCAACACACTCTCCTCTACTCACTCTAGTTCATAAGGTTTAGCAAATCGAGTGAACTAGTTTCTTCAAAGACCGAAGAAGAAGCCAAAGGTAGAAGCTTTCAGGTGGATCGATCTTTGGCGCAAGGAGACGGTGGGGTGAAGCCGATCCGGACAACCATCGGGGCTTGAAGACGAAGGAGTTCAAGAAAAAAAGGTATAACCCCCTAACCGAGTAGTTAACAACTCCTAGTTAGGTTGTTAGCTAGATGTTTAACAAAGATCCGGTTTTGAGTCCATGTTACCAACTCTAGAAAATTGTTTTTCACCAAATTCCGTATACCCGAAAGTACCTGGAGAGGTAGCATGGACTTACAGTGGTATCAGAGCCTAGTTAAACACTACCTAACATGTTAGCATAGTAACTAGAAATTCGATCGGAGAAAAAGTCACGAAATACACCCGGATTTCAAACTTTCTGTCGATTTTCAAAGTACTGCAAAAATTATTTGAGATATACCAAAAATCGACTCAGGGTTTTTAGAAGAAACTGCAAAAATTCGACCCACTGAATCGATCAACGCGCCGCGTTTCCGCGGCGGGAGCTTGCTCCCGCCACGGAACCGCGGCCGAGTTGACTCGGTCGAGGGGTTTTATTTTTGCAGTTTGTTCATAGGGGTATTTTGGGATTTTTGGAATATGTATTTTCTGCCCAGATTTTCCAGAACGAAAATTTTGTGTTTGGGGCCTGAAAATCCGTATTTTTGATCGAACTTCTAAAAGACTTAAGCTGACGGGTTTTTCTGTGATGTGACATTTGTATTGAACGTCTGCTAATCGCTATATGTCGATTAGTGGGGGTTATACAAATCTGTGATCTGTAATGTTATTGGAATGTGTATATGAATTCATTGGATTGTCGCGGGTGAATTGCCGGGGGTTGTGAGACGAGAGTTTTCTTTTCTTTCAATTCATGTAAATTTGTAAATTGATGTAATTATTATTTGTATGGCCGCACAACCGGGTCGGGGTTGTAGCCGTTATTGTATAATTTCTTTTTACTGTTTTTGCTCCTAGGATAGACCCATGGAGGGGGTGCACAAACTACCGGGTATGCCGAAGTGCCGAATGGCCTACTCACGGAGTTGAGAGAGGTTGCTTCGCTTCGGGTACTTGGCGGATAGTTTGCCGCACCCGTAGGGGTCTTGGATGGGGTATTGGCTATTCACCGCGACCGTGTAATCTGCTTTTCATTACAGGCTCGTACGAATTGCGGGTTCCTAGTATATCCAATGTGTTCATCTGTGATCTGAAATGGCTATCATTGCAATATATCTATATATGATATTATTTAGGCGTTGCTTATGTTTTACAGCCGCGCTAGCCCAGCCCCCGCTCTGTCGTTAGTTAAGTAACCTAACGGGTAATGACGGGGCCCCGTGGCGAATACGAATGGCATAAGCGTACGTCATATTTTAGTTGTTTTCTGCAATGGTAGGATTAAATGATGGGACGCATTAAAAGAACTAATGCAAGAATATCACGCATTAAAAGAACTAATGCAAGAAAATAAACCAAGTTAAAGTCGTTGGAACACTTTCGAAAAACCACTCGGTTCTTTTCAAAACTAACTTTTAAATGCGGAGCTTGAGCCACTCCTTTTAAAAGCTATCTTGTTCCATCGATTATATCAAGTTCACTACGTTCACGGTTTAGCCAAAACCATTCGTAGCCCTCCATCATTTCAGTTAAAAATTCGGTATTATTCAAGCTATGTATTTTGACCTCACGCCAAGGCATAGTGATTGGTAGCTGCCGGATATTTATTTGTTGCATAGATAGAATGCGTTGGTTTGGGACAGCCGTACTGCCATTTTGGCCTACGTCAAGGGTAGGTAGGGTGGGTTCAAATTAACCTGGATAATGATGGGAAGAACTTGACATGTGACTTATGACATTTTGACCTCACGCCAAGGTCATAAGAGCATGGGGCAAAAATCCACATCGGGAGTTTCATAAGTACTGAAACTTGCTAGAGTTGCATACCATTTGGAGTGTGATGATTCTGGTAGGATTCCTTCAGTTTCGTCACGCGATGATATTTGGATCTCGATCCTACTGTGAGTATATGCTACTCCTCGGGAAATTTCTCACTTAACGATCAATGTTATAAACCAAGTAGGTGTCTAGAAAGGTGTTAGCGGGGCTACGCCCCCAGGGAAAAGAGGTTATTTAATTAAGGAACTTCGCGGAAGCGTTGGAAAACCTCCCTCGAAGTACCGACACCAGCCTGGCCGAACGGTTAAGCAAGTATTGTACGGTGAGATTGATCCTGACTAATTCTTCCTTTTTGGTTTGAGGAGGGATTCGAGAAACAGTGGGAGCCATCCTGTTTAGACAAACTAAAAACCATTCTAAACTTGCAAGAGCATCATGCTGAGTGTTTCTTCTCTCTCCTAATTGCAGCGACCAATCGATATGACTGGACTTAAGTTACTCCTAGATAAAAACATACTGACAGGGCCAAACTACAAAGATTGGCTCAGGAATGTCAAGATGGAAATCACTTACGACAAGCTGGGGTATCTTCTTACCACCAAAGCTCCCCCTGTCCCAGGTCCCAAAACCAGCGTCGCGGATAAGGAAATCCGTAAGACCTGGGAACTAGACTGCGCGAAGGCCAAGTGCCTCGTGCTTGCCTCTATGGACAACGAACATCAGAGGAGGCACGAGAATATGGACCTTGAATCCATATTTCTTCATACAAAAGAACTGTATGGAGAGCAATCTCGTATCGCAAGATACGAAGTGTCGAAGAAGTTATTTTTGGAAAGATTGGCCGTCGGATCATCGGTAGCGGAACACGTGCTTAAGATGATTAGCTACATTGAGGAGCTCGCGGACCTTGGGACCACGTTGGAGAATGAGCTCTATACGGACTTGATTCTCCAGTCCCTTCCATCTACTTACGCCCAGTTTATACTGAACTTCAACTTACAAGATAAGGAAGTTGAACTTTCAGAACTCCTCAACATGCTGAGGAGCGTAGAGGGCACCCTACAGAAAGGTAGGGAAACATCCACTTTGTTTCTAGGAGGATCTTCTTCTTCTAGGTCCAAGGCGAAAGCCAAGGGAAAGAAGAAGAAAGCCCCCACCAAACCAAGGGGCGGTGTTAGTAAAGTGGATACGAAGGGAAAGGCAAAAGCAACAAAGAAAGTTGGAAAGCTTGTGGATAAGGAAGAATGCTTCTATTGTCATAAGAAAGGACACTGGAAGAATGATTGCAGGGCTTGGAAAGCCAGGACACAGGAATTGAAGCAGGTTGCAGCTTCAGTTTCAGGTGTGTATGTTATTGAAAACTGTCTTTCAATAAACTCTACTTCCTGGGTATTGGATACCGGATCAGGATCTCATATCTGTAATTCTTTGCAGGCATTGAGAAACCGTAGGATTTTGAAGGCAGGTGACATGACCCTCAAAGTTGCAAACGGAGCTAGCATGAATGCTAAGGCCGTGGGGGACTATCACCTGGGAATGTCAGATGGACATGTTTTGGTTTTGCGTAATTGCTTTTTTGTACCCAACGCAACTTGTAATATCATTTCTGTATCTTTGGTTTCTAAAGAAGGTTATGAATTTGCGTTTGTAAGTAATGTTGTAAGCATTCACCTTAATCAAGTTCTGATTGGGTCAAGTACATTGAGCAATGGTATGTACGTATTAAACCAACCACAGATTTTCAATGTCCAGAATACACACAAAAGAAAGTCTCCGGAAATAAATCAGACTTTCTTGTGGCATTGTAGACTGGGTCACATCAATGAGAGAAGGTTGACGAAGTTACATACAGAAGGATATTTGAATCCGTTCGAATATCAATCGTATGCCACTTGTCAATCCTGTCTCAAAGGAAAGATGACAAAGACTCCGTTCACTGGACACGGAGTAAGAGCGAGCGAGCTCTTGGGACTCGTACACAGCGACGTGTGCGGTCCAATGTCTACACATGCGCGAAGCGGTTTTTCTTACTTCATTAGTTTTACAGATGATTTTTCAAGATTCGGACATGTCTTCTTAATGAAACATAAGTCCGAAGCCTTTGGAAAATTCCAGGAATATAAAAATGAAGTAGAAAAACAAACCGGCAAAGGTATCAAGATCCTAAGATCGGATCGAGGTGGTGAATACTTGAGTGCCGAGTTCCTGGACTATTTAAAAGAGAACGAAATTCTCTCTCAGCTTACTCCTCCATACACTCCGCAACATAACGGTGTATCGGAGAGACGGAACCGAACCCTATTGGATATGGTACGGTCCATGATGAGTAACGCTGAGTTACCGCGATCATTCTGGGGATATGCACTAGAATCAGCTGCATACCTTTTGAACCGAGTTCCGACTAAGACTGTGCCTACCACATCATATGAGTTATGGAGTGGGAAGAAACCCTATCTTCAATATCTGAAGATCTGGGGATGTCCAGCTTTTGTCAAAAAGCAGCATGCGGACAAACTCGAGGCACGCTCATTACTGTGCAAGTTTGTGGGATACCCAAAGAACACCAGGGGGTATCTTTTCTACCACGCAGAGGAACAAAAAGTCCTTGTTTCTCGTAATGCCCACTTTCTAGAACACCAGTTCTTGGAAAAGGAAATTATTGGGAGCGCAGTAGAACTGGAAGAAATTCCAGAACCACAGACTATTATTGAAAGCTTAGTGGAACCAGAGGGTTCAAAAGAACAGGACATTCCTACGCCGCTCCGCAGAAGTAGTAGGCAGTCTCATCCGCCCGAGAGATATTGCGGTTTTCTCATAGACGGGGATAGAGAGGATTGCATCATAGATTATGATGAGCCTACTAGCTTCCAGCAGGCCGTTCAGAGCGTTGACTCAGTAAAATGGCTCGATGCAATGCGGACCGAAATGGAGTCCATGTACACCAACAAGGTATGGACGTTGGACATTGCTCCAGACGGGGTAAAACCCGTAGGATGCAAGTGGATCTTCAAAAGGAAGATTGGTGTAGATGGACAGGCGAGCGGGTTCATTGTCAAGTCTATACGCATCTTGATGGCCCTACGCCAGACGAGCGAACAACGGAAGGTCAACCGTTGCGCCTGAACTAAAAAAAAAGTCAATGTGAAAATGTGATGGTTGAGACCTATAAAGCTAGACTGGTTGCAAAGGGTTTTCGTCAAAGACCTGGTTTGGACTATGACGAAACCTTTTCTCCAGTAGCTATGCTGAAATCCATTCGAATCCTTCTTGCCATTGCTGCCTTCCACGATTATGAGATCTGGCAAATGGACGTATAGACCGCTTTTCTAAATGGAAATTTAGAGGAGTGTGTCTATATGGACCAACCAGAGGGTTTCATTCAGAGTGGGAGCAGCGGAAAGGTGTGCAAGTTGCTTAAGTCCATCTATGGACTAAAGCAGGCATCGCGGAGTTGGAACATCTGTTTTGATGAGACGGTCAAGGAATTTGGCTTTATCAAAAATCCAGATGAACCATGCATCTACAGTAGATTTGTAGCGAGAACTGTAGTATTCCTCGTTTTGTACGTGGATGACATTCTCTTAATAGGAAATGATATTCCTATGCTACAATCTGTCAAGGGGTTCTTGTCACATAGGTTCTCCATGAAAGTCCTGGGTGATGCCTCATACATCCTGGGGATCCGGATCTATCGTGATAGATCCAAGAGGATATTAGGACTTTCACAGTCCAGGTACATCGACACCATACTGAAGAGATTCAGTATGGAAGATTCCAAGCGCGGTAACCTACCGGCTTGTCACGGGATCACCCTCTCTAAAGAGATGTCTCCCAAGACTGATTTGGAGAGGGATCGCATGTCTATTATACCCTACACTTCTGCGGTAGACTCTATAATGTATGCGACGTTGTGTACCAGACCGGATGTAGCTTATGCACTGAGTGTGGTAAGCCGGTATCAGTCAAACCCTGGGGAGAAACACTGGATAGCGGTAAAGAACATTCTCAAGTACCTGAGAAGGACTAAGGAGATGTTCTTGGTGTATGGCGGAAAAGACCTCCAGATCGAGGCCTTTGCTGACTCCAGCTTCCAGAGTGACAAAGATGATTCCAAGTCCATGTCGGGTTTTGTCTTTACCCTCAATGGAGGGGCGGTGTGTTGGAAGAGTTCCAAACGGGAAACCGTTGCAGACTCGACGATGGAAGCGGAATACATCGCTGCATCTGATGCCGCAAAAGAAGCTGTCTGGATGAGGAAGTTCTTGATAGAACTTCAGGTGGTTCCGTCCATTGTTCATCCAATACCTCTGTATTGCGACAACAACGGGGCTATAGCTTTAGCGAAGGAACCCGGGTCCCATCAGAGATCCAGACACATCATGAGGCGGTATCACCTGATCAGGGAGATCGTGGATCGCCAGGAGATCGAGGTTCGGAGGGTTGCTTCAGAGGATAACACTGCATATCCATTCACCAAGGCCTTGCCCCAGACTCAGTTCGAGCGGTTGATCGAGATGATAGGTCTTCGATACGCCAGTATATGGCCTTAGTGCAAGTGGGAGATTGTTAGTGTATATGCCCTAGAGGCCATTACTAAATCATACTAGTTTGTATATTACTTAATGGAAGCTTGGGATATTCACCTTGTATATACAATCTTGCTCAAAATAGTAGTATGCTACTTGGTTTGTTTCTACTTCAATGTGTACATGTGTTTATTTTATTATATCACCTATACGCATTAGTGGAGCCCTTAGGATCTTTGCTTGATTACCAGCGTTGTGATGGCAGTCACACTAGTGGGGGCTGGGTAATCTATAAGCACATCCTTATGCAGGTCCCTAGTCGCAGGACTATCGAGACAGGGCATCGATACTCCGGAGTAGACTAGCGCATGCGCTTCTCATCCCAGTGTGGGAGATGGTCTGTACCACAGCCATCAGTACGTCGTACTGGAGATAGTATGCGGGTGCTCATTAGGTTACGAGTACACTGAACAGGACTCGTCGGGAACTGACCAGTTGGTATTATACCTATCGTCAGTTATCAGTTCCCAGGTGACATGAGTACAGCTTAGTCCGCTGACTTGATACTGTCACTTCGCCTCGAGTGTGTTCCCACTGTACTTTGATTACTACCCTACCACGGCTCAAAGGAGTCGTGCAAACAGGTAGTAGTTGGGTGCAGTCCCGAAGCACTTGGAGGCAGTGACGGTTAGACAGGATTCGTCTCTCCCGGTATTGGGGGTTGACATCACGCTGTGTCTAGGAGAGCCATTACACAGTAGTCCCTGGCCAGGGCAAACGAGATATACTGGTAGGCTTCCAGTGTTATCTCAGGGTGTATTGGGCTTCACTCCAATACGACTTGTACCGCTATTAGGGGACTGACGTTTACCGCCCCCTAGGCCCACCATGCGATGTATCAGACGAACAGACCGGACTGTACGGAGATTGTCACATTCAGGCTCAGTAGGAGTTCAGATGGGTTTCACCTCGTCAGTCTTCTTGTCGGCATCTACCTGGGGACCGTTACGCACAGCTAGTGCCGCTTGCGGTCTGTGGTTAAACCCATTGCCAGCGTAGTGTCGAGTCTTTAGAGTCCCACACAGAAAGCTATTCGCCTTTAGGCAAAAGAGTAGAGGTCGCATGGTTTTGCCACAGGTCGCATGGTTTTGCGACAGGGTTCAGTCACATCCGTGCACTTGTGCACGTTTAGTGTCCGGAAAGTTTACACTAGCGGGCTTTGGTTTAAGCCAGATCCTAATGTACGTATTGGGATTGGTTTTATCCAGTTTGTATTCGTGTTTCTCGGAACGCGGATGCGGGTGTGTATGCACAGTTGACGGAGAGACAGAGGCAGAGGATTCTCATTAGGGTTGTTGACCGTTGACTGTTGACTATTGACTTTTTGCTCAACCCTAATGAGAATATGATATATGATTAACAATAATATTAATTAAGTATTGTGGTGACATGGTTGTTGAGGGGTTGACTTTGTTGATTTGTTGACTTTGTTGACCGGTTGACTAGGTTGGACTAGTTGACCATCATGATGACAATGGCTATCATTTCATGGCAAAGACTTTTCACTTGCTTGTTCTCTTGTGCAATATGAGTGCATAAAATGATATAGCCATTTTGACTTAAACCATTTACACAATACTTGATTACTATTTTTGTGATGATGGTTTTGGATTATGAGAGCCAAGTGAGAAAAGTCTTGCTCATTCTATCATTTTCATTCTCTCTCTTGTGTTCTTGAGCTCTCATCTCCTTCCTCTTGCTCTCCCTCTCTTTAGTCTATGGTTCACTTGTCTCATGTGTTGAGAACCAAGAACCATAGAGAAAATCCCAACACACTCTCCTCTACTCACTCTAGTTCACAAGGTTTAGCAAACCGAGTGAACTAGTTTCTTCAAAGACCGAAGAAGAAACCAAAGGTAGAAGCTTTCAGGTGGATCGATCTTCGGCGCAAGGAGACGACGGGGTGAAGCCGATCCGGACAACCATCGAGGCTTGAAGATGAAGGAGTTCAAGAAAGAAAGGTATAACCCCTTAACCGAGTAGTTAACAACTCCTAGTTAGGTTGTTAGTTAGATGTTTAACAAAGATCCGGTTTTGAGTTCATGTTACCACCTCTAGAAAATTGTTTTTCACCAAATTCCGCATACCCGAAAGTACCGGGAGAGGTAGCATGGACTTACAATTAGTTATATTATAACTAGTTTGAATTTTACAAATCTAGAAATTTGGTCTCAATTCATCGGTTGCCACGGAATTTTGATGTGGATCAAAAGTCCGTCGCAATTACGTAATGCATGCGGATTCTCGCCGGATAACATTATTAGATAGCCACGCCCTATAGCCCCGACCAGTGACTATAAAAGAACCCCGTTGCCTATAGCATCCGTTCGGGTGCTCGCGGTCGCGGTGTTCCACCTAAGTGCACTTCGTCGACGGTATCGGGGGGTGCGGTCGTCTACTAAAGTTTCCGACGAGCATTCGATCAAGTTATCGGGAATCTTGTTGAATTACCCGACTTGATATTGGAAAGTGTTTTCAATGTCGAGACTAAAATGCGGTGTTTATAATTGTTAGGCATGAGATGTCTAAGGAATTCATTTGGTTAGGCATGCAATCCAAGTATGTGATACATTGGATTTATGATATCTAAGGTGGTTGCAGATTCCAATTGATGTAGTTTTTCACTTACTTTTCTATGACCATAAGTGTAATATGTGGGGTATCGCCGGTTTCGTTGTTATATGTCAACGACAATTGGGATACACATATTTACTTACGTTGATGACATGAGATGTTATGTGTTGCTGTGATATGTTATATTGGATCATCGTGTTTTGAATAACCGGGGGTTTAAGTGAGATGAGAGTTTTTCATTTTCATTCATATAAAAACTTGTATGTAATATTCTTTTATTAGGGCACTTCCGGGTTGAGGAAGATGTCACCGTTGATATATATTATTTACTTTTCCGCATTAGGATAGACCCAAGGAGGGGAGCATAAGTAACCGGGTTCTAGAGTCCAATGGGAGACTATCTCAAGGAGTCGAGACCGGGTCTCCTAACTCTAGAATTTGTAGGGTTGCTTGCCGCTCTCGTAGGGGTCTAGGGATATGGGTTTGGCTATTCATCACTGAAGGGTTACGGCAGCGCCCCGGCCCTTGAAACGTGGCTAAATGTGGAACAAAAAATTTCTAAAACCGGCGCTACCGTTACGCAATTCCCGGATCGACCTTAAACCCTAAACTAGCAAACTAATATAGAAGTTAGAATGGTTATACCGATTTGATCCGTGTCCTTCGGTCTTCATTCCAAGATCCTAGTGATTCCTTGATGAAGTTTTGTTGTTGGTCTTCCTCCATCTCCGATGATCCACCTGAGAGAAACGACGCAAGCTCCAGGCTCGACGAACGAGGCAACCGACGCTCCAAAGTTGCTAACTATGGAGAGTCGAGGTGTAGTAGTGTGTTACTACTCTCATACTCATTTGCTCAACTTAGTAACCATAAAAGATGAATGAGGTGATGATCAATGGCATGAGCTAAGGAAATTCGCTAAGTATTTTTTAGTGTGAAAAATGAGAGAGTGAGAGAGAGCTAGTGTAATATCACCAATGAAAAATGAATCCCCACTCTCCAAAAATAGTGGCCGGCCCCCTCTCCTCTCTCATCTCCTTCACCCAAAAAAATATCATTTCCAATTACCATTAAACAATTGCAACCATACCTTGTCTCCATGCTTTGACCCATGCCTTGACTCATGTCACCTTTTCCACCTCATTTAAAAGTAAATGATTTTCTAAAAATCAATAATGAGGTGGCATCTTGTAGAAGCTATTCCGTATAAAATATGGAATACTTCCCGGTACATGTATCGAAATACATATACACGTATTCGTACAAAAATACGAATAGCCAAGAGAGAAAATAAATAGCGAACAATAATACTAGAATACATATATATATATATATAAATACATATGTAAATTATTAAATCAAAACCTGATTTAATAATCTGGCTTAATCCTAAACCGCTAGTATTATCAACCGTCAAATTAAAGTGTGCGCATCGTGCACATATTTAATCGGACACATGTATGTACCAACATACATGATCTACACCATATTTCCTGAACCGTGAAAACCCTCTGTGTGGGATTCTAAAGACTCGTCAATACTATGGCAGTGGGTTTAACCACAAGCACGTCAACGGCACTAGCTGTACGTAACGGCTACCCAGGTATTGAGCGAAAGGGAGGCCGACGAGAAAACTCATCCTGAACCCCTACTGAGATTGACAGTGACAATATCCGTACAGTCCGGTCTGTTCGTCTAAGAGTATCGCATATAGAGTCTAGGGGTGGATAAAGTCAGACCCCTAACAACGTGATATTTAGTGTCGGCATGTAACCCATCACCACCTGAGAAACTATCGATCCTGGATCGGTAATTCTCGTTCACCATGGCCATGGATTTCTGGTGATGGCCACCCGTGCACAACGCAACATCAACCCCCAATACCAGGAGAGACGAATCCCCGACGATCCGATCATTGCCTCCATGTGGCTCGGGACTGTACCCAACTAAAACCTATTTGCATGACTCCTTTGAGCCGTGGTAGGGTAGTAATCAAAGCACAGTAGGAACCCACACGAGACAAATGACGATCTCAGGTCGACAAACTAACCTGTACACATGTCACCTGGAAACTGCTATCTGACAATAGGTATAATACCAACTAGCAGGTTCCCGGTGAGTCCGTCCAGTGTACTCATAACCCAGTGAGCACCTGTATACTATCTTAGGTGAACAAAATAACACCAATGGCTTGTGAGACCTGGCCACCGCCCCTCGTCGGGGTCTCGATCAGTATACACTAGTCTATACTGGAGTATCGATGCCCTGTCTCGACACACTTGTTAGTTATATGTATGCCATAGAGGCCATTACTGTACATTGGATATATATTGTAGTGGATGCTTGGACATATATAGGGAGGACTTTCTTGCTCGACATGATAGTATGCTATCTGGTTGATCTTTACCTTAACGTGTACACTGATTGTCTCTCTGATACATGTTGGTAAAGCCCTTAGGATGTGTGCTTGACTACCTGGACTATGATGCGGATCATACTAGTGGGGACATGGTAGTCCATAAGTACATCCTTCAAGGTCCCTAGTCGTGGGTGTATCGAGACGGGGCATCGATATACCAGAGTAGACTAGCGTATACCTTCTCGACCCATACAGATGGGCGATGGATGATCCCATATCCATTGGTGTTTGACATCAGAGATGATATACGGGTGCTTAGTGGAGACTGGGTACACTGGACGGACTCGCCGAGAAGTCCCAGATGGTATTATACCTTACGTCAGATGGCAGTTCTCTGGTGACACTGGTACAGAGTAGTCTGTTGACCCGAGATCGTCATAGAGTCTTGTGTGGTTCCCACTGTGCTTTGATTTCCATCTTACCACGTCTAAGAGGGCGTGCAAAACGGTGGTTTTTTGGTACAGTCCCGAGTCACATGGAGGCAATGAGCGATAGGAGGGGATTCGTCTCTCCCGGTATAGGGAGTTGATGTTGCGCTGTGTTCGATTGGCTATAACAGGAAATCCCTGCCCAGGGTTGCTGAGATTTACTGGTAAGTGTTACCAGTAGTTTCTCGAATTGTTATAGACCTCATATCGACACGACTTATCGAGCTATTGGGGTCTGACGTTTACCACCCTTAGGCGAGATATGCGACATATCAGACGATCAGACCGGACTGTACGGTAGTGTTACTGGTTGGATTCACTGGAGTGTGAGCGGGCTTGCTCGTCGATCTTCTGATCGCTCAATACCCGGGTGGCCGTTACGTTTAGCAGACCGCTTGCGGCTTGTGGGTGTTTGATATGATCATCACCTGCTACCGGCGTATTGACGAGTCTTTAGAGTCCTACACAGAGGTTTCCTGGCTCAAGCGAAACGAAATAGGAGCGCATATGAGATATGTGCGGGACTGAGAATAATTCGTGTATATGATACCGTATTTTATTCTCGGGATGAATGTATCGATTGGTTGTATGCGATATAACCTAGTTATCGATTCAAGCGTTGATTCGATAAGCCGATACATTGATATTAGTCGGTCATATGCGATGTGACCGGATCGTTAATCAAGTGTTGATTTAATGATTTAATGCATAATTATATATTTGATATATTACTTTGCATTAACTACTAATGGTTCACTTTAAATGGATTTTCTCACTTGATTTGTGCACATTGTATATGTGATATATTTTTGTGCACTTGATTGTATCATGTTTGATGATACATGAATGCTAGGGTTTGTGTAAAGAGTTAAACCTTAGTTAAGTAAATGGTTAGGGTTATTATATATTTATTCATTCATTTATTGAATTGTTTATTTCATTTTGGCAAAAGGAAAATGGTGGCTAATTTTGTTCTTTGTTGAAGCTTCATGAAGCTTTGAATAAAGTCCACCATTTTTGTTTTATGCCTAACTTAACCATTCACCTAACTATAGTTTGCTCTCTACACATAACCATGGTTGGATTATGATAAGTTTGGTTTTCTTTTCTATTTTAAATTAACTTATCATAAGACTTATCATCTTCTTGCTTTCTTCTTCTTCTTCTTGACTTCAAGAAGAAAGCTTGCTACATCAATGGCAATTGATGAAAAAGAGTGAGAAATCCAATTCTAAAGTCTACCCACTTCCTATTTCTTCATCCTCTACCTCTTGCCAAGTAGTAGAGTGTGTTTTCTTCACAAGTTTCTTGACTTGGTGAAGTTGGAGCTTGATCTAGCGATGCCTCGACGTAGATCATCTTCGGCACGTCGTCGATGACCTAGCCCGCTCTTTCTCCGATGAAGCCGACGCTAGAGCCCGGATTTTGATTTGGACAGCGGAGAGGACTTCATCACGGAGCCGTGGAGGTGGAGGACCGGATCTACAAAGGTTGTATTTCCGTATTCTTGTAGTTAAGTGTTAACTAGTTTGTTTTTCGCCTAGAATTCTAGCCAACGATCCGTACTCTAGGGTTTCTCGGCACCGCAAAATATGAAATTGGCATGGTTGATGCCTTGTGAGACCTCATCAATGTGCCTAGGAACCCTACAGTGGTATCAGAGCCTAGCTAGAGCCTTAGGTGAAGTCTAGACGACGTTTGAAATCCGAACGAACCCGTAAACCCATTTCCAAAATGCTCTCTGTCCAATTTTTAAAAATCTGGATTTTTCAATATTAAAAATATGCAAAAAATTAAGCAGGGTTTTTTATGAAATACTGTGAAAAACGGAGACCTAACTCCGTCATAACGCCGCGGAACCGCGGCCTAAGCCCACGTGGCGCGGCGGTTCCGCGGCCATACTGTTGACTTTTTGACTCCTCTTTGCACAGTAATGTTTATAATTAACTCCTGTGTTTTCTAGGTAATTTTAATGTATACTCTACAGTTGAGTATTCTGGGGTTGTATTGGGAATCAAAGATTCGATCGGATTATCAAATTTTGTCTGTGTGGCTTTCCGGGTATTTTAGAATATGTTAAAAAGTTCGACCGGATATAAATACCCACTTTTTCCCCTGCCGGGAAATTTCCAAGTGTTGGATTTTTCCGTAGTTTAACGACGTTCTAAGTAGTACAAGTAACGCGATGGACCCTCTAGAAGACAACAAACCTTAACTCGATTATGTGACCGTCTTGAACTGCCCTTTGAACCTTCGGGTTTGGGGCAGTACGGCGTGCCACATGTGAGGCGTTGGCTTGACCCTTCTACGGCTGGACCGTTGGTACTGAGGCACGAACTGAATGTTGTTAGACTTATGTTTCATGTGTTGATCTATATCGGGAAAACTTGGGTGTTCGACTGTTTGATCGAAAAGTTTAACATTTTCTATTTATCCGGAATGTGATACAATAATTGGAATTCACAAGTAGTTATGAGATAACTGAATGAATGTTATAAACATAGCACTTTAGTCTCACTTGATCGGTTGCCACGGAATTTTGATGTGATCAAAAGTCCGTCGCAATCACGTAGCGTACGCGGATACTCGCCGGGTAAACTTAATAGGCAGCCTCACTCCATAGCCCCAACCAAGTGACTGTAGGAGAACCCCGTCGCCGAAAGCATCCGTTCGGATGCTCGCGGCTGCGGTGTTCCGCCTTGGTGCACTTCGTCGACGATATCGGGGGTGCGGCCGTCTACTGAAGTTTGCGACGAGCATTCGATCAGGATGTCGGGAATCCTGTTGAATTGCCCGACTTGATATTGAAAAGTGTTTTCGATTTTGAGACTAAAATGCAGGGTTTATAATTGTTAGGCATGCGATGTCTAAGGAATTCATTTGGTCAGGCATGCGATGTCTGAGGTGGTTGCGGATTCCAACTGTTGTAGTTTTACACTTTCTTTTCTGTGACCGTAAGTGTAATATGTGATATCGCCGGTTTCGTTGCTATATGTCAACGACAATTGGGTTGCGCATATTTACTTACGTTGATGACATATGATGTTATGTGTTGCTGGATATGTTATATTAGATCGTCGTGTTTGAATAGCCGGGGGTTTTTATGTGAGATGAGTGTTTTTCATTTTCATTCATGTAAAAACTTGTATGTAATATTCTTTTATTGGGGCACTTCCAGGTTGCGGAAGTTGTCACCGTTTGTATATTATTTACTTTTCCGCACTAGGATAGACCTAAGGAGGAGGGCACAAGTAACCGGGTTCTAGGGTCTAGTGGGAGACCAACTCGAGGAGTCGAGTCCGGGTCTCTTAACTCCAGAATTGGTAGGGTTGCTTGTCGCTCTCGTAGGGGTCTTGGGGTGTGGGTTTGGCTATTCATCACGACCGTGGAATCCGTGTTTTATACTGGCTCGTATTGAAAACACGGACGTCCTAGTATATCCAATATTTCATGCATTTCTTCTGCTGCGATATCTGTGATGTGATCATGTGATGTTCTGTGATAGATATAGTATGTAGTAAATATGATATATTATATAGGCGTTACTTATGTTTTACACCCGCGCTAGCGCTGCCCTGCTCTGCCGTTAGTTACCTAACCTAACGGTGCATGAGGGGACATCGAGGCGAATGCGGATGGCATAAGTGTACGTCGTATTTATCTGTGATGTTTAGGTACTTAAATGATGGGACTTCATTAATGTGATTAATGAAATAAAAGAAACCTAAGATGTTGTAGAATCGAATTTCAAAATAAAACAGGTAGCTACAGTTCTTGCTTTACACAGAGGTATATGTGATATATCCTGCACCTTATTCGATGAGGAAAGGACCGAGATCCCTTCACCGGGAGTGACTCCTTTAGCAATAACTGGTAGATGCTACACACTCGGTTTGTCTTTTGATTGCTTTTAAGAGTTTTTGCTTTGCAAAGTGATATATATGATTTATCCCGCACCTTATTCGATGAGGAAAGGACCGACGATCCCTTCACCGGGAGTGACTCCTTTAGCAAAACTAGAAAAGCCTCAAAAACATTCCATTTTTAAAATCATTTGATTCTACAACGATATCAAGTTCATTACGCAATAGGTTTTCAGAAAAACCTGTCGTAGCCCTCCGTCATTTCAGATTAGTCCTATTTAGTATTCGTGCTACGTTTGTTGACCTCCGTCAAGGCGTAGTGTGCGGTAGCTAACTAGTATTTATCTGCTTATGCATATGATGCAGATTGGATTAGGGTAGTCGTGCTGCCTTGTTGACCTCCGTCAAGGGTCGTGCGGGTTGGTTTAATTCGATCAAGAAATGACGGGTTGAACTTGACTAGTAGCCTATGGTTTGTTGACCTCCGTCATGGTCATAGGGTGCTAGGGGCAAAATTATTATCGGGAATTTCAAGTGTTGAAATTTGCAATGAGCTTGCATACCTTCTATGAGATAGTTGGATCCCGATACCCGCTGCGAGTAAGAGTTACTCCTGGGAGAGTTTTATACATTACAATAAGCCGATCAAGTAGGTGTCTAGAAAGGTGTTAACGAGGTTACGCCTCTGGGAAAACGAGGTTTACATTAATTAGGTTCGTGCGAAAGCACGAGGGACCTCCCTCAAAGTACCGACACTGGCCTGGCTGAAAGATTGGCGAACTTGTAGTGTGTAATTAATCCCGGCTAGTCTTTCCTTTTAGGATTTGAAGGAAGATTTGATAAAAAGCAGTAGGAGCCATCCTGATTAGATAAAATAATAACCAATCTATTCTTGCAAGAGCGCACGCTGAGTGTTTTCTTCTCTCTCTCTCCAGGTAGCGACCATATCACGCCTTAATCAAGATAATAATACGGATTATTGACCGAACCCGCTTGTTATACTGAGCTGGGGAACGTTGGTCCCGCTCCAACTTATAATTGTTATAAGACAGAGCAGGAAATTGGGGATTACCAGAATTCCCGTGCCACCCAAACGAAGAGAGTGCATGCTGATGCATCATCTTCGGGTGTGTTCTTTATACAGAATTGTTTCTCTATTCTTTACGTCCTGGGTATGTGATACCGGATCAGGATCCCTCATATGTAATATGTTACATGGGATACAGATAGGTAAAGAACTGAGAACGGATGATAAGTTTCATGAGGCAGAAAACGGGGCAAGAGTTGCAGCCAAGTCTGTTGGTCACTGTCACCCTGTATTACCAATACATTGATTCTGAACAAATGTTATTAGATACCGAACCTGATATACAAAATCATATCAGTCTCTTTATTAGTAAAGAAATGATAAAATTTTGTATTGTTGGATAATGTTTTGAACATTTCCTATATCAAAAGTTGATCGGTTCAGGCACGTTATCTAAAAGCATTGATGTTCTAAATCAAACTATAGTTCTTTAGTATACAGAACACACACAAGAGGAAGAGTTCAGAAATGAACGAATCCTTCTTGAGGCATTGTAGACTAGGTCATATCAATGTGACCCGACTAGCTGAAGTTACATGTAGATGCATATTTAAATCAGTTTGAATCTACATCTTGTGAAACTTGCCAGTCATGTCACAAAGATACAATGACACCAGCTCTGTTTATTGGAAGCAGAGAAAGAGTTAATGAACTCTTGGGACTGATACATGATGATGTATGTAATGTCCCCTGTCTACACATGCCAAGACCGGTTCTTTGTACTTCATTACATTCTCTGATAATCTTTCGAGATTCAGACCTATATTCCTGTTGAAACACAAGTCCGAACCTTTTGAGATATTCACAGAATATAAGTTAGAAGTAGAGAACCAAAATACGGGTAAAAGTATTATGTCCTTTGATGTGATCAAGGAGGAGAATACTTGAGCACGGAATTCCTGGACTATTCTAAAGGAGAATGAGATTCTCTCTCAGCATTACTCCTCCGTATACACCATAGCACGATGGTATATCGGGGTGGAGCAATCACACCCTATATGATAAGGTGTGCTCTATGTTGAGTACTACTGAGTTACCTATTTCCTTTTGGGAGTTATGCACTTGAGAAGCTGCATACCTATTGAATAGGGTTCAAATCAAATCAGTTGCCTACCACTTCATATTTGATATGATAAGGGAAGAGCCAATGTCTTAAGCTAGTTAAGATTTGGGGTTGCCCGGCCTATGTCTAAAAGCAAAATCCGGACAAGCTCGAGGCAAGGTCAGTTATGTAGAACTGGAAATGTTCCAGCTATACAAACTACAGCAGATGATTTGGTAAAACCAAATGATTCAATAGTTACCAACGAATCTCAGCCTCTCCGCCGATCTAGTAGGGTTCCTCACCCACCTGAGAGATACTTCGGTTTCTCGATGACAGTGGGAGTGAGGATTGCATCATGAGATGATGACCCGACTAGTTTCGAGCTGGCCATCAGGAGTAAGACTCTGTAAGAATGGCTGGATGCTTAGCGATCTGAGATGGAATCCATGTACACCGGCAAAGTATGGACTTTGGCTGCTATATCTGAAGGGTTAAATCCCCATCAAGAGCAAGTATATCTTGAGAAGATTACTTGGTGTAGATGGAAAGGTTGAGACTTTCAAAGCTAGACTTGTTAAAGCTTTTCATCATTAACCAGGTATGGATGATGATGAAACCTTTTCAAGTAGCTATGCTTAAGTCCATCTAGATCCTACTTGCCACGGCTACATACCATGACTACGATATCTGGTGGTTGGGTGTCATGACTGCTTTTCTAAATGATGTTTTAGAAGAGGACGTCTATAAGTACACAGCCAGAGGGCTTCGTACAAAGTGGGAGCAGCGGAAATGTGTACAAGATGTTTTATAGGATAAAGCAGGCATCGCGGAGTCGGAACATCTGTGTTGATGGATAAGTCAAAGAGTTTGACATCATCAAAATGGTAGATGAACCTTGTATAAACAAAAAGGTAGTAGGGAGTATGGTGGCGATTCTCGTAGAGTACGTGGATGACATACTCTTGATAGGGAAAGAGTTTCCTATGCTACGCTCGATCAATCTCCGATTATCACAAGGATTCTCCATATAGGATCAAAGTGATACCTACTAAATCCTGGATTTTAGATCTATGAGATAGATCTAATTGGATGTTAGGATTCTCACTAGTTGTAGTGAGATGGTATCGACCGATCCTGGGGAGAATCACCGGAAGGGTTCCAGGGTGATAATGACGACTGAGTGTCAGTCACAGGCATTGTCTTTACCCTCAGTAAAGGGACGGTATGTTGGAAGAGTTCCAAGCTAGATACCGTGACATACTAGACGATAAAGGCAGGATACATCGCTACTTAAGATGCTACCAAAGAGGCAGTCTGGGTGTATATTAGTTCATAAGATGAACTTTGATCCTCCCATTGTGTGACAATGGAGTTGTGGCTTATGCCAAAGAACGCCGGTCCCATCAGTGATCCAGACATATTCTAAGGCAGTATCACCTGATCATGGAGATGGTTGATCTCCAGGGTGATCGAGGATTGGAGAGTAGACTCAGAGAACAACACAGCGGATCCACTCACAAAGGCCTGTTCCCAAAGAGAGACTTTTAAGGGATGGTTGAGTATGAGATACTACAACCACTGCTATCAGATGGCCCTAGTTCAAGTGGGAGATTGTTAGTTATATGTATGCCCTAGAGGCCATTACTGTACATTGGATGTATATTGTAGTGGATGCTTGGACATATATAGGGAGGACTTTCTTGCTCGACATGATAGTATGCTATCTGGTTGATCTTTACCTTAACGTGTACACTGATTGTCTCTCTGATACATGTTGGTAAAGCCCTTAGGATGTGTGCTTGACTACCTGGACTATGATGCGGATCATACTAGTGGGGACATGGTAGTCCATAAGTACATCCTTCAAGGTCCCTAGTCGTGGGTGTATCGAGACGGGGCATCGATATACCAGAGTAGACTAGCGTATACCTTCTCGACCCATACAGATGGGCGATGGATGATCCCATATCCATTGGTGTTTGACATCAGAGATGATATACGAGTGCTTAGTGGAGACTGGGTACAATGGACGGACTCGCCGAGAACTCCCAGATGGTATTATACCTTACGTCAGATGGCAGTTCTCTGGTGACACTGGTACAGAGTAGTCTGTTGACCCGAGATCGTCATAGAGTCTTGTGTGGTTCCCACTGTGCTTTGATTTCCATCTTACCACATCCAAGAAGGCGTGCAAAACGGTGGTTTTTGGTTACAGTCCCGAGTCACATGGAGGCAATGAGCGATAGGAGGGGATTCGTCTCTCCCGGTATAGGGAGTTGATGTTGCGCTGTGTTCGATTGGCTATAACAGGAAATCCCTGGCCAGGGTTGCTGAGATTTACTGGTAAGTGTTACCAGTAGTTTCTCGAATTGTTATAGACCTCATATCGACACGACTTATCGAGCTATTGGGGTCTGACGTTTACCACCCCTAGGCGAGATATGCGACATATCAGACGATCAGACCGGACTGTACGGTAGTGTTACTGGTTGGATTAACTGGAGTGTGAGCGGGCTTGCTCGTCGATCTTCAGATCGCTCAATACCCGGGTGGCCGTTACGTTTAGCAGACCGCTTGCGGCTTGTGGGTGTTTGATATGATCATCACCTGCTACCGGCGTATTGACGAGTCTTTAGAGTCCTACACAGAGGTTTCCTGGCTCAAGCGAAACGAAATAGGAGCGCATATGAGATATGTGCGGGACCGAGAATAATTCGTGTATATGATACCGTATTTTATTCTCGGGATGAATGTATCGATTGGTTGTATGCGATATAACCTAGTTATCGATTCAAGCGTTGATTCGATAAGCCGATACATTGATATTAGTCGGTCATATGCGATGTGACCGGATCGTTAATCAAGTGTTGATTTAATGATTTAATGCATAATTATATATTTGATATATTACTTTGCATTAACTAGTAATGGTTCACTTTAAATGGATTTTCTCACTTGATTTGTGCACATTGTATATGTGATATATTTTTATGCACTTGATTGTATCATGTTTGATGATACATGAATGCTAGGGTTTGTGTAAAGAGTTAAACCTTAGTTAAGTAAATGGTTAGGGTTATTATATATTTATTCATTCATTTATTGAATTGTTTATTTCATTTTGGCAAAAGGAAAATGGTGGCTAATTTTGTTCTTTGTTGAAGCTTCATGAAGCTTTGAATAAAGTCCACCATTTTTGTTTTATGCCTAACCTAACCATTCACCTAACTATAGTTTGCTCTCTACACATAACCATGGTTGGATTATGATAAGTTTGGTTTTCTTTTCTATTTTAAATTAACTTATCATAAGACTTATCATCTTCTTGCTTTCTTCTTCTTCTTCTTGACTTCAAGAAGAAAGCTTGCTACATCAATGGCAATTGATGAAAAAGAGTGAGAAATCCAATTCTAAAGTCTACCCACTTCCTATTTCTTCATCCTCTACCTCTTGCCAAGTAGTAGAGTGTGTTTTCTTCACAAGTTTCTTGACTTGGTGAAGTTGGAGCTTGATCTAGCGATGCCTCGACGTAGATCATCTTCGGCACGTCGTCGATGACCTAGCCCGCTCTTTCTCCGATGAAGCCGATGCTAGAGCCCGGATTTTGATTTGGACAGCGGAGAGGACTTCATCACGGAGCCGTGGAGGTGGAGGACCGGATCTACAAAGGTTGTATTTCCGTATTCTTGTAGTTAAGTGTTAACTAGTTTGTTTTTCGCCTAGAATTCTAGCCAACGATCCGTACTCTAGGGTTTCTCGGCACCACAAAATATGAAATTGGCATGGTTGATGCCTTGTGAGACCTCATCAATGTGCCTAGGAACCCTACAACTCTTACGAATAGGGACATTTAAGGATGTGCTTATAGACCCCAGCTCCCACATATATGATCGCCATCATAATGCTGGCAGTCAAGCAAGAATCTTGTGGGCTCTATCAACATGTACATGATGATAAAAACAAACCAGGTAGCATACTATCATCTCAAGTAAGACTGTTCTATCGGTATAGGTCCTCACTCAATCATCATAATCAGAAGTCCGCGACTATGATAATTTCCTTGAGGGCACTATAGCCAACAATCACGACCGTGGAATTTGTGTTTTATACAGGCTTAATATAAAACCCGGAAATCCTAGTATATCCAATAATTCATATGTTGTTTTCTGTTGCGATATCTATGGTATGATCATTTGATATGTTGAGATATATACTGTATATAGTATATATGATATATTATATAGACGTTGCTTATGTTTTACACCCGCGCTAGCCCTGCCCCGCTCTGCCATTAGTTACCTAACCTAACGGTGCATGACGGGACATCAAGGCGAATGCGGATGACATAAGCGTACGTTGTATTTATCTGTGATGCTTATGTAGCTTAAATAATGGGACTTCATTAATGAGATTAATGAAAGGAAAGAAACCTAAAAGATGTTGTGGAATCAAATTTTCAAAAATGGTAGCTACAGTATTTGCTTTGCATAGCGATATATGTGATATATCCTGCACCTTATTCGATAAGGAAAGAACCGAGATCCCTTCACCGGGAGTGACCTCTTTAGCAATAACTGGCAGATGCTACAACACATGGTTTGTCTTTTGATTTTTTTTGGAGTATTTGTTTTGCATAGTGATATATATGATATATCCTGCACCTTATTTGATAAGGAAAGAGCCGAGATCTCTTCACCGGGAGTGACCTCTTTAGCGAAACTAAGAAAAGCCTAAAAAACACTCCTTTTCAAAATCATTTGATTCTACAACGATATCAAGTTCATTACGCAAAAGGTTTTCTTAAAAACCTGTCGTAGCCCTCCGTCATTTCAGATAAGTATTTCGTAGTATTCGTGCTACGTTTGTTGACCTCCGTCAAGGCGTAGTGTGCGGTAGCTATTTATGCTTATCTGCAAAACCATATGATGCGATTGAGTTAGGGTAGTCATGTGACCTTGTTGACTTCCATCAAGGGTCATGCGGGTGGGTTTAATTCAATCAAGAAATGACGGGTTGAACTTGACTAGCAGCCTATGGTTTGTTGACCTCCGTTAAGGTCATAGGACACTAGGGGCAAAATATTATCGGGAATTTCAAGTGTTGAAATTTGCAATGAAATTGCATACCTTCTATAAGATAGTTGGATCATAATACCCACTGCGAGTAATTATTACTCCTGGGAGTGTTTTGCGCTTTACAATTAGCCGATCAAGTAGGTGCCTAGAAAGGTGTCAATGGGGTTACGCCCCTGGGAAAACGAGATTTATTTTAATTAGGTTCGTGCGAAAGCACGGGGAACCTCCCTCAAAGTACCGGCACTGGCCTGACTGAAAAATTGGCGAACTTGTAGGGTGTAATTAATCCCGGCTAGTCTTTTCTTTTAGGGTTTGAAGGAAGATTTGATAAAAATAGTGGGAGCCATCCTGATTAGATAAAATAATAACCAATCTGATCTTACAAGGGCATACGCTGAGTGTTTTCTTCTCTCTCTCTCTCCAGGTATCGACTGGATGTATTGACCGAACCCACTTGTTATACTGAGGTGGGGAATGTTGGTCCCGCTCCAACCTATAATTGTTATAAGACCGAGCAGGAAATAGGGGATTACCAGGATTCCCGTGCCACCCTAAAAAAGAAAGTGCATGCTGATGCATCTTCTTTAGGTGTGTTCATTACCGAGAACTGTTTCTCAGTATCCTCTACGTCCTGGGTATGAGATACCGGATCAGGATCCTACATATGTAATCTGTTACATGGGCTACAGATAAGTAGAGAACTGAGAATGGGTGATAAATTTCAAGAGTTGGAAACGATGCAATTGTTGCAACCAAGGTGTTGGCGGTTATCACCCTGTATTACCAAATACATTGATTTTGAACAAATGTTATTAGTTATCGAACCTGATATGCAACATTATATCAGTCTATTTATTTACTAAAGAATGATATAATTTTGTATTGTTGGATAATCTTTTGAACATTTCCTATATCAAAAGTTGATTGGTTCAGGCACGTTATATAAAAGCATATACGTTCTAAATCAAACCATAGTTCTTAACATACAAAACACACACAAGAAGAAGAGTTCAGAAATGAACGAATCCTTCTTGAGGCATTGTAGACTAAGTCATATCAATGCAACACGACTATCCAAGTTACATTAAGATGCATATTTAAATCAGTTTGAATCTACATCTTGTGAAACTTTCCAGTCATGTCACAAAGATAAAATAACCATAGCTCCGTTTACTGGAAACAGAGAAAGAGTTAGTGAACTCTTGGGATTGCTACATTATGATGTATGTAAGTCCCCTGTCTACACATGCCAGGACCGGTTCTTTATACTTCATTACATTCACTGATGATCTCTCAAGATTCGTACATGTGTTCCTGATGAAACACAAGCTTTTGAGAAATTCAATGAATATAAGTGCGAAGTAGAGAACCAAAATGGGTATAAGTATTATATCCTTTGATGTGATCAGGGAGGAGAATACTTGATCACGGAATTCCTGGACTATTCTAAAAGAGAATGAGATTCTCTCTCAGCATTACTCCTCCATATACACCACGGCACATCGGTATATCGGGGTGGAGCCATTACACCCTATTAGATATGGTGCGCTTTATGATGAGTACTACTAAGTTGTCTATTTTCTTTTGGGGGTTATGCACTTGTGAAGCTGCATACCTATTGAATTGTGTTCCAACCAAATCAGGTGCCTACCACTCCATATGCGATATGGTATGCAAAGAGCCCATGTCTTAAATAAGTTAAGATTAGGGGTTGTTCGGCCTATGTTGAAAGCAAAATCCGGACAGGCTCGAGGCAAGGTCAGTTCTGTGAAAGTTTGTTGGATATCCCAAGCATTCGTAAGGGAATATCTTCTACCACATCGAAGAACAAAAGGTGTTTAGTTTCCTGACATGCCACCATTTTAGAAAAGGAATTTATTTTGGAAAGAAATTTGTGGTCAT
This sequence comes from Agapanthus africanus, assembly GCA_030015575.1. NCBI lineage: Eukaryota > Viridiplantae > Streptophyta > Magnoliopsida > Asparagales > Amaryllidaceae > Agapanthus > Agapanthus africanus. The sequence continues at coordinate 174,681,153 of JASDDO010000026.1, read as the reverse complement.
GAGGTAGAACTGGAAGGAGTTCCAGCTATACAAACTGCAGCTGATGATTTGGTAGAACCGAAAGATTCAATAGCTCCCGACGAACCTCAGCCTGTCCGTCGATCTGGTAGGGTTCCTCATCCACTTGAGAGATACTTCGGTTTTCTCTATGACAGTGGGTGCGAGAATTGCATCATGAGATGATGACCCAATTAGTTTCGAACAGGCCATCAAGAGTGGGGACTCTGTAAGAATGGCTGGAGGCTAAGTGATCTGAGATGGAATCTATGTAACAAAGTATGGACTTTGGTTGCTCTATCTGAAGGGTTAAATCCCCATCAGGAGCAAGTATATCTTGAGAAGATTACTTGGTGTAGATGGAAATGTTGAGACTTTCAAAGCTTGACTTGTTGTAAAAGGTACTCGTCCTTGACCAGGTGTGGATTATGATGAAACCTTTTCTCCAGTAGCTATGCTTAAGTCCATCAGGATCCTACTTGCCACTGCTACATACCATAACTACGACATCTGGCAGTTGGGTGTCATGGCTGCTTTTCTAAATAGTGATTTAGAAGAGAGCGACTATAAGTACACAGCCAGAGGGCTTTATAGACAGTGGGAGCAACGAAAACGTGTGCAAGTTGCTTTACGGGTTAAAGCAGGCATCGCAGAGATGGAACATCTGTTTTGATGTGGCAATCAAAGCATTTGACTTCATCAAAATGGTAGAAGAACCTTGTATATACAAAAGGGCAGTAGAGAGTAAGGTGTTCTTCCTCATATTGTACGTAGATGACATACTCTTGATAGGAAAGGTGTTTCCTATGCTATGCTCAGTCAATCTCCTCTTATCACAAGGATTCTCCTTATAAGATCAAGGTGATACCTCCTAAATCCTGAGTTATGGATCTATGAGATAGATCTAAGTGGATGTTAGGATTCTCACTAGGTGTAGTGAGATGGTATTAATCGATCATAAGGAGAATCACTGGATAGTTTCCAGGACGGTAAGGTCGACTGAATGTCAGTCACAGGCATTGTCTTTACCCTGAGTAGCAGGACGGTATGTTGGAAGAGTTCCAAGCTAGATACCGTGACAAATTAGACAATAAAAGCTGGATACATCGATACCAAAGATTCTACCAAAGAGGAAGTTTGGGTGTATTTTAGTTAATGAGATGAACTTCATTCCTACCATTGTGTGACAATGGAGTAGCGGCTTAGGCCTAGGAACCCCCGTCCCATCAGTGACCTAGACATATTCTAAGGCAGCATCACCTAATCATGGAGATGGTAGATCTCTAAGGAGATCAAGGTTAGGAGAGTAGACTCAGAAGACAACACGGCGGATCCACTCACAAAGGTCTTTTCCAAGAGAGAGACTTTTATGGGATGGTTGAGTATGAGATACTACAACCACTTCTATATGATGTCCATAGTGCAAGTGGGAGATTGTTAGTTATATGTATGCCCTAGAGGTCATTACTGTACATGAGATGTATATTGTAGTGGATGCTTGGACATATATATGGAGGACTTTCTTGCTCGACATGATAGTATGCTATCTGGTTATTTATCTTAACATGTACATTGATTGTCTCTCTGTTACATGTTGATAAAGCCTTTAGGATGTGTACTTGACTACCTGGATTATGATGCGGATCATACTAGTAGGACAAAGGTAGTCTGTGAGTACATCCTTTAATATCCCTAGTCGTGGGTGTATCGAGACGGGGGTATCGATATACCAGAGTAGACTAGCGTATACTTTCTTGATCCATATAGATGGGTGATGGATGATCCCATATCCATTGGTGTTTGACATCATAGATGATATACGGGTGCTCAGTGGAGACTGGGTACACTGGACAGACTCGCCGAGAACTCCCAGATGGTATTATACCTCACGTCAGATGGCAGTTCTTTGGTAACACTGGTACAGGTTAGTCTGTCGACCCGAGATCGTCATAGAGTCTTGTGTGATTCCCACTGTGCTTTGATTTCCACCTTACCAAGTTCATGAGAACTTGCAAAACGTTGGTTTTTGGGTACAGTCCCGAGTCACATTGAGGCAATGAGCGATAGGAGGGGATTCTTCTCTCCCGGTATAGGGAGTTGATGTTGCATTGTGCTCGATTGGCTATAACAGGAAGTCCCTGGCCAGGGCTGTTTCAGAGATTTACTGGTAAGTGTTACCAGAAGTTTCTCGACCCATTATGGGCCTCATTTTGGCACGACTTATCGAGTTATTGAGGTCTGACGTTTACCACCCCTAGACGAGATATGCGATATATCTGACGAAGAGATCGGACTGTACGATAGTGTTACTGATTGGATTCACAGGAGTATGAGCAAGCATGCTTGTTGATCTTCTGATCGCTCAATACCCGAGTGGCCGTTAAGTTTAGCAGACCGCTTGCGTCTTGTGGGTTTTTGATATGATCATCACCTACTGCCGGCGTATTGACGAGTCTTTAGAGTCCTACACAGATGTTTTCTGGTTCATGCGAAAAGGAGTAGGAGCACATATGTGATATGTGCGGGACCGAGATTAATGCGCGTATGTGATATCGCATTCTATTCTCGCGATTTGTGATATCGGTCGGTTATATGTGATATAGCCTAGTTATCGGATCAAGTGTTGATTCGATAGATTGTTATATTTGATATTAGTCGGTTGTATGTGATATAGCCAGATTATTAAATCAAGTGTTGATTTAATAATTTAATATATAATTATATATTTGATATATTAACTTACATTAACTAATATTTGCTCACTAAATATTTCGTTTTCTCACTTGTGTACACTTAGCATATATGTTATGTATATTAATGTAAATTATTTTGTGTCATGCTAGATGCCACATGCTACATGGGTGAATGAGACTCACACCATGCTTATAATAATGATATGGTTTTATTTATATAAAGTTAATCAAAATTAATGGTAATTAGTTACATGGTTGAAGCTTGAAGAAGCTTGTGGAGCAATTGATCAAGTCCACTAATTTTGTTTTACTTTAATATATTTATTAACCTAACCATTATTGTTAGCTATAATTAAGTCTCTACATGGGTTAGTGTATGACACTAACTCACCCATGGTTGCTATTCTCACCTCAAGAGTTCATTCTCTATTCTTCATTCTTCATCGTCTTCTTCATTGAAAAAGTTTGCTAGTTTTTTTCTAAGTGAGGAAATAAGGTGAGAAAATTAAATCTAAAGTGAGCCCATTTTCTACTTCATCATTCTCTGCTATTAGCTATTTAGTTTAGGGTGTTTGCTTCACTAATTTCACAATTAGTGAAGAGGCAGCATGAGCTTGAGTCTCCTCGACGTAGATCATTTTCGGCCTCGAAGACTTCGATCATGCTTGTTCATTTCTTCATGTGAATCCTTACTAGAGTTTGGGTGTTCACTACTTGGAGCGAAGGGACTACTACACGGAGCTTTAGAAGTGAAGGACCGGTCTACAAAGGTTATATTCCTCATTCACTTAGTGTAATATTTGATTACATGCTTGCTTTACTCCTAATTTTCTAGTTAGATCCTTGGCATGAGTTGCATAGCTCTTTAGTTTTTTTTTAAAATTGTATACTTGATGCTCCAAAAATCCTAGTTAGGGTACTATGGAACCCATCATTGGTATCAGAGCTAAGCTAGAGCATCAGGCGTTGTCTAGGCGAAGTTAAAAGTCCAATCGGTATAGGAAAGTATTTTCCTAATCTTGTTAAAAACAAGAAAAATGTCTTCTATAAAATAGAATTCCTTGGATCAAAGATCCAACGGTGGATAAATCCCCAAATCAATTAAAAAAAATCTCTCAATGAGAGATTTCCTTAACTGAATCAACAAATCAACCTCCTCTATATAAAGGACCCAAGGCTTCAAGTCTTGGACAGAAGAACCCCCCATAAACCGCAATTTCAAAAGAATAGAAGAAACCATAGGTAAGAAGGAACAAATCACAGAGAACATCTTACTTCTTCTTCGTCTCGACAAGAGTTTAACTCTTCCGAAGGACTTAGTTCTTTCTTATGGTAAAAGATCTACAGAAGCAGATCTCCCCACAAGTTGAGAATTTAATTCTCATCAGGGTGATTCTGCCATGCAGATCTAAAACCTAGGGAAAGATCTAAGTTCAGAGAATTTAATTCTCACAAAAGGCATATAGGAATTTAATTCATATGATAAAACTAGGGTTTAACTCTTCATATAAGAACTTAGTTCTCTCTTTTGGTGAAAGATCTGCAGAAGCAGATCTCCCCATAAGTTAAGGATTTAATTCTCATCGGGAGGACTCTACCATGCAGATCCAAAACCTAAGGAAAGAACTAAGTCCAAGGAATTAAATACTTATATATATATATATAACAAGCGATTTGAGATTTTTAAGACTTAGAGAAAGAATTCCATGCATATTGATGGTCACGTGTTCATATGTGACCACCTGTGATGAACTCAAAAGAAAGATTGAAAGAGATTATGTGTTCACACGTGACCACCCATCGCTAATAGTGTTTGCCACTTTTTAAAAGAAAAGGGTATAAAACAAATGAAACAATGTTTGACACTGAGGCGCCCTCACGTGCTCACACGTGATGGCCATATAGATAAAGTGTTTAACACTTATATAAAGATAGGGAATAAAATTAAGCGAACAACTCCATCTTTAAAGGCATCACGTGGGACACGTGAGCGCTCTCAAATTCCAGTGTTTAACACTGCCTCAGAACATCACGTGGGAGTACGTGAGCACTAAAGGTACATTAATGTTTACACTATAAGGGACCAACTCCAACCTCAAATCAGTTAAGTTCCTCCTGAGATTAAATCTCCAAACAAACCGAGGCTCTATACTCAGAACTGATAACTCCTCGATTTGGAAACTGGTTCAAGGTACATCTCTCCACACCTCTGATACATGTCATTGTAATTCTTTAACGTCTTCAGAGAGGTAGAGGGTCCCAATAACCAATAACTCTTGGACCGTAACGTCCTTAAACTAAACTCCATGGACTATGATGTCCTTAAACACGGACTGTGATGTCCTTAAACTTATGGACCATAACGTCCCTAAACTAAACTCCATGGACTATGATGTCCTTAAACACGGACTATGATGTCCTTAAACTTATGGACCATAACGTCCCTAAACTAAACTATATGGACTATGATGTCCTTAAACCATGAACTATGATGTCCTTAAACTTATGGACCGCAACTTCCCTAAACTAAACTCTACGGACTATGATGTCCTTAAACCATGGACTATGATGTACTTAAACATGGACTATGATGTCCTTAAAATTATGGACCGTTATGTCCCTAAACTAAAACGATAGAGCCCAAATACTCTTTCGTTGGATCTAAATAATCCTAAAACATTGTTAAGTAGATCTTAGTCTAAAAATTAGACTAACGTATCCTTAACAAACATTTAAGTCGATCTTGATCTCAAACGAGGTTAACGATCCTTAAATCAAACCAAACCTAAATCTAAGAAAATACGGATTTGGACTAATCCCCTCCCAACGGGTGACAACATAAATTAGTCTCCGTATACAATCCATGGCAACCAAAAATAAAACAAACACACATGACACGAAGGGAACATCTGGAGCAGGAGAAAGTTGTTACCGCGATGCGGTAACGTAATTAACTACAAGGGCTTCCGCCTGCAGTGAAGAGCGTCCCCACAATCAAAGACCCCTCGCAAACGAGGGGGAATTTGATGAAGTCTGCTACAACGGCCGCATCTATCCAAACCTTTGATATACGGTGCCATAAATCAACTTGGCATCTTCGGAGAGGTGGAAGGATAAATCCAAATAGTATCTTCCCCCAAAATTCAGGCCAGACGTCCCAACGTACCAGTCGCGTCTTTCAGCGGTAAACAGATTCTGGCACACCCGGTGGGACCTTTTCCTCTTTCTACTCCGCACTTCGTGTGTCGTGTTTCTCAAACAAATCACGGTCTTCTATGGTTGTCTGTGGATGCGAGGTACTAAGGTTTTGTGTCTTGCTCCCGTGCAGAGAAAAGAAGATTAATAGCGTCTAATTGACCAACTGCAACAACCCCCGCTCCGCTCTGTCTGGAGGAGTAACTTACGGGCCCCAAGCGGCCTCTATCTACGCAATGCCGGTGGAACAGGTGACACAAGCCACCATGGGATTGTTCTTCGGGACCATGCTCCCACCAATGAGCTTCAACGCTCTAGTGCCATCACAGGAAGCTTCGAAAAAGTCGGTCTTCAATCGGCTTGCAACTACCATGGCCCCTCTCAATGGGCCGTCCAAGTCCACTCCCTCAGTCTTTGATAGACTGAGCCTAAGCTTAAAGGGGCCCAAGAAGAGGTTCGCAGTACTAGAGAAGGTTATCCCAACTCCTACTGCAGATGGGGTCGTTCAAACTACTTCCTCTACTCGAAAGTCGACCTTCAACAGGTTGACCATTCCTTCCCAGCGGATGTTAGTCTTTGACAGGTTGGCACCAATGACAGCCTCTCCTCAAAGCAGGGGGCATGACGAAACTGCTCCAGCGATAAAGGTGATCCCGGGTGAGGAAAGCTGGGGGCAGTTCCCCTTCTGGACTTACCCCACCAGCTCCAATGGTGGAAATTGATGCTGCTGTTCCAACTGGGAACAACTTTGAGCCTCTCAAGAGGGTGCCCAAGAATTCTCCAATTGCCGTGCTAAAAAGGTCTCCTCCGCCTGTTGAAAACATCACTGAAGAAAAGCCGGAGCAGCCCTCTGAGCGACTGTCCTCCAAAATCTATAGGGTCTGGAGGAGAGTCTAAGACTCTGTAATTGACAAAGACTACTCCCACCGACAGAAGAAAATGAAGGTTCAGCAAGAGGAAGACCATCCCGCCGCCATGCTACAGAAGGTGTCGTCTGTAGGGGTGCCTATTGCATCCCCCTCAACCTCGACCGTCCATAAAAAGAGAAGACCGGAGAAGATCCCCGTGTCTGCGACAAATCTCAAGGGCACTGAATCCAAACGCCCTAAGTCTGGGGGTATGGTAGTGCACACCGTCTACATGGCTTCTAGAAAAGAGGAAACCCGTGCTTCTGGGGGTCATCGACCACTTACGCGGTCCGTAACAAAGGCTCTGGAGCAACAACAGAAACTCCACGAGATGCTGACAAAGATGGCCGCACTTACTGGGCAAAAGGAAAGCCTGGAAGTATCGTCGGATCAACGCCAGGAGCAGGAAACCGATGCTGAGTTCCTTCGAAGAATGCTCAAAAAGAAAGATAAAGAAGCTGCGGAACAAGCGGCTAATATAAAACAAATGGCGCTCCTGTTCCAAGATATGGTGGGGATGATGATCCAGCCGGACCATCCAGCCGAAGGTCCTCCAATAATCATTGAAGATGAAAGAGGGGAGACATCAAACCCTCTTTCAGCTTTATCAGTAGCCAGGGAGGAGAAGATCTCGAGAGTTGCGCTTGATGACTACATAGCTCAACAAATACGAGCTCATTAGGCAAATGAAGCAACTGGCCAAGTCGTTAGAACTGGGCGACCATATCCAAGCTGGTATGATCAAATTAAGTACCCACCGGGATATACGATCCCTAAATTCCATGTGTATAACGGGACAGGCAATCCCCATCAGCATGTCACTCAGTTCAGGGCTCTATATGTCAATACTGGAGGTGACGACAAACTGCAGCTTCGCCAGTTCGTCGGCAGCTTAACGGAGACAGCTTTTGAATGGTACTCAGAGCTTCTGAATGATTCCATCAAAACATTTACGGAAATGGAGTTGCTATTCACCCAGCGTTTCGCAAGTGCCAGCAAATGCACCCCGATCATGGCATTGATCAATGCCAGGGTGAAGCCAAGAGAGACTTGGGTTCAGTTTGCAATTCGGTGGTGGAACCTATGGTCGAGATGCGAACAACGCATAGAAGAAGCTCCTGCTGTGGGCATGTTTGTAGGGACCCTGGATCCGCAGGCAACTATATCCCAATTTATAATGTTTTTCAAGCTGACCACCTTCCAGGCCTTATTCGATAAGCTGGCCCAAATGGACCAGATGGGCCATAGACCGTCCTCCTCGAAAACGGAGCTTCGAAATGAAAAGGGAAAAGGGAAAGCGACCTTTATCGCTAACGCTTAGCAACAACCGAGTGAGCCAAAATCAGCTGCTCGCCAAAACGATAAACAGCGATCACTCGGAGAAAACCTGAGATGTCCTTACTCATTCCCTCGGGATAAAACGAGAAGACTATTCGAATTGGAAGTGCGCAACAGGCTCATCACTTTACCTTGATCCGAGATGCCCATTACAACCGGGCGACGTCAACAATCCCAACTACTGCCCCTACCACCGAATAGTAGGCCACCCAATCGAAGATTGTTACGTCTTTAAAAACTGGATTGAGGACCAGTACCAGCAAGGCAAATTCACGCTGTCTGAAAACTGGAGGGTAAACCCGCCACAACTACATGCTCATAAAAAGATGGACGCACCGGGGGAATCATGCTCATTTATAAAGGAAGCTCCATGGGAAGTTGTTCTTTCGGCAAAAACTAGAAGAATGCTGAAAGATCTTCAAGCATGTCCGACGATTAGGTGGAAAAGCCCGCTAGAGCCAGAGAACATTGAGGGGATGCTGAAACCGCACCCAACACCGAGAATTAGTAACGATGGGCAAAATACCCAGGCCCAGCCGTCGAAGTCTTCGAAGAACAAGAAGAAGACCAAAAAGCCCGCGCCGTCTGACGACAAATGCATGGATCTGCAAAGGTATATTGAAGCACTGGAGGAATATAACCAGAAAGCGCGAACCCCGATCACACTCTAAGAGTTTCTTAACCATATCCATGAGAGTGGAGATAATGATAATGATGAGGGAGAAGACTCGTCAGAAGAACTCGAGGATTATGTGGCAAGTTGTCACATGGTCTCTCATGCACCAATAAATGACGAAGAAACTCGCTCAGCATCAAAAGATAATATAGAGGAGCTGGGGGTAGGATCGGTACCAAAATCCCTGGAACCATCAGACGAGATGATTGACATGCTGCTGAACGAAGCCCGTCAGAAGAGAAAACCCGATCAAGAGCATGAAATGGCCATATTCGAAAGGGGCAAGCGTCGGTGTCAATTTGAAGAAGTCATGGTACGGATGAGTCGCAAAGCACTCCAACCGGTTCGAAGCACACCTGCGACAGACAAAAACAGGGTCAAGACAAGGAAACGGTTTGCTAAAGCTCTATCAATGGGAATGAAGCTACCATCTTTAAAAGGAGATACTCCTGGAGGTATACACCTTGACAAAGAGGATGCACATCATAACTACTACTTATACCATCAGAGGATTGCACACCCTACTGAAGAATGCATTGCCTTTAAAAAGTAGTGGCAGGGATACATTGCTCACCGACAACATTTCAAGCGGATGAAGCGCAAGACTCATCGGAAGCAGAGAAGCACAACAGATGAGCACAAAAGAACATCCGGCAACTGTCACATGGTTGGTTCTGGGGGATCGCAAGTTCCCACCATCGGAAGCGATTCCGATGAAGAAATATCCCTCGGCCCTCTCTTCAAGGAATCCACCTCAGGAAAAGAGGAGGAGATAAAGAATTGTGAAAACATTCAGCTGCGTAGTCGTACGTTGCCCAAAAAGAATTTCGGACCTACAAACAAGGGATCGAACAAAAAAGATAAGGGGAAGGAAATAGTCCCTAAGGATATCGCCCTCGATGATCGAGTCATCAAAGAGCTGACAGCCAAAGACCCGCTCAAGAAGAACAGGGTGAATTACAATGTCCTGGAACATCTGAGGAAGATACCCTCACAATTGAGTATCTTGGATGTCTTTCTCCTGTCTAAAGAGGCATGAGATTCTCTGATCAAGGCATTACAAGAGCCCGAGCAGTTTCAAGCCTTCCTTGCCGAAAAAAATATGAAAGACGAGCTGGAAGAAGTGCACACAGCTGACATCACTTTCGGCGATGAAGATCTCCTCCTCGGAACGTGCGAGCACATCCGTCTCCTGTATGTCATCGGGTATTTCCATGGCATCAAGATAGGGAAAATCTTAGTTGACAACGGGTCCTCTGTCAACCTCCTAAATGTGAAGGTGCTAGAAGAAATCTACATGAGCGTTCAGCACCTCGCTCGGGATAAAATCACCATTTTCGGGTTCGACTCCTAGTCATCACGGACGATCGGGTCCGTAATACTGACATTACGCTTCGGGCTACTCGTAACGGATATCAAATTTCATGTTATTGATGCCAAGACCTGCTACAACGCTTTGCTCGGTAGGCCTTGGTTACACGAGTACAACATCACCCCTTCGACACAACATCAGTGTATGAAGTATTTCAAAGATGGTCTCGAGTATACCGTGACGGGAGAACTAAACCCATTCTCTATAAATGAAGTTTGAAAGTATGAATATGCAAAGTATTTCTTACCAGACTTTGAAGACACGTAAAGATGCCATAAACCGGAGAATAAGCAAAAAACTATCACCACTATTCCGGTCTTCGGGAGCGATACCAAGGAGGAAAAAGAGATAGTATATTCGGGCTGCCCCAATGCAACAGGCCAGGACCATCTACCCCTATTCTGGTCTTTAGCAGTGACTCTGAAGACAAAGTCAACACAGTGTTTTTGGTCCGTCCATCAGGCCTTCACTGGGGATGATTAGAGTTTGTAAATCACCATGGTTCCGTGGAAGCACTACAGAGAGCTTGATGCGCTTGAAACATATAGTGTGCAAGAGCTGCAGACATTCTACGTCCCTCCCAGGCAAAAAGGTGAAAAGGTGATCCTATTCTATCAATCCACGGAGACTAAAGTCGAAAGAGAAGTCTGGCATGATGACGATGTTGCGCTCGAGAAGCTCCAACCCATCCATTTTCCCAGATACTACGCAGAGGGATTAAAAAGGTTATTGAGATGCCAAGGCGTACCCTTTAAGTAAACTGCGCGACAGGCCCAATTCTATAATAGGATCTGGAACGTTCCCGGAACTCAGCAAAAATTGCCCAACGGAAAAATGGAAACGATCGATCTTGGATATGTCTAGTCCAAAAACAGGAGCAGTTCCATGGCTGCCATGTCATAAAGGACCTTGATGAAGAAGAGGATGCTCTCTTAAAAGACACTGACGCTGAACCAGAACAAGGTCCCACCATAAAAATGCCGAGTCCGTCGTTTGAAGAACAGATGGACAAGCTAGTGAGGGAAGCAAGTCAAAAGGTTTGAAACGACCACAGCCGCGAATGGCCATTTAAGAAAAAGCTAAGACGCGATGCCTCCTTCAGCAGGCTATGGAGGATGATAATGCCCTTCACCGCCAGCCCGCCATATATTCCTAAGATAAGAAAAAGGCCCGACGCAGAGGCAAAAATGGGTTGAAGAATAAAAAAACATTCAGCAACGGAAAAACGGATCCAAAAGGCCACACGAGCGAGAAAGGGTCAGCCGAAATCCCTCTCTCATGAAAAAGACGGGTCGAGCATATTCTTTCCCTTGAGACAAGGCGAGGAGAATCTTTGACCTTGTCATGAAATATCAGATGATGACACTCCCGGAGTCTCGGCACCCCAATCAAGCAAACGAGGTTCATCGCCCAGATTATATAGCAAAGGTAGAACCATATCAATATTGGTCTTGGAAAAGATCTCGTACCTGTCACGTGATAACGCTATCAAAAGAAGAAGTGCTCGAGAATATGGATGACCTCTCCCGGTGCTTCGAAAATGAGGATGAAGATGAGTTGATCTCAGAATTTCCAACGGCGCCAAAAGAGTTGGAAGATGGAATACACACTACTGCGGATAACCTGAGAAAAATCGACTTGGGGACGGCAAACGACCCACGACCAACGTTCTCATGCAGTATAAAGACTGCTTCTCATGGAACTATTCCGAGATGCCGGGGCTGTTGGATATATGTATGCCCTAGAGGCCATTATATGATAGTGTATGTACTGGTATGTGTGTATGTGTGTGTATTCAGAGGACAGTCTTGCTCGATATGATAGTATGCTATCTGGTTACTCTCTATCTTGACATGTTCACTTGATCATGCTTTTACTCATTTGGTACATATTGATAAAGCCCTTAGGATATTTGCTTGACTACTGGGATTATGATGTGGATTATACTAGTGGGACATGCGTAGTTTATAAGCATATCCTTGAAATGTTCCTAGTCATGGGTGTATCAAGATGGGGCATCGACATTCCAGGTAGACTAGCGTATACCATTCTTGTCCCATATGATGGGCGATAAATGATCACATATCCATCTAGTGTGGTGACACCAAATATTGTATACGGGTGCTCAGTGAGACTGGGTACACTGAACGGACTCGCCGAGAACTTCTTTGTGGTATTATATCTATCGTCGGATAGCAGTTCTCGGGTGACACTGGAGCATGTTAGTCTGTAGATCCAAGATCGTCATAGAGTCATGTGTGTCCTCCTACTGTACTTTGATCTCCACCCTACCACGGCTCTATTGAGTCGTGCAAACAGGTGGATCTTTGGTACAGTCTCGAGGCACATGGAGGTAATGAGCGATAGGAGGGGTTTCGTCTCTCTTGGTATTGGGAGTTGATGTTGCGCCATGATCGATTGGCTATAATAGGAATTCCCTGGCCAGGGCTGCTGAGATTTACTAATAAGTGTTAACAATAGTTTCTCGATCTGTTATGAGCCATACACCGATATGACTTATTGAGTTATTAGGGTCGACGATACCATCCCTAGACTCGATATGCAGCATATATGACAAAGAGATCGGACTGTACGGTAAGTGTTACCAGTTGGCTCGACGGGAGTTTGACAGGTTTGCTTGTTTCTTCTGATCGCTCAATACTCGGGTGGCCGTTACGTTTAGCTGACCGATTGCAGCTTATGGGTGTTTGATATGATCATCACCTACTGTCGGCGTATTAACGAGTCTTAGAGTCCCACACAGGAGTTTCCTAGCTCAGGCGAAACAATGTGATATGCATATGAGATATGCGCGGGAGCTCGATTAAATACGTGTATATGATACCGTGTTTTAATTGGGCGTTTTCTATTGGTCGGGTCGTATGAGATATGACCGGTTTATTAAATCAAGTGATGATTTAATATTGACTTTTATCTCATTTATATAAACCTTTTCTCTTTGGATGTGTGTGCATGTATACACATACACATATTGATATGAATGCGTACATACATGTATACATGTGTGTCATGGTTGTTGATACACTAGAAGATGGTAATTCAAGACTCACATGGTATATAAATATCTATGTATTTATTTGATATTGAGAAAAAGAAAAATGATTAAATTATGGTTGAATATTCTACTACACTATTCTTTACTTGACCTAAGTTGGACCATGGTTTAATTTCCTTTGCTCTTTAACTCAATGATGAAAATATCTAGATATTTATTGACCATGGTTACTTGAGAAAGTGTCTCTCATATATATTTTCTTTTCTCATTTTATTTAGATTTTTATCTAAAAACAGAAGATCTCATGCTAGCCATCTTCTCCTTCTTCCTCCTTCAAGCTCTCTAGGATTTTAAAAGTGAGTGAAGTAAAAAGAAAGGAAAGGTTTTTAAGTAAGAACCCCATATCACCATTCTACTTTAGTCTAGCCCACTAGTGTAGAGTGTTTTCTTCATCTTTATCTTTGATCAAGTGAAGCTTGGAGCTTGAGAAAATGGACTTTGGGTGGATCGTCGTGGACTTGGAAGGATTCAAGCAAGCCGATCCAAACTCTAGAAAATCCAAGGAGTCAAGGAGGGAAGTCTACAATGGTTGTATTTATTCTCACTTAGTGTTAGACACTAGATAGTATATGATACTATATGTTGTTACTCTAACTTTCTAGTTCGATTCCTAGGTTAGTTTGTTTAGCACCTCCTAAAATATTAATATGGCATGTGTGATGCTTGCAAAACCCTAGGCAAGGTGCTAAGGAAACCCTACAGTGGTATCAGAGCCAAGCTAAAAACTTAGACGATGTTAAATATTACGAAACTGAAACAACTACGAAAAATATGGATTTCTGGAACCCTAGAATCTGCTCTCTGTCGATTTTTAAACGATATGTAAAAATTATTTAAACAACTGCAGAAGTTTGTATGTGATGCAAATAGAACATAGAAGAAAAATGGTGTCATTCCAATGGATTTCACCCGAGCATAAGCTCAGAAAATCCGAGGAGGCCGGCCCAAACTGCCCAGTTTTACCTCAATTTTCTTATGTGCTCTGGTGTCTAGGTTTTGGGGTTTCAGGTGTTGTTTGTTTAACCCAAAATTTCATGTGATGATAATTGTGCTTAGGGGATATTTTGTAGTTTTTCGTAGTCGTAATTTTAACATTGTATTAGTAACTTAGGGGACGTTTAACAGTTCGAACGAATATCACACACCACCTAATTAATCTTGCTGGAAATTTTCAAGTGTTGGAATTTCCCAAGTTGAACATATTCGGAAGATCGTGCAAGCATCCCTATGGACCCTCTAGAAGAACATAACCCTAACTCGATCCGATGACCATGGAACCGCGGCCAAACCTTAGGTTTTACCACAGTCCTGTGGCGCCATAGGTGAGGCAAGGATTGACCTTTCTACGTCTGGTCCATAAACACTGTAGCATGTTTTTGGGTATTTTAATTTTACTCAAGAGTTGAGCTCTCGGGGTAATTTGTGGGTGTTTGTTGATTCGATCGAAACGTTTAATATCGTCTTGATATATGTGAAAGTGATGATTCCAATTGTTGTTATTTTTCACTTTCTTTTCTGCGACCGTAAGTGTAGTATGTAGTGTATCGTCGGTTTCATTTCTATACATCAACGACAATTGGGATACGCATACTTACTTACGTTGATGACATGAGATGTTATGTGTTTCTGAGATATGTTGTACATGATTGTCGTGAATGAATGGCCGGGTTTTTTATGTGAGATGAGATTTTTTATTTTCATTCATGTAAAATTCATTGTATGTAATATTCTTTTATTGGGTCACTTCCGGGTTGAGGATGATGTCACCATTGTTGTATATTATTTACTTTTCCGTATTAGGATAGACCCAAGGAGAGGAGAACAAGTGACCGGGTTCTAGGATTCAGTGGGAGGCCATCTCGAGGAGTCGAGACCGGGTCTCCTAAACTGTAGAATTGGTAGGGTCATTTGCCTCTCTCGTAGGGGTCTAGGGGTGTGGGCTTGGCCATTCATCGCGACCGTGGAATCCGTATTTTTTATTGCTGGCTAAATACAAAATATGGACCTCCTAGATATCCTTTATTTTCATATGTGCTTCTGCTATGGATATTCTATGATGTGATCACTTTACATGATGAAACGAATGGTATTATATATATGATATATAATAAACGTTGCTTATGTTTTACATCCGCAGTAGTCCCGCCCCTCTATGTCGTTAGTTAAGTAACCTAACGGTGCATAACGGGACATTGTGGAGAATACGAATGGCATAAGCGTACATTCTATTTTCATTTCTTTTCTATGATGGCTTGAGGACTTAAAAGATGGCACTATATTAATGAGATTAATGTAAAGAAAAATGAACCTAAAAGATGTTGTAGAATCGGATTTGAAACCCACTCGGCTTTTTATGAAAAAGCAAGTTTTCAAAGTGCGGAGCTTAAGCCACTCCTTTTAAAACCATTAGATTCTACAACGATATCAAGTTCAAAGCATTAAAAATTTTCTTAAAAATTGTCCGCAGCCCTTCGTCATTTTAGAAAGTAGAGTACTTAGTATTCATGCTGCGTATTTTTACTATCGTTAAGGCGCAGTGTACGGTGGCTAAGTGATGTCTTCCTACACCGCATATGATGCGATTAGTTAGGACATTTATATGATTATATTGACTAGTTAAGGTTCATATGGGTGGGTCTAGTTAATCACGAAATGACGGGAATGGTCGCCGCCGAAAACAGAGACGAAACCGCGTAGGTCGTCTTGCCTGAATTTGGGGGAAGATGCTATTTAGTTTTATCCGTCCACCTCTCCAAAGATGCCAAGTTGATTTATGGCACCGTGTATCGGAGGTTAAGACAGATGCGGCCATTGTAGCAAACTTCGTCAGATTCCCCTTCGTGTACGAGGGGTTTTTGATTGCGGGGACGCTCTTCCCTGCAGGCGCAAGCCACTGCAGTTAATTACGCTACCGCATCGCGGTAAGCCCTTTCTCTATCTCCGGATGGTCACTTTGTGTCGTGTGTGTTTGTTTTATTTTTGTTTGCCCATGGATTGTATACAGAGACTAATTTGTGTTGTCGTCCGTAAGGTGTGGATTAGTCCAAATCCGTATTTTCTTAGATTTGGGTTTGGTTTGGATTTAAGGATCGTTATTCTCATTGAGATTAAGATCAACTTAAATGTTTGTTGAGAATACACTAGTCTAATTTTAGACTACGATCTACTCAAAAAGATTTTGGGATCATTTAGATCCAACGAAAGAGTATTTGGACTCTATCGTTTTAGTTTAGGGACATTGCAGTCTATTAGGTTTAAGGATATCATAGTCCGTAAAGTTTAAAGACATCATAGTCCATGAGTTTAAGGACCTCATAATCCGGTTTAAAGACATCATAGTCTTGTTTAAAGACGTCATAGTCTGGTATTTTGGTTTCACAATTTAAGGATGCGCCAAAAGTTTTTTGGTTATTAGGACCCTCCATCTCTCTGAAAACGTTGAAGAATTACAACGACATGTATCAGAGGTATGAAAAGATGTACCCTTGAACCAGTATTGGTTGAGAGATCTATAGTTAGGTTTGGGACCAAGACCAATTAAAAAGATTATGAGCACATGGGCTCAGTTGATCTGAATTACGGACTTATGGCCAACTTGGGCTCAGTCCACTCAGATTTGAATAAAATGTTGAACATTTGTTTGGGCTCAGTCCCTTTTGGTTCAATAATACTGAGCATTAAATTGGGTTCTGACACCCCTTTTTCTTTTGTCTTTTACTGAGTGTTGAACACTTTTTATGGCGTTGGGTTTTATTTAAAGAACACTTTGTGTTCCCTCAGCGCACACGTGACGAGCACGTGGTGCGCTTGGCGCTGAGCGTCAGACCTGGAGCGCAAAAGCGCTCTTTTGAAATAGCGCACACGTGAGGAGCACGTGATGCACTTGACGCTGAGCGCTAGACCTGTAGTGCTGAAGCGCTTCTTTTGAAATAGCACACACGTGAGGAGCACATGGTGCGCTTGGTGCTGACCGCCAGACTTGGAGCGCTAAAGCGTTTTTTATGAAATAGCGTATACGTGAGGAGCACGTGTGCGCTTGGCGCCAGACTTGGAGCGCTGAAGCGCTTATTACGAAATAGCGCACACGTGAGGAGCACATGGTGCGCTTAGCGCTGAGCGCCAGACTTGGAGCGCTGAAGCGCTTCTTTGGCAGTTCTGGTCATTTCTGTGCTCCGAAAATTAAAGTCTCGTTTGTAAAAGACTTTGTTTCATGGATCTAAGAACTAAGTTCTTCTTTTTATGAAGAGATGCTATGATATTTTCTGTTTTTGTGAAAGACTTTGTCTTAATGATCTGTGATCTATAAAAAGAACTAAATTCTTATTTTCATTAAGAGATGCTATGATTTCTCTTCTTTTATTTACCTTGAAGAAGGTTTTTCTTCTTAGAGCTTGCTCTTCACTTTTTCTTTTTTGAGAACTTGAAGTTTATAGGGGGGTTCCTCTCTCCAAGACTTGAAGTCTTGGGTCCTTTATATAGGGGAGGCTGATTTGTTGAAGCAGTTAAGGAAATCTCTCATTGAGAGATCTCTTATTGATTTGTAGAATGTTTCCTACCGTTGGATCTTTGATCCAAGAGCTTCTGTTTTACAGAAGATGGTTTTCTTGTTATTAACAAGATTGGAAAAATATTTTCCCATACAGAATTTATTCTGTATTTGGGTGATTTTTAATCACCATTGGATTTTTGATCCAACGGTGCTCTGATTTACAGAGCACAATCTTTTTTGTTTAGAAAGATTGGGAAGATATTTTCCCCTACAGAGCTTATTCTGTAGCTTGGTGATTTTTAAACACCATTGTATCTTTGATCCAACGGTACTCTGATTTACAAAGCACAATCTTTCTTGTTTAGAAAGATTGGGAAGATATTTTCCCCTATAGAGCTTATTCTGTAGCTTGGTGATTTTTAATCACCGTTGGATCTTTGATCCAATGGTGCTCTGATTTACAGAGCACAATCTTTCTTGTTTAGAAAGATTTGAGAAGTATTTTCTCAACAGAGTTCTATTATGAATTTTGATAATTTATCATCTTTGTTGGATGTTTGACCAACAGTAGAGAACATTTAGTTCTGGCGCCAGCGCTCTCGTGCTTTGCACGTGATGTGCTGTCACAGAGTCTTTGACTCTTAGTGTTTGGCGCTCAGCGCTCTCATGCTTTGCACGTGATGCACTGCTTAAGAGTTTTTGACTCTTTAGCGCTGGCACTTTTGGCACTCAGCACTCTCATGCTTTGCACATGAGGCGCTGCCTCAGTTCAATTTTTGAATTTTGAATTTTGAATAGAACTTTTCTCTCAATTGAGGCCAAATTTTGAGGACTCTCCCCATTTTTATAAGGGAACAAGTAGCTATTGGCCGAAAATTTTGGCGGGAACAAATGCCTCCCACTACTTTGCCCACGTAAGTATGTACTTAGGTGAAGTAGTGCAGAGTTATGCATGGTAATAGAATTGAGGGCTTATGGGACAAGTTTAGAGTCCTTGTGGCCTAAGACTTTTTTTATCTTCATGATCCGTATGGGTCTCAAGAAAGTTTTTTCTCCATACAAGTCGAGAAGATCTCGTAGGTGCAAATTCTCCCTAGAAGTCGTGAGGATTTCTATGTGTTCATCGCCTCCGTGAGTCATAAGAATCTCACTTGGGTATTTTTCCTTACGAATCATGAGGACTTGTAAGTAGCTTCTTTATTTCATTGGCGAATGTGTCTTTGGAAAGTGCGGCCCATAGATAGTCTGTCTTGATTTCTTTGCAGGGCAACGATGGCTTAGGAAATAGGGTTAGGATCTGCCGCCTAAGACTTTTCAACTTTATGAGCCGTGAAGGTCTCATAAAGACTTTTCTCTCTACGAGTCGAGAGAATCCCATAGGTGTATTTTCTCCTTAGAAATCGTGAGGATTCCTAAGTGCATTTTCTCTTGAGAGTCGTAAGGATCTTATAAGAGAATTTTCTCCCTTACAAGTCGAGAGGACTCGTAAGTGGTTGTTTCCCTTTTCGTCGATATTCGACTTCGGAGAGTGTGGCCCATAGATAGTCCATCTTAACCTCCTTGCAGGGCAATGATGGCCTAGGAGACTAGGTTAGGATCTGCCACCTAAGACTTTTCAACTTTATGAGCCATAAGGGTCTCATAAAGTCTTTTCTCCCTACGAGTCGAGAGAATCCCGTAGGTGCCTTTTCTCCTTAGGAGTCGTGAGGACTCCTAAGTGCGTTTTCTCTTGAGAATCGTATGGATCCCACAAGATGTTGGAGATAGTGCCCTCAGAGTCAATTATTGGATCACAGGCACGTGATTGTAGTGATTGAGGGAGGACCTATACTGGTAGGACAGTCTTACTCGAGATGATAGTATACTATCTGGTTTATCTTTATCATCGTGTACTGCTTTAGGCGACCTTAATGATCACTATTACACGTTGATAGAGCCCCTAGGATTCTTGCTTGACTGCCAGCAGTATGAGGGCGATCATATACGTGGGAGCTGGGGTCTATAAGCATAACCTTAAAAGGTCCCTAGTCGAGGGAGTTTCGAGACAGGGCATCGATACTCCAGAGTAGACTAGTGTATACAGTCGAGACCCCGACGAGGGGCGGTGGTCGGTCTCACAAGCCACCGGTGTCAGTTAGTTCACCTAAGATGTATACAGGTGCTCATTGGGTTATGAGTACACCGGA
The DNA here is from genome assembly GCA_030015575.1 of Agapanthus africanus. Classification (NCBI taxonomy): domain Eukaryota; kingdom Viridiplantae; phylum Streptophyta; class Magnoliopsida; order Asparagales; family Amaryllidaceae; genus Agapanthus; species Agapanthus africanus. Next base: position 174,661,223 of record JASDDO010000026.1, on the reverse strand, counting down.
CAGGACTCGCCGGGAACATGCTAGTTGGTCTTATACCTGACGTCAGATAGCAGTTCCCTGGTGACATGTGTACAGGTTAGTTCATCGACCTGAGATCGTCATTTGTCTCGTGTGAGTTCCCACTGTGCTTTGATTACTATCCTACCACGCTCAAAGGAGACATGCAAATAGGTTTTAGTTGGGTACAGTCCCGAGCCACATGGAGGCAGTGAGCGGATCTGCAGGGGTTCGTCTCTCCCGGTATTGGGGGTGAGGTCGCGCTGTGTCTAGGAGAGCCATTACACGAAGTCCTTGGCCAAGGCAGAAGATTTACTGGTAGGTATTCCAGTAATATCTCAGGGTGTTCTGGGCTACACTCCGACACGACTTGTACCGCTATTGGTGGTCTGACTTTTACCAACCCCCTAGGCCCGCCATGCGATGCTCATAGACGAACGGACCGGACTGTACGGATATTTTCACTGACAGGCTCAGTAGGGTGTCAGGATGAGTTCGCTCATCGAAGTCTCTTTTGGTCAATAGCTGGTGGCCCGTCACGTATGGCTAATACCTCTGACGTGCTAGTGGTTAAATCCACAGCCATAGTATTGACGAGTCTTTAGAGTCCCCCACACACAGTTACTCAAGTTTCGGGCGAAACGCTGTAGCGGCCGTATGGAGATATGGTAGGGTTCGATCAGATACGTGCGGTATTGCACGGATTGTGATCGGACGGTTTTTACTAGCGGGCTTTGGTATAAGCCGGATCCTAGTATCAAACAGTGTAGATTTTGTCTCTTTACATTTGTGTTCAGTGGGAAGACAAATGCGGGCATGTATATGCAGTCGCGGGGTTTTCCTGTAATTTATTACGGGATCATTTTTTTGGAGTTGGCAGTTTGCATTCTCTTTCAGCCAGTTTTCCTTTCTTCCTTTCGTTGGCTGATATTTGATGGAGGGGTTATTTGCAAGTCTGCAAATTATCTTTTGTGGAGGGGTTTCTTGTAAATTGAGGCTTCATGATGGTTCTTGAATCATGAGATTCTTTTTTAGCCTTTTCCATTGCTTTTATGGTGATGTTATGGATAGGATGTGGATGACAATTGGTGTGACCCTTTTCTTCTCATTCTTATCACACATTCTCCTCTTGCTTATTCCATTGGATTTTTTCCTCCTTCATATATGAGGCTGGCCACATTGATAGAGAGAGAGAGAGATTATCTTTGGTGTGGGAAAAATTCTTCACCTCATTCTTTGTTCACACCAAAATCCCAACTTCATTTCATTTGTTCTTTCCTCCACCATCAAAGGAAACTTCACTACCCCAAAAGAGACAATCTTTTCTACACTACACCTACAGTACTCTTGGATGCGTCGGTTTGCCAACTTCGCGCCCGAGTTGCCTCGGTCCAGAAGTGGGAGCCTGTAAATGAACCCGGCTACGTGGTGCCCTTTCCGACGAGGAGGTGATGAACGGAGATTCCGTGGGAGATCGGGACGACGACGAGAAGACCGAAGGACACAGATCGCTCGGTATATCTCTCTACCCATCTTTTAGTTTGCTAGAATTAGGTTAATGGCCCGATCCGGGTCTTTAGTGCGCGGTGGTTCCGGTTTACAAGTTTTGTAATGTTTTCGTTTCCGCATTTCCGGCGTCGGATCGACGGCCGGGACGCCGCCGTGCACTTACACTGGTATCAGAGCCATGCCATTAACCTAGTCTAGCTTGCTCTAGTATGTTTAGAACTCGATCGAACAAAATCCCAAAAACCGTATTTTCAAATGCATAAGTTTCTGTCGAAATTTTTTTGGCTCGAAATTTTTTTCAGTACATTGCAGAAACATGTGCAGGGAATTTTAAGCATTCTGCAAAAATATTGTCAAGTGTTGCTACAGTACGACCACGGAAACGCGGCCAAACCCCTGGTTTGGCCGCGGTTCCTCGGTGGGAAGAAAACAACGCTGTACAGAATTTTTCCAGTGGGCTTATGGGTTGATAATGGGGTTTTTGGGATATTCTGTTTGGGCCCAGATTTTCTTTGAGTGCTACAGTAGTGCTTGGGGCCCACTTCGGTAAATTTGATCGATCGGATATTTTAAACATGTTAGTTCACAGTATTTACATTATATCTGCGACCGTGAATGTCATTTGATCGGTAAATCCAGTCTAACTGCTATAGCTCTTTTAGACGGATTTACAAACGTGACATTCACGTTGATGTTCTGTGTTGTGCTGTGATGTTGCGGATTGTCGTGGGGATAGCCTGGATGCAGTGGTAGTAGAGTTTTTGTTTTATCATTTGATATTGCGGGGCGAGCGTCCGACATGTGGACTGCCGTCACTGCCTGTTTGTATATTATTCTTTTGGGGCACGACCGGGCTGAGGTCGATGTAACCGTTGTATGTATATTTTTACTTTCTGTACTAGGATTACCCCGCGGAGGGGTGCACGGATAGCCGGGTTCTAGAGGGAAACGAGCCCGCATCTCATGGCATTGAGACGGAGGGAGCTTCACTCTAGAATTGGCGGGCTATTCGCCACACTAGTAGGGGGTATAGGTTGACCCAGGAGGGGTGCCCAAGTTACCGGATTCCGTAAAGTGCTGAGTGGTCCATTCACGTTGCTGAAGGGGGCTGTCTCGCTTCAGGTTATGGCGGGTAACTTGCCGCGCCCGTAGGGGTCTAGGGTTTCATTGCACAGGCTATCCACACGACCAGGGGAACGTCGGGTTTCAATAGCGGCTCTATGAAACCCGGGGATCCCAGATATCTGTATTGTTCTGTGATGCTTATTACATTTCTGTGATGTTGCATTTTTATCACGCCTTGAGCGAATATTATATATTGATATATATACTAGTAGATGTTGTATATGGTTTGCATCCACGCTAGTCCAGTCCCCGCTCTGTCATTAGTTAAGTAACCTAACGGGTGATGATGGGACCCAGTGGCGAATGCGGATGGCATATACGTACATCATTATTTTCATTCTTTATTGGTGTGATCAATTGATGGGACTGCATTGATTCGGATCAATGCAAGCTAAACAAACCTATTCTGATATTGTTGGAACATTTTTCAAAAAGCTGTTATTGCAAGGGCGTTATCTTTTGTTTTGCACAGTGGTATTCAATTATGAATATCCAGCACCTCAGTCGACGAGGCAAGGGCCGAGATCCCTTCACCGGGAGTGACCCCTTGGACAAAAGTTTGCGTCAGGGCAATAACTTCACTATAGTCGTTTACTTTTGCTTTGCATCATGGTATTCAGTTGGAATATCCTGCACCTCATTCTACGGGGAAAGAGCCGAGATCCCTTCACCGGGAGTGACCTCTTTAGCAAAGGTTTTCGATACTATATTTTTCTAAAAAGCTATCCTGTTCCTTCAACGATATCAAGTTCATTACATTAAAGGTTTTCGCCAGAAACCATTCGTAGCCCTCCATCATTTCAGTTAAATATTCGGTAGTATTCAAGCTATGTATTTTGACCTCACGCCAAGGCATAATGTTTGGTAGCTGCCGGGTATTTATCTATTGCATAGATAGATGCGTTGGTTTGGGACAGTCGTACTACTATTTTAGCCTACGTCAAGGGTATGTACGGGTGGGTTCAAATTAACCTGGATAATGATGGGTAGAACTTGACATGTGACTTATGACATTTTGACCTCACGCCAAGGTTATAAGAGCATGGGCCAAAAATCACATCGGGAGTTTCTAAAGAAACTGAAACTTGCCAGATATGCGCATACCTTCTGGAGTGTGATAACGTGAGCGGATTCCGTCACGTTATCATGCGATACTAGTTGGATCCCGATTCCCACTGATGAGTTGGTTTACTCCTCGGGTGATCCCGACTAATTCTTCTTTCGGGTTTGGAGAAGAATTTGAGGTTACAGTGGGAGGTTTCCTGATTAGATAAATTGATAACCATTCTGATCTAGCTTAGAGTGCACGCTGAGTGTTTCTTTTCTCTCTCTCTTTGGCAGCGACCATGACCCGACCCTAGACTATGACTCAGTGACCAAGATTAACTGAACCTTCTTATAAGACTGGCTTTTTGATTGTCAGAGTTGCAAACTTCATTGCCACTCCTACTTTTACCATTTTCTCCAGAACACCCCGTATTACCGAACGTCCACTTCCATTAGACAAAACCATCGTATGGTTATATACGAAATTGAAGGAATTTATTCGAGGATGGTTTCTGGTTCTGGAGAAAACAGATAGGACTATTCAGTTGTCTTTTCCTTTTACCTTCTCTCAGGTTGCGAGTGCTCTTTGGATTAGGGGATAGTACACCCGTTACGCCTATTGGATGTCTTCTTCCAAATCTTAGGCTGGTGACGAACGGTAGGGAATGAAGAAAGCCGATTAGCCTAAGTGTGGTGTACAGAAGGTATTAAGTAAAGACAAATAAAGGGATTAGAAGGAGGGCAAAGTAAATTGCGATTGATATTCACGACCAAACCAAGTGTTTCTTTTTCACTCCCACTTCACCTTTGTATTTCTCTAGGACACACCGTATCACTACGAAGATCCACAGGTATTTGGATGCTCCATCATATGGTTATATACGAACTCGAAAGGAACTTGTTCCAGTTCGGAGATGGATTCTGGTTCAGGAGAAATAGGAATAAGATTTATTCGGTTGTCTTTTATCTTCACCTTCTCTCGCATTGCGAGTGTTCCTAGGATTAGGACAGTACACCCATTATGCTTATTGGATAGTCTTCTTCCAAACCATAGGCTGGTGCCGAACGGTAGGGAAGGAAGAAAACCATTTGGCCTAAAGGGGTGTACAGAAGGTAATGACTAAAGACATATAAAGGGATTCAGAGAGGTGACAAAGAGATACACGGTTACAGTTGTGAATCTGGATAATGGAAGAGGCATTACTAGGAATACCAGGATACCCCATCGAAACATTTCAATGTTTTAGTTTGACTGTGTACTGTTAAAAGAAAACTGATTTCCCAATCAGACCTTGCTCTAGGGTATGTATTTACCAGGTATGATTCTCACATCTGTATGGTTTTACAGATGATGAGTAGGAGTAAGTTATTGGGAATTAGGTGATCATCCTCATTATATCGGAATTCGTTGTAATTGGTGATATTTGAGGAAATCGCCTGGGCTGTTTGCCGGACGGCAAATATTTAGTTTTGAATATCCGTTGTTATGCACCAATTTCAAATTGATATATCTGTACGTCTATTTTTATAAAGTGAGATATACCTTTTTGAAATTATGTCTATGACATTTACCTATATCAGTGGATGGTTAGGTAAGGAGCATTGAACATCGGTGTAATTCTTCTTAACCATAAGTACAGTTTTCAACCTACGACACACAGTGAATGAGTCACTACACTCAGGGGACTTATACAGAGTATTGTATATTGTCCAGTGTCCATTAGGACAGAGGGGTTGTTCCTCGTACTATATTCGGTTTACTTGTGACTTCTCTAGATCTTAGACAAGTGTTTCGTAGAGACACAAGGTCTAAGTTTTGAGAAGTTATGGGTATATGAGCAAAGTAGAGAACCAGGTGTTGCAAGTATCGGGATTCTTCAAGGTGATTGAAGATGTGGATACTTGTGAATGGTATTCAGTTGATAGTAATGATTAAGAGAACTTGCTTCGCTTTCAGGTTACTCATAATTGGAAGCATTCCTAAGTTGAGTAATGCTGATCGGCCTCTTTCCATTTAGTTGACATGCACTGGAGACAGCTGCATGATTTGAATCTGGTTCAATTAAATCAATGCCTGTGTTTCTGTATTGGATATAGAACAGTTCGTATCTTAACGATGTTAAGGTACGGGAAGTTGTCCGGCTTATGCTTAAAACCAGACTCTGGATAACTCGAGGAATGTTTCTGTAATGGCTGTTTGTGGGTTGACCAAGGCTATGACGAGGGTTGACTTTCTACCATCTGGAAGATCAATAGTGATATTGTTCTTGACAAGCCACAGTTTTAAATAAAAATGGATTTTTTCAAAAAACAGTAGTGGGAGTATGGTAGAACTGGAAGTAATTCCAGAACCGCAAACGATTACTGAAGATTTGATGAGAACCTAAAGATTCAATCTGGTTTGACATTCCATTGGCCACTCCGCAGATATGGTGGGTAACCTCAGGCACCCGAGAGGTACTCCGGTAGCCTCAAGGACGGTGGCAGGGAGGTTCTTATTTACCCAGACTTGCCATTACTGTTGTTCCAGGCTATAAGACCCGGCAGGAGGATAAGTATAGCATCTTTCTAAACTAGCTTTGGAAGTGCACGTGTATATTATTCTGCCAGAGGGTTGTCGTAGTCAGTGGGAGCAGCGGAAGTATAGTGGACAAGTGGCTTATGTCTATTTATAGACTTAAGCAGATATAGCGGAGATAGATCATCTATTTCTGATGTGACAGTCATAGGTCTGACTTCATCAGAATAGGGGATGGATCTGTTAAGAAGGTAGTAGGGTGTGATGTCCTGGTATTTGGATGACATACAAAGAGTAGGAAGTGATGTTCCTATACTACGATCGGTTATACTTTGGTTGTCACACAGTGGTTTCTCCACATAGGAATTGGACATTATATCGGATATTCTGGTTACTAGATCTATGGTTTTAGATCTAGATTTGGGTGGTTTCCCAATCTGGGTACTTAGACAACATTCTAAAGGTGTTTTAGGATGGATGACTCCTGACACGGTAGTGTACCTGCAGGTGATGGAGTCACCCTCTCTAAAGGTGTCTTACGGACTAAAGGGGAAAGGGATGTGCATGATTGGCAGATCACTTGCTTAGGCAATTGAGTCAATCATGAGATGTCAAGTACCACACCAGATATTGTTTTTGTAGTAGATGCAATAAATTGATATTAATCCAATCCTAGAGATACATTCGGAAGCAGTTTTAGAACATAAGTGGATGTTCTAGGGATATGATAACGACAGACTCATTCGGGAGACAGTTATCATTCCAGGCTTTCAAGGTGACATGGATGACAGAGTGGCTGTCAGAGTTATAGTTTTCCCTCTTACGAGGGGCAGTATTTTGGACAGGTGGTCCAGGTGGATACTAAGGGAGGCATGGCGCAAGACACTGATCATGTTCAGTTGACGATATAGTCTAAGGAGTTTAGATTTGGAGTTCATATATGAGCTAGGTCCCATCAGACATCCAGACATTCTAAGACAGGTATTGCTCATTTCGGGAGATGGATTTCTCCCCGAGTTTGAGGTATAGAGAGACATAGAAAGAAATATCAGAGCGGATCCACTCACTGAGGCTATTCCTCGAACGCAATAGTTTCGCAAACGAGCTTTGTGAGACTGACTAGTAGAGGAGTTGGGTGTTCGGTATCACACGGGCTGTGAGTATGCGACATCGCAATAATTAGTCTTGAGTGCAAGTGGGAGATTGTTGGAGATAGTGCCCTCAGAGTTAATTATTGGATAACAGGCACGTGATTGCAATGATTGAGGGAGGACCTATACCGGTAGGACAGTCTTACTCGAGATGATAGTATGCTATCTGGTTTATCTTTATTATCGTGTACTGCTTTGGGTGACCTTACTGATCACTATTACACGTTGATAGAGCCCTAGAATTCTTGCTTGAATGCCAGCAGTATGAGGGCGATCATATACATGGGAGCTAGGGTCTATAAGCATATCCTTAAAAGGTCCCTAGTCGAGGGAGTTTCGAGACAGGGCATCGATACTCTAGAGTAGACTAGTGTATACAGTCGAGACCCCGACAAGGGGCGGTGGCCGGTCTCATAAGCCACTGGTGTCAGTTAGTTCACCTAAGATGTATACAGGTGCTCATTGGGTTATGAGTACACCGGACAGGACTCGCCGGGAACATGCTAGTTGGTCTTATACCTGACGTCAGATAGCAGTTCCCTGGTGACATGTGTACAGGTTAGTTCATCAACCTGAGATCGTCATTTGTCTCGTGTGAGTTCCCATTGTGCTTTGATTACTACCCTACCACGCTCAAAGGAGACATGCAAATAGGTTTTAGTTGGGTACAGTCCCGAGCCACATGGAAGCAGTGAGCGGATCTGTAGGGGTTCGTCTCTCCCGGTATTGGGGGTGAGGTCGCGCTGTGTCTAGGAGAGCCATTACACGAAGTCCTTGGCCAAGGCAGGAGATTTACTGGTAGATATTCCAGTAATATCTTAGGGTGTTCTGGGCTACACTCCGACACGACTTGTACCGCTATTGGTAGTCTGACTTTTTACCAACCCCGTAGGCCCGCCATGCGATGCTCATAGACTAACGGACCGGACTGTACGGATATTGTCACTGACAGGCTCAGTAGGGTGTCAGGATGAGTTCGCTCATCGACGTCCCTTTTGGTCAATAGCTGGTGGCCCGTCACGTATGGCTAATACCTCTGACGTGCTAGTGGTTAAATCCACAGCCATAGTATTGACGAGTCTTTAGAGTCCCCCACACACAGTTACTCAAGTTTCGGACGAAACGCTGTAGAGGCCGTATGGAGATATGGCAGGGTTCGATCAAATACGTGCGGTATTGCACGGATCGTGATCAGACGGTTTTTACTAGCGAGCTTTGGTATAAGCCGGATCCTAGTATTAGACAGTGTAGATTTTGTCTCTTTGCATTTGTGTTCAGTGGAAAGACAAATGCGGGCATGTATATGCAGTCGCGGGGTTTTCCTGTAATTTATTACGGGATCAGTTTTTTGGAGTTGGCAGTTTGCATTCCGTTTCAGCCAGTTTTCCTTTCTTCCTTTCGTTGGCTGATATTTGATGGAGGGGTTATTTGCAAGTCTGCAAATTATCTTTTGTAGAGGGGTTTCTTGTAAATTGAGGCTTCATGAAGGTTCTTGCATCATGAAATTCTTTTTTAGTCTTTTCCATTGCTTTTATGGTGATGTTATGGATAGGATGTGGATGAGAATTGGTGTGACCATTTTCTTCTCATTCTTATCACACATTCTCCTCTTGCTTATTCCATTGGATTTTTTCCTCCTTCATATATGAGGCCGGCCACATTGATAGAGAGAGAGAGATTATCTTTGGTGTGGGAAAAATTATTCACCTCATTCTTTGTTCACACCAAAATCCCAAGCTCATTTCATTTGTTCTTTCCTCCACCATCAAAGGCAACTTCACTACCCCAAAAGAGACAATCTTTTCTACACTACACCTACAGCACTCTTGGACGCATCGGCTTGCCAACTTCGCGCCCGAGTTGCCTCGGTCCAGAGGTGGGAGCCCGTAAACGAACCCGGCTACATGGTGCCTTTTCCGACGAGGAGGTGATGAACGGAGATTCCGCGAGAGATCGGGACGACGACGAGAAGACCGAAGGACACGGATCGCTCGGTATATCTCTCTACCCATCTTTTAGTTTGCTAGGATTAGGTTAATGGCCCGATCCGGGTCTTTAGTGCGCGGTGGTTCCGGTTTACAAGTTTTGTAATATTTTCATTTCCGCATTTCCGGCGTCGGATCGACGGCCGGGGCGCCGCCGTGCACTTACACAAGAGAATTTGCTTTATGCGTAAGGACACTAATTTTCCCGCAGGTTGAGACGAATCGAGAGATTCTCGCAAAGACACTGATTTCCTTACAGGTTGAAATGAATCGAGGTTCTTGCCAAGAACACTGATTTCCCTGAGGTTGAGATGAGTCGAGAGATTCCTGCAAAGACACTGATTTCCTTGCGGGTCGACGCGAATCGAGATTCTCGCCAAGGACGCTGATTTCCCTGAATCGAGAGATTTTACCAAGGATACTGATTTCCCTAGGGTCGAGACGAATCAAGAGATTCCTGCAAAGACACTGATTTTCATGCGGGTCGACACGAATCGAGAGGTTCTTGCCAAGGACGCTGATTTCCCTGAATTGAGAGGCTTTGCCAAGAACACTGATTTCCTCGGGGTTGAGACGAATCGATATATTCCTGCAAAGACACTGATTTCCTTGCGGGTCGACGCAAATCGAGATGCTCTCGTGTAACACCCTAGTTCGTTATACCATGACTTGATTTGATTAATTAATATATTGAATGGCTATTTCTTGATTTATTGTTGTTATGGGTGTGAATAGTGTAATTGGTATCTATATTTGCATCCGACCCGAGCCGCTTACTAGAAACCCATCTTGATTCCTGTATGTGATTTATCCCGGCTAGTTATAAGAATCCGTGCACTTTCTTGTTCTATATCTTGTTTACCCGTATCATATACTGGGCATCTACATTGTTTTAATAATACAAATATAATCAAATAATATATTTTAAAAATACCTAGCATGACCTGTATCATACCCCTGACCCTGTGGTTTCATTAGTACATCATGTTCTCATTCCGTTTATTGAAACGGACTCGTCTGAATCGCTACGTGCATTTTACGTGCATCCGTTCTTAGGGGTATACATTTTTATCAACCGGACATCGTATTATGGTTTTAACTTATCCGTACATTCTTTATATTTTAGAACTAGATTTTTAGACACAATCCGGAAATTTTTTGGAGTACTTTTGTTTTAGCCTAAAAACCCAAATTTATATATTATTATATTTCTAAACAAATTTTACTATTCATTATTGTTCACGCACTGTTCACTCACATTTTATATATATTATATTATATTATATATATTGTTATAATAATATATATATTATATTATATTATATATTATTATAATAAATATATATATTATATTATATTATATATTATTATAAAATTATATTTATCTCTCTGTCTCTCTCTATCTTTTCTTTCCTCCGCCAATCACTCTCTTCTCTTTGCCTCTCTCTCTTTTTTTCTTCTTCCGTCAATCACTCTCATCTCTCTGTCTCTCTCTCTCTCAATTTCTATATATATATTTAAACCCCCTTCATCTACCTTACGACTCTCTCCTTTTCCTTCTTCTTTTCTTTTTCTTTACCACGCCAGCCTTCACCTCCTGCAAACCCTCGCGCTCGCCGCCGTACGCATCCGTAGTGCGATCCGATCAGGCAGATTTACCTTACTACATGCTATTCTAATACATGTATATTCCTATGAATAAAATATTACATGTTTACTGTATCGTGCATCACTGCCACAATTTTACCGTTTTCCGATAGTAGTTCGTATCCGTATCACATATTATATGTCTAGTTACATGCCATACCATATTATATCATGTTACCATTATATTAGTATCCCATACTTGATAATGTACATTATGACTCATTGACTCATGTTATGATATCACTGCTTATTACTCGTACATCCGTGCTTTTACCATGATTCGACACTTACTACAGTTTTACTTTGAGTACCCGTGTGATACATATGCACTACCTGACATGACCTGATACACCACTGCTTGACTTGATACCTGATATTGTTTTTAATGCCGACAATCCTAACTTGCTGTCCCGACGGGCATATCCTGTTGTCTATTCAGACAAAACTTGTACCTGCTTGATCCTGTGTTGGCATTAGCTCCAAATTTATCAATACCTGACTTGAACACATAAACTTGGGGGTAAGAGGAAATCAATGATGAAACCTGACTTGTAACTCAACAGTTCGACACTTATACTGATCAGTTTTACAGGCTAGGCCAGCCGCGGGATGATGCTGCTGACATCATTCATCTGTACATGTTCCTGTTTAATGCCTAGCGGCATGTCTCAGTTTCAGCCCGAGAATCTGGACAGTAGCCCCGGGCACGCATGGGATACTATTGAGTTACATCGACGATTCCATTAAATTGATTTCACAAACTGTAGAATAGATAACCCGGTAGTTTAGTTCAGATTACTCATTGCACGTCACATATACTGATACTCTTCACTGTTCCATAACCGTGTTACTTGTTATACCCATATTATTATTCATACTCATACCTGCATATCTTGTTACCTCCTGATTATATTTTATTATTTGATATTATGACGCACTGACGTCTGGGTTTTTGCATGGCCCAGATCCTTTATCTCTTTCGCAGGCTGATCAGGAGTATTTCAGCTGCCAGGCCGAGCAGTGAGGATTTTGTTAGTGTTCAGTTTAGTTTAGTTTTCTTTCCGTACTTTCATTTCCTGATGTGAGCCCGTATTTAGGATGTATTTCCAGATGTTATTGTTTATTGGATCTATTGCTTCCGCATATTATGTCTTGACTCGTTTATTCTGGCATATGGACATGTACTAGATAGTTTATTATATTTTACTGTTCATGATATCATATAGACAGCCGTAATGTGACTGTGGAGGGATGTTTCCTAGCCACAGGTAGCATGATTGGCTCTGTCACGTGCCGATCGTAGCGCACTCTGGGAAGTGCGGCGTGACAGGGTTTGTTTGGTATCAGAGCCATATGTTTTAGATTAATCGGGTTTGGTTCTTTTGTAGTTGGGTATTGGACCCAATAAACGAATCAGAATACTCGTGATTAGGAACATGTCATGCCACCTTGTTATCGTGATTCTTGAATCATATCTTTCTCTTGGATCCTTGTCTTGACGATATGCAAACGACTTTGCATATCGGTTTGAAACCTTTTTGGTTCACTATTGTTTCTCCCTGTTCCTTGATTCTGATACTAAGATTTAGGTGACTTGAGTGAAGTTATGTGATTGTAACTATGAACTGCAGCATGGTTACAATGCGGTACTCTATTTAAGTAACTTGGAGTCCTGGTCTTGATTCATTTTCTTGTTCCATGGTCGTTATATTGCCTTGCTTTTCTTGCTTTCCAGTTCATATTTTATCGCAAGCTTGAATCATGTTTACCACACTTATCTTCTTCAGTGTTTGGCTTCAGGAGAAATCGTTGCAGGTATCCTACTTGTTCTGGTCTTCCCCGCATTAGAATTATTCAATTCTGGTGCATCCCTTTGGTTGTTGTTGTCTTAGGAATGGATTTTCTTGGCACTTTCCACGCTCACATTGTTGGTAGGGCAAAGAAAGTGATTTTTCTAAATTCCTGGATATCCGAAGTTTGTTTTCGCTGGAGGAAGCAGTTCTGTCGAGCCAGTCGAGTTTAGGGCTAGGCCGAGAAGTGTCGTTCTTGCGTCAATGGAAGTTGATAAGGAGGAAGCGCCAGCAGTAGTTTGAGAGTTTATGGACGTGTTCGAGGACATCTCTGGTTTACCGCCAAAACGAGATGTGGAGTTCGCGATTGATCTTGTTTCTGGTGCAGCGCCAATCTCAAAGGCGTACTATCCGATGGCACCAGTGGAGTTGGAAGAAGTAAAGAAGCAGCTTACCGAATTGTTAGAGAAGGGTTGGATTCGCAGCAGCAATTCACCCTGGGGAGCTCCAGTTCTTCTAGTCAAGAAAAAAGATAGCACACAAAGGATGTGCATAGATTATCGAGAATTAAACCGGGTGACTATTAGGAACAAGTACCCGATCCCTCGCATTGGCGAATTATTCGAGCAACTCAGTGGCGCGAGAGTATTCTCGAAACTGGATTTGCGATCCGGATATCATCAGGTCCGAGTTAAATCAGAAGATATTTGCAAGACTGCATTCAGAACTCGGTATGGACATTACAAGTGTTTAGTGATGCCATTCGGAGTCACGAATGCACCGGCGATATTTATGGACTTGATAAACCAAATCTTTTCGTCGTTCTTGGACCAGTTTATAGTGATGTTTATCTATGATTTTCTGGTCTACTCAAAGAGTATTGAAGAGCATGCGAAACACTTGAGGATCGCACTGTAGACATTGAGGCATGAAAAATTGTATGCAAAGATGAGCAAGTGCGCGTTTTGGCTTGAAGAAGTGAAGTTTTTGGAGCATGTCGTACCGGAGATGGAATCGCCGTTGATCCCGAAAATATTGCAGCGGTTCGAGATTGGCCGATTCCGAAGAACATCGCAAAGATTAGAAGTTTCCTTGGACTTGCCAGTTATTACAGGAGGTTCGTGGAGAATTTTGCTCGTTTAGCTGATCCTTTGACCAAGATTACGCGAAAGAAGATACCGTTCGTATGCATGGATAGTTGTGCGTCAGCTTTTGAGACGTTAAAGCAAAAGTTGATAACCCCTCCTATTTTGACCGTACCAGACGGTTCCGGAGGATTGCTTATTCACAGTGACGCCCAGCACCTCACTATTGGATAGTCGATTTCCCTGGGAAAGGTTTAAGGTGTGTTCTTATGCAGCATGGGAAGGTTATAGCCTACGCATCAAGACAATTGAAGACCCATGAGAAGAATTACCTAACTCACGATTTGGAGCTAGCAGCTGTAATATTCGTTCTGAAAATTTGGAGACACTACTTATTGGGCGAAAGGGTCGAAGTATTCACCGATCACAAAAGCCTAAAGTATGTGTTCACACAGAAAGAGCTCAACATGAGGCAGCGTAGGTGGTTGGAGCTGATGGCTGACTATGATCTTGATCTAAAATACCATCCGGGGAAAGTTAATGTAGTGCCGGATGCACTTAGTCGGTTGCCAGCAATTCGGATGTTGACCGCACAGAAAGAGCTTATCGATGATTTTCGGAGATTCGAGTTGGAGATCCTGCTACCGCACTCTTCGGGACAGTTGATACAGCTGCAAGTACAGTCCTCGTTGATCGATAATATTAAGGTAGCGCAATGACAGGATCCAAGATTGCAGAAGTTTCGAGAGCAGCCTGAAGCGGGACTTCGGATGGACTTGTTGATTCATGAAGATAGTTCGTTGCGATATGGTAGCCGTTTGTGTGTGCCGAAAGGAGACATTCGCGAAGAAGTTATGAAGGAGGCGCACAGTTCCGCATATTCCGTACATCCAGGAGGCACGAAGATGAACCGTGATCTACGACCATATTTCTGGTGGGAAGGCATGAAAAGAGAGATCGCCCGCTTTGTAGCAAAGTGTTTGGTGTGTCGGCGAGTTGAGGATGAACATCAAAGGGTAGCTGGTTTATTGCAACCACTTCCGATTCCTCAATGGAAGTGGGAACATTTAACCATAGATTTCGCGACAGCTTTACCACGGAGTCCAAAAGGCAATAATGCAGTTTGGGTAATTGTTGATCGATTGACCAAGGCAGCTCATTTCATTCCATTTCGAGTTGGTCAGTCAACGGAAGCGTTAGCAGAAAGGTACATGCAGGAGATTGTGAGATTGCATGGAGTACCTGTGAGCATCGTTTCCGACCGTGATACCCGATTTTTATTGCACTTCCAGAGGAGCTTACAGGAAAGTTTGGGGACCCGATTTAAGTTTAGCACTGCTTATCATCCCCAGACAGATGACCAGTCAGAAAGAACGATCCAAACTCTTGAAGATATGTTGCGAGCTTGCATATTAGACTTCAAGGGTTCATGGGAGGATCATCTACACTTGGTGGAGTTTTCGTATAATAATAGCTTTCAGGCGACTATACAGATGGCTCCATTCGAAGCGTTATATGGTCGCAAGTGTCGTTCACCTATTTGCTGGGACGATGTCGGAGAGCGAAGGTTATTGGGACCAGATCTTATTGTGCAAACCGTGGAGAAAGTTAATACGATCCGGAAGCACATGAAGGCAGCACAAGATCGACAGAAGAGTTAGGCCGATACATCGAAAAGACCTCTAGAGTTCGCCGTTGGTGATCTCGTATTCTTGAAGATATCACCGACTCAAGGAGTAATTCGTTTTGGGAGTCGAGGCAAGCTCAGCCCTCGATTCGTGGGGCTTTTCGATATTATTGAGCGCGTTGGAGAAGTAGCTTACCGATTGGCTTTACCACCATCTTTGGCGAGTGGTCATGACGTGTTTCATTAATCTCAACTTTGTAAGTATGTTCGAGATGAAACACACGTGCTAGATCATTCAGAGCTGAGAGTAAGGGAAGACTTGACCTATAAAGAACGACCGATATCGATTGTTGATCGAAGAGAAAAGGTCCTCAAGAACAAGGTTATCCCTCTCGTACTAGTTTCATGGGGGAATCGCTCGCACGGAGAATTGACTTGGGAACGAGAAGACGAGATTCGACAGAAGTTTCCACAGCTCTTCTCGTAGGTTCATGTTTGGTTGTCTTTTCTTGTTTTGGGAATTTCGAGAACGAAATTCTTTTTGTAGTTGGGTATAATGTAACACCCTAGTTCGTTATACCATGACTTGATTTGATTAATTAATATATTGAATAGTTATTTCTTGATTTATTGTTATTATGGGTGTGAATAGTGTAATTGGTATCTATATTTGCATCCGACCCGACTCTCTTACTAGAAGCCCATCTTGATTCCTGTTTGTGATTTATCCTGGCTAGTTATAAGAATCCGTGCACTTTCTTGTTCTATATCCTGTTTACCCGTATCATATATTGGGCATCTACATTGTTTTAATAATACAAATATAATCAAATAATATATTTTAAAAATACCTAGCATGACCTGTATCATACCCCTGACCCTGTGGTTTCATTAGTACATCGTGTTCTCATTCCGTTTATTGAAACGGACTCGTCTGGATCGCTACGTGCATTTTACGTGCATCCGTTCTTGGGGGTATACATTTTTATCAACCGGACATCGTATTATGGTTTTAACTTACCTGTATATTCTTTATATTTTAAAACTAGATTTTTAGACACAATCCGGAAATTTTTTGGAATACTTTTGTTTTAACCTAAAAACCCAAATTTATATATTATTATATTTCTAAACTAATTTTTCACGCACTGTTAACTCATGTTTTATATATATTATATTATATTATATTATATGTATTATTATAATAATATATATTATATTATATTATATGTATTATTATAATAGTATATTATATTATATTATATATTATTATTATAATAAATATATATATTATATTATATTATATATTATTATAAAATTATATTTATCTCTCTATCTCTCTCTCTTTTTCTTCCTCCGCCAATCACTCTCATCTCTCTGCCTCTCTCTCTCTTTTTTCCTCCGCCAATCACTCTCATCTCTCTGTCTCTCTCTCTCTCAATTTCTATATATATATATTTAAACCCCATTCATCTACCTGACGTCTCTCTCCCCTTCCTTCTTCTTTTCCTTTTCTTTACCACGCCAGCCTTCGCCTCCTGCAAACCCTCGCGTTCACCGCCGTACGCATCCGTCGTGCAATCCGATCAGGCAAGTTTACCTTGCTACATGCTATTCTAATACATGTATATTTCTATGAATAAAATATTACATGTTTACTGTATCGTGCATCACTGCCACAGTTTTACCGTTTTCCGATAGTCGTTCATATCTGTATCACATATTATATGTCTAGTTACATGCCATGTCATATTATACCATGTTACCATTTATTAGTACCCCATGCTTGATAATGTACATCATCACTCATTGACTCATGTTATGATATCACTGCTTATTACTCGTGCATCCGTGCTTTTACCGTGATTCGACACTTACTACAGTTTTACTTTGAGTACCCGTGTGATACATATGCACTACCTGACATGACCTGATACACCACTGCTTGACTTGATACCTGATATTGTTTTTAATACCTACAATCCTGACTTGCTGTTCCGACGGGCATATCCTGTTGTCTATTCATACAAAACTTGTACCTGCTTGATCTTGTGTTGGCATTAGCTCCAGATTTATCAATAGCTGACTTGAACACATAACCTTGGGGGTAAGGGGAAATCAATGATGAAACCTGACTTGTAACTCAACAGTTCGACGCTTATACTGATCAGTTTTACGGGCTAAGCCAGCACCGGGATGATGCTGCTGACATCATTCATCTGTACATGTTCCTGTTTAATACGTAGCGGCATGTCTCGGTTTCTGCCCGAGAATCTGGACCGTAGTCCCGAACACGCACGGGATACTATTGAGTTACATCGACGATTCCATTAAATTGATTTCACAAACTGTAGAATAGATAACCCGGTAGTTTAGTTCAGATTACTCATTGCACGTCACATATACCGATACTCTTCACTGTTCCATATCCGTGTTACTTGTTATACCCATATTATTGTTCATACTCATGCATGCATATCTTGTTACCTCCTGATTATATTCTATTATTTGATATTATGACGCACTGACGTGTAGGTTTATGCATGGCCCGGATCCTTTATCTCTTTCGCAGGCTGATCAGGAGTATTTCAGCTGCCAGGCCGAACAGTGAGGATCTTGTTAGTGTTCAGTTTAGTTTAGTTTTCTTTCCGTACTTTCATTTCCTTATGTGAGCCCGTATTTGGGACGTATTTCCAGATGTTATTGTTTATTGGATCTATTTCTTCCGCATATTATGTCTGGACTCGTTTATTCTGGCATATGGACATGTACTAGATAGTTTATTTTATTTTACTGTTCATGATATCATATAGACAGCCGTAATGTGACTGTGGAGGGATGTTTCCTAGCCACAGGTAGTATGGTTGGCTCTATCATGTGCCGATCGTAGCGCACTCTGGGAAGCGGGGCGTGACATCTCGTCAAGGACGCTGATTTCCCTGAATCGAGGTTTGGCCAAGGACACTGATTTCCCTGGAGGTCGAAACGAATCGAGAGATTCCTGCAAAGACACTGATTTTTCTGCGGGTCGACGCGAATAGAGACGCTCTCGTCAAGGACGCTGAATTCTCTGAATCGAGGTTTTGCCAAGGACACTGATTTTCCTGGAGGTCGAGATGATTCGAGTTATTTCTGCAAAGAAACTGATTTCTCTGCGAGTCGACGCGAATCGAGATGATCTCGTCAAGGACGCTGATTTCCCTGAATCGAGGTTTGGCCAAGGACACTGATTTCCCTGGAAGTCGAAACGAATCGAGAGATTCCTGCAAAGACACTGATTTCTCTGCGGGTCGACGCGAATCGAGATGCTCTTATCAAGGATGCTGATTTCCCTGAATCGAGATTTTGCCAAGGACACTGATTTCTCTAGAGGTCGAGACGAATCGAGGTATTCCTGCAAAGACACTGATTTCCTTGTGGGTCGACGCGAATCGAGATGCTCTCGTTAAGGACACCGATTTCCCTGAATCGAGGTTTTGCCAAGGACCCTAATTTCCCTAGAGGTCGAGACGAATCGAGATATTCCTGCAAAGACACTGATTTCCTTACGGGTTGACGCGAATCGAGATGTTCTCGTCAAGGACGCAGATTTCCCTGAATCAAGGTTTTTTAGCAAAGGACACTAATTTCCCTGGAGTTCGAAACGAATCGAGAGATTCATGCAAAGACACTGATTTCTCTGCGGGTCGACGCGAATCGAGATGCTCTCGTCAAGGATGCTGATTTTCCTGAATCGAGGTTTTGCCAAGGACACTGATTTCCCTGGTGGTCGAGACGAATCGAGGTATTCCTGGAAAGACACTGATCTCCTTGCGGGTCGACGCGAATCGAGAGGTTCTTGCCAAGGACGCTGATTTCCCTGAATCGAGAGGTCTTGCCAAGGACACTGATTTCCCTGGGATCGAGAAGAATCGAGCGATTCCTGCAAAGACACTGATTTCCTTGCGGGTCGACGCGAATCGAGAGGTTCTCGCCAAGAAAGCTGATTTCCCTGAATCGAGAGGTCTTGCCAAAGACACTGATTTCCTTGGGATCGAGACGAATCAAGAGATTCCTACAAAGACACTGATTTCTCTGTGGGTCGACGCGAATCGAGATGCTCTCTTCAAGGGCGTTGATTTCCCTGAATCAAGGTTTTGCCAAGGACACTGATTTCCCTAGGGTTGAGACGTCATTGGCTGACTTGCTCCGCTTTCCGCGAGGTCAAGGTTGACATTCTCCACTTTCTTTGGTGTCAGGGTTTACATTCTCCATTTCCTACGGTGTCAGGGTTGACTTTCTCCGTTTTCTTCGGTGTCGGGATCGACATTCTCCGTTTTCTACGGCGTCGGGATCGACTTTCTCCGTTTTTTACGGTGTCGGGGTGGACTTTCTCCGTTTTCTACGGTGCTCCCGGTGTCGGGGTGGACTTTCTCCATTTTCTACGGTGTTGGGGTTGACTTTCTCTATTTTCTACAGTGTTGGGATCGAGTTTCTCTGTTTTCGGTGTCAGGGTTGACTTTCTTCGTTTTCTACGGTGTGGGGATCGACTTTCTCCATTTTCTACGGTGTCGGGATCGACTTTCTCTATTTTCTACGGTGTTGGGATCGACTTTCTATATTTTCTACGGTGTCAGATCAACTTTCTCCATTTTCTACGGTATCAGGATCGACTTTCTCCGTTTTCTATGGTGTCAAGATCGAGTTTCTCCGTTTTCTACGGTGTCAGGGTTGACTTTCTCCGTTTTTTACGGTGTCGGGATCGACTTTTTCCGTTTTCTACGGTATCCGGGTTGACTTTCTCCGTTTTCTACGGTATCGAGATGGACTTTCTTCGTTTTCTACGGTGTCGGGATCGACTTTCTCCATTTTCTACGGTGTCAGGATCGACTTTCTCGGTTTTCTACGGTGTCAGGATCGACTTTCTCGGTTTTCTACGGTGTCAGGATCGACTTTCTCCGTTTTCTACGGTGTCAGGGTTGCCTTTCTCCGTTTTCTACGGTGTCAGGATCGACTTTCTCCTTTTTCTACGGTGTCAGGGTTGACTTTCTCCATTTTTTAAGGTGTCAGGATCGACTTTCTCCATTTTCTACGGTGTCGGGGTTGACTCTAGGTTGTCTGTGAACCATAGAGTCTTGGAACTCGGGACTTTGCCGTGGCTCCGATTGGAAGTGTCGCGTCCGTGTACTGCTGGCATGAGGAGGAACGCCGTTGCTGGTCTTCTGGGATGCAGATATTGCTGCTGAGACCTGATTCTCCCTATGATATAGTTTGTTGGGATATATAGTTCCCTTTTCGTTTATATCCATGGATTGTATACAGGGGTCAGTATGGACTTACCTGCAGAGCAAAAGTTTCATTTTTTTCCGCGATGCTCTATCATTTTAGCTTTTTATATCACGAAAGTCGCGATTTCCCAATCATTTCGGTTATTTTTCGCGGTGTCCAATCATTTCAGCTATTTTTCTTTTTACTCGCTGCTTTTTATTGTGAGTTGCCCAATCATTTCGGCTATTTTTGTATGCATGTATTTTACTCACTGATTTTTATTGCAAATTGCCCAAACATTTCGGTTATTTCATATGCATTTTTTTTCGAGTATGGAACTCAAGATCTGATACCAATCTTAGCATCAGTATCGCTGCGACTGGAATGTTGCCAGGGGCAAATCATCATTTTCCATGAAAGAACTTAGAATTTGATACCGATGTAGGCATCAACATCACTACAACTGGGATATTACCAGGAGTGAATCATCATTTTCCTTTGTCGACTTAAACAAAGGTGTCTTAGCAAACAGGGTTAGGATCCTGTTGACTAAGCCTTTTGCCTTTATGAGTCGTAAGTGTCTCATGAAGGTGTTTCTCCCTACGAGTCGTGAGGATCTCGAAGGTGCATTTTCTACTTAGGAATCGTGAGGATTCCTGAGTGTGTGTTCTCTTATAAGTCGTAAGGATCTTACAAGAGTGTTTTCTCCTTAAAGTCGAGAGGACTTACAAGTGTCGTTGACCACATGAGGACATCTCATGCCATTGGTGGAACTTGATGGGGGAAGACATTTATTTGTGCCCGTAGATTGTATACAAGGGTCAATATTGAACCGTTTATAGGGCAATCTGGGAAATATGATGGCTTAAGAACAGGTTCGGATCCCTGTAGCTTAAGGCTTTGAATCTTATGAGTCGTGAGGGTCTCATAAGAGGGTTCTCTATACGAGTCGTGAGGATCTCGTAAGTGTAATTTCTCTTTAGGAATCATGAGGATCCCTAAGTGTGTCGCTCCTTTGTGAGTCGTAGGGATCTCACGCAGGTATTTTCTCCTTATAAGGTCGAGAGGACCTTGCTAGTGTGCATGAATTTTTTATGAGTCTGCGTCCTTTCGGGTTTTCAAAGACTCGCCAGTAGTCCCGCTGTTTTTACTCATGGAGCCCTTTCGGGTTTTCATCCGTGCCTATTTTGCTTATGGACGTACCATTTTTTTACGAGTCTGCGCCCTTTCGGGTTTCACAAACATTGCCGGTAGCCTTGCTGTTTTTACTCACGGAGCCCTTTCGAGTTTTCATCCGTGCCCATCTTGCTTATGGACATACCGTTTTTTTTGTCAGCCCTCGGATGCTGCAGTTTGTAGAAGTTTAAAGACGTTTCGGTCCGTTGTTAGTTTAAGGACATTTCGGTCCGTTGTTCATCCTGTATGCACATGTATTTGTCATGTGACGGGATACATAACGATAAAGTGGGATACACCCATTTAAGATGTGATTTGGTTTGGTTGGGGTGTTTTGTGATCCATCCCTACCGCGACTTCTTCCACTTGACGTCGACGCCTGGTTTTTTCGAGTATGGCCATTTTGCGTTCTCGATCAACTTTGCTCTTCTAACGTGCTTCAGCAGTACGTCAATCAGCTCATCGAACGGTTCCAAGGATTTTGGTGCCGATTCTGCCCCCAGCTTCTCTGCATCAGGAGCTTCTTTATCATCTATTGACGAGTGAGAGATCATGTGACAACTTGCCACGTAATCTTCAGGTTCTTCTGATGCGTCGTCTCCCTCGTCATTGTTATTGCCTCTGTTCTCAAGGATATGGTTGAGAAACTCATGGAGTGTGACTGGGGTCCGCGCCTTCTAGTTGTATTCCTCCAGCGCATCAATATACTTTTGTAGGTCCGTGCGCTTGTCATCAGGCTGCGCGGGCTTCTTGGTCTTATTCTTCTTCTTCGAAGACTTTGATGGCTGGACCTGGGTATTTTGCCCATTGTTACCAACTCT
Organism: Agapanthus africanus; assembly: GCA_030015575.1. NCBI lineage: Eukaryota > Viridiplantae > Streptophyta > Magnoliopsida > Asparagales > Amaryllidaceae > Agapanthus > Agapanthus africanus. Next base: position 174,638,498 of record JASDDO010000026.1, on the reverse strand, counting down.
CGGTGCCGGGCGCGGTTTCAGCATTCCCTCAATGATCTCGGGCTCTAGCGGGATTGTCCATCTGATTGCGGGGCATGCTTAAAGATCCTTCAGCATTCTTTTCGTTTTTGCCGAAAGAACTTCCTATGGAGCTTCCTCTATGAATAAGCATGATGCCCCCGGCATGTCTACCCTTTTAGGAGTATGCTGTTGTGGCGGATTTACCTTCCAGTTTTCGGACAGCGTGAACTTCCTTGTTGGTACTGGTCTTCAACCCAGTTTTTGAAGATGTAGCGGTCATCGATCGGATGGCCCAATATTCGGTGATAGGGGCAGTAATTGGGATTGTTGATGTCGTTCGGTTGCAGTAGGTCTCTTGACTCCGGTAGAGTGATGAGCCCATTGCGCACTGCTCGTTCAAACAGTCTCCTTGTTTTATCCCGGGGAAACAAGTAAAGACGTCTCATCTTCTCATCGAGGGATTGTCGCTTGTTACTTTGGCGAACAGCCGGTCTCGGGCCACTCGGTTGTTGTTGAGCGTTGTTGACGAAGGTTGCTTTCCCTTTGCCCTTTTCATTTCATGGCTCCATTTTTTAGGAGGACGGTCTATGGCCCATCTGGACCATTTGGGCCATCTTGTCGATCAAATCCTGGAAAGTGGTCGGTTTGAAGAACATCATGGATTGGGATATGGTCGCCTGCAGATCGAGGGTTCCCACAAACATGCCTACTGCAGGAGCCTCTTCTATGCGCTGTTCGCACTTCGATCATAGGTTGCGCCACCGAATTGCATACTGAACCCATGTTTCTCCTGGCTTCACCCTGATATTGATCAACGTCGTGATTGGGGTGCGTTTGCTGACGCTTACGAACCTTTGTGTAAACAGTAGCTCCATTTCTGCAAATGTCTTGACAGAGTCATTCGGGAGCTTGGAATACCACTCGAATGCTGTCTTCGACAAGCTGCCAACAAACTGGCAAAACAACAGTTTGTCGTCACCCCCAGTATTACCGCATAGAGCCCTGAATTGAGCAATGTGCTGGTGTGGATTACCTGTCCCCTTATACACATGGAATTTAGGAATTGTATATCCTGGCGGGTACATTATTTGATCGTACCAACCCGGATAGGGTCGTCCAGTCTTAACGATTTGGCCGGCCGCTTCACTCGCCTGATAAGCTCGTATCTATTAAGCTATATAGTCGTCAAGGGCGGCTTTGGAGATGGTCTCTTCCTTAGCTGTTGATAGAGCTGGAAGAGGGTTTGATGTCTCCCCTCTGTCGTCTTCAAGGATTATTGGAGGGTCTTCGGCTGGATGATCTGGCTGTATTATCATCCCGACCATATCTTGAAACAGAAGAGTCATTTTCTTTATGTTGGCCGCTTGTTCCGCGGCCTTTCTGTCTTTCTTCTCGAGCATTCTTCATAGGAACTTGGCGTTGGTTTCCTGTTCCTGGCGCTGCTCCGACGACGTCTTCGGGCTTTCTTTTGACCCAGTGAGTGCGACCATCTTCATTAGCATTTCTTGGAGCTTCTGCTGTTGTTACTCCTGAGCCGTTGTCACAGACCGTGTAAGTGGTCGATGACCTGTGGAGATACGGCTATCCTCTTTCCCGGACGCTATGTAAATGGTGTGCACTATCAAGCCCCCAAACTTGGGGCGTTTGGATTCAGTGCCTTTGAGCTTTGTCGTGGACAGGGGGATTTTCTCCGGCCTTCTCTTTTTGTGGGCGGTCGAAGTTGAGGGGGCCGTTGCAGCGGGCACCCATATAGACGATACCTTCTGTGGTATGACGGGGTGGCCCTTCTCTTGCTGAACCTTCATTTTCTTCGGTCGGCGGGAGTGTTCTTGGTTAATCACAGAGTCTTGGACCCATCGCCAGACCCTGTGGATTTTGGAGGACAACCGCTGAGGGGGCTATTCCGGCATTGCCTTTGTAACGTTCTCCACAGGTGGAGGAGACCTTTTAAGTATGGCAATTGGATAGTTCTTGTGCACCCTCTTGAGTAGTTCAAAGCTGTTCCCAGATGGAACAGCAGCGTCAATTTCCACCATCGGAGCTGGTGGAGTCAATCCAGAAGGAGAGCTGCCCCTAGTTTTCCTCACTCGGCGCCAATGGCGACGTCGAGCATGTCTTGCAGATGGTACTGGCTCAGTTACGGGGGTGGCTTCATCATGCCCCCTGTTCTGGTGAAGGGTTGCCATTGGTGCCAACACATCGAAGACTGACGTCCGTTGAGAAGAAACATCCAACATGTCGAAGACTGACTTTTGGGTAGGGGGAGAGCTTGTAACGAGCTCACCCGTGGTAAGAGTTGGAACGGTCAGTCTTGCGAAGACCGACCCCTTGGCAGGAGAAGCCCCATTGACGACTTCGTCTATTGGCGTAGGAATGGCTATCCTCTTCGGGATAAATCCTCCAGGTATTGCAGGCTTCTTTACGGGTCCATTTGAGCTTTGGCCCAGTCTGTTAAAGACCGAGGCGTTGGATTCGAGCGATCTGTTGATAGGGGTCGCGGTAGTTGCAAGCCGATCAAAGACCGACTTCTTTGGAGCTTCTTGCGATGGCACTGGGGCGTTGAAGCTCATTGGTGGGAGCATGGTCTCGAAGAACAGTCCAGTGGTGGCCTGAATCACCTGTTCCACTGGCATGGCGAAGATGGAGGCCACTTGAGTCCCATAGGTCACCCCTCCAGTGAGGACGGAATGGGAGTTGTTGTTGCAGTTGGTGCAGTTGGAAGTCATTTTCTCTTCTTGACGGAGCAAGACACCAAATATTAGTATCTTGAATCCACAGGCAACCATAGCAGACCGCAATTTGTTCATGAAATATGACACATGAAGTGTGGAGTGGAAAGAGGAAAAGGTTCCACCGGGCATGCCAGAATCTGGTCGCCGCCGAAAACAGAGACGAAACCGCGTAGGTCGTCTTTCCTGAATTTGGGGAAAGATGCTATTTGGTTTTATCCGTCCACCTCTCCAAAGATGTCAAGTTGATTTATGGCACCATGTATCATAGGTTTAGACAGATGCGGCCGTTGTAGCAAACTTCGTTACATTCCCCCTCGTGTACGAGAGGATTTTGATTGTGGGGACGCTCTTCCCTGCAGGTGCATGCCCCTGTAGTTAATTACGCTATCGCATCGCGGTAACCACTTTCTCCTTCTCCAGATGGTCACTTCGTGTCGTGTGTGTTTGTTTTATTTTTGGTTGCCCGTGGATTGTATACGGAGACTAATTTGTGTTGTCGCCCGTAGGGCGTGGATTAGTCCAAATCCGTATTTTCTTAGATTTGGGTTTGGTTTGGGTTTAAGGATCGTTATTCTCATTGAGATTAAGATCAACTTAAATGTTTTTTGAGGATACGTTAGTCTAATTTTTTACTAAGATCTACTCAACAAGATTTTGGGATCATTTAGATCCCACGAAAGAGTATTTGGACTCTATCGTTTTAGTTTAGGGACATTGCGGTCCATTGGATTTAAAAACATCATAGTTCGTAAAGTTTAAGGACATCATAGTCTATGAGCTTAAGGACCTCATAGTCCGGTTTAAAGACATCATAGTCTGGTATTTTAGTTTCACAATTTAAGGATGCGCTAAAAGTTTTTTGGTTATTGGGACCCTCCATCTCACCGAAGACGTTGAAGAATTACAATGACATGTATCAGAGGCATGAAGAGATGTACCCTTGAACCAGTATTAGTTGAGAGATCTATAGTCAGGTTTGGGACCAAGACCAATTAAAAATATTATGAGCCCATAGGCTCAGTTGATCTGAATTAAGGACTTATGGTCAACTTGGGCTCAGTCCACTCAGATTTGAATAAAATGTTGAACATTTGTTTGGGCTCAGTCCCTTTGGGTTCAATAATCCTGAGTATTAAATTGGGTTCTGATACCCCTTTTTCTTTTGTCTTTTACCGAGTGTTGAACACTTTTTATGGCGTTGGGTTTTATTTAAAGAACACTTTGTGTTCTCTCAACGCATAAGTGAGGAGCACGTGGTACGCTTGGCGCTGGGCTCCAGACCTGAAGCGCTAAAGCGCTTCTTTTGAAATAGCGCACATGTGAGGATCACGTGGTGCACTTAGCGCTGAGCGCCAGACCTGGAGCGTTGAAGCGCTTCTTTTGAAAAAGCGCACACGTGAAGAGCACGTAGTGCGCTTAGCGCTGAGTGCCAGACTTAGAGCGCTGAAGTGCTTCTTATAAAATAGCGCACACGTGAGGAGAACATGATGCGCTTGGCGCTGAGCGCCAGACTTGGAGCGCTGAAGCGCTTCTTATAAAATAGCGCACACGTGAGGAGCATATGGTGCGCTGAGCGCCAGACTTGGAGTGCTGAAGCGCTTCTTTGGCAGTTCTGGTCAGTTCTGTGCTTCGAGAATTAAATTCTCGTTTATAAGAGAGTTTGTCTCATGGATCTAAGAACTAAATTCTTCTTTTTATGAAAAGATGATATGATCTCATCTATTTTTATGAAAGACTTTGTCTTACAGATCTGTGATCTAGAAAAAAAAACTAAGTTCTTATTTTTCATCAAGAGATGCTATGATCTCTCTTCTTTTTATTTATCTTGAAGAAGATTCTTCTTCTTAGAGCTTGCACTTATCCTTTTCTTTTTGAGAACTTGAAGTTTATGGGGGGGAGGGGGTTTCTTCTCTCCAAGACTTGAAGTCTTGGGTCCTTTATATAGGGGAGACTGATTTGTTGAATCAGTTAAGGAAATCTCTCATTGAGAGATATCTTGTTGATTTGGGGAATGTTTCCTACCGTTGGATCTTTGTTCCAAGGGCTTCTGTTTTACAGAAGATGGTTTTCTTGTTATTAACAAAATTAGGAAAATATTTTACCATACAGAATTTATTCTGTATTTGGGTGATTTTTAATCACCATTGGATCTTTGATCCAACGGTGCTCTGATTAAAAGAGCACAATCTTTCTTGTTTAGAAAGATTGTGAAGATATTTTCCCCTACAGCTTATTCTGTAGCTTGGTGATTTTTAATCACCATTGGATTTTTGATCCAACGGTGCTCTGATTTACAGAGCACAATTTTTCTTGTTTAGAAAGATTGGGAAGATATTTTCCCCTACAGAGCTTAATCTATAGCTTGGTGATTTTTAATCACCATTGGATTTTTGATCCAACGGTGCTCTGATTTACAGAGCACAATCTTTCTTGTTTAGAAAGATTTGAGGAGTATTTCCTCAACAGAGTTTTATTATAAATTTTGATGATTTGTCATCTTCGTTGGATCTTTGATCCAATGGTGGAGAACATTTAGTTCTGGCACCAGCGCTCTCGTGCTTTGCACGTGATGTGCTATCACAGAGTCTTTGACTCTTAACGCTTGGCGCTCGGCGCTCTCATGCTTTGCACGTGATACGCTGCTTCAGAGTCTTTGACTCTTTAGTGCTTGCACTTTTGGCGCTCAGCGCTCTTATGCTTTGCACGTGAGGCACTGCCTCAGTTCAAATTTTGAATTTTGAATAGAACTTTGCTCTCAATTGAGGCCAAATTTTGAGGACTCTCCCCCTTTTATAAGGAATAGCTCTTGGCTGAAAATTTTGGTGGGAACAGGAAAGAACTTGACTAGCACTTATGATATGTTGTTAAGGTCATGAGTGCTAGGGGTAAAAACCATATCGGGAGTTTCAAGAGTTGAATTTTGCAATGAGATTTCATACCTTCTATGTGATAGTAGGATCCCGATCCCACCGTGAGAAAGAGTTGCTCCCAGGAGTGTTTTGTGCTTTATAATTAGCTAACCTATTAGGTGTCTAGAAAGGTGTCAACGGGGCTACACCTCTGAGAAAACGAGGTTTATTTTAATTAGGTCCGTGCGAATGCACGGGAAACCTCCCTCAAAATACCGACACTGGCCTGGCTGAACAGTTAGCGAAGTTGTAGAATGTAATTAATCCTGGCTAGTTTTTGTTGGGTTAGCCTAGCACCTCATGAAGGGTTTGGAAGCATCACATGAACCAAAGGTGGAGTCTTTAGGGTGCTAAGTTAACAAGTATCGGATCGTTCCTAGAAAAATTAGGGTTTCTAAATTTTCACATCACCATATGAAAGAAAGGCTAGGGTTTTGAGAGTACAACCTTTGCAGCTCCCTACGCTAGACTCCTCGGCTACTTGGGGTTTGAAAAAGCTCCGCTTTAACTCCTCGAGGTCACCGATGATCCACCCGGAGTCCGCTTTGTCCAAGCTTGCAACTTTATCCGATCAAGTGAACGAAATAAAGCGAACACTCTAAACAAGTTGGCTAAACTTGTGTAGAATAATGTTGTGGTTCTTATTCTCACTTCAAAATCCAATCTTGATGAGTATATTGCTCACTACAAAAAAACTAGAGAGCAAAATGAGAGAGGAAGAAGAAGATGATGGCAATTTTAGAAGAAGATTAGTTTAACTCCTGGAAAGAAAAATAGAAAATATATCAATATATATTTTTTATCTCTCATCTCAAACCATGGTTGAATCATTATTGTACTTGAGTTAAAAACTAAAAGGAAGAGTAAACCATGGTTAAATGGTAGGTGAGAAAGGTTAGGTCAAGAAGAGTGTAGAAACAATCCAAAACTAACCCTTTTCTTTTTCCTTTTTGTTTTTAGCTTAAATACAATAATATTCCAAATAAAAAACCCATGGTGTGAGTCTTATATTGCCACCATTTTCTTTGTATAAGCAACCATAATTGATGATGTATGTATGTATGTATGTATGTATGTATGCACATCCATATGTGCATGAATCTATAAAGAAAGTATACATGCATGCATACATCCATCATACTCAAGAAAGGATTTCAAGCGAGAAGCTAATGGTTAAATGATAAATCAACGCTTGATTTATCAATCCGGCCATATCACATATGACCCCTACCAAAAGCGAGCCGCCCGATCAATATACGGTATCCTATACGCGCATTTTAATCGGGTCCATGCGCATATCGCATACGCGCACCACAACGTTTCGCCTGGACCAGGAAACTCCTTTGTGGGACTCTGAGACTCGTCAATACGCCGGTAGTGGGTGATGATCATATCAAGCACCCCCAAGCCGCAAGCGGTCAGCTAAACGTAACGGCCACCTGGGTATTGAACGATCAGAAGAGAACAAGCGAACCTGCTACAACTCCCGTCGAGCCAACCGGCAACACTTCCCATACAGTCCGGTCTCCTCGTCTGATATGTGGCATATCAAGTCTAGGGGTGGTAAACGTCAGACCCCAATAACCGATAAGTCGTGCCGATGTGAGGCTCATAACGGGTCGAGAAACTACTGGTAACACTTACCAGCAAATCTCTGAATCAGCCCTGGCCAGGGACTTCCCTGTTACGGCCAATCGAGCACAGCGCAACATCAACCCCCAATACCGGGAGAGACGAAACCCTTCCTATCGCTCATTGCCTCCATGTGACTCGGGACTGTACCCAAAAACCACCATTTTGCATGCCCTCATGGATGTGGTAAGGTGGAAATCAAAGCACAGTGGGAATCACACAAGACTCTATGACGATCTCGGGTCTACAGACTAACCTGCACAAGTGTCACCTGAGAACTGCCATCTGACGTGAGGTATAATACCATCTGGGAGTTCTCGGCGAGTCCGTCCAGTGTACCCAGTCTCCACTAAGCACCCGTATACCCTCTCTGATGTCAAACGCCAATGGATATGGGATCATCCATCGCCCATCTCATGGGTCGAGAAGCGTATACGCTAGTCTACACTGGTATATCGATGCCCCGTCTCGATATACCTACGACTAGGTACTTTGAAGGATGTACTTATAGACTACCATGTCCCCACTAGTATGATCTGCATCATAGTCCAGGTAGTCAAGTACACATCCTAAGGGCTTTACCAACATGTAACTATAAGACAGTTTAAAGAGACAAGTATACATGTTAAGATAAAGAGCAACCAGATAGCATACTATCATATCGAGCAAGAAAGTCATCTCTATATATGTCCAAGCATCCAATATAATATACATCATCTGTACAATACTGGCCCCTAGGGCATACATACAACTAACAATCTCCCACTTGCACTAGGGCCAGCTGCTGTAGTATCGCATACCGAGCATCCCGAAGAGTCTCTCATACTGTATCTGGGGAATGGCCTTCGTGAGTGGATCCGCTGTGTTTTTCTTCGTGTCAACCCTCCTGACCTCGATTTCCCGGCGATCAACTATCTCCCGGATCAGGTGATACCGCCTCAGAATATGCCTGGATCGCTGATGGGACCTGGGTTCCTTGGCCAAAGCCACCGCTCCATTGTTATCGCAATACAAAGGTATTGGATGCTCAATGGATGGAACCACTCCAACTTCAGTAATGAACTTCTTGATCCAGACAGCCTCTTTGGCAGCATCGTTGGCAGCGTTGTATTCAGCCTCCATCGTTGAGTCTGCCACGGTTTCCTGCTTTAAACTCTTCCAGCTAACCGCCCCTCCGTAAAGGGTAAAGACAAATCCCGATTGCGACTTAGAGTCGTCCTTATCACTCTGGAAGCTCGATTCGGTAAAGGACTCCACTTGGAGTTCTCCTTACCATACACCAAGAGCATCTCTTTAGTCCTTCGTAAGTACTTGAGAATGCTCTTCACAGCTGTCCAGTGACTCTCTCCAGGATCAGCTTGATACCTGCTCACTACACTTAGTGAGTATGCTACATCGGGTCTGGTACATAGCATTGCATACATGATAGAGCCTACAGCCGAAGTATAGGGTATCCCTTGCATGTGAGCTCTCTCCAAATCAGTCTTGGGAGACATCTCTTTGGAGAGAGTGACTCCAGAGATCGTGGGTAAGTTCCCACGCTTGGATTCTTCCATACTAAACCTCTTTAGTATGGTGTCAATGTACCTGGATTGGGACAATCCCAATATCCGTTTGGATCTATCTCTATAGATCCTAATTCCTAATATGCAGGAGGCATCGCCAAGATCTTTCATTGAGAATCTTTGTGATAAGAAGAGCTTGACCGATTGCAGCATAGGAATGTCATTTCCTATCAAGAGTATGTCGTCCACGTACAATACAAGGAAGACAACCTTACTCTCTGCCACCTTTTTGTAGATACAAGGTTCATCTGGGTTTTTGACGAAATCAAACTCTTTGATAATGACGTCAAAGCAGATGTTCCAACTCCGCGATGCTTGCTTTAATCCAAAAATGGATTTAAGCAGCTTGCACACCTTCCCGCTGCTCCCACTATCTACAAAGCCCTCTGGCTGAGTCATGTACACGCACTCTTCTAAATCACCGTTTAGAAAGGCGGCCTTAACATCCATTTGCCATATTTCGTAATCATGATATGCAGCGATGGCAAGCATGATCCGGATGGATTTAAGCATAGCCACTGGAGAAAAGGTTTCGTCATAGTCTATACCTGGTCTTTGACGAAAACCCTTTGCAACAAGTCTAGCTTTGAAAGTCTCCACTTTCCCATCCACACCAAGTTTTTTTCTTGAAGATCCACTTGCTCCTAATGGATTTTACCCCTTCAGGAGCATCTTCCAAAATCCATACATTGTTGGTGTACATGGATTCCATCTCGGACCGCATAGCATCTAGCCATTTCACTGAGTTCCTACTCGTGATGGCCTGCTCGAATGGGTCATCATCCTCCATGATGCAATCTTCGCTGCCACCATCCATGAGAAAATCGTAGTATCTCTCAGGTTGGCGAGGAACCCTACTAGATCGGCGGAGAGGCTGAGGTTCGTTGGGTGCTACTGAATCCTCTGGTTCCACTAATTCTTCAGTTTGAGTTTGTGTAGCCGGAATTTCTTCCAGTTCTACCTTATTGCCACTAATTTCTTTTGCAAGAAATTCCTTTTCCAAAAAGGTGGCATGTTGAGCAACAAACACTTTTTGCTCCTCACTATGGTAGAAAAAATACCCATATGAGTTCTTTGGATATCCTACAAACTTGCAAAGAACTGACCGTGCCTCGAGCTTGTCCGGATTTTGTCTTTTGACATAGGCTGGACAACCCCATATCTTAACTCGTTTAAGATATGGCCTCTTCCCACTCCATATCTCATATGGTGTGGTAGGTACAGATTTAGATGGAACTTGATTCAATAGGTATGCTGCTGTCTTCAGCGCATATCCCCAGAAGGAAATAGGTAACTCAGCTGCACTCATCATAGAGCGCACTATGTCTAATAGAGTGCGATTTCTCCGCTCCGATACACCGTTGTGCTGTGGTGTATAAGGAGGAGTAAGCTGAGAGAGAATCCCATTCTCTTTTAGGAAGTCCAGGAATTCATTGCTCAAGTATTCACCTCCTCGATCAGATCGAAGGATTTCAATACTTTTTCCGGTTTGGTTCTCGACTTCTTGTTTATATTCTTTAAATTTCTCAAAAGCTTCTGATTTGTGTTTCATCAGGAACACATATCCGAATCTAGAGAGATCGTCAGTGAATGTAATGAAGTACGAAGAACCATCCCTGGCATGTGTAGACATGGGACCGCATACATCACTATGTATCAGTCCCAAGATTTCGGTAACTCTTTCTCCGTGTCCCGTAAACAGAGTTTTGGTCATCTTGCCTTTGAGACATGACTGGCAAGTGTCATAAGATGAAAATTCGAACGGTTTCAAATATCCATCTTTATGCAACTTAGCAAGTCGTGTCGCATTGATGTGACCTAATCTACAATGCCACAAGAAGGATTCGTTCAAATCTGAACTCTTCTTCTTGTGTGTGTTTGTTATACTCAGAACTGTTGATTGATTTAGAACATAAATGCCATTGCACAACGTGCCTGATCCAACCAACTTTTGGTTACGGAAAATGTTCATAACATTATCCTGTAATACAAAATTATATCCCTCTTTACTCAACAAAGAAACCGATATAATGTTGCATATCAGGTTAGGCATGTAATAGCATTCGTTCAGAACCAATGTATTACCAGTTGGTAATGCAAAGTGATATTCCCCGACAGTCTTAGCTGCAAAAATTGCACCATTTCCAACTCTTATGTCTTTATCACCTTCTCCAAGTTCTCTACATTTCCTAAGCCCATATAACTGATTACATATATGGGATCCTGACCCGGTATCTAATATCCAGGACGTAGGGCAAATGGAGAAACAGTTCTCTATAACGAACACACCCGAAGAAAATGCATCATCATGTACTTTCTTCATTCGGGTGGCATGGGAATCCTGGTATTCCCCTATGTCCTGTTCATTCCTATAACTCTTATAAGAAAGAACGGAACCAACGTTCCCCAGCACAGTATAACATGCGGGTTCGGTCAATACATCCATATTATTATCTTGATTAGGGCATGACATGGTCGCTACCTGGAGAGAGAAAGAAGAAAACACTTTAGCGTATGCTCTTGCAAGATCAGATTGGTTATTATCTTATCTAATCAGGATGGCTCCCACTGGTTTTTATCAAATCTTCCTTCAAACCCTAAAAGGAAAGACTAGTCGGGATTAATTACACCCTACAACTTCGCCGATCTTTCAGCCAGGCCAGTGTCGGTACTTTGAGGGAGGTTCCCCGTGCTTTCGCACGGACCTAATTAAAGTAAACCTCGTTTTCCCAGAGGCGTAACCCCGTTGACACCTTTCTAGACACCTACTTGATCGGCTAATTGTACTGTGTAAAACTCTCCCAGGAGTAACTCTTACTCGCAGTGGGTATCGGGATCCAACTATCTCATAGAAGGTATGCAATCTCATTGCAAATTTCAACACTTGAAATTCCCGATAATATTTTGCCCCAAACGATCTATGACCTTGAAAAGGTCAACAAACCATAGACCGTAAGTCAAGTTCAACCCATCACTTCTTGATTGAATTAAACCCACCCGCACGACCCTTGACAAGGTCAATAAGGCCGTACGACTACCCTTATCCAATCTGCATCATATGCATAAGCAGATAAATACTGGTCAGCTACCGCACACTGCGCCTTGACAAGGTCAACAAACGCAGCACGAATACTAAGCAGGACTTATCTGAAATGACGGAGGGTTACGACAGGTTTTTCTGAAAACCTATTGCGTAATGAACTTGATATCGTTGTAGAATCAAATGAAATTTTGAAATGGAGTGTTCTTGAGGCTTTTCTAGTTTTGCTAAAGGGGTCACTCCCGGTGAAGGGATCGTCGGCCCTTTCCTCGTCGAATGAGGTGCGGGATATATCATATATATCACTGTGCAAAGCAGAAACTATAGAAGCAATCAAAAGACAAACCGAGTGTGTAGCATCTGCCAGTTATTGCTAAAGGGGTCACTCCCAGTGAAGGGATCTCGGCCCTTTCCTCATCGAATAAGGTGCAGGGTATATCATATATACCGCTATGCAAAGCAAAACTGTAGCTACCCTTTTATTTGAAATTTTGATTCTACAACATCTTTTAGGTTTCTTTTCTTTCATTAATCACATTAATGAAGTCCCATCATTTAAGTCACCTAAACATCACAGATAAATACGACGTACACTTATGCCATCAGCATTCGCCTCGATGTCCCCTCGTGCACCGTTAGGTTAGGTAACTAACGGCAGAGCAGGGCAGGGCTGGTGCGTATGTAAAACATAAGTAACGCCTATATAATATATCATATATATTATATACTGTATCCATTAGAACATATCAAATGATCACATCACAGATATCGCAGCAGAAATATAGATATAATGTGGGATATACTAAGACGTCCGTATTTAGTATTTAGCCAAAATAGAAAATACGGATTCCACAATCGCGATGAATAGCCAAGCCCACACCCCGGACCCCTACGAGAGAGGCAAGCGACCCTACCAATTCTGGAGTTTAGGAGACCCGGTCTCGACTCCTCGAGATGGCCTCCCACTGAACCCCAGAACCCGGTCACCCGTGCTCCCCTCCTTGGGTCCATCCTAATGCGGAAAAGTAAATAATATACAACACAGATGGCATCGACCTCAACCCGGAAGTGCCCCAAATAAAAGAATATTATATTACATTTGAATTTACATGAATGAAAATATAAAACTCTCATCTCACATAAAACCCCCCGGCTATTCAATCGCGACAATCCTGCACATCATATCTCAGCAACACATAATATCCCATATCATCAACGTAAGTAAGTATGCATACACCGATTGTCGTCGACGTATAGCAACGACAATCGGCAATACCACTACATACTACACTTACGGTCACAGAAAAGAAAGTGTAAAACTGTAATATCTGGAATCCACATTCTCTTTAGACATCGTAAATGCGAAGTATCACATATCTCGTATTTCATGTCTTATAATGTGAATTCCACACATTGCATTACATTCCAGATAATTAGACAGTATTAAAGTTTTCGAACGAACGATCAAATACCCAAGATTCACTAAAGCTCAACACTTGAGCGGAGTTAAAAAACCCGGAGTATGACACAGTAGTAGCGGTCCAGCCGTAGAAGGGTCAAGCCAACGCCTCACATGTGGCACGCCGTACTGCCCCAAACCCTAAGGTTCAAAGGGTAGTTCAAGACGGTCACATAATCGAGTTAAGGTTTGTTTTCTTCTAGAGGGACCACCACAAAACTTGCACGTATCTCCAAAATATTTAAACCCCGTGAAAAGTGAGCAAATGATACTCGTTCAAACACTTCAATACTTTCTAATTTACCCGGAAAAGCAACGAAATGAAAATTCCGATTGAATCTACGGGTCCAAAACCATCTCCAGAAAATACAGTGCTATATTCAGATTAAACATACTTAAAACACTGTACAAGCAGTTCTAAGAATTACAGTAGAAATTTTATGCAATGATGCCTCTTTACGGTCGCGGAACCGCGGCCTAAGCTAGGAATTGCCACGGTTCCGCTGCGGTTTATGCTGTTTAGGTCATCGAATTTCACTGTGTTTCATAGTTTTTCCTGCTGTGTTTTTTTAAGTATTTTTAATTCTGAAAAAAGTCAATTTTTAAAAAATGTCCAGAGAGCACTCAAAATGCGTATTTTCCGGTTCGATCGGAGTTTTAACTTCGTTAAAGTGTCGCCTAATGTTCTAGGTCGGCTCTGATACCAATGTTGGGTTAGCCTAGCACCTCATGAAGGGTTTGGAAGCATCACATGAACCAAAGGAGGAGTCTTTAGGGTGCTAAGTTAACAAGCATCGGATCGTTCCTAGAAAAATTAGGGTTTCTAAATTTTTCACAACACCATATGAAAGAAAGGCTAGGGTTTTGAGAGTACAACCTTTGTAGCTCCCTACGCTAGACTCCTCGGCTACTTGGGGTTTGAAAAAGCTCCGCTTTAACTCCTCGAGGTCACCGATGATCCACCCGGAGTCCGCTTTGTCCAAGCTTGCAACTTTATCCGATCAAGTGAACGAAATGAAGCTAACACTCTAAACAAGTTGGCTAAACTTGTGTAGAATGATGTTGTGGTTCTTATTCTCACTTCAAAATCCAATCTTGATGAGTATATTTCTCACTACAAAAAAACTAGAGAGCAAAATGAGAGAGGAAGAAGAAGATGATGGCAATTTTAGAAGAAGATTAGTTTAACTCTTGGAAAGAAAAATAGAAAATATATCAATATATATTTTTTATCTTTCATCTCAAAGCATGGTTGAATCATTATTGTACTTGAGTTAAAAACTAAAAGGAAGAGTAAACCATGGTTAAATGGTGGGTGAGAAAGGTAAGGTCAAGAAGAGTTTAGAAACAATCCAAAACTAACCCTTTTCTTTTTCCTTTTGTTTTTAGCTTAAATACAATAATATTCCAAATAAAAAACCCATGGTGTGAGTCTTATATTGCCACCATTTTCTTTGTATAAGCAACCATAATTGATGATGTATGTATGTATGTATGTATGCACATCCATATGTGCATGAATCTATAAAGAAAGTATACATGCATGCATACATCCATCATACTCAAGAAAGGATTTCAAGTGAGAAGCTAATGGTTAAATGATAAATCAACACTTGATTTATCAATCCGGCCATATCACATATGACCCCTACCAAAAGCGAGTCGCCCGATCAATATACGGTATCCTATACGCGCATTTTAATCGGGTCCATGCGCATATCGCATACGCGCACCACAACGTTTCGCCTGGACCAGGAAACTCCTTTGTGGGACTCTGAGACTCGTCAATACGCCGGCAGTGGGTGATGATCATATCAAGCACCCTCAAGCCGTAAGCGGTCAGCTAAACGTAACGGCCACCCGGGTATTGAACGATCAGAAGAGAACAAGCGAACCTGCTACAACTCCCGTCGAGCCAACTGGCAACACTTCCCGTACAGTCCGGTCTCCTCGTCTGATATGTCGCATATCAAGTCTAGGGGTAGTAAACGTCAGACCCCAATAACCGATAAGTCGTGCCGATGTGAGGCTCATAACGGGTCGAGAAACTACTGGTAACACTTACCAGCAAATCTCTGAATCAGCCCTAGCCAGGGACTTCCCTGTTACGGCCAATCGAGCATAGCGCAACATCAACCCCCAATACCGGGAGAGACGAAACCCCTCCTATCGCTCATTGCCTCCATGTGACTCGGGACTGTACCCAAAAACCACCGTTTTGCACGCCCTCATGGACGTGGTAAGGTGGAAATCAAAGCACAGTGGGAATCACACAAGACTCTATGACGATCTCGGGTCTACAGACTAACCTGCACAAGTGTCACCTGAGAACTGTCATCTGACGTGAGGTATAATACCATGTGGGAGTTCTCGGCGAGTCCGTCCAGTGTACCCAGTCTCCACTAAGCACCCGTATACCCTCTCTGATGTCAAACACCAATGGATATGGGATCATCCATCGCCCATCTCATGGGTCGAGAATCGTATACGCTAGTCTACACTGGTATATCGATGCCCCGTCTCGATATACCTACGACTAGGGACTTTGAAGGATGTACTTATGGACTACCATGTCCCCACTAGTATGATCTGCATCATAGTCCAGGTAGTCAAGTACACATCCTAAGGGCTTTACCAACATGTAACTATAAGACAGTTTAAAGAGACAAGTATACATGTTAAGATAAAGAGCAACCATATAGCATACTATCATATCGAGCAAGAAAGTCATCTCTATATATGTCCAAGCATCCAATATAATATACATCATCTGTACAAAACTGGCCTCTAGGGCATACATACAACTAACAGTTTTATTTTTATGGTTTGAAGGAAATTTTGATAAAAGCAGTGGGAGACAACGATTAGACAAGATAATAATCAATCTGATCTTTGCAAGAGCTTTCGTTGAGTGTATTCTTTTCTCTCTCTTAATTGCAAATACCAATGACAGGCCTTAAGCTTTTACTAGATAAAAACAAGATGACCGGACCAAACTATAAAGACTGGCTGAGGAACATTAACAATGCTCTCACATATAATAAGGTATCATATGTCCTCACTGCCAAAACCCCGCCTAGCCCAGGACCTGAATCTTCTACTGTGGATAAGGAGATCCGCAAAACGTAGAATATTGACTGTTCTACTGCCAAATGCCTCGCGCTTGCATCGATGGACAATACACATCAAAAGTAACACGAGCACATGGATGTATAATCCATCTTTCTCCATACAAAAGATATGTATGGAGAGCAATCTCGGACCTTGAGATACGAAACATCTCGAAAGTTGTTTCAGATGCGGATGGCTCCTGGCACACCAGTAGGCAATCACGTTTTGAAAATGATAGCTCTTATAGAAGAGCTTGAGGACCTCGGATGGACAATGGATAATGAACAGTATACTGATATGTTCTACAGTATCTTCCCTCTGCCTTTGCTCCATTCATAGTGAACTTTAACATGCATGACATTGAGAAGTCACTACCCGAACTTCTCAATATGTTGAGAAGTGCGGAGAGCACGCTTAAGGCGAAGTCTCCTTCTCTTCTTGTTGGACAATCTTCCTCTTCCATCCCAAAAGCTAAGGCCAGGGAAAAGAATAAGAAGAAATCCACCAAACCGAGAGGTGGAATCAAGAAGGTGAAGGGGAAAAACAAATCCAAAGCTGCGGAGTCAGGGAAAAAAGAATGTTTTCATTGCAAGAAGACGGGGCACTGGAAGCGGAACTGTACGGAATACCTTGAACTCAAAAAAAAGAAGCATGGTGCTACTTCAGCTTCAGGTGTGTTCGTAACTGAAAACTGTTTCTCTATTAACTCTGCTTCCTGGGTATTGGATACCAAATCAGGTTCTCATATCTGCAATTATGTGCAGGGTCATACTCTCCGAGTTGGAAATGGTTCCAATGTACATGCAGTTTCAGTGGGAGAGTATCACCTTAGGTTGCCGTCGGGTTGTATATTGGTTTTGAACCCATGTTATTTTGTACCAAGCATTCTTTGTAATATTATATCCGTTTCTTTGTTAGACAATGAAGGATATCATTTTTTATCAGCACAATATTATGAACATTAAACTTAATCAAGAGTTGATTGGTTGTGGTACACTTAATAACGGGATATACATCCTTAATCAACACACAGTTTTCAACATACAACACACAAATAAAAGAAAATTTTCAAATATAAATGAAGATTTTCTTTGGAATTGTAGACTTGGTCATATTAAGGAAACAAGACTAAACAAGCTTCATAAAGATGGATATTTAAATCTTTTTGAGTATAAATTTTATGCGACTTGTCAGTCTTGTATCAAAGGGAAAATGACCAAAACTCCGTTTACTGGACACGGAGAAAGAGTTACAGAGCTCTTGGGCCTCATACATAGTGATGTATATGGGCCAATGTCTACACATGCGAGAGGCAGTTTTTCATACTTTATAACTTTTACTGATGATTTTCGCAAGATTCAGTCATGTGTTTTTGTTAAAGCATAAGTCTGAAGTTTTTGAGAAATTCAAGGAGTACAAACTTGAAGTAGAAAAACAAACTGAATTGAGCATCAAAATACTTCGATCAGATCAAGGTGGAGAGTATCTTAGTACAGAGTTTTCGAACTTCCTAAAAAAGAATGGGTATCTCTCTCAGCTCACTCCCCCTTACACACCACAGCACAACGGTGTGTTAGAGCGGGGGAATCGTACCCTATTAGATATGGTATGATCTATGATGAGTGATGCTAAGTTACCTCTCTCCTTTTGGGGACATGCATTGGAGACTGCAGCTTTTCTGTTGAACAAAGTTCCAACCAAGACCGTGTCTACCACTCCATATGAGATATGGTATGGGAAGAGACCATCTCTTAAACGAGTTAAGATTTGGGGTTGTCCGGTTTTTTTCAAAAAGCAAAATCTAGACAGACTCAAGACACGATCGGTCAAATGTACATTTGTGGGATATCCGAAACATTCGTTTGGGTATCTTTTCTACCTCAAGGAGGAACAAAAGGTGTTTGTTTCTCAGTATACCACATTTTTAGAAAACGAGATTTTTCTAAATGATACTGATGGCAATGTGGTAGATCTAGAAGAGGTTCTAGAGACACAAGTTACAAATGACGACTTGGTTGAACCTGATATTGCAACAGAACCTTATGAATCTCAGCCACTCTATAGATCTGGTAGGACTTTTCTCCCACCAGAGAGATACTACGGTTTTCTCATTGATGGTGATAGAGAAGGTTGCATCATGGATGATGATGACCCTGCCAATTTTCAGCAAGCTATCACGAGTGGTGACTCTGTGAAGTGGCTGGATGCCATGATATCCGAAATGGAGTCTGTGTACATCAACAATGTATGGACTTTGGAGGTTGTACCCTCTGGGGTAAAACCCGTAGGGTGCAAATGGATCTTTAAAAGAACGATCGGTGTAGATGGGCAGGTGGAGACCTACAAGGCAAGGTTGGTAGCGAAAGGTTTTCGTCAAAGATGTAACATTTCAGAAAAATAAAATATTATTTTGGGGAATTTTTATAATTAAATAATAAATATTATGAATATTTTAATAATGCGGTATAATTAAATACCGATAAAGTGGAAAATATTTGGAAAATTATAGGAATTTCTGAAATGAGGTGTTTTATGTGATTTAGGCAAATTATGAATTTTTATAATTAATTATATACTATTTTAATGCTAATCGCGATTAAATATCGCTAATCTTGCCTTAATCCGGTTTTGTGCACATGACATGCACCATGTCATATTTTAGCACTTGTTACATTTTCCTACATGGCTTTTCTTTGTTTTGGCTTGGTTTTAGAGAAGAGAAAAGAAAAGAAAAGGAAAAGAAAACAAAAGAAAATGAAAAGATTAAAATAGTGAGGTATGGGCAAGATAGAGAGAGGGTGAGGGGTCAACCATAGTCTTGGCTGATTATCTCTTCATTATTTTCTTCATTTTTCCTTCCCCTTCCTCTCCCATAGCAGCACTCCCTCCTTTCTCCTCAAACACCCCTCACTTCACCATCCAAACCAACTCAAAACATCATCCCCACTTCATTAAAAACATGCACAAGCTCACTAGATGCACTTTGGACCAAGAAAAATCGGATTTTGAGCACTTGGGGCAACTCAAGAATATTCTTGAGTTGTCAGATGTGGTAATTTCTCCACTATTAGACTAGTATTTCATTTGCTTTAGTATCCTTGCGTGTTTAGAAGTGTTTAAATGCGGTTTAGCGAACTTTGAAAATCCCTAGTTAGGGTTTTGATGAAATCTTGAGTAGTGAGGTGAAATTGAGGCTTAATAGTGACCTTAAACCCCTGTAGGGATTGTATATTGGACTAAACCTGAGAGTAAACCCCCATTTCATGAACCTAGAAACCCTGATATCGGGAAATTGTGGATTTTGTGATGGTATATAGATATCTGCTAACACCCGGGGACCCTAGGAATTATTTAGCAAACACAGTGATACATGCAGGTGACCTAGAAGATACCCTGAAGACCAGAGCCCCGAACACCCTACCCAGGCCATAGATTTAAGCATTTGGGCCACAAATTTCGGCCTTAGTACTCCAAAATTGGTTCGTGTTTGGTTCATGTCTCCATCTCCTGTAAATTAGATCCTCCACATATGCAGAATTGGCTAATTTCACCTAGGGTAAAATCTGGAAGTGTTTTACTAAGTTTCTGAATTCTTTTTGCGGCTTTTAATGAATTGGAAATTGGTATTTGTGTTTTATCTCGGTCGATTCACGTTTATACGTCAATCGTCGAGAGTTGTTGGTTATTCGTGCGTGCTTAGACCATAGGTTTTAACCTATGTACGTTTCGTGTATCGTTTTTGGTTTTCGTTCGCGATTTCAGTTTACGAAACTATGTATGATATGTAGGTATCCCCACGTGGATTTTGAGACGACGAGGAGAGCGTAGTGTCATCGACTCCAGCAAGCGAGGATCAGGTGAGTAGATATATATATCTATGAGGGAAGTCGGGTGGATGGCGTATAGCACCCCAACAGTTCGTAATATAGAACGCGGATGCGTTATGTTATATATAGATATATACTTATATGGTATTATAAGATGTGTATACTTAGCTAGAATTGCTTTAGAAGACTTTGGTTGATAGTGTCGTAGTTAGTTTCTTAGTTGTGAACCCTAGAATAAGATTACACCCGCGCGCACACACTTGCATGCATTTTATTTATTTGTGCGTATATGGGGATATGTGTATATATATACACACATGGGTATGGGACTGTGTGTGTGTGTGTATAAATACACACACACACACACACACACACGTATACATATACATGGATTATAGGGATAGTACATGGTATTTAGAGATGAGTCGATGAGGTTGGGCATGATGCCATGAGATCGGTGATGTGATTTGGTTCGTATACTGAGATACGACATGTTATTATAGCGGATCCTTAGGCGATGTATTGATACACACACACACACACACACACACACATATATGGTATCAGAATTGTACTAGACTTAGATCAGTACCTCCAGTTCACGATATGTGATGATAAGGATACCAGTTGAATAATGAGATAAATGTGATATTGACCTTTACCCAAATTTAGGATGCCGTACGATGGATTTACCGTATGAGCTATATTGATGATAGATTCGCACTCTTGACTCGAGGATGTCATATGATACATACATACATACATACATATATATATATATATATTGTATCATACGCGATACTATTGAGGCGAGATCACCGACTATTATATATATATATATATATATATATATATATAGATCGACTCAGATTTAGGTGGATTTCCTTACCTTTTCGATTAGTCTGTTAGTTTAGTCCTGTAGTTTATTTGTAGATGTTAGACTAGACTCGAGTCATACCTATTTCAAAACTAACGAATCGTGAGTATTTTAAAGACAGACCAAGGGATACTACGGATATTTCAAAAGATGTACTTTTTCATAAAAACACTGTAGCCCTATTTTCTAAACACCACGATTCGTGCAATTTCAGATACCAAAAACTGTATGACTCGTATATGGGAATGTATATTTCTTTATTGCTGCATTATTATTCATTTACTATTTATTCTTCTGCTCGCATTGCATTGCATGCTTATATGTATTTTCGTTAGAAATGATGAAACCTGTTGTTAGGACACCAACACCATTACCGATGACGCGTATGCTCCACGTACACTCGCTTGCCGGCTCACACACATCTTCATCAGTAATTGCTATGCCACGTACACTTAGAGAATATTATTTCATCGACATAGCTTACTAGCTGATAGTTCCTATATGTTATTGTTTCATATGTTAGTTTATTATTGCATTCATTGCTTGATATTCATGCATATTTTTATATTTATTAGTCATGCAATATTATAAGGGCCAGTCCGGATTGCCTGAGCTCAGTATTCATTATTATTGACTTTTCATTTTGGATTTCGGATTTTCCATGAGATTTCTGGATTTGGAGAAACCGCAAGATTTAATAACTCAATTATCATTTTAAAAGATAAAAGTGCGGTTTTCTCATGTTATGATTGTGATATGTCCACCATGAGTTTTCTTAGCTCTTGAGCGATATCATACACCCGATTAGAGGAGGAGAAGAATCGTCTGTGGGTGCATGGTGGACCCGGTGTGGTACCCCGGGGCAAAAAGATCGCACAGGATGGCGTTTGAGCCTGTGACAGGGGAGCATCGCTGGCCGGTGATTTTATTGAGATTTATGATACAGGTTAGTCTGGATAGCCGGAGCCTGAGATATTGCGATTTGATGATACAGGCCAGTCCAGATAGCCGGAGCCTGAGATATTGAGATATTGGGATATTGAGATATATATTTTGTGTCGATACTTGACACTGATTTTCTGATGATTTCATTGATGATACTTAAATGTTTATACATAAATCTCACTATATTAAGAAAACGATTTTCTCATTCATGATATCTTCTATTTTCATTATACCGCATTCATACCTCATATTTATGATATGTTGTTACCTGAGGCACTGACACGAGCACTTGGTATTACACTTATATATAGATGTTTACCCTTGCCACCTTATCATTTTTCAGACTTTATCATATTGAGAATATATATATTATTGATCGTATTGACCTAGGATTGAGTCATACATACGATTTCTTCTCTGTGATGTTTTCTACTTACGAGTTGGCAACTCACCCCCGCTGTGCCCCAGTTCTTGCAGATTTTGCCGTACAAGTTTCATTGCGGCTTTCTGGCACACTGCTTCCATTCCGGGTGATTACTTTGGTAGGTGGGTTCACTCCCATCGTGACCCCTATAGTACCTTGTATTTTATTTACATTGTTATATCTAGTAACTCCATTAACCAGACTTGTATATTTATAACCTTAGAAGACCAATTGTATATTCTTTCGACCTTAGAGTCGCGCGTTGTTTTATTATGGGTTTTCTTGATGATTTTGAGTTTCCTTTTGAGTTTTGATCCTCGCATTTCGGTGTTGTATATTATATTGCTTGCGTGGTTGTGAACGTCAATTAACGAAGAGCTATCGCCCGCTTGGAGATGCCTTTATTCATATTATGCATGTTGTACCCTTTTGGGGCCAGTATTTACAAAGGAAACTCTGCCGAAATTTCAGAAAAGACTTGAGATTTAAAAATTCATATTCGGCTTATGTTATTAAAACCACTTGCTTTAAAATAGTTTTCTTCACTTCTATTTAAAATGGTTTAAATTTCTGGGATTTTTGGCTTACTTGAATTAGATGGGGTCTTATAGACTTCATATGATTCAAGTGCCAGTCACGTGGCATTTTGGGTTATGACAAAAGACCAGGACTGGACTATGACGAGACTTTCTCTCTGGTAGCCATGCTTAAATCCATTCGGATCCTAGTTGCTTTTGCTGCTCACTACAACTATGAAATCTGGCAGATGGACGTTAAAACCGCATTTCTAAATGGTGATTTAGAAGAATGTGTTTATATGGATCAGCCAGAGGGCTTCATTGACAGTGGGAGCAGCGGTTAAGAATGTAGGTTGCTTAAATCCATTTATGAATTAAAGCAGGCATCAAGGAGTTGGAACATCTGTTTTGATGATGTTATCAAAGAGTTTGATTTCGTCAAAAATCCAGATGAACCTTGTGTTTATAAGAAGACTGTAGGGAGAACTGTCGCATTCCTCGTATTGTACGTGGATAAAATTTTTCTGATAGGAAATAACATTCCTATGCTACAGTCGGTTAAATCATTCTTATCATAAAGGTTCTCCATGAAGGACCTGAGTGATGCCACATACATATTGGGCATACGGATCTATAGGGATAGATCCAAACGGTTATTGGGAATGTCCCAAACCAAGCATATCAATACCATCCTAAAGAGATTTAGTATGGAAGACTCCAAGCAGGATACCTTACCTGCTTGCCATGAAGTCACTCTCTCCAAGGAATTTTGCCCAAAGTCTGATGAAGAGAGAGCCCGCATGAGCATTATTTCCTACGCTTCAGCCGTAGGATCAATAATGTATGTGATGTTGTGTACACGCCCTGATGTAGCTTATGCACTCGGTGTAGTAAGCAGGTATCAACCAAACCCAGGTGAGAATCACTGGACTGCTGTGAAGAACATTCTTAAGTACTTGCGAAGGACTAAAGAATTATTCTTGGTGTATGGTAACGGGGATCTCCAAATGGAGGCCTTTACCGATTCGAGCTTCCAGAGTGATAAGGATGACAGAAAGTCTATCACAGGGTTTGCATTTACCCTCAACGGAGGGACGGTGAGTTGGAAGGGTTCCAAACAGGATACCGTTGCAGACTCTACGATGGAAGCTGAGTACATTGCTGCAAATGATGCTGCCAAGGAAGCCGTCTGGATGAGAAAGTTCATCTCGGAGCTAGGAGTAGTTCCAACCGTTATTGATCCAATATCATTGTATTGTGACAATAATGGGGCTATGGCGTTGGACAAAGAGCCCAGGTCCCATCAGAAGTCCAGACACATCCTGAGACGATATCATTTGATCCGGGAGATAGTTGATCACCACAAGATCAAGATTAGGAGAGTAGATACAAAGGATAACACTACGGATCCACTCACCAAGGCCCTCCCTCAGCCCCGGCATGAGCGACTTTTTGAGATGTTGGGTATGAGATACGCTAATAATTGGCCTTAGTGCAAGTAGGAGATTGTTGGATATATGTATGCCCTAGAGGCCATTATATGATAGTGTATGTACCGGTATGTGTTTGTGTGTGTGTGTATTCAGAGGCAGTCTTGCTCGACATGATAGTATGCTATCTGGTTACTCTTTATCTTAACATGTTCACTTGATCATGCTTTTACTCATTTGGTACATGTTGATAAAGCCCTTAGGATATTTGCTTGACTACTGGAATTATGATGTGGATCATACTAGTGGGACAAGTGTAGTTTATAAGCATATCCTTGAAATGTTCCTAGTCCTGGGTGTATTGAGATGGGCATCGATATTCCAGAGTAGACTAGCGTATACCATTCTTGTCCTATATGATGGGCGATGGATGATCCCATATCCATTTGGTGTGGTGACACTAAAGATTGTATACAGGTGCTAAGTGAGACTGGGTACACTGAACGGACTCGCCGAGAACTCCTATATGGTATTATATCTATCGTTGGATAGCAGTTCTCAGGTGACACTGGTACAGATTAGTCTGTAGACCCGAGATCCTCATAGAGCCTTGTGCGTCCTCCTACTGTACTTTGATCTCCACCCTACCACGGCTCTACTGAGTCGTGCAAACAGGTGGATTTTGGGTACAGTCCTGAGGCATACGGAGGTAATGAACGATAAGAGTGGTTTCGTCTCACCCGTTATTAGGAGTTGATGTTGTGCCATGCTCGATTGGCTATAACAGAAAGTCCCTGGCCAGGGCTGCTGAGATTTATCGATAAGTGTTATCAGTAGTTTCTCGATCTGTTATAAGCCATACACCGATATGACTTATAGAGTTATTAGGGTCGACGATACCATCCCTAGACTCGATATCCAGCATATCTGACCAAGAGACCAGATTGTACGGTAAGTGTTACCAGTTGACTCGACGGGAGTTTTGACAGGTTTGCATGTTTTTCTTCTGATCGCCCAATACCCTGGTGGCCGTTACGTTTAGCTGATCGCTTGCATCTTGTCGGTGTTTGATATGATCATCACCTACTGCCGACGTATTGACGATTCTTAGAGTCCCACACAGGAGTTTCCTAGCTCAGGCGAAACGATGTGGTGTGCATATGAGATATGCGCGGAAGCTCGATTAAATGCGTGTATATGATATCGTGTTTTAATCGGGCGTTTTCTATTGGTCGGGTTGTATAAGATATGACCGGTTTATTAAATCAAGTGTTGATTTAATATTGACTTTTATCTTATTTATATAAACCTTTTCTATTTGGATGTGTGTGCACGTATGCACATAAACATGTTGATGTGAATGCATACATACATGCATACACGTGTGTCATGGTTGTTGATACACTAGAAGATGGCAATGCAAGTCTCACATGGTATATAAATATCTATGTATATATTTGATATTGAGAAAAAGAAAAATGATTAAATCATGGTTGAATATTCTACTACACTATTCTTTACTTGACCTAAGTTGGACCATGGTTTAATTTCCTTTGTTCTTTAACTCAATGATGAAAATATCTAGATATTTATTGACCATTGTTACTTGAGAGAGTGTCTCTTATATATATTTTCTTTTCTCATTTTATTTAGATTTTTATCCAAAAACAAAAGAGCTCATGCTAGCCATCTTCTTCTTCCTCCTCCTTCAAGCTCTCTAGGGTTTTAAAAGTGAATGAAGTAAAAAGAAAGGAAAGGTTTTTAAGTGATAACACAACCCACATCACCATTCTACTTTATTCTAGCCCACTAGTATAGAATGTTTGCTTCATCTTCTTCCTTGATCAAGTGAAGCTTGGAGCTTGAGCAAAGGGACTTCGGGTGGATCGTCGAGGACTTAGAAGGATTCAAGCATGACGATTCAAACTCTAGAAGACCCAAGGAGTCAAGGAGGGAAGTTTACAAAGTTTGTATTTCTTCTCACTTAGTGTTAAACACTAGATAGTATATGATACTATATGTTGTTACTCTAACTTTCTAGTTCGATTCCTAGATTAGTTTGTTTAGCACCTCCTAAAATTTTAATATGGTATGTGTGATGCTTGCAAAACCCTAGGCAAGGTGCTAAGGAAACCCTACAGGGGATAGATCCAGAAATCGCTGTGCATAAATTGGCGATATATCCGGACATTAAGCCAGTCAAACAAGCACCAAAAAGAATGCGGCTTGAACTTGAGATGAGCATCAATGCCGAAGTCAAAAAGCTAATCGACTCTGGCTTCATCCAAGAAGTTCAATACCCCGACTGGATCGCCAACATTGTCCCAGTGTTGAAGAAAAAATGGGACGGTGCGCATCTGCGTAGACTTTCGGGGCCTCAATAAAGCCTGTCCGAAGGATGACTTTTCCGTACCGATTACCGAGCTGATGATAGATAATATGTCCACTCATGAAGTTTTCTCTTTCATAGACGGATCATCGGGGTACAATAAAATAAAGATGCATCCCGAAGACCAGAAGCATACCGCTTTCCGGACTCCTCTGGGCATATTCCGCTACAAAGTGATGCCTTTCAGTCTGAAGAACGCCTGTGCTACCTATCAGAGGGCCATGACGAAGATTTTCGATGACCTCATATATGAAATCGTCGAATGTTATATTTACGACCTCGTGGTGAAAAGAAAATAGCACGAGGAGCATTGGGAACATCTGAAGATAGTGTTTCAGCGCCTTCGGAAATACAACATGAAGATGAACCCTCTGAAATGCGCGTTCGGAGTTTCCTCAGGCAAATTCCTTGGATTCATCGTACGACATCGAGGCATCAAAATAGATCCATCGAAGGTCAAGGCGATTATGGGAATGCCCACCCCAAGAACTTTAAAACAATTGTGGTCTTCACAAGGGAAGCTCGGGCATATCCGACGGTTCATAGCCAACCTCTCCGGAAAATGTCGTCCCTACAGTTACCTGATGAAGAAGGGAACCCCGTTCGTTTGGGATCATAAATTCCAGAGTGCACTAGACGAAATCAAGCAATACATGCAGAATCCACCGGTACTGACCGCTCTGGTCAAGGGAAAGCCTCTCATTCTATACACAACAGCCCTCGAAGGTTCGTTAGGCGCGTTATGGGCACAGGAGAACGACCAAGGGAAAGAGAGAGCCCTCTACTATTTGAGTCGAGTTCTCCTGGGGGCAGAAAACAACTACTCCCCTATAGAAAAACACTGCCTGGCGTTAATCTTCGCGGTAACGAAGCTTTGGCATTATGCTTTGGCGCATGAGGTCCATCTCATGTCAAAACTGGATTCTCTCAAATATTTGATTTTAAGAGCCATGTTAATGGGACGGCTCGCTAAATGGGCCCTCCTCTTGATGGAATTCTCGATAACATACCGACCTCTCAAGGCAGTGAAAGTCCAGGCCATCGCCGACTTCCTCGCTGAGCATCCGATACCTACCGATTCACCCCTAAATTGTGAATTGCTAGACGAGCACACGTTTGACACTATCGATAGGAAGAGAGGAGAGAGTGATACCCGATGGAAACTCTACTTCGATGGGGCATCTTCCATGAAGAAGCGAAAGCACAACTCCCCCATAATCAAATCTGGGGTAGACCTCATCTTCGTGACTCTACAACGAGGGATAATTCACTTTGACTTTTCCTTAACAGAGCCGATGACAAACAATGAAGCAAAATGTGAGGCTTTGATAGCAGGTCTTGAGATCGCTATCGACATGATAATCGAAAACCTCCTCATATACGGAGACCCAGCTAGTCGTTTGCCAAGTAAACAGCGACTATCAAACGTGCAAACCAGAGTTGGTAAAATACGATAAAATAGTACAACAGTTACTGACTCAAATTCCCTCTTACGTCCTGGAAAGCATACCGCATACGGAAAATAGCAAGGCGGACGCATTAGCCAAATTCGCTAAAGAACTGGCTGATGAAAACCTAGATGACGTAAGGATCATTGTACAAAGCCGTCGGGTTCTTGCACCAGCAGAAATATCTCCGGAGTCGTCTGGAGAAAGGATTCGACCAAGCAAACAGCTATATAAATAGAGGACCACGAAAAAGCTAAGGATTGGAGAGAAGTCTTTATAGACTACTTCAAATTCCGTCGAATGCCAGAAGATGCATCCTCAAGACATCAGCTCATGAAATGAGCTCTGTCTTTCGCCTTCGTCAATGATACTCTGTATAAGAGATCGTTCGACTCTCTGTGGCTGAGATGCCTGAGACCAGAAGAAGCATGGAGAGTCATCCAAGAAACTCCGACGGACTCTACGGTTCTTATCAAGCTGGGCCAAAAATGATGCTGAAGATCAAAAGAATGGACTACTATTGGCCCACGATGATTCAGGACTGCCTTGAATACGTGAAGTAGTGCCACTCGTGCCAAATTAATGAGGACTTCATCCACCAGCATCTAAACCCGCTACACCCGACAGTGGCTAGCTGGAAGTTTGAAATGTGGGGAACCGACATAATTGGGCCTATCGAACCAGCGTCATCCAAAGGACATCGATTCATATTGGTGACAACTGATTACTTCTCTAAGTAGGAAGAAGAAGTAGCGCTACAAGAAGTGAAGACGGGGAATATTCTCCATTTCTTCAAGACAAAAGTCATATATCAGTTCGACACTCCGCGACAGATTATCTCCGATAACGGGTCGGCCTACAGAACTCACAGAATCAGCCACTTTGCACAGCTGCATAATATAGACTGGAGATACTCTTCGGTCTATAATCCCCGAGCTAACGGTCTAGCTGAGGCTTTCAATAAAACCTTGATAAAGATCATAAAGAAGACGGTGTCCAAAAATAAAAAGGACTGGCACGAGAAACTCCGTGAAGCTCTCTGGGCATATCGAACCACGTTCAAAACGGCTACGAATACAACGCCATTCGCGTTGGTATTCGGCACGGAAACGGTACTTCTCTTGGAGATAGAGCTACCCTCTCTACGAGTGGCGGTTCGGTACGAACTAACAGACGAAGAGAATACTCATCTTCGACTTGAGGATCTCGACGCCCTCGATGAAACTCGTCTCATGGCGCAGCAAAACTTGGAGGCTTACAAAGCAAAGATGACACGCTCATACGAAAGATTAACTTGGCCGAGAACATTCCGCCAAGGCGAACTCGTGCTAGTGGTAAAGAGACCTATGATTCCCAATCGCGCCAAACGAGGGAAATTCGATCCAAACTATGAGGGTCTGTACATTATAGACAAAGTCTACCAAGGTGGGGCTTACTTACTTATGGATATGCATGGCGAAAGACCCTTCCGGCCAATAAACGGACGATTCCTTAAGAAGTACTACGCCTGATGAATTACGACTCAGGTCAATGATAGATGACGACGCCTATGTCCGCTCGCTATCTTCTTTCCTTAAGACTCTAAAAGTAGTATCCAACGATACCCCGTCCCAAACACGAAAAACAACGGACCGAAATGTACCTAAACTAACGACGGACCGAAATGTCCCTAAACTAATGATGGACCGTAATGTCCTTAAACTAGCTGTGGACCGTAATGTCCTTAAACTAGCTGCGGACCGTAATGTCCTTAAACCGTAACGTCCTTAAACTAGCTGTGGACCATAACGTCCTTAAACTAGCTCTGGACCGTAACGTCCTTAAACTAACAACGGACTGAAACGTCCCTAAACTAATCGTGGACCGAAACGTCTCTAAACTAACTACCGACCCTAACGTCCTTAAACTAACAACGGACCGAAATTTCCCTAAACTAATAATGGACCGAAACATTCCTAAACTAACGAGGGACCGTAATGTCCTTAAACTAATGACGGACCGAAATGTCCCTAAACTAATAACGGACCGAAACGTCCTGAAACTATTACGAACCGCGGCATCCTTAGGCTAACGCGGCAAAAAAAAACAGTATATCCATAAGCAAAATGGGTACGGATGAAAACCCGAAAGGGCTCCGTGAGTAAAAATAGCAGGGCTACCGGCGAGTTTGTGAAAACCCGAAAGGGCGCAGACCCGTAAAATAAATTCATGCACACTTGCTAGGTCCTCTCGACCTTTTAAGGAGAAAATACCTGCGTGAGATCCTTACAACTCACAAGGGAGCAACACACTCAGTAATCCCCATGATTCTTAAGGAGAAATTACACTTACGAGATCCCCACGACTCATAAGGAGAATTCCCTTATGAGACCCTCACAACTCATAGGATTCAAAAGCCTTAAGCTACATGGATCTAAACATGTTCTTTAGCCATCACATTCCCCAGATTGCCCTACAAGCGGTTCAATATTGACCCTTGTATATAATCCACGGGCACAAATAAATGTCTCCCGCACCAAGTTCCACCAATGGAGCGAAATGTCCTCATATGGTGAGCGACACTTGTAAGTCCTCTCGAGTTATAAGAAGAAAACACTCTTGTAAGATCCTTACGACTTATAAGAGAACACACACTTAAGAATCCTCACGATTCCTAAGAAGAAAACGCACCTACGAGATCCTTACGACTAGTAGGGAGAAACACCTTTATGAGACCCTTACGGCTCATGAAGTCAAAAGCCTTAGTCGACAGGATCCTAACCATGTTTGCTAAGCCACCTTTGTTCTAATTGACAAAGGCAAATGATGATTCGCTCCTGGCAATATCCCAGTTTTAACGATGTTGATGCCTAAATCGGTAACAAATTCTAAGTCCTTTATCGGCAAGTGATGATTCGCTCCTGGCAATATTCCAGTCGCAGCAATGTCAGATCTCAAGTTCCAAACTTGCAATAAAATCAGCGAGCCATAAATGCATATGAAATAGCCGAAATGATGGGGAAACTCGTAATAAAAATCAGCGAGTAAAATATATGCATATAAAAATAACCGAAATGTTTGGGCAACTCGCAATAAAAAGCAGCGAGTAAAAAGAAAAATAGCCGAAATGATTGGGCACCACGAAAAATAGCCGAAATGATTGGGCACGGCAAAAAATAGCCGAAATGATTGAGCAATCGCGACTTTCGCAATATAAAAAGCTGAAATGATAGAGCATCACGGAAAGAAATAAAAAAAATGTTGAAAGAATGAAACTTTTGCCCTACAGGCGAGTCCATACCGACCCCTGTCTACAATCCATGGGCATAAACGAGAAGGGAACCACATTCCCAATAGATTCCATCAAAGAGAGAATCAGATCTCGATAGCAACATCTGCATCCCAGAAGTCAACGCTGACACCGCAGAAAGCGGAGCAAGTCAAACCCCCATACCGCAGAAACCGGAGCGGGACAAATCCAACACCACAGAAAGTAGGAACATGCCAGCCAATGACCTCCCTGCCGGATCAATGCTCCGTCTTGGAAAACAAGTCAACCAATGACCTCCCACCGGATCAATGCTCCGTTTCGGAAACAAGTCAGCTCACGAACCTCTTGACCTCAGCGAAATCAGTGTCCTTGGCGAGAACCTCTCGATTCGCGTTAGCCCGCAGGGTAATCAGTGTCTTTGCAGGAATCTCTCAATTTGTCTCGACCCCAGGGAAATCAGTATCCTTGGCAAAACCTCTCGACTTCAGGGAAATCAGTGTCCTTGGTGAGAACATCTCGATTCGCGTCGACCCACAAGGAAATCAGTGTCTTTGCAAGGATCTCTCGATTCGTCTTGACCCCAGGTAAATCAGTGTCCTTGGCAAAACCTCTCGAATTCAGGGAAATCAGTGTCCTTGGCGAGAACCGTTCGATTCATGGAAATCAGCGTCCTTGGCGAAAACCTCTCGATTCGCGTCGGCCTGTAGGGAAATCAGTTTCTTTGCAGGAATC
Source organism: Agapanthus africanus (assembly GCA_030015575.1). NCBI lineage: Eukaryota > Viridiplantae > Streptophyta > Magnoliopsida > Asparagales > Amaryllidaceae > Agapanthus > Agapanthus africanus. The sequence goes on along the minus strand of JASDDO010000026.1, from coordinate 174,606,210 downwards.
TCTCAATTCGTCTCGACCCCAGGGAAATCAGTGTCCTTGTCAAAAATCTCTCGATTCAGGGAAATCAACGTCCTTGGCGAGAACCTCTCAATTCGTTTCGAGAAACAGAATTCCTTGGATCAAAAGATCCAACGGTGGATAAATTCCCCAAATCAATTAAAAAAATCTCTCAATGAGAGATTTTCTTAACTGAATTAACAAATCAACCTCCCCTATATAAAGGACCCAAGAACTCAAGTCTTGGATAGAAGAACCCCCCCCCCTAAACTGCAAGTTCAAAGAAAAGAAGAAACCCTAGCTAAGAAGGAACAAAACACTGAGAACATATTACTTATTCTTCGTCTCCACAAGAGTTTAACTCTTCCAAAGAACTTAATTCTTTCTTCTGGTAAAAGATCTGCAGAAGCAGATCTCCCCACAATTTGAGAATTTAATTCTTATCAGGGAGATTCTGCCATACAGATCTAAAACCCAGGGGAAGATCTAAGTTCAGAGAATTTAATTCACCTAAAAGGCATATAGGAATTTAATTCCTTGATAAAACTAGGGTTTAACCCATCATATAAGAACTTAGTTCTCCCTTCTGGTGAAAGATCTGCAGAAGAAGATCTCCCCACAAGTTGAGAATTTAATTCTTATCGAGGAGACTCTACCATGCAGATCCAAAACCTAAGGGAAGAACTAAGTCCAAGTAATTAAATCCTTATAATATATATATATATATATATATATATATATATATTGTAACATCTCAAAAAAATTAATAGTAATAATAAAATACTATTTTTGGGAATTTTTATAATTTAATATTATTTTATTGAATATTTTAATATTTGGGATTATTAAATACAAATAAATAGGAAAAATTATGGAAAAATTCTAAAATAGGGTATTTTATGGATTTATGCCATTTTTAAGTTTTTGTGATTAATTATATGCTAATTTAATGCTAATCGCGATTAAAAATCGCTAATCGGTTTTAGCAATTTTTGTGCAAAACATGCACACATTACTTTTCACACTTGTGCTACTTTTTATTGCCATGGTTGTTTTGGGGTTACTATTTATGTGAGAAGGAGTTGAAGAGATTAAGAAAAGAAAAAGAAAATGGGAAAAGATTAAAGAATTGGAGGGTTGGTGAGAGAGAGAGGTATGGGCTTCATTTGACTAAACCCTTAGCCATTTTCCCCTCATTTTCCCTCCCTCTTCTCTCTTCTTCTGCTGCTGCTCCTCCTGCACCTCATCCCCTCCCCTTTTCAAGCTCCAAAACACCTCTAAATCTACACCAAAACCACACACTCATTTCATAAAAAGTGTGCACAATCCTTAGATCTACACTTGGAGCCAAGAAAGCATGGATTTTGGCCACTAGGGGCAACTCAAGAATTTTCTTGAGTTGCCAAATGAGGTAATTTCTGGACCATTAGCTTAATTCTAGCATTTCCTTTAACCCCATGTTAAGATTAAATCGATATTGTGTGATATTATGGACTTGATGAAAACCTAGTTAGGGTTTGAGGAAAAATTGGTGTGGTATTGTGAAATTGAGCTCAGTAGAGGTTATACCAACATCCTAGTGCATGAATTGAGACCCTAACCTGAAACCTAAACACAGAATACGGATTTTAGACACCGATATCGGGGAATTTTATGAAATCTGTGTAGTGTAATTTGAATCTGCTTTTACCCCGAGACTCTGGAAATAATATTGAGTGGACAGTGACATGTGTAGGCACCCAGAGAGCTACCACCAAAGCCTTAGCCCCCAATTCCCTTACCCGGCCGCCAATTAATCCCAATTGGCCGCAAATTGCGGCCTGGGTCCCACCATTTTGGCTCGTATTGGTTCTGTAGCTCCTACATGGTTATGTTAGGCCCCTGGTATATATAGATTTGTATAAAGTGACCTAGGGTGAAATCTGGGACATATTTCCTAAGTTGCTGTTTTGGATTCGTGTTTCCGTATTCCGTATTTTTGATTCTGCAATTGTGTATTGTGTTTTGCCTCGACTATTTGGCGTTTATACGACGATATAGAGGATTTATTGATGGTTTTGAAGGCGTGCCATAGGTTCTAACCTATAGGCCTCTTATCGTATCGTTTTGGGTTTCGTGTGCCGTTTTAGCTTTGATTTGGTTTTAACGCGCATATACAACAGTTTGATGTGTAGGTACCCCATGAAGACATCGGGACGACCAGAAAGCGCGTGGCGACGTCGACAAATGAAGACGCAAGGTGAGTAGATTATATCTACAGGGGGAAGTCGGGTGGATGGCGTATAGCACCCACGCAGTCCGTAGTTAGTATACTATGTATATTAGATATATGATAGTTTATAGTGTGTCGTGGTTTTGTGTTAGATGTATTATGGTTAGTTAGGGTCAGAAGTAACTAGTGTAGTACCTAGTCGCGAACCCTAGGATAGATTTATACCCACACTCACACACTTGCATATTCCTCATACTTACACTTGGTTGATGATATTTGATGACATCGGAAATGAGTCGATGATATTGGGCCTTGTGCCGCAAGATAGGTGATTTGATATGATGCATATTTGGGATATGACATGTGATTCTTGCGGGCTTGGGATGTGTGTTTACCCCCGCATTCATACTTTATAGATGGTATCAGATGTACTAGACTTAGATCAGTACCCCCGATTATGTGATATGATGATAATGATACCTGATATTTAATAAGAGGAATGTGATTTGACCCGTACCTAGCTATTGGGATGCCGTACGACGATTTACCGTACGAGCCTTACACTGATGATAGATCCGCACTCATGACTTGAGGAGGTCGTATGATATATTGTATCGTACGCGATACTACTGAGGCGGGATCACCGACTATATATATACATATCGACTCAGATTTAGGTGGTTTCCATACCCCCAGATTGACCTGATACTTAGATCAGTAGTTGCCTGGTAGATGTTAGACTAGACCCGAGTCATACCTATTTCAAAAACTACGAATCAGGAATATCTTAAAGACAAACAAAGGGATTCTACGGATACTTTAAAAGGCGTACCTTTTCTTAAAAACACCGTAGCCCTTATTTTACTAAAAACCCTGATTCGTCTTGTTTCAAAAGGCATAACTGCATGATACATACATATTGATATAGTTTCTTCACTGTGGTGTTGATTATTTGATTCCCGCATACTCATACTATTCATATTGCCTGCTTATGTTTCCATCATGCTGTTAGGACACCAGCACCATTATCGATGATGCATATGTTCCACGTACACTCGCTTGCCGGCTCACACACTTCATCATCGATAATTGCCATGTCACTGCACTGTAGTATTGCCGCATTCAGTATACGACCATTGCATTGCATACTTGTATACATACTTATTGTACACTTATATTTGTACACATACTTGTTGCACATACACAGATGATATTCTAGAATTGGGAACCGCAAAATACTCTTTAAAACGGATTCTTTTTAAAAGAGCGGCTTCCCCAATATGTGCATATCACTTTTCCGTATTGCATGATATATCGATATGCCTACATTCTTTATTATGTTGCATACATCATGTTTTCTGATCATACGCATTGAGATATGTGTTTCCATGATATTTCTGGATTTGGGAAACGTGGCTATTTCAACTAAGAATGTGTAGTGCCTGGTACAAACCGGTTTCCTTGATATGATATTTCAGTGCGTCCACCATGTGTTTTCTCGGTTCTGAGAGTGGCATATGAAACCCGATTCGAGGAGCGGTAGGCACCGTCTGCGGGTACATGGTGGACCCGGTAAGGTACCCCGGGGCAAGAAGACTCGTATATGTTAGACGGTGAGCCTGGCAGGGGAGCACTACCTACCGGTGATAGTATTTGGACTCGGCGGTTATCGTGGGGATACTGACCGGAGTATGTACGTATGATACGGCGAAATTCGAGGGTCGAAGCTGGGCACTCGGGTTTCGAGGGAGCGTATGCTACGTACCTATCAGGGCTAGTCTTGGTGACAGTGCCTGATAGACGAGGATTTACTTGCCGATGCTAGGCACAGGTTTCATGATGTTTTATGATATTTCCATGATTGCTTATATCCTCATATTTCCATGCATATGTTTTACGATACTTACATGCATGAGGCTTATTGTCATTGGGTGACAGGTGGACGGGATCCACACTTATACAGACATTGATCACATATAGAGACTGGTTTTACATTGCTCATACTTCATATGTATATATAACAGGGTATGAGGGCGCTGTTATATATACCCTTACACCAATATTAGTGGTATGAGACGCTAATATATGTGTATTGATATTCATTTGATACTTCATCATATTTACTTCATGCAGCATACCTTACATTCATGACATGTTATTACCTGAGTTTTTGGCACTACATACATGTTTAGAGGTTACTTTGCCACCTTATCATGCTTCATACGTACTCTTGAGGTTTACTTTTTATATTGATCGTATTGGCCTAGGTTTATGTCTTGCATTCGGTTTCTGCTTGTAGATATTTCTATTCACGAGTTGGCAACTCACCCCCGTTGTGCCACAGTTCTTGCAGGTTTTGCCGTACAGGTTCCATTGCGGTATTTCTGGCACACTACTTCCTTGCGGGTGAATTGCTTTTGGTAGGTGGATTCTTTTGCATCAAGAACCACTATTGTACTTGTATCATTCATTGTATCTAGAACTTCCATCAACCAAAACTTGTATATTGTTTCAGACTTAGACATTAGTGTTGTATTATTTCAACCTTAGAGTCGCGCTTAGTAGTGTTGCGGTTTTTCATGCTTTTGAGTTTTCTTTTTGGGTTTTGATCCTCGCCACTCGGCGTTGTATATTATATTGTTGTGTGGTTGTGACCGTCTTTGACGAAGAGCTAGCTCCCGCTTGGGGATGCCCTTTATCATTGCTTATATATTGCTATTCTTGTTGTACCCCGTTCATCGCCAGTTTTTACAAAGGAAACTCTGCCGGAATTTTTAGAAAAGACTTTACTTTTTAAATCCATTTTCGGCTTAGTTATTTAAAACCTTGACTTCAAACATGTTTTCCTTGCTTCCTGAAAACAAATTTTCATATTTACTCTTAAAATGGTTTTAGATTTCTGGGCTTTTGGCTTACTTGGATCAGATGGAGTCCTATAGACTTCATATGGTTCAGGTGCCAGTCACGTGCTCTTTTCGGGTCGTGACATATATATATATATATAATAAGGGATTTGAGATTTTAAAGACTCAGAGAAAGAATTCCATGTATATAGATGGTCACATGTTCACACGTGACCACCTGTGATGAACTCAAAAGAAAGATTGAAATAGATCACGTGTTCACACGTGACCCCCATCGCTGATGGTGCTTGCCACTTGCCACTTTTTAAAAGAAAAGGGTATAAACCCAAAGAAACAATGTCTGACTCTGAGGCGCCCTCACGTGCTCACACGTGATGGCAATATGGATAAAGTGTTTAACACTTATATAAATATGGGGAATAAAATCAAGCGAACAACACCATCTTTAAAAGCATCATGTGGAACACGTGAACGCTCTCAAATTCCAGTGTTTAACACTGCCTCAGAGTATCACGTGGGAGCACGTGAGCACTAAAGGTACAGTAGTGTTTAACACTATAAGGGACCAACTCCAACCTCAAATCAGTTAAGTTCCTCCTGAGATTAAATCTCCAAACAAATCGAGCCTCTATGCTCAGAACTGATAACTCTTCGATTTGGAAACTGGTTCAAGGGTACATCTCTCCACACTTCTGATACATGTCGTAATTCTTCAACGTTTTCAGAGAGGTTGAGGGTCCCAATAACCAATAACTCTTGGACCGTAACGTCCTTAAACTAAACTCCATGGACTATGATGTCCTTAAACACGGACTATAATGTTCTTAAACTTGTGGACCGTAACGTCCCTAAACTAAACTCCATGGACTATGATGTCCTTAAACACGGACTATAATGTCCTTAAACTTATGGACCCTAACGTCCCTAAACTAAACTCTACGGACTATGATGTCCTTAAACCACGGACTATGATGTCCTTAAACTTATGGACCGCAACGTCCCTAAACTAAACTCTACGGACTATGATGTCCTTAAACCACGGACTATGATGTCCTTAATTAATGGACCACAACATTCCTAAACTAAACTCTATGGACTATGATATCCTTAAACACGGACTATGATGTCCTTAAAATCATGGACCGCGACGTCCCTAAACTAAACTCTACGGACAATAATGTCCTTAAGCCATGGACTATAATGTCTTTAAACACGGACTATGATATCCTTAAACTTATGGACCGTAATATCCCTAAACTAAAATGATAGAGCATAAATGCTCTTTCGTTGGATCTAAATGATCCTAAAATCTTGGTAAGTAGATATTAGTCTAAAAATTAGACTGACGTATCCTTAACAAACATTTAAGCCGATCTTGATCTCAAATGAGGTTAACGATCCTTAAATCAAACCAAACCCAAATCTAAGAAAATAAGAATTTGGACTAATCCACGCCCTACGGGCGACAATGTAAATTAGTCTCCGTATACAATCCACGGGAAACCAAAAATAAAACAAACACAGACGACACGAAGTGAACATCTAGAGCAGGAGAAAGTTATTACCATGATGCGGTAACGTAATTAACTGCAGGGGCTTGCGCCTGCAGGGAAGAGCGTCCCCACAATCAAAAACTCCTCGCAAACCTGGGGGAATCTGACGAAGTCTGCTACAACGGCCGCATCCATCCAAACCTCCGATACACGGTGCCATAAATCAACTTGGCATCTTCGGAGAGGTGGACGGATAAATCCAAATAGCATCTGCCCTAAAAATTCAGGCTAGACGTCCCAACGCTCCGGTCGCGTCTTTCGGCGGTAATTCTTCAACGTCTTCAGAGAGGTGGAGGGTCCCAATAACCTATAACTTATGGACTATAACGTCCCTAAACTAAACTCCATAGACTATGATGTCCTTAAAACGGACTATGATGTCCTTAAACTTATGGACCGTAACATCTCTAAACTAAACTTTACGGACTATGATGTCCTTAAAACACGGACTATGATGTTCTTAAACTTATAGACCGCAACGTCCTTAAACTAAACGCTACGGACTATGATGTTCTTAAACAATGGACCGCAACGTCCCTAAACTAAACTTCATGGACTATGATGTCCTTGAACTCATGGACCGCAACGTTCTTAAACTAAACTCTACGGACTATGATGTCTTTAAACCATGGACTATGATGTCCTTAAACTTATGGATGTTATGTCCCTAAACTAAAAAGATAGAGCCCAGATGCTCTTTCGTTGGATCTAAACGATCCTAAAATCTTGTTAGGTAGATCTTAGTCTAAAAACTAGACTAACGTATCCTTAACAAACATTTAAGTCGATCTTGATCTCAAACGAGGTTAACGATCCTTAATCAAACCAAACCCAAATTTAAGAAAATACGGATTTGGACTAATCCCCGCCCTACGGGCGACAACATAAATTAGTATCCATTTACAATCCATGGGCAACCAAAAATAAAACAAACACACATGACACGAAGTGAACATCTGGAGAAGGAGAAAGTTGTTACCGTGATGCGGTAACGTGATTAACTGCAGAGATTTGCGCCTGCAGAGAAGAGCGTCCCCACAATCACAAACCCCTCGCAAACGAGGGGGAATCTGACGAAGCCTGTTACAACGGCTGCATCCATCCAAACCTCTGATACACGGTTCCATAAATCAACTTAGCATTTTCGGAGAGGTGGATGGATAAAACCAAATAGCATCTGCCCCCAAAATTCAGGCCAGACGTTCCAACGTCCCGGTCACATCTTTCGGCGTTAAACAGGTGTCATCCAACCGGAATACCAAATAGCCAGGCCTGATCGAGTAAAGATGTATGATCTCCTTAGGCTTTAGGGCCAGCGTTCCCTTATTTAGCACATCAAACAGGTGCTGACTGGCCTCCGCCGGCATGGAAAAAATTCGATCGAAGAAAACCATACTGCCTTCATTTGAGTACAGGAAAAGCAGCACACGCAGGGCCCCCAACTGCGTCGAATCGGGAGAGGAAGCATCAACTAGCTTCATAACTCGCGGAAAAGTATAGGATTCATAAAAATCATGCCTTTGGTACATAGCGAATCCACCTAATACATGCATCTCGATCCAAGGCATGAAGTAATGGAGAGAGAAGTTCACAGGATCAACGCCCGAACTAGAAGTGTTGGAAGCAGTGCTCAAACCATGATATAAATGAGACAACCTTGCAATGCCAATAGCTAGATGCGCCCCTTCAGTTATGCGGTGAGAAGGGTAGAATACAGATGCCTTCATGAAGCGACGATGCACAGGCATCGCGAACCAACTGAGCCAGAGACCGATGAAACCTACGAAGAACATTTCCTCGTCTATGCCAGGAGCAGCGATCTCCTCAAAGGCTACGGCCGACGTGTTCGGAATATAGAACCGTGGCAAGTCCTTCTCATTGGCTGGTAGGTTCTCCAAACCAAACCTGAAAGGATATTCAATCCTTGCAAATTTTGGGGCATTTTTAGATAAAACATCGGCGCGAAGGAAGCGAGCAATGAAATCTTCAAAGCTGACTCCTTGCCCTCCGGATGCCACAAATAGGCTCCCATAGATATTTAATACCTTGATCAAGCCTGGATATTTGTGTCGAACAACATTCTTCATCGTTAAGCCCTCTAACATAGCTGGTGTTGTGGTAAAAACATACTCATCTGCGTAGTGCTCACCCCTGATCGGCAGTCTGGAAACTAACTCTTCCAGTGAAATAGAAACCTTGCGGTCCCCCAATAGAAATGTATGGATGGGAAGGTTCCATTAGCTCACAAAAGACTTGACCCACCAGACGTGGGGAGTATGATAGTAACAAAATGAAGTATACATTGCCTGGTACAAACCAAGCTTCTGCTACCACGACCATTGGGCGGGGAGAATATAGCGAGCCCAATAGAGATATTCTACTGGGTGCCGTGGGGTGAAGCCTATCTTATAGATCTGCCCCTAAGGTTGAGCTTCGTCTTGACATATTCGGTGCCCTAGAATATCAATACCCACTGGAGGTTAGTTGGGTATCCCTACTGACGATGGCTCAAGCCGTCCTTCACGGGTATAGTTAACCGCTTCCGTCGTGTAAGCAACATGCGGATGCTCTGTATGCCGAATCAAATGGACAGGCTTTATTTTGGTTCTCTACAGGTGGAGTTACAGCGGCCTCTTATGATGTGACCATACCAGGTCCCCCATAAGAGAAGATTCCCTTCTTTGCTATCATGGTTCCAGATCATAGCTAGCACTTCCTCATCTGAAAGCGGCTGCGGGAAAGAAACTTCCAAGCGGGTGCAGGGGAAAAGGGAACTAAAGCTATTGTACTTAAAAAAGGACAAAAGAAGCATCAGCAAAAGGACGTGGGTTCATTTTGTAGAGCTGCTAGCTCTAAAGCTAGTGGACTCCAAGAAATCAAAGTGGCAGCTCACTAATGATGGAACATGTGCCCATTGTGTGAATCGAAAAAGATTCTCATTAAATGAGCAGATAGAGTTGAACTCCAAATATCCCAAAAGTGGGAATAAAATTTTAAGTCTATTCGAACCTGTGAAACAGGGATTTAACATCTACAAAACCCAAAAGAATATATATTCAAGAATAAGAAAGAAAATTAAGATGGAATTAAATTTCCAAGATTCCTAATAAAAGAAACTTTTCAAAATATCGAATCAGAGCTAAACTCTGCAAACGAGAAAATAATAATGGGATTAAATCCCAGAGTTCCCACTTAGGAAGCTCATGGGTTGAACAATGGAATTGAATTCCAAAAATCCCCAAAATGTCAAGGTTGACAGCAGAGTAAAATCCCTAAAAAAGAAAATCAATGTCCATCGATTTGAACCTTGGATCAGGACATCAAGATCTATGATCTACATTAAAAAAAGCCTTTTTTTAAAAAAGATCTCCAAGAGATCGGTTCGAGATCAAGAGCCATGCTCTGATAAATGTGTTAGTGGATTTAAAATCCGAATAATTTCCAAAATACCTTTAGAGCTAAGCTCTGTTCATGATCCTTACCAAAAACTTAGAAAGAGTCGACTTTATTCGAAAGAATTTTTGAAAGCGGAGAACTATCCTCTGAACGAGAATTAAATTCTCAAGAAAAAGAAAACTCAACGAAGAAGAAGAAAAAACAGTAGTCACTGCAGAGCCAAGGGCGCTATTTATAAGGAATGATAGGATCGGTTTGACTCCCTCATTTCCCTAACTGATCTGACGGCTGTAAGGCTGGCACCATTGCACTCACATGTAAGACACATGAGAGCAACAATGGAGGGCATTTGTTACCTTATAGAAAAGAAATAGAAGAAAAGGAAAGATCAAAGGAAACCCTCCTACAACTTTAACGCATGAGCGATCACATGCAAAGCATGTGACCGCCGGATTCAAGGAAAATTAAATCCTATGATTTAGCCTCCACGTGTTGAACACGTGAGCAATCACTTATAAGGCATGTGAGTGCTGAATTAAAACCCATATAAAATCCCCATATGTTAAACACGTGAGCGCTCATGTGCAAAGCAGAGCTCATGTGCAAAGCACGTGTGCACTGCTGATATTATATATATATGGCAATACTCACATGCAAAGCACGTGAGCGCACCAATTTGAAGCGCTAGCGTCAAGTGGAATTAAATTCTATATAGAATTAAATTCTAATTGGAAAATATTTTTCCCTGATCTTTCTAATATTAGAAAGATTTTCTCTGTTAACCAGAGTGCCTTAGGATTTTAAATCCAACGGTGATTATAATATCACCAATCAAATCATCAATTCTCCGTTAGGAAAATATTTTCCTAATCTTGCTAAAACAAACAGAAAATATTTTCTGTTAAATAAAATTTCCCGGATCTTAGATCCAACGGTGGATATAATTCCATGGGTAATCTTTGAGCTCAATTAGATCAATCAAGATCTCTCAATAAGAGATTCTCTCAAACTAATTGATATTTTCCCCTTCCTATATAAAGAACCCGAGACTTCAAGTCTCAGAGAGAGATATACATAAAGAAATACCTTCTATAAACTTCAAGATATATAAGACTCGCTCTAAGCTTCTACGAGATCCCCTCCTTAAGCTTCCACAACAATAACAGAGAATTTAATTCTCATCTCGAAGAAGATCATTTTTTGATCGATCACTAGGTAAAGGTAGAGATAAGAATATTTCCCTTTTTCTTTTGCCTATGTCACGCCCCGCTTCCCTGTATATGGGTAGAAGGCACGACGAGGCTGCTACGTATTTACTCAGAAGTAAACACGCTAAGCGTATCTAAACAATATAAGTAAAATGCACAAGAGACAAAGACAATAGATATAATTAAACATCAACTTTATTTATTAACATTCTTTTTACAATACATCTGAAAAGTAAATACATGGAATGGAAAGCAATGCCTAAACAGTGGCATAACAGAAATGGAAAATACAGAATGTAAATGTGTCCAAGGAATCTAAAGCTCTGGGTCGAAAGCTAGCTGGTCTAAATCGTCGCTAGTGGGCTCGATCTCCAGTGAGTCTGAATCACCTGACGATATTCTAAAGAAGAAGAAAGAGAATGTCGTCAGCGAACAAATCGCTCGGTAAGTCCTGAAGATGAGAGAGAAGTAGAATAAACAGAGAGAGTATAGTTTTATAATGTTGTATTATATTGTTAACGTTGTTGTTTGTAGCTTGGTACAGAAGAGGCCAGTGTATACGAGAGGAGTCTCACTAGACCAGAGAATACGATATATAGAATACAAGGCTCCGTCGATAATACCACGGAACAACAGCGATTGAATTCAGGTTAGGTGTCTTATGGTTGCAGTCTCATGCCACTTCTAACACCTTCCGTACCAATCTACCTCTTATAAACCCTGCGATGTCTTGATTGTACTGATGTATTGTTTGAATTGTATATTGCATATAGATGAATGACTTGCCGAAACCATGATATCAGTAAATGGATGTAACTGGAGAATCATGTAGATGGATGTATATCCATGGTTCGGTTCAGTCAATATAGATTGATTAGATTGAACAGATTGAATATATGGATTCATATTGAATTGTAATTTGATACTTGAATCATATTCAAGTCAGATTGATTATATTGAGACTCAGTTTGAGTCAGACAATTAGAAAAGAAATTGAATCATGAATTATCTTTTGATACTATCGATAACTGCTGCACATGGACGGCAGGATTTGTGTCTTTTCAAAGACAATTACCGTGCTGATAACACCGTTTGTTTTGTTGTCTACCTTAAATAGGCAAGCACCCATATCTCCGGCTCCCTGAGGCTCAAGAGACTGGTCCCTCTTAAACCTATACTTACTAGAGTCCTTATTGTAATTTAGTATAACTTGAGGGGGTTTTATGTAAAAAATAATTTTGTATAATTTTCAAAATACACCTCAAGTATTTTATTATCGTCTTTAGAGTTTTCATTGATGTATATTTTATCAATGTGACGTTTCTAGTGAAATAAACCTAATTTCATAATATATGGTATTTATTTGTAATATTGGAATTGTATGGTATTTTCTTGTAAATGAAATGTTTTTCTTGAATTTTGGAAATGTGGAATATTATAAATATTAAAAATAGATATTTTGATATTAATTACATATATATATATATTAAAAATATAAGTTTTATTTATAATAGAAATCACATTTTCTAAAGAAAGTTGTATTTTAAATCTTTCGAGATTGTATGCTCCTTGCGGAGGTCTGCATCTCACTCTACTAAGACTTAGGATGTGCGATAATCCACACTATCCCGAACAGCTTTCCCGAAATAGGTTGTAGAGGCGCATTTGCAAAGATCTGTTAAAATACACATATTGTAGAAAAAGGTTTTTATAAGTCGGAGGTAGTTATGTGTAAAATCGTATTTTTCCCAGATTTATATTCCCAAATTTCATCGTGCTATGTTACATATGAGTGTTGTGAGGAGATAGGTCATTACCTCATGAGTTTTCTAAAGCTAGCATGGTTAAAAAGTATAAACATGTCTATATGAAATATAAAGGTATTTTAATGTAAAATTTAAATAAAATTGGTTATGGTTATCATTTTAATGTCAAATTTGTTCTATTATCTTAGTTAATGAGTATTAAATAATATTTCAAAAGTTGTAGGTTTGTTATTAATAAAATGTTGTATTTTTGAAATAAAAGAGAATTGGAAGCCGGATAACTCCACTTCCGACACGTTTTAAGAATTAAGAATTTGAGAATAGTAAAAGAGAGAGAGAAGGGGGACTTACTGGATTAGGGTCAAGAGAGGAGGAAGACGAAGTTTGGGGAAACACTGGTATGTCGTTTCGTCGCCGGAAACTCCTCGGATTGTCGTCGGAAGTTCGTCGGAGTTTCGCCCTTTCCTAACTCCACTTGCACACAAAAGTTTTGAGAGTTTGGGCAGGGATTTGGGAGTGAGGGGGTAATTTGAGGTGTGGTATTTATAGGAAAAATTAGAGTTTAGGGTAATGAAAGGGTATATTAAAATTTGTATTAAAAAATTGATTAAATAGGGTTTTAATTTGCTCTGTAAATGTGTAGGGAATTTAAATAATACGGGGGTTATGGGGAGTTCAAGAGTTGCCAGAAAAATGAAAAAATAGGGTTTCTAGCTAAGTCGACCGGCGGCGGCGGCCGATTCGCGCTTCTCGCCGGCCTGAGTCGACCAAGTCGGGGCTCCCCTCAACACCATGTGTCCCCGACGCTTTGACTACTGCAGCGGACTCGTTTGTTTTATGTGTGACTCTTCAGTTTGCATGTTATGTACGTGTAGACTCTTAAGCTTCTATAAAGATTAAAAGAATTTTAAATAAAAATAATGTGTGGCTGATGGGATTTGAACTCTGATACTTTGGTTCAGTAGTGTAAGGCCTTATCAGTGAGCTACAAGCTCCTTCTTGCTGCTCAAAAGCAAATCAAAGTTATAACTTGTGCTCAGGCTTAAATACCATTTTCTGTATTTTTGAAAAAAAATTGTACAGAAAGTTTAGGGTTGTTACATTCTACCCTTCTTTAAAAAAATTTCGTCCTCGAAATTTGTAAAAAAAAAGTGTAACAGATTCAAGAAAAGTTTGGTGATAGAACTATTGGTAGTGTATGAAAAATATGTGAAAGAACGAAAGAATGCGAAGGTTTTGGTAAGATTGTAAAAGAGGTGAGGGAATTTTAGGTTAGGAAAGATTCAAAATATATGAAATTGGAAGATTCAAGGAATATGAATGGTAAAGAATATTTTCAGTTGCTGGTTCTTTTGTTATATTGCTTAGGTTGTCCACGCAGAACTGAACTGCATAGTAGGGTTCCATACAACTCTGATCTGCATGGGCCGTCAACAAAACCTGTCACGCCCCGCTTCCTGGTATATGGGTAGAGGGCGCGACGAGGACGCTACGAATTTACTCAAAAGTAAAGACACTAAGTGTGTCTAAGCAATATAAGTAAAATGCACAAGAGACAAAGACAATAGATATAATTGAACAGAAACTTTATTTATTAACATTCTTTTTACAATACATCTGAAAAGTAAATATATGGAATGGAAAGCAATGCCTAAACAGTGACATAACAGAAATGGAAAATACAGAATGAAAATGTGTAGAAGGAATCTAAAGCTCTTGGTCGAAAACTAACTGGTCCAAATCCTCGCTGGTGGGCTCGATCTCCAGTAAGTCCGAATCACCTGACGACATTCCAAAGAAGAAGAAAGAGAATGTGGTCAGCGAACAAATCGCTTGGTAAGTTCCGAAGATGAAGGAGAAGTAGAATAGATAGAGAGAGAGAGTATAGTTTTATAATTTTGTATTATATTGTTAACGCTGTTGTTTGTAATTTGGTACAGAAGAGGCCAGTGTATACGGGAGAAGTCACCAACATCGTGACTCGGGGCATAGACCGATGGGTTACGTTGAGAATTACATTAATTGATTTCGAAGACTTTAGAATAGATAACACAGTAGCACAGTTTAGATTACTCACTGCACTTCACATACACCGATACACTTCATTGTTCCATATTCATGTTATTGTTATACACATATTACTGTGTATACTCATGCATGCATATCTCGTGTATCCTGTTCATTTATTATTGTTTGATATTATGACACACTGACGTCTGGGTTTTGCATGGCCCAAATCCTCTATCTCTGTCGCAGGCCGTTCAGGAGTATTTCAGCCGACAAGCCGAGCAGTGAGGATCCTATTAGTATTTTTAATTTAGTTTTCTTTCAGCATTTTCATTTCCTGATGTGATCCCGTATTTGGGACGTACCTTCCAGATTGTTATTGTTACTTGGATTTATTGCTTCCGCATATTATTTCTTGACCCATTTATTCTGGCATATGGACGTGTACTAGATAGTTTATTTTATTTCTACTAGTCTTAATATCTTATAGACAGCCGTAATATGACTGTGGAGGGATGTTTCCTAGACACAGGTAGCATGGTTTGCTCTGTCACATGCTGTTCTTAGCGTACTCTGGGAAGCGGGGCGTAACAGTATACGGGATGAGTCTCACTAGACCAGAGACTACTGTATATAGAGTACAAGACTTCGTCGATAATACCACAGAACAATGGCGATTGAATTCAGATTAGGTGTCTTAGGGTTGCAGTCTCGTGCCACTTCTAACACCTTCCGTACCAGTCTACCGCTTATAAACCCCGCGTTATCTTGATTGTATTGATGTATTGTTTGAATTGTATATTGTATCTAGATGGATGACTTGACGAAACCTTGATATCAGTAAATGGATAAAACTGGAGAATCATGTAGATGGATGTATATCCATGGTTCGGTTCGGTCAATTTAGATTGATTAGATTGAACAGATTGAATATATGAATTCATGTTGAATTGTAGTTTGATACTTAATCATATTCAAGTCAGATTGATTATATTGAGACTCGGTCTGAGTCAGACAATTTGAAAAGAAATTGAATCCAGAATTATGTTTTGGTGCTATCGGTAACTGATGCACATGGACGGCGGGATTTGTGTCTTTTTCAAAGACAATTACCATGTTGATAACACCGTTTGTTGAGTTGTCTACCTTAAATAGGAAAGCACCTATATCTCCAGCTCCCTGAGACTCAAGAGATTGGTCCCTCTTAAACCTATGTTTATTAGGATCCTTATTGTAATTTAGTATAACTTGAGGGGTTTTTATGCAAAAAAATAATTTTGTATAATTTTCAAAACACACCTCAAGTATTTTATTATCGTCTTTAGAGTTTTCATTGATGTATATTTTATCAATGTGATATTTCTAGTGAAATAAACTTAATTTCATAATATATGGTATTTATTTGTAATATTGGAATTGTATGGTATTTTCTTGTAAATGGAATGTTTTTCTTGAATTTGGAAATGTGGAATATTATAAATATTAAAAATAGATATTTTGATATTAATTACATATATATTTATTTATTAAAAATATAATTTTTATTTATAATAGGAATCACATTTTCTAAAGAAAATTGTATTTTAAATTTTTCGAAATCGTATGCTCCTTGCGGAGTTCTGCATCCCACTCTACTAAGACCGAGAATGTACGACAATCTGCACCATCCCGAACGGGTTCCCCAAAATGGATTGTAGAGACGCATTTGTAAAGATTTGTTAAAATACAAATCTTGTAGAAAAAAGGATTTTATAAGTCGGAGGTAGTTATGTGTAAACTCGTATTTTTCCCAGATTTATGTTTCCAAATTTCATCGTGCTATATTACATATGAGTGTTGTGAGGAGGTAGGTCATTACCTCGTGAGTTTTCTAAAACTAGCATGGTTAAAAGGTATAAATATGTCGATATAAAACATAAAAGTATTTTAATGTAAAATTGAAATAAAATTGGCCATGGTTATCATTTTAATGTCAAACTTGTTGTATTGTGTTAGTTAATGAGTATTAAACAATATTTCAAAAGTTGTAGGTTTGTTGTTAAGAAAATGTTGTATTTTTGAAAGAAAAGAAAATCGGAAGCCGGATAATACCGCTTCCGACACGTTTTAAGAATTAAGAATTTGAGAATAGTAAAAGAGAGAGAGAGAAGGGGGACTTACTGGATTAGGGTCAAGAGAGGAGAAAGAGAAAGCTTGGGGAAACACCGGTGCGTCATTTCGTCGCCGGAAACTTCTCGGATTGTCGTCGGAGTTTCGCCTTTTGCTAACTCCACTTGCACACAAAAGTCTTGAGAGTTTGGAAAGGGATTTGGGAGTGAGGGGGTGATTTGAGGTATGATATTTATAGAAAAAATTAGGATTTAGGGTAATGAAATGGTGTATTAAAATTTGTATTAAAAAATGGATTAAATAGGGTTATAATTTGCTCTGTAAATGTGCATAGAATTTAAATAATACAGGAGTTATGGGGAGTTCAAGAGTTGCCAGAAAAATGAAAAAATAGGGTTTCGAGCTGAGTCGGTCGACGGCGCCGGCCGATTCGCGCTTCCCGCCGATCCGAGTCAGCCAAGTCGGGGCTCCCCTCGACGCCACGTGTCCCCGACGCTTTGACTACCACAGTGGACTCGTTTATTTTATGTGTGACTCTTCAGTTTACGTGTTATGCATGTGTAGACTGTTGGGCTTCTAAAAATATTAAAATAATTTTAAATAAAAATAATGTGTCGCTGATGGGATTTGAGCTCTGGTACTTTGGTTCAATAGTTCAAGCTCTTACCAGTGAGCTACAAAATCCTTCTTAATATTCAAAAGAAAATCAAACTTATAACTTGTATTCAGGTTCAAGTAGCCCTTTCTGTATTTTTGAAAAAAATTATACAGAAACTTTATGGTTGTTACAGCCTATTTCATATATGATATAAGAGCTTAACCCTCTTATAAGAAGTTAGTTCTTTCTCGGGATCTGAGATCCACAAGACAAATCTCCCATAAGGTGAGAATTTAATTCTCATTGGAAAGATCTTTTTCTTTAGATCAAAGATTCAAGGAAGAATTATGGTGTTTTACTCTTTTCACATAAAAGAGAGAACATGGAAGAACAAAATATGGAATTGATATTTTAGAAACTTAGTTCCTCCAAAATATAATAGGATTTTATCCCAATAAGAACTTAGTTCTCACAAAAAAGGAGAAACTTGGTTTCTTGCAAATTCTGCAAGACTTTTAGAGTTTAACTCTAATCTTCAGAATTAATCTCTGCGTAAATATGGAAAGGATCATGTGGAAGACATGTGAGAACCTTAGAAAATGAAGAATGAAGTCTCACGTGAGAATCACACGTGTGCTCAAAGGAGCCTCGAAGACAAACCTCACGTGGAAAACATATGAGCATTGAGACTCTAGTGCAAGCACTACTCATGTGGAAAACACGTGACCAATCATGAAGATTATACTTCACGTGCCATTCACGTGTGCGTCAAAATGAACCATTGCTTAGCACTTCCCACGTGGAAGACATGTGAACACCAAAAAATCAGGCTTTTCACACGAAGAGCATATGAAGTGGAATTTATGATAAAGGTTAAGCTTCTGGGTCAAGTGCTTAGTACTGTTGGGTTATCTAAAATCCAAAACAAAATATTTAGCTTAGAGCTTAGCACTATTGGGAAATATAGCCCGACATTTAGTCTAAAATTAGACTCATTCTCTGAAGTTTCAAACTTCTTTGATTTTCAAAAGAAAATCAAGCTTGATCATACATATTTTAAGTTGACCTTAGTGTAAAACAAGGTTAACGATTCTTAAACATATTTTAAGTCGATCTTAATCTAAGACTATATTAATGATCCTTAAATCCCCCTGAACCTATGGACCTCATTTATATAAGATCTACGTTCTAAGTTCACTCAAAAATATGATTTACGGATTTTGATTAATCCGCGCCCTACGGACATAACAAGATTAGTCTCTGTATACAATCTAAGGGCAACCCTATATAAATAAATTTAACACGACATGAAATGACCTACCGGAGAAGGTGAAATTTGTTATCGGTTTGCGATAACGTAATTAACTGCAGGGGCTTGCACCTGCAGGGAAGAGCGTCACCACAATCAAAAACCCCTCATCACTGAGGGGGAATCTGATAAGTCGGCTACATCGTTCGCATCTATCCAAATCTCCGATATACGGTGCCATAAATTAACTTGGTATCTTCTGAGAGGTGGATGGATATATTCTGCCCCCAAATTCAGGGTAGACGTTTCAAACGTCTCAGTCCGGTTTTCACCGGTAAACAAGACACATGTGAGTCGGGTCCATTTTCAGCTTTACAACCAGTTAAAACTGCTTTACAGACGGTCATTTTAACCGGATAATCTGGTTCGTTGGTTTCAAATTGGACGGTCCACCTTTTAAGATTTTTTTCCTTTAATGCTAATTTTGATCCGCGGAATCACCAAACCTGAATATTTGTTATTAAAATTACTCATTTCAGTTCTTTTCTCTTTTCAATGAAATGATGTAGTTATAGTTTCACTATATATAATATTTATTCATTCTTAATGTGTTGTGCTTTAACATACATATATTATTATTTTTCCATGAAATGACTTAGTCACCGTATTGATGAATCCCTTATCAAAATTAGTTATTTCTGTGTGCTGGGATGTTAAGGTATTGATTGCATCGGGAGCGAATTCAAAGAGTCGGTTGAGTTCATGGCTAACAGTAGGTTGGACCAACTTTTGAGAACTCGGTTTCATAATCGGTTTTGGTCTCTTAAATTTTTTTGGTTTCGTTAGTTTTGGTCCCGTTTCGGTTTCGGTTTTATATGCATTTGTACATTAATTTGCAAATTTATTATTAACTAAATCAATTTCTAATGCAATTTAGTGTTTTGCCAATCTAAAAATATAGCATGCACCACATTTTCTATTCAGCTAGACCTAATTAAGCCCAAAGGATCAAACTTGAACCTAACCCATTTGACCTATATAAATACAAAACTAAAAAACCCTAGCTCCTCTCCACTGGACCGCCACCCCTCTCTCTCGATCTTGATCTTAGCTCCTCTCCACTGAGCCGCCGCCTCCCTCCCTCTCTTTCTCTCTCTCTCGATCTCTTGAAGGATCAGAATAGATCTTTTCAATGTAGATCACACACTCACACCTCAAGCACAGGAAAAGTCTCTCAACAACAGCCATGCGCGTCTTCTTATTGACTTCCATCTTCTATTCTTAGGTTTAATCACAATAGTTGGTATTTTTTTTATATGATTCCAGCTTAAAAACCATCTTTTTCGTCTATTTTTCTTTTTATGGGGGGTTCTGAAATTTCATGATGCTCGTATCGGCCACCGTATCGGATGAGCAAAGCTCGTAGCGGCAGAAACTTCATTGTATCGGCTAATAAGAACTGTGTATCGGCCGATACGAGAAAAAGATACCAATATCGGACCAGCCTTTACTGAAACCGATCCGATACGGTCGATACGAACAAGTATCATCCGATACCTCTGACCTTAGTTTGGATAGTTGGTTGCATGCCATAGGCAGTGAGGAATATGAACCCAGGAATCACCCTTCAGAAAACTGGTTGACATGGCCATAGATGTGGCTTCCGCATTGGATTATCTCCACAATAATGGTTGGAGACCAATTGTTCATTGCGATATAAAACCAAGCAACATTCTTGTTGATTATGACTCCATTGCCCATGTAGCTGACTTTGGGCTTGCCGGCACTACTACAAAGAAGGGTTGCTCCTACGGATATATCCGTAGGGGCAACCCACTGCCCCTACGGATATATACGTAGGGGCGAAAAAATACCCCGTAGGTGCAAAGGCCGCAGGTGCAAGTTGAGGCCCTGAACTTGCCCCTACGGTTAAATTATTGCCCCTACGGATATGTGTGTAGGTCTAGTTGCCCCTACGGATTAAGCCGTAGGGTATGAGATTTTATATTATTTACGGTTTATTTTAATAAATTACTTGGCCCTACGGGTATATCCGTAGGGGCCTCTACTACCCCCTACGGATATATGCGTAGGTACGTTTCCGTAGGGGCACAAATTCAGGATTCCTGATATTTTGCCCCTACGGATAACGTCGTAGGGGAGAGTCAGTGGCCCCTACGGATATATCCGTAGGGGCTTTCCCAACCCCCTGGTACTGAGATCTGGGGGAAATATCAGTTACTGCTGATATTTTGCCCCTACGGATATATCCGTAGGGGTAACATGTGTGCCTACGGATTAATCCGTAGGTACATATTGTCTGTAATTTTTTTTAAAAAATGGGCTGCTTGATTTTTTCCCGCCCTGTGCACAATAATATATACATCAATCAAATCATATATTGCAGTATTCATAATCACATCTCACGCATATATATAATATACAAAAGAAACACAAAAACTGAATATGATATAAATACAAACCAATATCAATATCGTTTCAAAATGTAGTACAATGTGTATGATATAAATAAATACATGTTTCAAAAAAAAAGAACCAAAAATCTACCCTAGCTCGGTCCAGCTCCACCTCTGAATAACGATAGAATAACGCGCGCCTGCTCCTCGGTCAATAAACTCTGCAATTCGTCGCGAGCGGGAGTCTGAGTGGGCGGTGGAGCTACAGGAGCTGTCTGCGGAACCGCAGCCGATGTAGTGGCTTGCGGAGCCGCAGCCGAAGGAGATGCGTGTGGAGGCTCGGCCGATCTACCCTGTCGCGTCTGGATATAACATGTGTAAGAAGCGTGTAAGAACTGTTTATTATTCGAATTCGTATCATTATTAAGTTATTTCGAAACCCTGTTTGGATATCTAGTTTGGAAAAGCGTTGTTTATTTCAATTACATATGTATGTATGATTAATCAAACTTAAGTCTAAAACCAAATAAGCTCAAGCTACGTACTAATTATGGATATGTTGATATGTATATAATATGAAATGATATTTTACTATAAAGTAGTATACATACCAGCATCTCCTTCAACTCCTGAACGCTGGCCCTCAAGCTATCCAGTTCATGATGGACATGCCGGTCACTGGAGACGGAGGAAGTAACCGCCGGGGTGGAGTCCAACCTCATATGGGCCCTGCTAGGGCCCAATCCCCGGCCTCTCCCAACCTCCGTGGTGCCCTCCGTGTGCGGCGTCCAGAACTGGGGTCAGCAGCCTTGGATCGTTATGTCCGGTTAAATCGTTCCCCAGGCCTGGGCCTGCTCAACCACCCGCTCCTACACCCACATTCGAATTCTTATCATTATCGAGTTATTTCGAAACCCCATTTGGATATCTAGTTTGGAAAACTGTAGTTTATTTTAATTAGATATGTACATGTATGATTAATAAAACATAAGTCTACAACCAAATAAGCTCAGGCTATGTACTGATATTGGATATATTGATATCTATAATATGACATTATATTTTACTATTAAGTAGTATACATACCAGCATCTCATTCAACTCCTGAACGGTGGCCTTCAAGCTCTCCTGTTCCTGCTGGATACGTCGCTCACTGGAGACGGAGGAAGTAACCACCGGGGTGGAGTCCAACCTCATATGGGCCCTGCTAGAGCCCAGTCCTCGGCCTCTCTCCCAACCTCCGTGGTGCCGTCCGTGTGCGGCGTCCAGGACTGGGGTCAGCAGCCTCGAATGTTGCCTTCCCCCTAGCAACTGTTAGAACATTATATTTAGCACATACTGGTCTATAAAATTGACAAGAAATACCAAAATCAACAAATTCAAAGCCTTACCTACAGAGATAGAAGATGTGCCCCTCTGGTATCTGCATGTATCAAAATTTGAATAATATTAATTAATTTCAGTACATACATACTAACAAGGTAAACTCGCATATAGCGCTGCTTACACATATAACAGGGAGTGAACAAGCTCTTGTAGATCATCAGGCGCAAATCTAATCTCATCAAGCAGCGCATGATAATGAGTTGGACGACTAAGAGCAAAAGGAATGTGTGTATATTTATGATATAGCATTCTAAATCAATATACACGCCCTATATAATATATAAACATACCTGGAGGAACGGGAGTGGCCTCTGTCCCTGATATGGACGCATCACCAACAACTAGACAATCAAACATTGACAATATAAGTAATTTTGACATAAAGAGGCATGGATATCTATAATATTACATTCAAAATGAATATTAGAGAGCGCACCTGCAATGAGAAGTGATAAAAGTATCACCCAACAAGAGTGTAATTTACAGAATCAGTTGAGACTCTTAAAAGTCATAGAAGAACCCGACCTGCACAAATCTGATGTATGCTTTCCATTGGACACTAAGAAGTCTCTAAAGGGAAAAGCCTATGTGAAAGCCATCATTAGTTCATATCAGAAGATTGATGCTGAAACAGAGAACGAGGAATGTCATTTTTTTCTTCTTCCGTCACATTACTGTCTTCTCCTTCTGCCGCATTACTGTCTTCTCCTTCTTATTATGTGCGCGTGCAAATTCAATGACTATATTGAGAATATGGATTAATAGTGGGTAGGAAAAGTATTTCTCAAATGGCTTTTGCGTCTTAAAACCATAAACTACTAAGTAATGGCATACATAATTTTTTTAGTATAAAGGTTGTTATTTTAAGTTTTCCCTTATAGAGATATGATCTAACTGCATCTATAAACTATAAGTGTGCAGAAAATTATGATAAGAAACCATAAGAAAGGGTCGTAGCCATGCATAACCTTGAATCTACATACCAAAACATGCAAAAGCATGCACTTATTGTCACCTTGCCTTGGAATATAAAATATCTTGGAAGACTATAAGCGAGCATTTAAATCTTGATAGCTTTTGACTTCAACATATATTTTTCTCAAGTACCATGAAATATACTTGCTCCGTATAAACCGTTTTTAGGAAGATGGATTAATAATGACAAATTATCCATTGTGGCTCACTAGGTTAGTATTTTCTCTTCTATTGACCATCTTTCTAATCTGCTTGGTAAATTTATTCGGAACCGGCTGCGAATCATTAAAAGACATGCATAAGAAAGAAAGCTAAAATACAGATATATAGCATACCGATACATCGAAACTTCATAGTTGCGATGGCAATCCAGAGATATTTATTTCTACACACGTGGTGCGCGTGCGAATGCGTCAGGCATCATGGACAAATATTTCAGAGCATGGAAAGTATTATTCGTATAAAGTAATTAAAACTTTTAAACACCTTGGGTAGATATTTTCTTAGTTGATGCAATCGTATCATGAGAACTAAATTTAAGCTATTATACATATGCATATGTATTTTTCTAACCTAATATATCACACACACACACACACACACACACACACACACACAGAGAACACCTGGTAGGTAGAGAAATCAGGTAGCAGAATCCTGAAGAAATGGAGTCCATAGCATTGCTCATCATCATCATCCATGATCCCTTTGATAATATTTTTTCAAAGGGATCACGGATGATGATGATGAGCAATGCTATGGACTCCATTTCTTCAGGATCCTGCTACCTGATTTCTCTATCTACCTGGTGTTCTCTCTCTCTCTCTCTGTGTGTGATATATTAGGTTAGAAAAATACATAAGCATATGTATAATAGCTTAAATTTAGTCCTCATGATATGATTGCATCAACTAAGAAAATATCTACCCAAGGTATTTAAAAGTTTTAATTACTTTATACGAATAATACTTTCCATGTTCTGAAATATTTGTCCATGATGCCTGACGCATTCGCACGCGCACCACGTGTGTAGAAATAAATATCTCTGGATTGCCATCGCAACTATGAAGTTTCGATGTATCGGTATGTTATATATCTGTATTTTAGCTTTCTTTCTTATGCATGTCTTTTAATGATTCGCAGCCGGTTCCGAATAAATTTACCAAGCAGATTAGAAAGATGGTCAATAGAAGAGAAAATACTAACCTAGTGAGCCACAATGGATAATTTGTCATTATTAATCCATCTTCCTGAAAGCGGTTTATACGGAGCAAGTATATTTCATGGTACTTGAGAAAAATATATGTTGAAGTCAAAAGCTATCAAGATTTAAATGCTCGCTTATAGTCTTCCAAGATATTTTATATTCCAAGGCAAGGTGACAATAAGTGCATGCTTTTGCATGATTTGGTATGTAGATTCAAGGTTATGCATGGCTACGACCCTTTCTTATGATTTCTTATCATAATATTCTGCACACTTATAGTTTATAGATGCAGTTAGATCATATCTCTATAAGGGAAAACTTAAAATAACAACTTTTATACTAAAAAAATTATGTATGCCATTACTTAGTAGTTTATGGTTTTAAGACGCAAAAGCCATTTGAGAAATACTTTTCCTACCCACTATTAATCCATATTCTCAATATAGTCATTGAATTTGCACGCGCACATAATAAGAAGGAGAAGACAGTAATGTGGCAGAAGGAGAAGACAGTAATGTGGCGGAAGAAGAAAAAAATGACATTTCTCGTTCTCTGTTTCAGCATCAATCTTCTGATATGAACTAATGATGGCTTTCACATAGGCTTTTCCCTTTAGAGACTTCTTAGTGTCCAATGGAAAGCATACATCAGATTTGTGCAGGTCGGGTTCTTCTATGACTTTTAAGAGTCTCAACTGATTCTATAAATTACACCCTAGTTGGGTGATACTTTTACCACTTCTCACTGCAGGTGCGCTCTCTAATATCCATTTTGAATATCGATAATATTACATTCAAAATGGATATTAGAGAGCGCACCTGCAGTGAGAAGTGGTAAAAGTACCACCCAACTAGAGTGTAATTTACAGAATCAGTCGAGACTCTTGAAAGTCATAGAAGAACCCGACCTGCACAAATCTGATGTATGCTTTTCATTGGACACTAAGAAGTCTCTAAAGGGAAAACCCTATGTGAAAGCCATCATTAGTTCATATCAGAAGATTGATGCTGAAACAGAGAACGAGGAATGTCATTTTTTTCTTCTTCTGCCACATTACTGTCTTCTCCTTCTTCTTCTGCCACATTATTGTCTTCTCCTTCTTATTATGTGCGCGTGCAAATTCAATGACTATATTGAGAATATGGATTAATAGTGGGTTGGAAAAGTATTTCTCAAATGGCTTTTGCGTCTAAAAACCATAAACTACTAAGTAATGACATACATAATTTTTTAGTATAAAGGTTGTTATTTTAAGTGCGCGTGCAAATTCAATGAAAGTTAGATTTGAGGATACCCATGTATGAGTTGTATTCTATATATGTGTGTTTCGATTTATGATTTCCCTTAAGTGTAGGGTTGTTTTTACTTAAATTTCAAATGTATATACATGCATACTGTCTTCTCCTTCTTCTTCTGCCACATTACTGTCTTCTCCTTCTTCTTCTGCCACATTACTGTCTTCTCCTTCTTATTATGTACAGTACTTCCACAAAATACGTGTTGTCATTTCTAAATGGAAGTTTCTCAGTGCCACCATAGTAGCAGAAGATGGAATTGTTTATCGCCACTAGATTATGCTAAGCTTCGGATAGATTAGGCAAACATGATCTAGAAGAATATAATTAGCAGAGGAAATATGCAAATAAACATGCATGCAAGCTGACATTAAAAGATTAATATAACAGAGATGTCTACTGATGATTTGTAAGATGTTATCGCAGGTAGGACAACTGCCAATTCTATGGCTTGTGGCCACCAGCGACTGCTTTCTCACCACAGTAAAAATAATGAGGGACTATAACATATCATGAATTCGATATGCACCGTGATTTCATAGCATATGTCTATTAACCTATAATGTATAAGTTCTCGGCGTTGATTGCAGAGGTGCATACAGTCTGAACTAGTAAATATACGTAAGAAGGAAAAAGAAGAAACGATTCATAAATATGGTTGGGCCAGAAACAGACTTAGTCACTGAATGACATATAACTGATATTCCTTGATGTAGAAATCAATACACCTTTGATAACAAACTCATTCTTTTTTGGGAGATATATGAATAACCGACTCTGACCCTCAGCATTCCATTGAACACATGGAAATCCATCGTATCTCATATCCAGCCACCTCACTTCACCGATCCTATGATCGCCCTCTGGAGGACGCACAGCCCTAGCCGCAGCCCCAGCCCAAACCCTAGCCTTAGGTGGTGGTGATGAATGTGAATCCTCATGTGATTTTGCATATTATTGCAAGAGCGTTAATGGGTTTTCAAGATTTGTACGTAGTCAAGAGCAATTGTGAGCAAGGAAAGTAAAAATAGTTTTGGAATTTTATCAAACGGTTGGTGAGCAAACTAGCAAAACGTTTTGAATGAAAATATAATGTAAAATAATTTCGAGAATCAAAAGTGATAAGCTTTGTTAATGATATGGGAGAGAAGCTTGCTTTTTCTTTTTTGTGAGAAATATTTTAGGTTTTTTTTCCTTATTTCTGTTACATCCTGACCGAAGAACTTTCACAATTGTTAAAATTCAGCATTTTGGTCAGTCCTCTCCTTTATTGATATGCATGTGATGTGAGGGTTGGATTTAACACAGCAACCATTGTTCATCAATATATATTACCAAATAAAGCTCTTTATTGTTGGTTATGTTGGTTTCATCCTATTCTTGCCTCAATTTGGTGTAATTTGAAATGGCCCACGATTCTAGGGTTTGATATGGGATGGCAATAGAAAAGAGAATTTGTTCTCAAGTTATGATCGAATACCATAATAAATTGGGAGTTGGTTAGGATTGTGAAATTGTGCAAGTAGTTGCATTTTTTTCAAGTATGATCTTGTGAAAATCGGATGAAATATTTAACATCATTTTGTTGTTATTTAGGATTAGCACCCTCTAAAGGATTTTAAGTTAAGATAATGGATATGGATCTTTTGTCAGGATAAAGAAGATCTGCACATGCATAAATACTAGTATAAGATAATTCAAAATTTGGGACAACGGATACATACCGCTAAAAGATATAAATCGAAAACCCAAACAATATTTTGTGATAAACTTAAGTGTTCTTGCAAACTAATACAAATCTTGTTAAAAATTTGATAAATTGACCTTCCCCTTCCCCTTCCCCAGCCCTAGCCCCAGCCCGCAGCCCCAGCCGCACCCCCAATAAAAAATTTGATAAATTGACCCTTCCCCTTCCCCGACCCCGACCCTAACCCTACCCCGACCCCGATCCCGACCCCGCAGCCTAGCCCCTGCCCCAACCCTAACCCGACCCCGACTGCGACCGCGACCCCAGCCCAACCCCAACTCGCGCGCCATGAACCTTAAGCCCAAAATAATCCAATAAATTCTTTAACTTACCTCGAGATTTACTCACCTGAACGGCTGCTGCGACAGGGGCGACGATCTGAACGGCGGTGGCGACGACCTTAACCGCGGTGGCGACGAGAACTCCAGTGGCGACGAAACCGGCGGTGGCGACGAGGAGAACAACCTTGGCGGCGACGGCGTGGCGCATTGGGGGCTTATTTTCGCGCCCGATCGAGAGAGAGAGGGAAATGAGCGTAGGCGATCGATCTGGGATTTTATTAAATCGATATTTACTTGCCCCTACGGATATATCCGTAGGTCCTTTGTTTGCGGCTCCGTAGGGGCAAACACCTAATTAAGAATTAATATTTTTATTCTTGGACGTCTTTGCCCGTAGGGGCAACCTTTTAGCCCTACGGATATATCCGTAGGGCCAAGTTATTTCTGCCCCTACGGATTAAACTATCCGTAGGGGCAACCCCCTATTTTACTAGTGCGGGTTTCCGACGGAAACTCTAATGAGGCCAGCCACCTAAGTTTGTTTTCATGGAACAATTGGATATATTGCTCCAAACCCCACCATTGTCGGTCCCAAATCCGGATGCGAAAGGGTGAGAGTAGTGGTAGGCTTTTGACTGCCAGCATAAAATTTTGTCATATTCTATGCCATGAATCATAATAATTGGATATATTACTCTCGGTGAATATTTATTTTCCCATTTTAATTTTCTATTTGTCTTTTGCTGCTAATCACAATTGACTTTTACTAAAACGGTCACAATCTTAATTTTCATTTTTCTGAGGAATTTGGATATGGCTGGTATGGCCTTAGCCATATAGAACATAACAATCAAACTATGAAATGGGAAAATTTACGAAATACAGCTTAAAGAAACATACAATAACTAGTGCATCCAAAAAATGTAGTAAAATTTGGGGTCCCACACACGCGCACACGCACGATAATAAATAAATAAATGAGGTGGGCTAGTTTTATTAGCATGCAAATGTTCTAGAGGGAGAAAGGTATAGAAAGGAGGAAGATGCTGACAAGAATATGGAATTTGGAACTCAACTTTTAAGTCTATGTTCGTTTAAGCTACATTTTCTGAGGATGGAAATCCAAATCGACATCCATATACTTTACATGGTTTCCAATGAACTGGAACCAAGTAGTAAGAACGCTAAGATTCTTCTCTTATATATGAAATAAATTACTTTTTATAAGTGCAATAGTGTACTTGTCGTCAACATAGATTTCCCCCCACATTTTGATTGTATTCTTCAGCCTTTGCTTCATGTCTCTCAGTTTCTCCTTCCTCATTCTTATTTTCTTTGTGTCGGGATATTCCCCTCCTATACCAATCGTCGAAAGGAAAAATCCCATCTCTAGCGTTCGATCATGCAAGACAAACGTTCTAAAAGAAGAAGTAATTACACAGACTTCTTAACATGATTTGACCGACATGCTTAATCCACGGAGCAAACATGAGGATTCCATTGATATTAGAAAGAGATTATGCCCAACACCTTATCTTCTCCTTAATTTGATCATCTAAAATAATTACATTTCGCAAATCTAGATTAAAACCTAATATCTCAATGAAGATATGTCACGACCTAAAAACTGCACGTGACCGACACTTGAATCACATGAAATCTATAGGAACTCACCGTAACCCAAGTAAGCCGAAAACTAGAAATCTAATTTTTTTTAAGTAAATAGTGGATGTGAAGTTTTGGAAAAAGAGGTATAAATGAAATCAAGTTCTGCATTTTAAAATATAAGTAAAGTTCGTTGAAAATACAAGTGAATTGTACACTAATTAAACTTTGAAACATTTTCATCATTTAAAATTTTAGCAACACCTCCTTTGTATATTTTGATAAAAACCAGAATATATACATATATAATATTGACATTCCCAACCGGGAGCTAACTTATCGCCAATCAGCGGAATCACAAACATGCAATATATATACAACGCTCAAGACAAAAATCAACACAAAAAGAATTTAAAGAAATACGAAGAACATCAATAACTCACTATATCCAAATCGACACATAAAAGAATATATACAAGTCTCTCCTCTAAACCCAAAAGAATATACAAGTCTCAAGTCCACAAAATATGTATATAAGTCTGGTTGATGGAGTTTTAACTATATTACAATGAATATAATATACAAGCGCTGGTTACGATCTGTAATAAAACCCACTTATCAAAGCAATCACCCAAAAGAGAAGTATGCCAGCAAACCGCTACTCATCCAAGCGGTCGGTCCTGAAAGAAAAGTATGGCGCAACAGAGGTGGGTTGCCAACTCGTGAGTAGAAAATATCTTCAGGTAGAAATCGAATGCATAACGATCTACCTAGATCATACAGTATAATAATAACAAACTATGTGGTAACGCATGTGTACGCGTGTGTGTAGTATCGTGTCTGTATCAATATATGATAACATGTCATCCATAGTATGCTTATATATATATATATATATATATATATATATATATATATATAATCCAATATATATATATAATCCAATGAGTGTCCATCAACGACACTCGAAATCATCATAAAACACTAAGTGTCCAGTATCGACATTCGAAATCTTCATAAATCCCGTGTCCAGTATTGACTCGTAAATCCTTATATCTCAGGCGTTTTCTCATCAGATCGGCCATCATATTTTGGATGCCATCTCATCAGATCGGCCCTCATATCCATCTGCCTCATATCATTCCGTTCGGTATCCTCCGGATATCCGCCGAGTTCAATACTGTCACTGAAAAGTAATGTGACGGGCTCAACGCATTTCTATACGATCTTCTTGCCCCTGAGTACCGTACCGGGTACACCATGTATCCGCAGACGGTGACTCCTCACCCCTCAAATCGGATAATAGACATAGCTCAGAACCGAGAAATCTCATGGTGGACGTCGAAATATCATATCAAGAGAAAACCGCGTTTTTAAAATATTCACAAGTTTATAAAATCATACTTGAGGTTCCTCAAATTCAGAAATCTCATGAAATCACTATCTTATAAAAATATGGCAATAATGGAACAATATGTAAAGGCACAGAACAATAATGTAATGCATGACAAGTGTGTTCATATAAGCGTGTCGTGTAAGTAATGTAAAGAAAGTGCAATATCTGAAATAGTATGTGGTGCTGGGTATTAACATAAATCTAAAATGCTAACATGGTATAGTGTAATATGGTGACATAGCGAGTTCTATCTGTGTACGTGGAATGGAAATATGTGTATATGCAATATGTAAATTATCGGTAATGATGCGCATGTCATAACAAACGAAGTTAAGTAAAGCTAAATGTATGAACATAGTATATGTCATAAGTAATCGAAATGCGAGCGTATATAGAAATAAGAAATCCTAACGTGAACAAATATTAAAATATCCAACTATATAGAGGCATATAGTTATAGTTTAAAATAGCATGAAACGTTGTTTTGGAAATAGAGGACTACGATATTTTTGAAATAGGTGCCATTTGAAAATTCATAGTGTACCCTTGAACTTATCATTTAAAGTACGTAACGATTTGTTAGATTTGAAAGTAGGTATGGCTCTAATTATCTTATAAATTTCCTTTTTTTTATTTAGCAAGACTCCTCGAGTAGAAATAATTATCGGCCGTATTCAGCAATCAATCCTCATCATATCACATACAGAATATCCCTCGTACGATATCATCCAATCAATATAATACAGATCTATAGTCGTGTACACCAATCTCATATCATCTCATATCATATCTTATCATCTCATCTCATATCATATCGTCTCATATCTAGTATACTTATATTGTATATATCCTTATGTCATGTAAATACTTCTATCATATCTTATCATCTCATCTCATATCATATCGTCTCATATCTAGTATACTTATATTGTATATATCCTTATGTCATGTAAATACTTCTATCATAATAAGTACTCATATAGATATATATTTATATAAGTAGATATAGTTCAATGGCTAAGAAATAGAAACCAGGATTATATCATTCTACTAAATATACGAATATCCACATAAGGTATTCTAATAACCCTATAGGCTAGGTTTACGTTTCTACCGTAGATAATATCATATTTCTACGGTTGCGGGGGTGCTATTCGCCATCCACCCGACTTCCCCCGTAGATATACATCTACTCACCGACAAACGCCTCGCACTAGTCGAAATTGATAGATGCCTTGTCTTTCTTCGTTGTCTCGGAAGTCCACGCGATTGTACTTACAATCGAAATCATAACCAAAATTGCATAAAAATCCAATTCGAATTTGAGATCACGAGCGAAGCGCACATAGGTTAGAACCTATGGTCAACGTGTGCTAAAACGACAAAATACTCCCCCCGACGTCGATGTTCGAACGTCGAACGACCAAATCACATCATGAAAATCCAAAACCAAATTTCAAATATCACAAAACATTACCAAAACTAAGTCAAAATGCTCCCAGATTTTTACTCAGGTGATCTAGGGAAAAATAGCATATTGGGTAGGCTTATTTATCGAATGAGTGAACTACAGAACAAGATTCAAACCGAAACTCATCAACTTGGCCGCAACTTGTGGTCCAGGGGATTATTTCTGCGGTTTTGGGTTGGAGTTGGGGGTTCGGGTTTCTATGGTGGTCTTCTACTGGTCCAAATATCTCACTGTATGCTCTAAATAATTTTCAGAGAACCCAAGTTGTATCAGATTTCATTTGAACTTCAAGAACTCAAGAAAACCGACATTTGAAATTCTAAACTCATGTTTGAAACTTCACAACTCATTAACACCAAGGATACTATCCTCACATGCCCCCATCTATCACTAATAAGTTTGTAATCATTCCCTAAACCCTTACTATATCACCACTACAATCCTACCCACCAAAACTCATTTTTGAATTTTCAAGTCTAGAAAATATGAACTTTTAACTCTAAACTAGTTTGTGAAGACAATAATATTTAAAACTTATCTAAAAGTGGGGTTATTAACTCATAATAGAGATGAAGGAAAATTCCAAATTGGCAAAAGATCCCAAAAAGGAGACTTGATCACATCTTTTTGTGTAGGATGAGAATTTGTATATCTTTTGTGAAGGTCACTGGTGTTTTGAAAGGGTTTGTGGTCATGTCTTGGGGTTGTAGTGAGAGGTGAAGGAGGTGGAGAAGGAAAAGGAGAAGAGGAAGATGAAGAGATGAAGAAAAATGAGAAGAAGAAATGCAATGCGTGGCTGACCATAACCTTTCACTCTCTATCTTTTGCCCATACTTTATATTATATTGTAATCATGCTCTCATTTTCTTTTCTTTTCTTTTTTTTTTGAAACAAAAAATATAAAACCATCACTTTAAAACACAATAAAATATTAACCCCTCATTTAATTATGTCATGGCACTTTAAAGTATGTTTAACAAATAAGTTTGGTTTAATGCACAAATAGGAAAACACTAATTAAGTTTAATATCAAATTAGTATGATATAATTATATACTAATTTATGAAAAGCCCAATTAAATAAATGTTTTCATAAATAATAATTTATTTTAATTTCCAATTATTTTCCAAAATAGAGCTATATAATTATACCAATTTACGAAAACTCAAATCCATACTCGATATAATATCTGTAAAACACATTATTTTATTATTTAAATTCCAAAATAATATTTTCTATTTTTTGAAATGTTACAATTTTCCCCCCTTAAATAAATTCGGTCCCCAAATTTATATTTAGAACCCCAAGTCTTAAAACATTTCAGTAAACCAAATCAACGGAGCTCTGAAATCACGTACAAGCTAAAAATATCATAGCACAACACGTGCGCATGAATACAAGTGCAAAACTCAAATAACCGAAACTCCAACAGGTGTTATGCGAACCATACAAGCTACGATGAAAAATGCAATTTATGAAATCTATTGTTTAAATCAAGCACAATACAATCAAGGCTACAATACGTATATAGTACGCATATATGTAAAATTATCTAAGTAACTGAAAAATTTATACATAAAAAATCTTTTTCAAATTACCGTGTGATGCGTATATCATAGCACAAGCAGCGAACGTTCATTTATGAAGAATACACACACACATGTTTCACTTAAGATATACATTCCGTATTTTTGAAAATGATTTAGAAGGGGTTTTCTTTTGAAAAAATCTTGTCGCTCACTGACATGTAGGAAAATAATAAAACTGTAGCTCCTTTGAAAACCTCTTACACCAGTCCTGCTCTGCTACTATATAACATAATAGATATATCATAAAAACGGGATACTCAAAAAAGAAATCAATATCAACCGGTGTGCACGAAAACCAACCCATGTGCGACTGATGCGCACGAAAATCGAAGTCAACATCAAGTGCAACGAATGTACACGAAAACGAAAACCGAGTGCAATGGTTATGTATAAAAGCATCTGTCATGTGCATCGGGTGTGCATGACAACAACATCAAGTGCATCTAGAGTGTACGAAAATCTGAATCAGGTGCAACTGATGTGCACGAAAATCCTCAAGTGTATCAAATGCGCACAAAACCACATCAAGTGCGCTGAGTGTGCGCAAAAATCTAAATCAAGTGCATTAGGTCTGCACAAAAGTATCTAGTGTAATAGGGTGCACGAAAATCAATATCAAGTGCATAAGTGCATGAAAACATCTATAGGTGCAACTGGAGTGCACGAAAACCACATCAATGCATCGAATGCGTATGTAAAGAACATCGAGTGCATCTAAAGTGCACGAATCAAAATCAGATGCATACAACATGCACGAAATCAAAATCAAGTGCATTGGGGTGCACGAAATCATCAATACGTTCAACGGCGTGCACAAAACAATATCGAGTGCAATGGATGCGCACAAAAACATAAATCAAGTGTAATGGATGTATAAAAATATAAATCAAGTGCAAGCGCAGTGCACAAAGAAAATATTCATCAGGTGTAGCTACGGTGCACGAAAATATCAATTATGAAATCAATCATCAAAACACAAATAAAAAACAAATGACATTGAGGTACACCTCCTTCAATGTCGAAAGGTGCCAGTGCACCCGGAGCTGGCAGAGCAAGAGTTTCTACTTGGTTCTGCCCACAATCTAGCGTCCTCTGTCTCTAGGTCCTTATTTTCTCTGTGGATCACTAATTCCACGACCTTCCCGCTCGATAGCCTGATTAAGACTAGATACGGAAATAGTCCCGCTCTGAAGCTTCTCTAAACATCTGCAGGCCAATTAACCTGGTCACTCATAACGTAGCACGTCAACGACGGTGGCCTCTGGCCCTCTAAATACGTTCTATATAACCGACCCTACGTCCAAATCTCTATCGCTGTAGTCTCCCTGAATGAACCTGCCATGGCCTTTTTCGACATCATCTCTACTGAACCGCCCGGAAATTGGCACTCCTAAACGAACCCGCTTCCGTTCCGGAGCAACTGTAATCTCATCACGACCTTCCTCTAAAATGTGGTTGTATCCAACACCTCTGCATACATATCAAATCTCTAGCATCAACGGAGAGGAACACCGACTCATCGAGATCTCGCACGAATCTCTTAATCCACTTCTCTTCAGTATCGACCAAATCGGAATTATATCTCGACAGCTACGTAAGCTGTAATTTATATTCGGCCATGGTCATATTCAGAGTATTACGCAAAGACTCAAAACTACAACTTCGGTATCTCCAACACTCTGTAGAAGAAATCTGGCTAAATGCGTCCTCGAGAACTTATCCAATCCGTTGGAGGAATGCGCGCTGCTTGTCCTTTCTCGATCGACTCACACTAAGTCTGAATAAGAACTTTCAAACTGAAACTAACCAACTTACTGATCCCACATCAAAGTATCCAAACGAACAAAATATCCTAGTCAGCCTATCTAGGAATGATTAAGGATTTTCTATCACATCCCTACCTGAAAACTCATATGGCTTTAGATTCGTGAACTCTAGAAGCGATATCTCGTCAATCTTAGCAATGGTTGGTACATCTATCTGCATGGTAGACAACACAACGATTCCTAAAGTAGGGTATATGTCAACAGTCCTCTTAATCTGGCTGGCCTTAAGCAATGACCCGACCATCCGGTGCGGATCCAGAACACTATCCCCAAATGAGAAATCCTAGCATAAAAGGAGTAACCAACCTGTTCCTGTGTCACCGGGATAACATCAGGTCAGTCCTCGTCCCTGACGAACTCACCCTGACCGGATTTCTAGCCGCAGCCCTCTCGGCTCATGTAGCCATGGTGACAGGAACCACAACAAGTATCGATGAGGATAGACCATAAGAATGAATAGAAGAAAGGATCTCAAGATATGTACATCATAAGGTTACTTAAGCGGAGTATTATATCATAAGTATGCCGCAAAACATACATACGATACGTTACTCTATTTGAGCTACCTACTCTATCAATGAAGGTCAACCTAAGTAAAGAAAGTTCGGATCTAATATCCCCTCAGTGAAGTATAAGTTCCATAAGGTCAAACCTAGGTTCCGAAATATACACCCTAGATTCTGCATAGTCAAAGCTAGACTTGAAAAAAGGTTAAACCTAACGATCTAATACCAACTTTTTCACGACCCGAAAACGGCTCATGATCGGCACTTGAATCACGTGAAGTCTATAGGACCCTACCGTAACCCAAGTAAGCTGAAAACCAGGAATCTAAACCTTTTTAAATAAATAGTGGAGGTGATGTTTTGGAAAAAGGAGTATAAATGAAATCAAGTTTCGCTTTTTAAAGTATAAGTTGTAAGTACGCGGCAGCGCCCCGGCCGTCTAACAGACGCCAATATGCGGAACAAAACTTTTACGAATGGCGCTATCGCGTACTTTATCCCGGATCGTCCATTAAAGCTAAACTAACAAATTGTAAAGAGGGTAGAATTGTTATACCGAATGATCCGAGTCCTTCGGTCTTCAACCATCATCCCATGCTATGTTGCAACTGATCCGAACTTGCTCGATCTCCGGTCTCGTCGTCCAGGTGGCACCACGTCGACGGATCTTTAAACGGGCTCCCGCCTCTGAACCGAGGCAACTCGATCGTCAAGTTTGCTAAAAGAGACGACCAAGATGAAGTAGAGAATGAGTAGAATACTTTGTCTCGTTACGTCCAAGACTATGGACGAACGGTTAAAAGAAGTTGCCATTTGGAATCGGGTGAATGGAAATTGAACTAGGAAATTTCCATACACTTGTATTATAATCTTTTTGCAAATTTGATATGAATCAAAATCTCTCATCCCAAAGAAGTGGCCGGCCACATTATGAAGAGGAGGGAGGTGAGTGTAGGAGTCCAAGTGGTGATCATAAGCATCATACTTATCAACAACCTCACAACAAAGTATGAATCACTAAGATGTATTAAATGCAAACCAATCAAATTAAACCTAGTCACCTTCATCATTAATGAACCATTAATGACAAAGCCACCTCACTATCCTAGTCACCATCCTAGTCACCTCTTCTAGAAGTTTCCACACAAATCCCAAGAAAAGATAAATCCGCATTTTAACCGAATGTCAAAATACGGCTGATAGAAAACTGGAAACTGGCAACTTCCAAAAATCATCCCGAAACGAATTTCAGGATAACCCCGTATTGGTAAAAACATACCTGCATTTGTATTACGACCGAATATAAATACAACTGAGACAAAGATATTATATCTACACAGTATAATACTGGGTTCCGGCTTAAACCAAAGCCTACCAGTATTATCTGCCCGAAAAACGACACGTGCGAAAACGCATGTGCATTTTCCGAACCTTGCCATAAACCCATACGGCCTCTACAACATTTCGCCTGAACTTGGGAAACTGTCTGTGGGGGACTCTAATGACTCATCAGTACACTGGCACTGGGTATAACCTCTAGCACGTCAGAGGTACTGGCTGTACGTAACGTTTTGCCTATGTATTGATTAGAAGGGAATCTGACGAGCGAACTCATCTATAAACCCTACGGAGCCTGACAGTGACAATATTCGTACAGTCCAGAACATTCGTCTATGAGTATCGCATATACGGCCTAGGGGGTCGGTAAACGTCAGACCCCCAATAGCTGCATAAGTCGTGTCAGAGAGCAGCCCAGAACACCCTGAGATACTACTGGTATACCTACCAGTATATCTTGATTACCCTGGCTAGGGATTCCGTGTAATGGTTCTCCTAAACACAGCGCGATCTCACCGCCAATACCGGGAGTGACGAATCCCCGAAGATCCGCTCACTTGCCTCCAATATGGCTCGGGACTGTACCCAAAATATACCTGTTTACACGACTCCTTTGACCCGTGGTAGGGTATAAATCAAAGCACAGTGGGAACTCACACGAGACAAATGACGACCTCAGGTCAATGAACTAACCTGTCCACATGTCACCAAGGAACTGCTATCTGACGCTAAGTATAATACCAACTAGCATGTTCCCGGCGAGTCCTGTCCGGTGTACTCATAACCCAATGAGCACCTGTATACATCTTAGGTGAACCAATTGACACCAGTGGCTTGTGAGACCGGCCACCATCCCTCGTCGGGGTCTCGACTGTATACACTAGTCTACTCCGGAGTATCGATGCCTTGTCTCGAAACTCCCACGACTAGGGACACTTTAAGGATGTGCTTATAGACCCCAGCTCCCACATATATGATCGCCATCATAGAGCTGGTAGTCAAACAAGAATCCTATGGGCTCTGTCATGATGATAAAGACAAACCAGATAGCATACTATCATCTTGAGTGAGACTGTTTTATCGGTATAGGTCCTCCCTCAATCATTGCAATCACGTACCTGCGATCCAATAATTGACTTAGATGGCACTTGTTCATACTATAATATTGCATTTTTCATTCCCCTATTCTTATCCATTTTATAAATAAACAGGTACTCTTGACGCACGTTTGTTGCATATTACAGGACACGGGCTCTTGGAGTGAATACAGTGAAAAAGACGAAAGTTGATACAGAAAAGGGACTTTTGACCAACAAGTAGACGGATCTTACTCAAGCTGAGACGAAGAACAGTGCAAGGTCCAAAAAGACGAAAGTAAAACGGTCAAAAGATCCTTACAAGTTTTCACTGAAGATCTGTAGAAGACCCAGAAGCCAAACAGAGAAATGAGATGAAGAAATAACAAGCTCAGAAGACCACAAAGAAAGCCCAGAAAGATGGTGAGCTAAGCTCACCAAAAGGCCGCGGAACCGCGGCCCAAGGCCTATCATTGCCACGGTTCCGCGGCCATTAAGTGCACACGTCGGTGGAATTTTCTCGTGTCAGTGCGTCGGTGCGGGGGTTTGGATTTTCAGTGGGCAAATCTGTATTTTCACATGTGCGAGAGTCTGTAACCCTAGTTTCCCTATTTTCTTATAAATTGTAATCAAAAATTGTAAAACCCTATGCCTCTTTTCAATCAATAAAATTCAGAATTGCTGGGATTATTATTCAGATCTGTTCTATATTGCTTGGAGGGAGCCGTCAAATTAGTAAGTTGTTTTATGCTTTTTAATTCTCTTTTAATTAATATATTTTATCATCCCCTAATGAGCGAGTAATCTCCTCGCTTGTTAGGGTTAGCCTTAGGGAAAGGGTTGAGAGATGAGATCTCTCACCCCTTTCAATGCCACATTCACCGAATGAATTAGAACTCCATGCATACGCGTGCAACCGCTCCCTACGGCACCCTACCCCTCGAGGTAACGGTGAACCGTAGTATAAAGGGCCGGTTGCGCGCGTTTTCCATGGAGGTTTGGGTAATTATCGATAAAGGAAGGACAAGAATCTAGAGGAAGAAATATCTTCCCAAAAGATTCTTATCCACTTTATTGATAATTACTATAACATCTAATAGATCTAAAATAAGGCATTGAAAGCGGTGAGGAAAACTTTAATCTCCAAAACTTCCCCTAAGCCTAACCCTAGCAAGGCTTTAAATTAGATTAATTTAATTGATAGATAGATCTAGGTTTTTATAAACCAACCAAAACGACATTTTGAATCAACTCGTTAAAACACATTAAAGAAATTTACCCATCTCTGTGGATCGACCCGTACTCACCGGCTAGCTGTAAAGCGACGCCGTTTCTGATTGCGGTTAACACAGTTTTTCATACAAATCAAATGGCGCCGTTGCCGGGGATGGCGTAATTTTTTTGTTTTGTATGATTTCGGGTTGATATAAATTTTGAAAAATAAAATCATAAAAATCAGAAAATTAAAAAATACAAAAACATTTTATCGATTTTTATCTGTTTGAAGGGTTTTAGGGTTTGAATCTTGCAGGAACAGCGAAGGATTGCGAATCTGGAATTTTACAGAAGGTCAAAACAGAAGAGGGAACATCAGAACCGAGTAGAATTGGTGAACAGGAGCTGCATAAAATTTTTCACAGCCTGATCCCACTGCTTGGCTGCGTTTCCGCCGCATATAGGCCATCAAAACCGCGGTTCCGCGCTCTGCCTGCCACGTCAGCACATCAATTTTGCAAGGTTTACTTTCTCCTTCTCCCCTCTGCAACCTCCCATATATCTCTCTGTAAAAACTTTCTGCAGGAATTCTTTGCGCTAAAAATCTTCTCTCCCCGTCTAAATAACAGATTTTCTGCAGGTTTTTTTGCGCCGCGCTAAAAATTGATTGCAAGTGAATTTTACTGTTTTGCATAATTTAATCGGACTTTAAGGGGCTAATTGACCAAACTCAGATTGGGTGGGGATTTCATCACCCTTCCCAGGACCCCAGAAAACACCTAAAGCATGTGCATTGACCACAAGTAATTAAAAAATATTAGACTCAGACCTAAGGACATCGAGCTCAATAGGAAAAGGACCAGTATAGGCATCGACCGTTTATCCTAACTGACTTTGCGGTGTCTAGGCTAGTGGTTATTAATTAGGCCCACTGTAGTGGTGGTTCCTTCCTACTTACCTGGCCGTACTTGTCCGTGAAGAGGCGGTTTGAGGTCCTATTCTAGCCCTAGTTAGGAGCTGTCTAGCAGACCTAGGTGACCCTAGATCTAAGCCTGATTGTGCATGTGTGGTTGATTTGTGTCACGAGTCCCTTTCCAAAAACTTCTTTACAAAACTCACACATAAAAAAAAAAGAGAAAAAATCTTTTCAAAACTTGCAACTTGTCGCTAAGAAACCTTGCAACTCACTTCCATCACTTCCCTTCACTGACGTTATCTTACCCCCACATTCTGTCTTTCTTTTTTTCTGACTACACTGCCCCTTTTAGTGTATGTCATTTTGGACTAGGGATACTAACGCCTGATTAGTCCGTGTTTCGTTGGTACCGACCGACGATCCTTTCGACACCGAAGTTGAAATTCCCTCCATTTCCTTACCTCCACCTTCAAATTCTTTCGAAGGTATGTCGGGATTCAACCCCAACGATACCTTACCGACGGGAATGATTCCACCTCCGTTAGGTGCGAATAACCCGAATCTACCACCTGTTGTAGCGCCCGCACGAGTTGCGCTCCAGGATCTCTTCTACCCTGTCCGCACTTCTTTACCTACATGTCTTTCACCCCCACCGACAAATGGGGACAACTTTGAAATAAAACCACATTTCATCAACATGCTGCCAAAATTTCATGGTTTGGAATCCGAAGATGCATATATCTTTATCAATAAATTCCAAAACGTTTGCGCTATGATGAAAACGACCCAATTAAGTGATGACGCTATAAGGCTAAGGGTCATTCCTTTTACCTTATGTGACCTAGCCGAGAAGTGGCTATACAGCACCGCATCACATTCCATTAGAAATTGGGACGAGTTTGTGAGAGCTTTTCTGAAAAAGTTCTATCCTCATCACAAAACTGCTAGGATCCGTAACGAGATTATACAATTTTCACAGCTTCCTTCTGAACCATTTTGGAAGTGCTTCGAGAGATTTAAAGACCTACTTGTTCAATGCCCTCATCATGGGATCGAAAGTTGGCAACTTTGCCAAACATTATACGAGGGATTGAACGTAGCAATGAAGCAGTTGCTAGAAACAATATGTCAAGGTCATTTTCTCTCCAAGTCTAGCGACGAAGCATGGCAGTTTCTTGAGGATCTTAGTGAGCAAACAATTCAGTGGGAGAGTACCAAGACCACATCATCTTCTTCTGTTGGTCAACCTAGGGCAGGCATACATCAAGTAGATATGTCAATCGCTATGAAGGCCGAGATGGCCGCACTTATGAAAAAGCTAGAAGCCATTGAGACCAAAATCTCATCGTCTTCTCCTGCCCCTGCTTTACCTCCACGAACTGTTTGTGCTTGTTGTGCGAATCCATCGCATCTAACCGAATAGTGTCCTTATAATGCATCTACTCAAAGACAGGATCAAGTCAATACTGCATTTCAGCAACGACAAAGAAACGATCCATACTCTTCGACATACAATCCGGGGTGGAGGAGTCACCCAAATTTCGCTTGGAACCAAAATCAACAAGTCCAAGGAAATAACAATTTTCAAAGACCTCCTCCTCCACAACAACAACAAGCACCTTCACAAACTCAAAACCAGCAACCTTTCCAACAACAATCTTATACAAATCAAACGAACAATTTGGTTCAACCAAATGATGATAAGGTTATCTCGCTAGAAAAAAGTCTAGATGCTTTTCTCAAGCAATCTACAGAATCCGCAGCAAGATTTAAAAATTATGTTCAATCTTTGATGACTAACAATGCCTCACACGATCAAAGTATCAAATCTATTGAGGCGCAAATTGCACAATTAACTGCTGCGTTGAGCGAGAGAGAAAAGGGAAAGCTTCTATCTCAACCATTGCCAAATCCCGGTCACACACAAAACGCATATCACAATCACAACGTAAATGCGGTGACCACGTTGAGATCCGGAAGAGTGTTGCAAAATAATGTGGATACTAGTGATGACATCCCCGCCGGTGGTTCGTCTTCTTCTTCTTTTTCTCCATCGTCATCTTCCCCTTCTTCATTTTCTTCACCTTCTTCTTCACCTTTTTCTTTAGAGCCTATTCTCCATCCTTCATATGGCTCTACTTCTTCTAGCTCGAACGGACCCATTTCTCACAACATGAACACATCTACACCGGGATCCGTTCCTACTCCACATTCTACTCCACAGACATTTGACTCAACAAAATTTCAAAATGCTCCATTCCCAAACAGGTTGAGTCCTAATAAACCAACGGCACAAGTGGAGAAGATTGTGGAGATATTTAAGCAGGTTAGCATAAATATACCTCTCTTGGATGCAATCCAACAAGTCCCTTCATACGCGAAAATCTTAAAGGGCTTATGCACCTCGAAGAGAAAGGCATCTCAAGTACCCAAGAAAGTGCTAGTGGCTAGTGCAGTGAGCAATGCTATTAACCACCATCAAACCTTACCCCAAAAACGAAAGGACCCCGGCTGTCCTACGATTTCAATCACAATTGGGGATAAGAAAATTAATCGAGCACTTTTAGATCTTGGGTCTAGTGTTAACCTGATTCCCTACTCCGTGTACGAACAATTAGGGGTTGGAGAGTTGAAACTCACTCGTTGTACTCTCAAATGGCTGATCGATCAATCACCCATCCAAGGGGTCAGCTAGAGGATGTGTTGATCAAAGTTGGGGAGTTCATATTCCCCGTTGATTTTATTGTTATGGATACACAATCTGTTGCTAACCCACGGAACCAAATTCCGGTGATTCTTGGTCGACCATTTTTGGCCACTTCCAATGCCGTAATAAACTGTCGCAATGGCTCCATGACTCTATCCTTTGGGAAAATGTCTAGTGAGTTCAATATTTATA
The DNA here is from genome assembly GCA_030015575.1 of Agapanthus africanus. Taxonomy (NCBI): domain Eukaryota; kingdom Viridiplantae; phylum Streptophyta; class Magnoliopsida; order Asparagales; family Amaryllidaceae; genus Agapanthus; species Agapanthus africanus. The sequence goes on along the minus strand of JASDDO010000026.1, from coordinate 174,562,106 downwards.
AGATGGGAAGTCTGCCCCCCGTGCCTAAAACTAGTACACGAGAAGTTTGCTCTATTCACGAAATCACGCAGGAAGACCGCGAGCTTGAAAGATTTCTATTTGATGAAAACAGTCTTGACGCCACTAGTGCGTCCCTCCTTGAGCCTACCACCGTTGACACAACCGATATTGATTATGAATGTTTCACTTTTTCGGATGATGACGACTCACAACCTGAATATGAGTCTTTTGAATTTGTGGATGAGTTAGTTGAACCATCCGAATCGGTTGTTTGCAGTGATTTCGAACCTGTATTGGAGTCCTTTGAGTTCGAGGTAGATTCCGCAATGATCCTTTCGCCTCCGAAACTCGAACTCATGTCCTTACCGCCTCACCTTAAATATGATTACATAGGTGAGAATGAGACTTTTCCCATTATAATATCAGCCTCTCTAGCCTTCGAGCAAGAGAACGCTATTTTAAAAGTCTTACAAGATAGGCGGCAAGTTTTCAGTTGGACTATGGCGGACATCGAGGAGATCAGTTCCCTTATAATTGAATATCATATAAAATTGATGGATGATGCCAATTCAATAGAGGACCCACAGGAACATCTTGGGGATATTGTGGTTAGTCAACCTCCTCCTTTAGAAGTTGAACCACCCCCATTTCTTCTAAGAAGCTACGAGAATGCCAATATTCCACTGATTGCTGATCAATCGTATTCTCGTTTTGATTCATCACCACCTCCTGTCTGTTCACCTCCATACCTTCCATACCACCACTTCTATCTTCCCCAATTCTTTTTGGACCGCCACAACTTATTCTTCTACCAACCAATACTCTTTACTGATAAATTTTTCAACTGGTTGGTGTTGACTTTTGGTCTATGCAAGGTTTGGTAGTAATGTCTAACATAGTTTAAATGAAGTTTGGGGAGGGCCTTTCTGTATATATTTTTGTTTTCTTTAACAAAAAAAAATTTATAAATAAATAAACAGGGAAGTGCCGGTATTTTGACCCTCTTGGTTTAGCATGACAGTGAGGACACTGTCAAGTTCAAGTTTGGGGGTATGCTCGGTACGTCTTCTTCCTTCGCATTCATTTGTACATATTTTTGCATTTGCATACTTATTTGAAAACCCATAAAAATTGAAAATTTTTGAAAAATTATAAAAATAATTGTATTCAATTTTGGCCTTATTTGACTAGAGTTTGACATATAGGTTAACTAGCTACGAATAACTAGATCTTAGACTTAGTGAATTAAAAACCCTAAAAATAACATTCCTTAAAGTTTAACGGTAGAAAGTATATGCCTTGTAGTTTATTTAGAAATGGGCAAATTTTGGGTTCACTTCTTGGACTAAGTCGAAACAAGGGAAGAGTATTGATGTTCTTATTAGAGTATAAGTTTGAAAAATAGTTCCTACCTTAAGTCTAGATTCTGAAAATGTATACCCTACAACTTGCACAATCACGCACCCTGAAACTTGGAATAGTAGAAGAGACCTTGAATTGCTCTTGTCTAAAGTCCTTAGTACAATAAAAAAAAAAGTGAATAAAAAAAATGGACACTGGTTTTTGTGATTACTTAAGGTTGTAAAAATAGAAAAATCTTTAGCGAGGGTGCTTCATCACCTAGTGCCTTAGACCAACTGGTTTGGGAGTCACTGCTAAAAGCCTTGGGTATTGCAAAAACTAGGAAGTACGCTTTAAAGTGCTAACGCATCTTGTAATCGGTTGTTGGTACCTCAAGAAGTATTAACGGTCGCATGAAGGATGTGTAAGCGAAATTCAAAATTAACGAATTAATAAGTGCTTTGGACAATGGACGAGAGTACGATTGCTTGATTTGAATTTCCAAGTGTAGGGGTGATATTTACACACACGTGGGGATATGTGATTAGAGTTTAGATAAGAGAGAGGAATGAAAGATAGAATTTGTATCTTTAATAGAGTTGATAGAAATTCCTAAGTGGAGATGAAACTCTAGAAGGAATACTTAAGAGATGCCGAAAGCTAAGTAGGTCTACATAACATATATAATCTTAAGTTAAATGATGAGGAAGTGTGAAGAATATGGGTGGATGATTCGCGAGTCAAAAGATAATAGAATTCCTTCTTAGAGAACCTAATTGGTGAACAAAAGTCAAATGGGCCGAGCTGATAGGATTTTGTGGGTGTAATCCGCTGAAAACCCTCAGGAGACAACACTCCTCCTACTAGGGACACCTAGAGGTTTAACGGCTTGTTGCACGTGCTCAGTGCAATCGCGTTTCCCTGCAAAAGTGTGGTTAGGATTTTAGTGAATAAAAAAAAAATAATAAGTTTGCTCGAGGACGAGCAAAAGATAAGTTTGGGGGTATTTGTTCATACTATAATATTGCATTTTTCATTCCCCTATTCTTATCCGTTTTATAAATAAACAGGTACTCTTGACGCACGTTTGTTGCACATTACAGGACACAGGCTCTTGGAGCGAATACAGTGAAAAAGACGAAAGTTGATACAGAAAAGGGAATTTTGACCAACAAGTAGACGGATCTTACTCAAGCTGAGACGAAGAACAGTGCAAGGTCTAAAAAGACGAAAGTAAAACGGTCAAAAGTCCCTTACAAGTTTTCACTGAAGATCTGTAGAAGACCCAGAAGCCAAACAGAGAAATGAGATGAAGAAATAACAAGCTAAGAAGACCACAAAGAAAGCCCAGAAAGATGGTGAGCTAAGCTCACCAAAGGGCCGCGGAACCGCGGCCCAAGGCCCATCATTGCCGCGGTTCCGCGGCCATTAAGTGCACACGTCGGTGGAATTTTCTCGTGTCGGTGTGTCGGTGCGGGGGTTTGGATTTTCAGTGGGCAAATCTGTATTTTCACATGTGCGAGAGTCTGTAACCCTAGTTTCCCTATTTTCTTATAAATTGTAATCAAAAATTGTAAAACCCTATGCCTCTTTTCAATCAATAAAATTCAGAATTGCTGGGATTATTATTCAGATCTGTTCTATATTGCTTGGAGGGAGCCGTCAAATTAGTAAGTTGTTTTATGCTTTTTAATTCTCTTTTAATTAATATGTTTTATCATCCCCTAATGAGCGAGTAATCTCCTCGCTTGTTAGGGTTAGCCTTAGGGAAAGGGTTGAGAGATGAGATCTCTCACCCCTTTCAATGCCACATTCACCTAATGAATTAGAACTCCATGCATACGCGCACAACCGCTCCCTATGGCACCTTACCCCTCGAGGTAACGGTGAACTGTAGTATAAAGGGCCGGTTGCGCGCGTTTTCCATGGAGGTTAGGGTAATTATCGATAAAGGAAGGACAAGAATCTAGAGGAAGAAACATCTTCCCAAAAGATTCTTATCCACTTTATTGATAATTACTATAACATCTAATAGATCTAAAATAAGGCATTGAAAGCGGTGAGGAAAACTTTAATCTCCAAAACTTCCCCTAAGCCTAACCCTAGCAAGACTTTAAATTAGATTAATTTAATTGATAGATAGATCTAGGTTTTTATAAACCAACCAAAACGACATTTTGAATCAACTCGTTAAAACACATTAAAGAAATTTACCCATCTCTGTGGATCGACCCGTACTCACCGGCTAGCTGCAAAGCGACGCCGTTTCTGATTGCGGTTAACACAGTTTTTCATACAAATCAGCACTATATCCAACAATCTCCCACTTGCACTTAAGGCTAATTATTGCGATGTCGCGTACTCACAGCTCGTGTGATACCGAACATCCAACTCCTCTACTAATCAGTTTCACAAAGCACGTTTGTAAAACTGTTGTATTCGAGAAATAGCCTCAGTGAGTGGATCCGCTTCGGTGTTCCTTTCTGTATCTCTCTATACCTCAACTTCACAGAGAAAACCATCTCCCGAATTGAGTAATATGTGTCTTAGAATATGTCTGGATATCTGATGGGACCTAGTTCATAAATGAACTCCAAATCCAAACTTCTTAGACTGTATCGATCACTGAAACTAATCAGTGTTGCACACCATGCCTCCCACAGTATCCTCTTGGACCCTGTCCATAATACTGTCCCTCGTCTGACGAAAAACTATAACTCTGACAATCAATCTGTCATCTATGTCACCTTTGAAGCCTGGAATGATAACCGTCTCCCGAAGGAGGCCGCCGTCATTTAATCCGTAGAACATTCACTTATGTTCTAAAACTACTGCCTAATGTTTCTCCAGAATTGGATTAATATAAACTTATCGCATATAGTGCAGTAAGAACATCTGGTGTGGTACTTGACATCTCATGATTGACTCAGTTGCCTAAGCAAGTGATCTGCCAATCATGCACGTCGCTCTCCCCTTTAGTCTCTAAGACACCTTCGGAGATGGTGACTCCATCACCTGCAGGTACACCACCATGCAAGGAGTCATCTATTCTAAAATACTATTAGAATATTGTCAAAGTACCCACATTGGGAAACTACCCAAATCTAGATCTAAAACCATTAGATCTAGTAACCAGAATGTCTTATATTATATCCATATCCTTTGTGGAGAAACAACTGTGTGACGATCAAAGTACAACCGATCGTAGTATAGGAATTTTACTTCCTATTCTGTGTATGTCATCCAAACACCAGGACATCACACCCTACTACCTTCTTAACAGATCCATCCCCTACTCTGATGAAGTCAAATCCATGACTGTTACATCAAAATTCAGATGATCCATTTCCGCTATATCTGCTCAAGTCTATAAATAGACACTAGCTTCTTGCCCACTATGCTTCCACTGCTCCCACTGACTACGACAACCCTCTGGCAGAATAATATATACGTATACTTCTAAAACTAGTTTAGAATGACGCTATATATTTCCTCCTGCCGGGTCTCATAGTCTGGAACAACAGTAGTGTCAATTCTGGGTAAACAAGAACCTCCCTGTCACCGTCCTTGAGGCTACCGGAGTACCTCTCGGGTATCTGAGGTTACCCACCATATCTGCGGAGTGGCTATTGGAATGTCAAACATGATTGAATATATAGGTCCTATTAAACTTTTCGTAATCGTTTGTGGTTCTGGAATCACTTCCAGTTCTACCATGCTCCCACTACTGTTTTCTGAAAAAATCCATTTTAATAAAACTGCGGCGAGTCAAGAACAATATCGCTATTGATCTTCCAGATAGTAGAAAATCAACCCTCGTCGAAGCTAGGGTCAACCCGCAAACTGCCATTACAGAAACGTGCCTTGAATTATCCAGTGTCTGGTTTTAAGCATAAGCTGGACAACTCCCCGTACCTTAACATTGTTAAGATATATAGCATTCTATATCCAATATAGAAAATTTGGCACTTATTTAATTGGAACCGGATTCAAATTATGCAGCTGTCTCCAGTGCATAATAACTTAATAGAGAGAGGCTAATCAGTATTACTCAACTTAGGAATCCATCTAATTATGAGTAACCTGAAAGAGAAACAAGTTTCTCAAAACCATTACTATCAACTGAAAACCTATCATAAGTATCTACATCTTCGATTTCTTTGAAGAATCCCGATACTTGCGATACATGGTTCTCTACTTTATTCTTATACCCACAACTTCTCAAAACTTAGACATTGTATTTCTACGAAACACTTGTCTAAAAACTAGAGAAGTCACAAGTAAATAGAAAATAGTATGAGGACCAACCCCTTTGTCCTGATGGACACTGGACAACATACAATACTTTGTATAAGTCCTCTGAGTTGAATAACTCTAAACCTGTGCATCGTAGGTTGAAAACTGTACCCAGGCGATTTCCTCAAATATCACCAATTACAACGAATTCCGATATAATGAGGATGATCACCTAATTCCCAATAACTTACTCCCACTCATTATCTGTAAAACTATACAGATGTGAGAATGAAACCTGGTAAATACATACCCTGGAGTAAGTATCCAATCGGGAAATCAGTTTTCTATTAACAATGCACAGTGAATATGAAACATAAATATGTTTCGTAGGGGTGTCCTGGTATTCTTAGTAATGCCTCTTTCATAATCTAAATCATGACTTTAACCGTATATTTCCCTGCCTTCTTTCCAATTCCCTTTAATTTGTCTTTAGTCGTTACCTTCTGTACACCAACATTAGGCTAAATGGTTTTCTTCCTTTCCTACCGTCCGGCACCAGCCTATGGTTTGGAAGAAGAATATCCAGTAAGCATAATAGGTGTACCCTCCTAATCCTAGGAGTACTCGCAACTTGAGAGAAGGTGGCGATAAAAGACAACTGAATAATACCTTATTCCTATTTCTCCTGAACCAGAATCCATCCTCGGAAAAATATTCTTCGAGTTCGTATATAATCATACGATGGATTTATCCAATGGAATTGGATGTTCGTAGTAATACGGGTTGTTCTGGAGAAATAAAAGGTGAAGTAGGAGTGGCGATAAAATACGTGGTTTGGTCGTGAATGTTAATAGTCGCAATTTACTTTGCCCTCTTTCTTATTCCTTTATCTTGTCTTTACATATTACCTTCTGCACACCCTACTTAGGCTAATTGGTTTTCTTCATTCCCTACCTTTCGGCACCTGCCTATGGTTTGGAATAAGACTATCCAATAAGCGTAATAGGTGTACTCTCCTAAACCAAGGAGCCCTCGCAACCTGAGAGAAGGTGATAATAAGAGACAACTGAATAAACCAATTCTATTTCTCCTGAATCTGGATCCACCCTCGAAGAAATCCCTCCGAGTTCGTATATAACTATACGATGGATCTATCCAATGGAATTGGATGTCCGTAGTAATACGGGATGTTCTGAGAAATACAAAGGGTAAAAGAAGGAGCGGCAATGACTTATGCAACTTTAGACAATCCAAAAGTCAGTATATTAAGAAGGTTCGGTCAACTTGGTCACTGAGTTATAGTCTAGAGTCGGTCAAAGGTCGCTGCCATAAGAGAGAGGGAAAAGAAACACTCTGCGTGCACTCTAACCTAGATCAGAATGGTTATCACTTTATCTAATAAGGAAACCTCCCACTGTTTTCTCAAATTCTCCTCCAAACCTGAAAGAAGAATTAGTCGGGGTTACCCGAAGAGTAAACCAACTCATCAGTGAGAATCGGGATCCAACTATCATCGCATGATAACTTGATGGAAGCCACTCAAATTAACACACTCCAGAAGGTATGCGCAGATCTGGCAAGTTTCCTGTATGTTTGAAACTCCTGATGTAATTTTTATCCCATGCTCTTATGACCTTGACGTAGGCCAACAAATCATAAGCAACATATCAAGTTCTACCCATCGTTGTCCTGATCAACTTAAGTCATCGTACATGCCCTTGACATAGGCCAACAAGGCTGTACGTCTGACTTAAACTAATGCATCTATCTATGCAACAAATGAATACCCAGCTGCTACCAAACACTATGTCTTGACGTAGGCCAACAAACATAGCTTGAATACTACTGACTATCCATAAGAAACGACGGAGGATTACGGCTGGTTTTTGGCGAAAAACCTAAACGTAATGAACTTGATCTCGTTGAAGGAACCTGATAGCTTTATAAAAATATATAGTAGCGAAAACCTTTTGTTAAAGAAGTCACTCCCGGTGAAGGGATCTCGGCTCTTTCCTCATGGAATGAGGTGCAGGATATTCCAACTGAATACCGCTATGCAAAACAAAAGGAAACGTCTTTGTAATAATTTTAAAATTTGTTCTAACAACATCAAATATAGGTTTGTTTTATCCTTGCATTGATAAGAATCAATGCAGTCCCATCAATCAATCACACCAGAAAAGAACGAAAATAAAATGTACGTATATGCCATCCGCACTCGTCACTGGGTCCCGTCATCACTCGTTAGGTTACTTAACTAACGACAGAGCGGGGACTGGACTAGCGCGGGTGTAAAACATATACAACATCTAATAGTATATATACTAATATACAATAATCGCTCCAGGCGTGATAAAATGCAACATTACAGAAAAAATAATAAGCATCACAGAACAATACAGATAAACTGGGATCCCCGAGTTTCACAGAGCTGCTACTGAAACCCGACGTTCCCCTGGTCGTGTGGATAGCCTGTGCAATGAAACCTAGACCCCTACGGGTGCGGCAAGTTACCTGCCAAAACCTGAAGCGAGGTGGTCCCCACAACATAGTGAATGGAACACCCGACACTTCACGGAATCCGGTAAATTGAGCATCCCTCCTTGGGTCAACCTGTACCCCCTACGAGTGCGGCGAATAGTCTGCCAATTCTAGAGTGAGATCCCTTTGCCTCTCAATGCCATGAGATACGAACCCGTTGCCCTCCAGAACCCGGCTATCCGTGCACTCCACCGCGGGATAAACTTAGTACAGAAATGAAAATAGTACAACAGGTACATCGACCGCAACCTGGTCGTGCCCCAAAAGAATAATATACAAACAGGCAGTGACGGCAGTCCACATGTTGGATGCTCGCCCCGCAATAACAAATGTACAAATAAATCCAAACAGCACTATCATTGCACCCTGCTATCCACCACGACAAATCCACAACATCACAGCACAACACAGAATATCAACGCGAATGTCACGTTCGCAAACCCGTCTAAAAGAACTATAGCAATCAGACGCGGTTTACCGATCAAATGACATTCCCGATCGGAGATATAAAGTAAGTACTGAAAACTAACAAGTTTAAAATTTCGATCGACTAAATTTCCCGAAGTGGGCCCCACAAGCATCTGCTGTACAGTAACCAAATATGGGCCCAAAATAACAGTACCAGAAAACACAATTCCCTGCAAAGAAGCCACTGTACAAATTTGGGGCACTGATCCAACTAAACGGCCGCGGATGCGCGGTCAAACCCTAGGTTTGACCGCAGTTCCGTGGCTGTTTGATTGGATCACGTGACCAAATTTGCACAGTTTGCTTCAAAAACCCTGCGTGATTTTCTGAAATGCTAAAAATGAATTTTAGAACAGTTTAAAAATCGACAGAAACTTCATGTACAGAAAATTGTGATTTCGGAAATTCCGTTCGATCGATCTTTTAAACGTGTTAGCACAAGTTAGTATAGCTTAATGGTGAGGCTCTGATACCACTGTAAGTACGCGGCAGCGCCCCGGCCGTCTAACAGACGCCAATATGCGGAACAAAACTTTTACGAATGGCGCTATCGCGTACTTTATCCCGGATCGTCCATTAAAGCTAAACTAACAAATTGTAAAGAGGGTAGAATTGTTATACCGAATGATCCGAGTCCTTCGGTCTTCAACCATTATCCCACGCTATGTTGCAACTGATCCGAACTTGCTCGATCTCCAGTCTCGTCGTCCAGGTGGCACCATGTCGACGGATCTTTAAACGGGCTCCCGCCTCTGAACCGAGGCAACTCGATCGTCAAGTTTTCTAAAAGAGACAACCAAGATGAAGTAGAGAATGAGTAGAATACTTTGTCTTGTTACGTCCAAGACTATGGACGAACGGTTAAAAGAAGTTGCTATTTAGAATCGGGTGAATGGAAATTGAACTAGGAAATTTCCATACACTTGTATTATAATCTTTTTGCAAATTTGATATGAATCAAAATCTCTCATCCCAAAGAAGTGGCCGGCCACATTATGAAGAGGAGGGAGGTGAGTGTAGGAGTCCAAGTGGTGATCATAAGCATCATACTTATCAACAACCTCACAACAAAGCATGAATCACTAAGATGCATTAAATGCAAACCAATCAAATTAAACCTAGTCACCTTCATCATTAATGAACCATTAATGACAAAGCCACTTCACTATCCTAATCACCATCCTAGTCACCTCTTCTAGAAGTTTCCACACAAATCCCAAGAAAAGATAAATCCGCATTTTAACCGAATGTCAAAATACGGCTGATAGAAAACTGGAAACTGGCAACTTCCAAAAATCACCCCGAAACGAATTTCAGGATAACCCCGTATTGGTATAAACATACCCGCATTTGTATTACGACCGAATACAAATGCAACTGAGACAAAGATATTATATCTACACAGTATAATACTGGGTTTCGGCTTAAACCAAAGCCTACCAGTATTATCTGCCCGAAAAACGACACGTGCGAAAACGCACGTGCATTTTCCGAACCTTGCCATAAACCCATACGGCCTCTACAACGTTTCGCCCGAACTTGGGAAACAGTCTGTGGGGTACTCTAATGACTCATCAGTACACTGGCACTGGGTATAACCTCTAGCACATCAGAGGTACTGGCTGTATGTAACGTTTTGCCTATGTATTGATTGGAAGGGAATCTGACGAGCGAACTCATCTATAAACCCTACTGAGCCTGACAGTGACAATATTCGTACAGTCCGGAACATTCGTCTATGAGTATCGCATATACGGCCTAGGGCGTCGGTAAACGTCAGACCCCCAATAGCTGCATAAGTCGTGTCAGAGAGCAGCCCAGAACACCCTGAGATACTACTGGTATACCTACCAGTATATCTTGATTACCCTGGCCAGTGATTTCGTGTAATGGCTCTCCTAAACACAGCGCGATCTCACCCCCAATACCGGGAGAGACGAATCCCCGAAGATCCGCTCACTTGCCTCCAATGTGGCTCAGGACTGTACCCAAAATATACCTGTTTGCACGACTCCTTTGACCCGTGGTAGGGTATAAATCAAAGCACAGTAGGAACTCACACGAGACAAATGACGACCTCAGGTCAATGAACTAACATGTACACATGTCACTAGGGAACTGCTATCTGACGGTAGGTATAATACCAACTAGCATGTTCCCGGCGAGTCCTGTCCGGTGTACTCATAACCCAATGAGCACATGTATACATCTTAGGTGATCCAACTGACACCAGTGGCTTGTGAGACCGGCCACCGCCCCTCGTTGGGGTCTCGACTGTATACACTAGTCTACTCTGGAGTATCGATGCCCTGTCTCGAAACTCCCACGACTAGGGACACTTTAAGGATGTGCTTATAGACCCCAGCTCCCACATATATGATCGCCATCATAGTGCTGGTAGTCAAACAAGAATCCTATGGGCTCTATCATGATGATAAAGACAAACCAGATAGCATACTATCATCTCGAGTGAGACTGTTTTATCGGTATAGGTCCTCCCTCAATCATTGCAATCACGTACCTGCGATCCAATAATTGACTTAGAGGGCACTATATCCAACATAAGTAAAGTTCGTTAAAAATACAAGTAGGTTGTATACTAAACTTTGGAAACATTTTTGTCATTTGAAATTTCAGAAGCACCTCCTTTGTATATTTTGATAAAAACCAATACACACACACACATATAATATTGGCATCTCTAACCTGGAGCTAACTTATCATCAATCGGTGGAATCATAACCACGCAATTTATATACGACGCACAAGGCAAAGATAAACAAAAAGAAGAAAGCAAAGAAATACCAAAAACATCAACAACTCACTATATCCAAATTAACACATAAAGGAATACATACAAGTCTCGCCTCTAAGCCCGAAAGAATATACAAGTCTCAAGTCTACAAAATATACATATAAGTCTGGTTGATAGAGTCTTTAACTATATTACAATGAATATAATATAATGTAACTCACCTACCAAAGCAATCACCCGAAGAAAAAGTGTGCCAGCAAGCCGCTACTGATCCGAGCGGTCGGTCCTGCAAGAAAACTATGGCACAACAGGGGTGAGTTACTAACTTGTGGGTAGATCGCATCATCAGGTAGGAATCCAATGCATAAGGATCTACCTAGGTTATACTGTATAATAATATCATATTATGTGGTAACGAATGTGTACGTGTGTGTATATAGTATCGTGTCAGTATCAATATATGATAACATGTCATCCATAGCATGTTTATATATATATATATATATATATATATATATATATATATCATCCAATGAGTATCCATTAACGACACTCAAAAGAATCATAAAACACTGAGTATCCAGTATCGACACTCCAAATTGTTGGAGATAGTGCCCTCATAGTCAATTATTGGATCGCAGGTACGTGATTGCAATGATTGCGGAGGACCTATACCGGTAGGACAGTCTTACTCGAGATGACAGTATGTTATCTGGTTTGCCTTTATCAGTCGTGTACATGTTCAGGTGACTGATTACATGTTGCACTTTGATAAAGCCCTTAGGATCTTGCTTTACTACCAACAGTATGATGGCGATCATATACGTGAGAGTTGGGTGGTTTATATGCATATCCTTAATAGTGGTCCCTAGTCGTGGGAGTTTCGAGACAGGGCATCGATACTCCGGAGTAGACTAGTGTATACAGTCGAGACCCCGACGAGGGGCGGTGGCCGGTCTCACAAGCCACTGGTGTCAGTTGTATCACCTAAAATGTATACAGGTGCTCATTGGGTTATGAGTACACCGGACAGGACTCGCCGGGAATCTGCTAGTTGGTATTATACATATCGTCAGATAGCAGTTCCCTGGTGACATGTGTACAGGTTAGTTCATCGACCTGAGGTCGTCATTTGTCTCGTGTGAGTTCCCACTGTGCTTTGATTTCTACCCTACCACGGCTCAAAGTGCAAACAGGTAGCTTTTGGGTACAGTCCCGAGCCACATGGAGGCATGTGAGCGGATCGGCAGGGGATTCGTCTCTCCCGGTATTGGGGGTGAGATCGTGCTGTGTCTAGGAGAGCCATTACACAAAGCCCACGGCCGTGGCAGGAGATTTACTGGTAGGTACTCCAGTAGTATCTTACGGTGTTATTGGGCTACACTCCGACACGACTTATACTGCTATTGGGGGTCTGACGTTACTAGCCCCCTAGGCAGATATGCGATACTCATAGACGAATGGACCGGACTGTATATACATTGTCACTGTTAGGCTCAGTAGGGTTTCCGGATGAGTTCGCTCATCGGCATTCCTTGAGGTCAGTCCATGGGCAGCCGTTACGCATTGCTAGTGCCGCTGACGGTTTGTGGTTAAACCCACTGCCAGGGTACTGACGAGTCATTATAGTCCCCCACAGACAGTTTCCCAAGTTCGGGCGAAACGTTGTAGAGGCCGTATGGTTTTATGGCAGGGTTCGGAAAATGCACGTGCGTTTACGCACGTGTCAGATTTCGGGCAGATGATACTGGTCGGTTTTGGTTTAAGCCGGATCCGAGTATTATATTGAGTGGATATAATATCTTTGTCTCAGTTGCATTTGTATTCGGTCATAATACAAATGCGTGTATATTTATACAGTTACGGGGTTATCCTGAAATTCGTTTCGGGATCACTTTTGGAATTTGCCAGTTTCCAGTTTTCTATCAGCCGTCTTTTAACATTCAGTTAAAGACGGATTTATCTTTTCTTGAGATGAGTGTGGAAGGTTCTAGAAGTTTCTAGAAGAGGTGACTAGGTTGAATGGTGTTGAGTTTTCATTGGTTGCTTTCTTTGTGTTCACACTTTGTGTTCACACTATGTGTTCACACATGATATTTTTCTCTTGTGGTCACCCTCTTCTCTCCTACACTCACCCCCATTCCTATATATGGCCGGCCCCTTCCCCCTCTCTCTCACTCACTCTCACTTGATAGTTGTAAAAGATTATGATAGATTTTGGGGTGTATGGAAATTTCATTGCTCATTTCATTCCATCACCCGAATCAATCGGCAACTTCATTAACCGTTCGTCCATAGCTTTGGACGGAACGAGAAAATGTCTTCTACTCATTCTCTATATCAATCTTGGTCGTCTCTTTTAGCAAACTTGACGACCGAGTTGCCTCGAGTCAGAGGCGGGAGCCCGTTTAAAGAATCGTTGACGTGATGCCACCTTGACGAGCAGATCGGAGATCGACGAGATCGGAGCAGCCGCAACGGAGCGTGGGATGATGGTTAAAGAACGAAGGACTCGGATCGTTCGGTATAACCTTTCTACACTCTTTACAGTTTGTTAGTTTAGCAATAATGGAAGATCCGGGTTAAAGTATACGATAGCGCCAGTTTAAAAGTTTTTGTTCCGCATTTGGCGTTTGTAGACGGCCGGGGCGCTACCGTAGACTTACAGTGGTATCAGAGCCTCACCATTTTGCTTTACTAACTTGTGCTAACGCGTTTAAAACATCGATCGAACCGGATATCCAAAACCGCATTTTTCAAGTTCACAGTTTCTGTAGATTTTAAATGATGTCCTAAAATTATTCTACATATCTCAGAAATCTGTGCTGGGTTTTATAAGAACACCGTACAAATTTGGGCTCATGAATCGACAAGACTGCCGTGGAATCGCGGCCAAACCCATGGTTTGGCCGTGCATCCGCGGCCATTCTGTGTGATCATGCCCCCAAACTTGCACAGTGTATTCTTCTCTGGAAATTGGGGTTTTTGGTATATATCTTTTAGGCCCAGATTTTGTTACTGTTCAACAGATGTTCGTGGGGCCCACTTCGTGATATTTTGTCGATCGAAATTTAAACATGTTAGTTTACAGTGCTTACATTATATCTCCGACCGGGAATGTCATTTGATCGGTAAACCGCGTCTGATTGCTATAGTTCTTTTAGACGGGTTTGCGAACGTGACATTCGCGTTGATGTTCTGTGTTGTGCTGTGATGTTGTGGATTTATCGTGGTGGATAGCAGTGTGCAATGGTAGTGCAGTTTGGATTTATTTATACATTTGATATTGCGGGGCGAGCGTCCAACATGTGGACTGCCGTCACTGCCTGTTGTATAATATTCTTTTGGGGCACGACCAGCTTGCGGTCGATGTACCTGTTGTATTATTTTTCATTACTGTACTAGGTTTTACCCCGCGACGGAGTGCACGGATAGCCGGGTTCTGAGGGGCAACGGGTCCGCATCTCATGGCTTTGAGAGGCAGAGGGGCCTCACTTTAGAATTGGCAGACTATTCGCCGCACTCGTAGGGGGTACAGGTTGACCCATGGAGGGGTGCCCAAGATTACCGGATTCCGTGAAGTGCAGGGTGGTCCATTCACTTTGCTGTAGGGGGCTGCCTCGCTTCAGGTTTTGGCGGGTAACTTGCCGCACCCGTAGGGGTCTAGGTTTCATTGCACAGGCTATCCACACGACAGGGGAACGTCGGGTTTCAGCAACGACTCTGTGAAACCCGGGGATCCCAGATTATCTGTATTGTTCTGTGATGCTTATTACTTTTCTGTAATGTTGCATATTATCACGCCTGGAGCGATTATTGTATATTGGTTTATATACTATTAGATGTTGTATATGTTTTACACCCGCGCTAGTTCAGTCCCCGCTCTGTCGTTAGTTAAGTAACCTAACGGGTGATGACGGGACCCAGTGACGAATGCGGATGGCATAAGCGTACATTTTATTTTCGTTCTTTTCTGGTGTGATTGATTGATGGGACTGCGTTGGTTCTGATCAATGCAAAGAAAAACAAACCTATTTGGCAGTTGTTGGAACAAATTTAAAAAGTGTTATTGCAAAGACGTTTCCTTTTGTTTTGCATAGCTGTATTCAGTGGAATATCCTGCACCTCATTCGACGGGGCAAAGGTCGATATCCCTTCACCGGGACTGACCCTTGGGCAGAAGTTTGCGTCAGGGTAATAACTTCACTATAGTCGATTATAAGTTGCTTTGCATCGCGGTATTCAGTGGAATATCCTGCACCTCATTCCACGAGGAAAGAGCCGAGATCCCTTTACCGGGAGTGACCTCTTTAGCAAAAGGTTTTCGCCACTATATTTTAAAAAACTATCAGGTTCCTTCAGCGATATCAAGTTCGTTACGTTAAAGGTTTTTCGCCAAAAACCAGCCGAAGCCCTCCGTCACTTCTTTTGGGTATTCAGTAGTATTCAAGCTATGTATTTTGACCTAACGCCAAGTCATAGTGTTTGGTAGCTGCTGGATATTTATTTGTTGCATAGATAGATGAGTTGGTTTGGGACAGCCGTTCTGCCATTTTGACCTAACTCCAAGGGCATGTGCGGGTGGGTTCAAATTAACAAGATAGTGACGGGTAGAACTTGGCATGTGACTTATGACATTTTGACCTAACGCCAAGGTTATAAGAGCATGGGGCAAAAATCTTATCGGGAGTTTCTAAAGAAACCGAAACTTGCCAAATATGCGCATACCTTCTGGAGTATGAGTAACGTGGATGCATTCCATCACGTTATCATGCGATGAGAGTTGGATCCCGATTCCCACTGATGAGTTGGTTTACTCTTCGGGTGATCCCGATTGATTCTTCTTTCAGGTTTGGAGGAGAATTTGACAGGACAGTGGGAGGTTTCCGGATTAGATAAAGTGATAACCATTCTGATCTAGGTTAGAGTGCACGCAGAGTGTTTCTTTTCTCTCTCTCTTTGGCAGCGACCTTTGACCGACCCTAGACTATGACTCAGTGACCAAGTTGACCGAACTTTCTTAAAATACTGGTTTTTGGATTGTCTGAGTTGCATAAGTCATTACCACTCCTTCTTTTACCCTTTGGATTTCTCAGAACACCCCGTATTACTACGGACATCCACTTCCATTGGATAGATCCATCGTATGGTTATATACGAACTCGGTGGGACTTCTTCGAGGATGGATCAAGGTTGAGGAGAAATAGAATTGGTTTATTCAGTTGTCTTTTATTATTACCTTCTCTCACGTTGCGAGGGCTCCTTGGTTTAGGAGAGTACACCTATTACGCTTATTAGATAGTCTTATTCCAAACCATAGGCAGGTGCCGAAAGGTAGGGAATGAAGAAAACCAATTAGCCTAAGTAGGGTGTGCGGAAGGCAATAACTAAAGACAAAATAAAGGGATTAGAAAGAGGACAAAGTAAATTGCGACTGTTATCATTCACGACCAAAACCGCGTACTTCATCGCCACTCCTATTTCACCTTTAAAGAAATAAGGTATTATTCAGTTGTCTTTTATCATCACCTTCTCTCAAGATGCGAGTACTCCTTGGTTTAGGAGGGTACACCTATTATGCTTACTGGATAGTCTTCTTCCAAACCATAGGCTGGTACCGAACGGTAGGGAAGGAAGAAAACCATTTAGCCTAACGAAGGTGTACAGAAGGTAACGACTAAAGACAAATAAAGGGATTTGGAGAGAAGGCAAAGAAATATACGGTTAAAGTCATGAATTGGATTATGGAAGAGGCATTACTAAGAATACCAGGATACCCCTACGAAACATTTTCATGTTTCTGTGTATTGTTAAACGAAAACTGTTTTCCCGATTAGATACTTACTCCAAGGGTATGTATTTACCAGGTTTCATTCTCATATCTGTATGGTTTTTATAGATGATGAGTGGGAGTAAGTTATTGGGAATTAGGTAATTATCCTCATTATATCGGAATTCGTTGTAATTGGTGATATTTGAGGAAATCGCCAGGGTACAGTTTTCAACCTACGAAGCACAGGTTTTGAGTTATTCAACTCAGCGGACTTATACAGAGTATTGTATGTTGTCCAGTGTCCATCAGGACAAAGGGGTAGGTCCTCGTACTTTGTTCTGTTTACTTATGACTTCTCTAGTTTTTAGACAAGTGTTTCGTAGAAATACAAGGTCTAAGTTTTGAGAAGTTGTGGGTATAAGAATAAAGTAGAGAACCAGTTGTCACAAGTATCGGGATTATTCAAAGAGATCGAAGATATAGATTCATGTGATTGGTATTCAGATGATAGTAATGGCTTTGAGAAACTTGTTTCTCTTTCAGGTTACTCATAATTGGATGGATTCCTAAGTTGAGTAATACTGATTAGTCTCTTTCCATTAAGTTGATATGCACTGGAGACAGCTGCATGATTGAATATGGTTCCAATTAAATAAGTGCTAAAGTTTCTATATTAGATATAGAATAGTTCGTACCTTAAAAGATGTTAAGGTACGGGGAGTTGTCCAGCTTATGCTTAAAACCAGACACTGGATAACTCAGGGCACGTTTCTGTAATGGCTGTTTGTGGGTTGACCCTAGCTATGACGAGGGTTGATATTCTACCATTTGGAAGATCAATAGTGATATTGTTCTTGACTCGCCACAGTTTTAGTAAAATGGATTTTTTCAGAAAACAGTAGTGGGAGTATGGTAGAACTGGAAGTGATTCTAGAACCGCGAACGATTACGGAAAATTTAATAGGATCTATATATTCAATCAGGTTTGACATTCCAATAGCCACTCTGCAGATATGGTGGGTAACCTCAGACACCCGAAAGGTACTTCGGTAGCCTCAAGGACGGTGACAGGGAGGTTATTGTTTACCCAGACTTGACACTACTGTTGTTCCAGACTATGAGACCAGGCAGGAGGATAAGTATAGCGTCGTTCTAAACTAGCTTTAGAAGTGCACGTGTATATTATTCTGCTAGAGGGTTGTTGTAGTCAGTAGGAGCAGCGGAAGTATAGTGGGCAAGTAGCTTATATCTATTTATAGACTAGAGCAGTTATAGCGGAGTTAGATCATCTATTTTTGATGTGATAGTCATGGGTTTGACTTCATCAGAATAGGGGATGGATCTTTTAAGAAGGTAGTAGGGTGTGATGTCATGGTATATGGATGACATACACAGAGTAGGAAGTAAAATTCCTATACTACGAACGGTTGTACTGTGGTCGTCATACAGTTGTTTCTCCAGACAGGATATGGATATAATACTTGACATTCTGGTTTCTAGATCTATGGTTTTAGATCTGGATTTGGGTAGTTTCCCAATGTGGGTACTTTGACAGTACTCTAATGGTATTTAGAATAGATGACTCCTGGCATGGTGGTGTACCTGCAGGTGATGGAGTCACTCTCTCTAAAGGTGTCGTATAGACTAAAGAGGAGAGGGTTATGCATGATTGGCAGATCACTTGCTTAGGCAATTGAGTCAATTATGAGATGTCAATGTAAGTCCATGCTACCTCTCCCGGTACTTTCGGGAATGCGGAATTTGGTAAAAAAAACGATTTTCTTAAAGATGGTAACATGGACCTATAACCCGGATCTTGGTTAAACATCTATCTAACATCCTAACTAAGAGATTCTAGCTACTCGGTTAGGGGGTTATACCTAGCTTGTCTTGAACTCCTTCTCTTCAAGCTCCGATGGTGGTCCGATGGCTCCTTCTCGTCGTCTCCGTACGCCGAAGATAGATCCACTTGAAAGCTCCAACCTTTAGCTCCTTCTTCGTTCTTTGAAGAAACTAGTTCACTTGGTTTGCTAAACCTAGTGAACTAGAATGAGTAGAGAGGAAATAGAATGGGATTTTATCTATGGTTCTTGATTCTCAACTCATGAGACAAGAGAACCATAGATCAAGAGAGGGAGCAAGAGGCTGAGGGTGAGAGCAAGAGGAGAGCTCAAGAACAAGAGAGAGAATGAGCAAGAAAAGAATGAGCAAGTATTTTGTCTCTCACCCTCTCATAATCCAAAGCAATGATAACTCATCATATTAACAAAAGTCTTATGTGATGGTTTGAAGCAACCACAACCATATCATTTCATGCACTCATTTTACACAAATGAGCAAGTAAACAAAAGTCTTTGCCATGAAATGATGGCTATGGTTATCATGATGGTCAACTAGTCAAGCCTAGTCAACCGGTCAACAAGTCAACAAAAGTCAACAAGTCAACAAAGTCAACAAGTCAACAAAAGTCAACAAGTCAACAACCATATCACCATAATACTTAATTAATATAATAGTTAATCACATATCATATTCTCATTAGGGTTGAGCATAAAGTCAAATAGTCAACGGTCAACTGTCAACAACCCTAATGAGAATCCGCTGCCTCTGCCTCCCTGTCAACTGTGCATACACACCCGCATCCGCGTTCCGAGGAACACGAATGCAAACTGGATAAATCCAATCCCATAAGGTGCACTAGGATCTGGCTTAAACCAAAGCCCGCTAGTGTAAATTGTCCGGACACTGTACGTGCACAAGTGCACGGATGTGACCGAACCCTGTCGCAAAACCATGCGACCTGTCGCAATACCATGCGACCTCTACTCTTTCGCCTAAAGGCGAAAAGCTTTCTGTGTGGGACTCTAAAGACTCGACACTACGCTGGCAGTGGGTTTAACCACAGACCGCAAGCGGCACTAGCTGTGCGTAACGGTCCCCAGGTAATGCCGACAAGAAGACGGACGAGGCGAAACCCATCTGAACTCCTACTGAGCCTGAGTGTGACATTCTCCGTACAGTCCGGTCTGTTCGTCTGATACATCGCATGGCGGGCCTAGGGGGCGGTAAACGTCAGTCCCCCAATAGCGGTACAAGTCGTGCCGGAGCGAAGCCCAAAACACCCTGAGATAACACTGGAAACCTACCAGTATATCTCGTTTGCCCTGGCCAGGGACTACTCGTGTAATGGCTCTCCTAGACACAGCGCGATGTCAACCCCCAATACCGGGAGAGACGAATCCTGTCTAACCATCACTGCCTCCAAGTGCTTCGGGACTGCACCCAACCACTACCTGTTTGCACGACTCCTTTGAGCCGTGGTAGGGTAGTGATCAAAGTACAGTGGGAACACACTCGAGGCGGAGTGATAGTGTCAAGTCAGCGGACTAAGCTGTACTCATGTCACCTGGGAACTGATAACTGACGATAGGTATAATACCAACTAGTCAGTTCCCGACGAGTCCTGTCCAGTGTACCCGTAACCTAACGAGCACCCGCATACTATCTCAAGTACGACGTACTGACGGCTGTGGGACAGACCGTCTCCCACACTGGGATGAGAAGCGCATGCGCTGGTCTACTCCGGAGTATCGATGCCCTGTCTCGATAGTCCTGCGACCAGGGACCTGCATAAGGATGTGCTTATAGATTACCCAGCCCCACTAGTGTGACGGCCATCACATCGCTGGTAATCAAGCAAAGATCCTAAGGGCTCTACTAATGTGTATAGGCGATATACAAAAATAAACACATGTACACATTGAAGTAGAAACAAACCAAGTAGCATACTACTATTTTGAGCAAGATTGTATATACAAGGTGAATATCCCAAGCATCCATTAAGTAATATACAAACCAGTATGATACAGTAATGGCCTCTAGGGCATATACACTAACAATCTCCCACTTGCACTAAGGCCATGTACTGGCGTATCGAAGACCTATCATCTCGATCAGCCGCTCGAACTGAGTCTGGGGCAGGGCCTTGGTGAATGGATCTGCAGTATTATCTTCTGAAGCGACTCTCCGAACCTCGATCTCCTAGCGATCCACGATCTCCCTGATCAGGTGATACCGCCTCAAGATGTGCCTGGATTTCTGATGGGACCTGGGTTCCTTCGCTAAAGCTATAGCCCCGTTGTTGTCGCAATACAGAGGTATTGGATTAACAATGGACGGAACCACCTGAAGTTCTTTCAAGAACTTCCTCATCCAGACAGCTTCTTTTGCGGCATCAGATGCAGCGATGTATTCCGCTTCCATCGTCGAGTCTGCAACGGTTTCTTGTTTGGAACTCTTCCAACACACCGCCCCTCCATTGAGGGTAAAGACAAAACCCGACATGGACTTGGAATCATCCTTGTCACTCTGGAAGCTGGAGTCAGCAAAGGCCTCGATCTGGAGGTCCTTCCCGCCATACACCAAGAACATCTCCTTAGTCCTTCTCAGGTACTTGAGAATGTTCTTTACCGCTATCCAGTGTTTCTCCCCAGGGTTTGACTGATACCGGCTTACCACACTCAGTGCATAAGCTACATCCGGTCTGGTACACAACATCGCATACATTATAGAGCCTACCGCAGAAGCGTAGGGTATAATAGACATGCGATCCCTCTCCAAATCAGTCTTGGGAGACATCTCTTTAGAGAGGGTGATCCCGTGACAAGCCGGTAGGTTACCGCGCTTGGAATCTTCCATACTGAATCTCTTCAGTATGGTGTCGATGTACCTGGACTGTGAAAGTCCTAGTATCCTCTTGGATCTGTCACGGTAGATCCAGATACCCAGAATGTATGAGGCATCACCCAGGTCTTTCATGGAGAATCTGTGTGACAAGAACCCCTTGACAGATTGTAGCATAGGAATGTCATTTCCTATTAAGAGAATGTCATCCACGTATAAAACGAGGAATACTACAGTTCTCGCTACAAATCTACTATAGATGCATGGTTCATCTGGATTTTTGATAAAGCCAAATTCTTTGACCGTCTCATCAAAGCAGATGTTCCAACTCCGCGATGCCTGTTTTAGTCCATAGATGGACTTAAGCAACTTGCACACCTTTCCGCTGCTCCCACTCTGAATGAAACCCTCTGGTTGGTCCATATAGACACACTCCTCTAAATTTCCATTTAGAAAAGCTGTCTTTACGTCCATTTGCCAGATCTCATAATCGTGGAAGGCAGCAATGGCAAGAAGGATCCGAATGGATTTCAGCATGGCTACTGGAGAAAAGGTTTCGTCGTAGTCCAAGCCAGGTCTTTGACGAAAACCCTTTGCTACCAGCCTAGCTTTATAGGTCTCAACCTGTCCATCTACACCAATCTTCCTTTTGAAGATCCACTTGCATCCTACGGGTTTTACCCCGTCTGGAGCAATGTCCAACGTCCATACCTTGTTGGTGTACATGGACTCCATTTCGGTCCGCATTGCATCCAGCCATTTTACTGAGTCAACGCTCTGAACGGCCTGCTGGAAGCTAGTAGGCTCATCATAATCTATGATGCAATCCTCTCTATCCCCGTCTATGAGAAAACCGTAGTATCTCTCGGGCGGATGAGACTGCCTACTACTCCTGCGGAGTGGCGCAGGAATGTCCTGTTCTGTTGAACCCTCTGGTTCCACTAAGCTTTCAGTAACAGTCTGTGGTTCTGGAACTTCTTCCAGTTCTATTGTGCTCCCACTTATCTGGGTTTCCAAAAACTCAGTTTCTAAGAAGCGGGCATGCTGAGAAACAAAAACCTTTTGTTCCTCAGCGGAATAGAAAAGATACCCCCTGGAGTTCCTTGGGTATCCCACAAACTTACACTGTACTGAACGTGCCTCAAGCTTGTCCGCATGCTGCTTCTTTACAAAAGCTGGACATCCCCATACCTTAAGATACTTTAGACAGGGTTTCTTCCCAGTCCACATCTCATATGGGGTGGTAGGCACAGTCTTGGTGGGAGCCTTGTTCAAGAGATACGCAGCTGCTTCTAGTGCATATCCCCAGAATGATCGCGGTAACTCAGCGTTACTCATCATGGACCGAACCATATCCAATAGGGTTCGGTTCCGTCTCTCCGATACACCATTATGTTGCGGAGTGTATGGAGGAGTAAGCTGAGAGAGAATACCATTCTCTTTTAAGTAATTCAGGAATTCGGCACTTAAGTATTCTCCACCTCAATCCGATCTTAGAATCTTTATACTTTTGCCGGTCTGTTTCTCTACTTCATTCTTATCCTCCTGGAATTTTCCAAAGGCCTCGGACTTATGTTTCATCAAGAAGACATAACCGTACCTTGAGAAGTCATCCGTAAAAGTAATGAAGTAAGAATGTCCGCTTCGGGCATGTGTAGACATTGGACCGCACACGTCACTGTGTACGAGTCCCAAGAGCTCGCTCGCTCTTACTCCTTGTCCAGTAAACGGAGTCTTTGTCATCTTTCCTTTGAGACAAGATTGACAAGTGGCATACGATTGATATTCGAACGCATTCAAATATCCTTCTGTATGTAACTTAGTCAATCTTCTCTCATTGATGTGACCCAATCTACAATGCCATAAGAAAGTCTGATTCATTTCCGGAGACTTTCTTTTGTGTGTATTCTGGACGTTGAAAATCTGTGGTTGGTTTAACACGTATATACCATTACTCAATGTACCTGACCCAATCAAAACTTGATTAAGGTGAATGTTTACAACATTACTTACAAACGCAAATTCATAACCTTCTTTAGAAACTAAAGATACAGAAATGATATTACAAGTTGCGTTGGGTACAAAAAAGCAATTACGCAAAACCAAAACATGTCCATCTGACATTCCCAGGTGATAGTCCCCCACGGCTTTAGCATCCATGCTAGCTCCGTTCGCAACTTTGAGGGTCATGTCACCTGCCTTCAAAACCCTACGGTTTCTCAACGCCTGCAAAGAATTACAGATATGAGATCCTGATCCGGTATCCAATACCCAGGAAGTAGAGTTTATTGAAAGACAATTTTCAATAACATACACACCTGAAGCTGAAGCTGCAACCTGCTTCAATTCCTGTGTTCTGGCCTTCCAGGCCCTGCAATCATTCTTCCAGTGTCCTTTCTTATGACAATAGAAGCATTCTTCCTTGTCCACAAGCTTCCCCGCTATCTTTGTTGCTTTTGCTTTTCCCTTCGTATCCACTTTACTAACACCGCCCCTTGGTTTGGCGGGGGCCTTCTTCTTCTTTCCCTTGGCTTTCGCCTTGGACCTAGAAGAAGATGATCCTCCTACAAACAAAGTGGATGTATCCCTACCTTTCTGTAGGGTGCCCTCTGCGCTCCTCAGCATGTTGAGGAGCTCTGAAAGTTCAACCTCTTTTTCTTGTAGGTTGAAGTTCAGTATGAACTGGGCGTAAGTGGAAGGAAAGGACTGGAGAACTATATCCGTATATAGCTCACTCTCCAATGTGATCCCTAGGTCAGCGAGCACCTCAATGTAGCCGATCATCTTTAGCACGTGCTCGGCTACTGATGATCCGACGGCCATTCTTGTCGAAAATAACTTTTTCGACGCTTCGTATCTTGCGATACGAGATTGCTCTCCATACAGTTCTTTTGTATGAAGCAATATGGATTCCATGTCCATATTCTCATGCCTCCTCTGATGTTCGTTGTCCATCGAGGCAAGCAGGAGGCATTTGGCCTTCGCGCTATCAATCTCCCAAGTCTTGCGGATTTCCTTATCCGCGACGCTGGAAGTTGGACCAGGGACAGGGGGAGCTTTGGTGGTAAGAAGATATCCCAGCTTGTCATAAGTGATTGCTATCTTGATATTCCTGAGCCAATCTTTGTAGTTTGGCCCTGTCAGTTTGTTTTTATCTAGGAGTAACTTAAGTCCAGTCATGTTGATTTGGTCGCTGCAATTAGGAGAGAGAAGAAGAAACACTCAGCATGATGCTCTTGCAAGTTTAGAGTGGTTTTTAGTTTGTCTAAACAGGATGGCTCCCACTGTTTCTCGAATCCCTCCTCAAACCATAAAGGAAGAATTAGCCGGGATCAATCCCACCGCACAATACTTGCTTAACCGTTCAGCCAGGCCGGTGTCGGTACTTCGAGGGAGGTTTTCCAACGCTTTCGCGAAGTTCCTTAATTAAAGAACCTCTTTTCCCTGGGGGCGTAGCCCCGCTAACACCTTTCTAGGCACCTACTAGGTTTATAGCATTGATCGTTAAGTGAGAAATTTCCCGAGGAGTAGCATATACTCACAGTAGGATCGGGATCCAAATATCATTGCGTGACGAAACTGAAGGAATCCTACCAGAATCATCACACTCCAAATGGTATGCAAATCTAGCAAGTTTCAGTACTTATGAAACTCCCGATGTGGATTTTTGCCCCATGCTCTTATGACCTTGACGAAGGTCAACAAATCATAAGTCACATGTCAAGTTCTGCCCGTCATTATCCAGGTTAATTTGAATCCACCCGTATATACCCTTGACGAAGGTCAACAAGGTAATGCGAATGTCCCAAACCAACGCATCTATCTATGCTACATATGAATACCCAATAGCTACCAATCACTATGCCTTGACGAAGGTCAACAAACACAGCTTGAATACTATTGAATATTCATACGAAACGACGGAGGGCTACGAATGGTTTTGGCAAAACCGTGAACGTAGTGAACTTGATTTGGTCGATGGAACGAGATAGCTTTTAAAAGGAGTGGCTCAAGCTCCGCATTTAAAAGTTGTTTTTGAAAAGAACCGAGTGGTTTTTCGAAAGTGTTCCAACGACTTTAACTTGGTTTATTATCTTGCATTAGTTCTTTTAATGCGTGATATTCTTGCATTAGTTCTTTTAATGCGTCCCATCATTTAATCCTACCATTGCAGAAAACAACCAAAATATGACGTACGCTTATGCCATTCGCATTCGCCACTGGGCCCCGTCATTACCCGTTAGGTTACTTAACTAACGACAGAGCGGGGGCTGGGCTAGCGCGTCTGTAAAACATAAGCAACGCCTAAATAATATCATATATAGATATACTGCAATGATAAACATTTCAGATCACAGATAAATACATTGGATATACTAGCAATCTGTAATTTGTACGAGCCTGTAACAAAAACAGATAACACGGTCGCGGTGAATAGCCAATACCCCACCCAAGACCCCTACGGGTGCGGCAAACCACCCGCCAAGTACCCGAAGCGTAGTAACCTCCCTCATCTCCATGAGTAGGCCACTCGACACTTCGGCATACCCGGTAGTTTGTGCACCCCCTCCATGGGTCTATCCTAGGAGCAAAAACAGTAAAAAGAAATTATACAATGACGGCTACAACCCCGACCCGGTTGTGCGGCCATACAAATAATTATTACATCAATTTACAAATTTACAAGAATTGAAAGAAAAGAAAACTCTCGTCTCACAACCCCCGGCTATTCATCCGCGACAATCCAACATATTTATATACACATTCCAGCACATTACAGATCACAGATTTGTATAACCCCCACTAATCGACATATAGCGATTAGTAGACGTTCAATACAAATATCACATTACAGAAAACCCGTTAGCTCAAGTCTTTTAGAAGTTCGATCAAAAATACGGATTTTCGGGACCCCAAAATAAAATTTTCGTTCTGGAAAATCTGGGTTGAAAATATATATTTTAAAAATCCCAAAATACCCCAATGACCAAACTGCAGAAAAGAAAACCGTTGAACGAGTCAACTCGGCCGCGTTTCCGCGGCGGGAGCGTGCTCCCGCCGCGGAAGCGCGGCGCTTTGATCGTTTCAGCGGCCCAAATTTTTGCAGTATCTTTAAAAAAGCCTGAGTCGATTTTTGGTGTTTTTCAAAAAAGTTTTCCAGCACTTTTAAAATCGACAGAAAGTTTAAAATTTCGGGGTTCGTTTCGGGACTTTTTCGTTGATCGATCTTCTAGTTACTTGCTAACATGTTAGATAGAGTTTAATTAGGCTTTGATACCACTGTAAGTCCATGCTACCTCTCCTGGTACTTTCGGGAATGCGGAATTTGGTAAAAAAAACGATTTTCTTAAAGATGGTAACATGGACCTATAACCCGGATCTTGGTTAAACATCTATCTAACATCCTAACTAAGAGATTCTAGCTACTCGGTTAGGGGGTTATACCTAGCTTGTCTTGAACTCCTTCTCTTCAAGCTCCGATGGTGGTCCGATGGCTCCTTCTCGTCGTCTCCGTACGCCGAAGATAGATCCACTTGAAAGCTCCAACCTTTAGCTCCTTCTTCGTTCTTTGAAGAAACTAGTTCACTTGGTTTGCTAAACCTAGTGAACTAGAATGAGTAGAGAGGAAATAGAATGGGATTTTATCTATGGTTCTTGATTCTCAACTCATGAGACAAGAGAACCATAGATCAAGAGAGGGAGCAAGAGGTTGAGGGTGAGAGCAAGAGGAGAGCTCAAGAACAAGAGAGAGAATGAGCAAGAAAAGAATGAGCAAGTATTTTGTCTCTCACCCTCTCATAATCCAAAGCAATGATAACTCATCATATTAACAAAAGTCTTATGTGATGGTTTGAAGCAACCACAACCATATCATTTCATGCACTCATTTTACACAAATGAGCAAGTAAACAAAAGTCTTTGCCATGAAATGATGGCTATGGTTATCATGATGGTCAACTAGTCAAGCCTAGTCAACCGGTCAACAAGTCAACAAAAGTCAACAAGTCAACAAAGTCAACAAAAGTCAACAAGTCAACAACCATATCACCATAATACTTAATTAATATAATAGTTAATCACATATCATATTCTCATTAGGGTTGAGCATAAAGTCAAATAGTCAACGGTCAACTGTCAACAACCCTAATGAGAATCCGCTGCCTCTGCCTCCCTGTCAACTGTGCATACACACCCGCATCCGCGTTCCGAGGAACACGAATGCAAACTGGATAAATCCAATCCCATAAGGTGCACTAGGATCTGGCTTAAACCAAAGCCCGCTAGTGTAAATTGTCCGGACACTGTACGTGCACAAGTGCACGGATGTGACCGAACCCTGTCGCAAAACCATGCGACCTGTCGCAATACCATGCGACCTCTACTCTTTTGCCTAAAGGCGAAAAGCTTTCTGTGTGGGACTCTAAAGACTCGACACTACGCTGGCAGTGGGTTTAACCACAGACCGCAAGCGGCACTAGCTGTGCGTAACGGTCCCCAGGTAATGCCGACAAGAAGACGGACGAGGCGAAACCCATCTGAACTCCTACTGAGCCTGAGTGTGACATTCTCCGTACAGTCCGGTCTGTTCGTCTGATACATCGCATGGCGGGCCTAGGGGGCGGTAAACGTCAGTCCCCCAATAGCGGTACAAGTCGTGCCGGAGCGAAGCCCAAAACACCCTGAGATAACACTGGAAACCTACCAGTATATCTCGTTTGCCCTGGCCAGGGACTACTCGTGTAATGGCTCTCCTAGACACAGCGCGATGTCAACCCCCAATACCGGGAGAGACGAATCCTGTCTAACCATCACTGCCTCCAAGTGCTTCGGGACTGCACCCAACCACTACCTGTTTGCACGACTCCTT
The DNA here is from genome assembly GCA_030015575.1 of Agapanthus africanus. Classification (NCBI taxonomy): domain Eukaryota; kingdom Viridiplantae; phylum Streptophyta; class Magnoliopsida; order Asparagales; family Amaryllidaceae; genus Agapanthus; species Agapanthus africanus. Next base: position 174,533,441 of record JASDDO010000026.1, on the reverse strand, counting down.
TGAGCCGTGGTAGGGTAGTGATCAAAGTACAGTGGGAACACACTCGAGGCGGAGTGATAGTGTCAAGTCAGCGGACTAAGCTGTACTCATGTCACCTGGGAACTGATAACTGACGATAGGTATAATACCAACTAGTCAGTTCCCGACGAGTCCTGTCCAGTGTACCCGTAACCTAACGAGCACCCGCATACTATCTCAAGTACGACGTACTGACGGCTGTGGGACAGACCGTCTCCCACACTGGGATGAGAAGCGCATGCGCTGGTCTACTCCGGAGTATCGATGCCCTGTCTCGATAGTCCTGCGACCAGGGACCTACATAAGGATGTGCTTATAGATTACCCAGCCCCACTAGTGTGACGGCCATCACATCGCTGGTAATCAAGCAAAGATCCTAAGGGCTCTACTAATGTGTATAGGCGATATACAAAAATAAACACATGTACACATTGAAGTAGAAACAAACCAAGTAGCATACTACTATTTTGAGCAAGATTGTATATACAAGGTGAATATCCCAAGCATCCATTAAGTAATATACAAACCAGTATGATACAGTAATGGCCTCTAGGGCATATACACTAACAGTCAAGTACCACACCAAATGTTGTTTTTGCACTAGATGCAATAAGTTTTTATTAATCCAATCCTGGAGAAACATAAGAAAGCAGTTTTAGAACATAAGTGGATGTTCTACGGATTTGATGACGGCAGCCTCCTTCGGGAGACGGTTATCATTCCAAGCTTCAAAGGTGACATAGTTGACAGAGTGATTGTCAGAGTTATAGTTTTCCCTCTGATGAGGGACAGTATTATGGACAGGTGGTCCAAGAGGATACTGTGGGAGGCTTGGTGCTGGATACTGATTAGGTTCAGTGATCGATACAGTCTAAGAGATACAGTCTAAGAAGTTTGGATTTAGAGTTCATTTATGAACTAGATCCCATCAGATATCCAGACATATTCTAAGACAGGTATTACTCAATTCGGGAGATGGTTTTCTCCGCGAACTTGAGATTAAGAGAGATATAGAAAGAAACATCTAGGCGGAACCACTCACTGAGGCTATTTCTCGAACACGATAGTTTTACAAGCGAGCTTTGTGAAACTGACTAGTAGAGGAGTTGGATGTTCGGTTTCACACGGGCTGTGAGTAGTCGACATCGCAATAATTAGCCTTGAGTGCAGGTGGGAGATTGTTGGAGATAGTGCCCTCATAGTCAATTATTGGATCGCAGGTACGTGATTGCAATGATTGCGGAGGACCTATACCGGTAGGACAGTCTTACCCGAGATGACAGTATGCTATCTGATTTGCCTTTATCAGTCGTGTACATGTTCAGGTGACTGATTACATGTTACACTTTGATAAAGCCCTCAGGATCTTTCTTTACTACCAACAGTGTGATGGCGATCATATACGTGAGAGTTGGGTGGTTTATATGCATATCCTTAATAGTGGTCCCTAGTCGTGGGAGTTTCGAGACAGGGCATCGATACTCCGGAGTAGACTAGGTTATACAGTCGAGACCCCGACGAGAGGCGGTGGCCGTTCTCATAAGCCATTGGTGTCAGTTGTATCACCTAAGATGTATACAGGTGCTCATTGGGTTATGAGTACACCGGACAGGACTCGCCGGGAATCTGCTAGTTGGTATTATACATATCGTCAGATAGCAGTTCCCTGGTGACATGTGTACAGGTTAGTTCATCGACCTGAGGTCGTCATTTGTCTCGTGTGAGTTCCCACTGTGCTTTGATTTCTACCCTACCACGGCTCAAAGGAGTCGTGCAAACAGGTAGCTTTTGGGTACAGTCCCGAGCCACATGGAGGCACGTGAGCGGATCGGCAGGGGATTCGTCTCTCCCGGTATTGGGGGTGAGATCGTGCTGTGTCTAGGAGAGCCATTACACAAAGCCCACGGCCGTAGCAGGAGATTTACTGGTAGGTACTCCAGTAGTATCTCAGGGTGTTATTGGGCTACACTCCGACACGACTTATACTGTTATTGGGGGTCTGACGTTACTAGCCCCCTAGGTAGATATGCGATACTTATAGACGAACGGACCGGACTATATATACATTGTCACTGTTAGGCTCAGTAGGGTTTCCGGATGAGTTCGCTCATCGGCATCCCTTGAGGTCAGTCCATGGGCAGCCGTTACGCATTGCTAGTGCCGCTGACGGTTTGTGGTTAAACCCACTGCCAGGGTACTGACGAGTCATTAGAGTCCCCCATAGACAGTTTTCCATGTTCGGGCGAAACGTTGTAGAGGCCGTATGGTTTTAGGCAGGGTTCGGAAAATGCACGTGCGTTTACGCACGTGTCAGATTTCGGGCAGATGATACTGGTCGGCTTTGGTTTAAGCCGGATCCGAGTATTATATTGAGTAGATATAATATCTTTGTCTCAGTTGCATTTGTATTCGGTCGTAATACAAATGCGTGTATATTTATACTGTTACGGGGTTATCCTGAAATTCGTTTCGGGATCACTTTTGGAAGTTGCCAGTTTCCAGTTTTCTATCAGCCGTCTTTTAACATTCAGTTAAAGAAGGATTTATCTTTTCTTGAGATGAGTGTGGAAGGTTCTAGAAGTTTCTATAAGAGGTGACTAGGTTGAATGGTGTTGAGTTTTCATTGGTTGCTTTCTTTGTGTTCACACTATGTGTTCACACTTTGTGTTCACACATGATATTTTTCTCTTGTGGTCACCCTCTTCCCTCCTACACTCACCCCCATTCCTATATATGGCCGGTCCCTTCCCCCTCTCTCTCACTCACTCTCACTTGATAGTTGTAAAAGATTATGATAGATTTTGGGGTGTATGGAAATTTCATTGCTCATTTCATTCCATCACCCGAATCAATCGGCAACTTCATTAACCGTTCTTCCATAGCTTTGGACGGAACGAGACAAAGTCTTCTACTCATTCTCTACATCAATCTTGGTCGTCTCTTTTAGCAAATTTGACGATCGAGTTGCCTCGAGTCAGAGGCGGGAGCCCGTTTAAAGAATCGTTGACGTGGTGCCACCTTGACGAGAAGATCGGAGATCGACGAGATCGGAGCAGCCGCAACGGAGCGTGGGATGATGGTTAAAGAACGAAGGACTCGGATCGTTCGGTATAACCTTTCTACACTCTTTACAGTTTGTTAGTTTAGCAATAATGGAAGATCCGGGTTAAAGTATACGATAGCGCCAGTTTAAAAGTTTTTGTTCCGCATTTGGCGCCTGTAGACGGCCGGGGCGCTACCATATACTTACAATCCTCATAAATCCCGTGTCCTGTATTGACACGTAAATTCTCACATCTCAAACGTTGTCTCATCGGACCGGCCCTCATATCTCAGGCGCCGTCTCATCAGATCGGCCCTCATATTTGTTAGTGTAATATGCCCTAGAGGCCATTATTGTATAGTACTAGTTTGTATATTACATTTTGGAAGTTTGGGATATATATAAGGATTTATGACAATCTTGCTCAACATGGCAGTATGCTACTTGGTTTGTATCTATCTTAATATGTGTATATGTTTCTTTTAACATATCACTAATACATATTGATAGAGCCCTTAGAATGTTTGCTTGACTACCAGCGTTGTGATGGCAGTCATACTAGTGGGGGCTGGGTAGTCTATAAGCACATCCTTATACAGGCCCTAGTCGTAGGATTATCGAGACAGGGCATCGATACTCCAGAATAGACTAGTGTATACGCTTCTCATCCCAGCATGGGAGATGGTCTGTCCCACAGCCATCAGTACATCGTACTGGAGATAGTATGCAGATGCTCATTGGGTTATGAGTTACACTAGACAAACTCATTGGGAACTGCTGGTTGGTACTATACCTATCATCAGATAGCAGTTCCCAGGTGACATGAGTACATCTTAGTCCGTTGACTTGACACTGCTACTTCGCTTCAAGTGTGTTCCTACTGTTCTTAGATTACTACCCAACCACAGCTCTATTGAGTCATGCAAACAGGTAGTAGTTGGGTGCAGTCCCGAAGCATTTGGAGGCAGTGGCGGTTAGATAGGATTCGCCTCTCTCGGTATTGGGGGTTGATACGCGCTGTGTTTGGAACGACATTACACAAAGTCCCTGACCAGGGAAAGAGAGATTTACTGGTAGCTACTCCAGTAGTTTCTCATGGTGTATTGGACTATACTCCGATATGACTTATATCCTTATTAGAGCTCTGACATTTACCGCCCCTTAGGCCCGATATGCGATACTCTTAAACGAACAGATCGGACTGTACGGAGATTGTCATATACAGGCTCAGTAGGAGTTCGGATGAGTTATGCTCATCGGCTTTCTTATCGACAATACCTGGGGGCTGTTATGTATAGCTAGTAGCGCTTGCGGCCTATGGTTAAACCCACTGCCAGCGTGGAGTCGAGTCTTTAAAGTCCCACACAGAGCGTTTCCCTGCATCGGACAAAACGTGTAGACATCGTATAGTTTTACGACAGGGTTCGATTACGTGTACACTTGTGCACGCATGATGATTCGGATGGACAATACTAGTGCGCTTTGGTTTAAACCGGATCCTAGTATTGTACTGATGGATTGTCTTCGTCTTCTGTATTCGTATTTTTTGGAATACGAATACGGGTATGTATATACGGACGATAGGCATTTTTGTAATTTGTACAAGAATGATTTTGTAGATGGCATGACCTAATTGTATTAATCATTTTGGTTTAAATAATTAATACATTTTAACTAAATGAAATTATATGGATATTGCATGAATAAGGACTTGGGAGCTTTGGACACATGGTGCTCTTTTGACCCATGAGTCATTCTATTATAAATTGAACCTCTTACTAATTATTGAAATAGATTTATCTATGAAATATTTAGAAGAGTTCAGTTTAGAAAATAGAGAGAAAAAACCATTTCCTTCTTCATCTTTTTAGTTCACTAAATTTCCATAGCCATCTCCATTTTTCCCTCAAGCTCAAGAACACTCATGAGTTGAGTAAGCTTGAGCAATAGTAGACTCCTCAATCCATCTACAACATTTACACACTCTAGGTCTTCTAGTTTAGCACACTAGTTGATCTAGTTTTCCTTGGTATAGAAGAGAAAGATTTGTGCACAAATGTTCGGGTGGATCATCTTGGATTCGAGGAAGCCGACGAGGAGGCGACAACCGTATCACTCCAAAAGGTTTGTAAGGAGAAGAGGACAGCGGGAGAAGCAAAGAAAGACTAGATTCTTGAGGTATAACTTCTGTACTTTAGTTTATACTTCATAGGATAGGTGCTAGTTATGGTTTAGATTACGATCTTGGCTAATAGTTGATGTTACGATGCAAAAATTATTGTTTATTACACTTTTCGCCTCCCCGCAACCTTGCGAGGTGCGTGGCATCGACTTACAATATCCGTTTGTCTTAAATCACTCCGGTTGGTATCCTCCGGATATCTGCCGAGTTCAATACTGTCACTGGTAGGCAGTGTTTCCAGCCAGGCTCAACGCCTTTCTATACGATATTCTTACCCCTGGGTACCGTATCGGGTCGACCATGTATCCGTAGATAGTGACTCCTCACTTCTCGAATCGGATAATAATCATAGCTCAAAATCGAGAAATCTCATAGTGGACGTCGAAATATCATATCAAGATAAAACTTCATTTTTAATACATTCACAAGTTTATAAAATCATATATGCGGTTTCTCAAATCCAGAAATCTCATGAAACCACTATCTCATAAAAAACATGGTAATAATGGAGCAATATGTAAAGACATAGAACAATAATGTAATGCATGGCAAATGTGTTTATATAAGTGTGTTGTATAAGTAATGTAAAGAAAGTGCAATATCTGAAACAGTACGTGGTGGTGGATACTAATAGAAATCTATAATGCTAACTAGGTATAGTGTAATATGGTAACATGGCATTTTCTATCTGTATACATGGCATGGCAATTACCAATGAAGTGTGTGAGCATACAAGTATGTGTATATGCAATATGTAAATCATCGGTAATGAAGCGTGTGTCCTAGCAAACGAAATCAAGTAAAGCTAAAAGTATGAACGCAATTTATGTCATAAGTAATCAAAATGTGAGCATATGCAGAAATAAGAAATCGTAACGTGAACAAGTATATATCCAACTACGTACGAGCCATACAGTTATAGTTTAAAATAGTACGAAACGTTGTTTTAGAAATAGGGAACTACGATATTTTTGAAATAGGTACCAATTTAAAATTCGTAGCATACCCTTGAAGTTATCATTTAAAGTACGTAACGATTCGTTAGTTTTGAAATTAGGTATGGCTCTAAACATCTCATAAATTTCCCTAAACATCTCATAAATTTCCCTTTTTGTGATTTAGCAAGACTCCTCAAGTCGAAATAATTATCGGTCGTACTCGGCAATGAATCATCATCATATCACGTACAAAATATCTCTCGTACGATATCATCCAATCAATATGGTACGGATCTACAGTCGCATACACCAATCTCATATCATATCATATCTATTTAGCACCGAAAACAGAGACGGACCGGGTTAGGCCGTCTTGCCTGAATTTGGGGGCATATGCTATTTGGATTTATCCGTCCACCTCTCCGAATATTCCAAGTTGATTTATGGCACCGTATATTGGAGGTTTGGATGGATGCGGCCGTTATAGCGTGACTTCGTCAGATTCCCCCTCGTTTGTGAGGGGTTTTTGATTGTGGGGACGCTCTTCCCTGCAGACACAAGCCCCTGCAGTTAATTACGTTATCGCATCGCGATAACCGCTTTCTCCTGCTCAAGAAGTTCACTTCGTGTCGTGTATTTTTGTTTTATTTTTGGTTGCCCGTGAATTGTATACGGAGACTAATTTGTGTCGTCGCCCGTAGGGCGTGGATTAATCTAAATCCGTATATCTTAGATTTAGGTTTGGGTTGATTTAAGGATCGTTGATCTGTTTTGAGATCAAGATCGACTTAAATGTATACGAGCAATTGGAGGCTCAATTGGTTTTTTTTAAGAATACGTTAGTCCAATTTTAGGCTAAAATCCACTTAACAGGGGTGTTAAAGATCATTTTTGTTTCAGATCCAACAAGAAAGCACTTGGGCTCTGTTGTTTTAATTTAAGGACGTTTCAGTCCCTTATCGCCATTTTGGAGGCGAAGTTGTAGTTTAAGGACATTTCGGTCAGTAGATCGCTATTTTGGAGGCGAACTTGTAGTTTGAGGACATTTGGTCTGTAGATCACCATTTTTTAGGTAAGGTTTTAGTTTGAGGACATTGTGGTCCATAGATCGCCATTTTGGAGGCGAAGTTATACTTTGAGGACATTTCGGTCTATAGATCACCATTTTTGAGGTAAGATTTTAGTTTGAGGATATTTCGGTCCGCTGTAGTTTAAGGACTTTTCGGTCCATTGATAGTTTAAGGACATTTCGGTCCGTTGTAGTTTAAGGACGGTTTGGTCCGTTGATCACCATTTTGGAGGTGAAATTTTAGTTTAAGGATGTTATGGTCCGTTGATCATCTTGCGTGCACGTATATTTGTTACGTGACCGGATGAACAACGATGATATGGGATGCACCCAGTTTGGAATAGAGTCTGATCTGGGGTGTGCACGCCAATTTGGATAGTGCATCAAAAAGCTGTTGGTTTTCGGGACCCGCCACCTCTCTGAAGACATTGAGGAATTACAACGATATGTATCAGAGGTGTAGAGAGATGTACCCTTGAACCAATTCCCGTGTTCGAAGGAAAAGATCTTGGTGGATCATCTGAAAATCATTAGTCATTTTTGGAGACTAAGATTAACTTAGGAGATGTGGGATGAGCATCACTTTTGATAATGAACCCATAGGCTCGGTTGATCTAAGTTAGGGACTTAGCCAACCTGGACTTGGTCCACTCAGTTTTCTCTTTATTTGAAAAGAAGTGTTAAGTACTTGTTTGGGCTCAGTCCTCTTTTTGTGCAAAATGTGATGTGCACTTATGTTAGTTCTGACGCTCACATATAGCCATGTGGGGTTTTCAGTCATGGGGATTTGCCCAATAAGTGTTAAACACTTTACCCCTTTTTGTCTTTACATGGAGTGCTAAGCACTCTTTATGGTGCCCACGTGGGGAGCGCGTAAGGCGCTAGGCGCTGCCTAATGAGTGTCAAACACTTTTAATTTTGTAACGCCCATATGAGATACACGTGAGGCGCTGGGCGCTAGGCGCTTTTAGTGAGTGCTAAGCACTTTTCTCTTCAGTAGCGCCCACGTGAGGAACACGTGAGGCGCTAGGCATTGTTCACTGAGTGCTAGGCACTCTTTTATTTTATAGCGCCCACGTGAGGAACACGTGCAGCACTGGGCGCTTTCTATTGAGTGTTGAGCACTCTTCTCTTCGGTGGCGCCCACGTGAGGAACACATGAGGCGCTGGGCGCTTTTCTCCTTTGCTTATGGCCTTTTTGCCCATTAATGATCAATAGGATCTTCGTTTTGTAAACCTAGGATCAGGCTTCATTTTTAAAAACTAAGTTCTTTTATGAGAATTAGGTTTCTCTTCTTTTTTTTTTTGAGGAGTTCGATTTCCTAGTTCTTTTCTGAATCTTTGATTCTCAAGAACAAATTCTTCCCGATGAGAATTAAGTTCTCAATTTTTGGGAGACTTGTCTTGTGGATCTCAGATCCAGAGAAAGAACTAAGTTCTTTGAGAATGGTTAAACCCTTTAGAGATGTAAATGAGATTTTTTTTTTATCTCTCCATGATTTTTGTTTACCTAGAGTTCTTAAAGAAGGAGATCTTCTTCCTCGAGAATTAATTCTCTGTTCTTGCTGAAACTTATAGGGGGTTTCTCTATATCAGACTTGAAGTCTTGGGTCCTTTATATAGTAGAGGCAAATCAGTTGATTAGTTGAAGAAATCTCTTATTTAGGGATCCTAATTGATTTTGGGGATTTTATCCACCGTTGGATTTTTGATCCAAAAACTTCTGTTTTACAGAAAATATTTTCTTTTTTTAACAAGATTAGGGAAATATTTTCCCTTATAGAATTTATTCTGTAGATTGGTAATTCTTTAATCACCATTGGATTTTTAATCCAACGGTACTCTGTTTTACAGAGAGCGGTCTTTCTTATTTAAAAAGATTCGAGGAATATTTCCTCTAAACAGAATTTGATTCTGCAACCTGACGATTTATCGTCTCCGTTAGATCTGTGATCCAATGGATCTGTTTAACAGAGAATAGAATTTAATTCTACAGGGCGCCGGCGCTTACGTGCTGTGCATGTGGGCGCTTATTAAGAGTTTTTAACTCTGGCGCTGGCACCCTCCTGAAAGGCACGTGAGGTGCTGCCTCTTGAGTTTTGTGTGATTTGCACACGGGCTTTGCTCATATAAGAGTTTTTAACTCTGGCGCTGGAGCCCTCGTGGAAGGCACGTGAGGTGTTGCCTCAGATTTTTGTGTGCTTTGCACACGGTGTAGGGTTACTAGGCACACTCAAGAGATTCCACAAGGCATCAACCATGCCAAATTCAAGTTTTCCGGTGCCGAGAAACCCTAAACTAGATCGTTAACTAGAGATTAGGCGAAACTACAAGCTACTAAACTGCTTTAGTACTAAGTGAATCGAAATACAACCTTTGTAGATCCGGTCCTCCACTTCTTTAGCTCCGTGATGACGTCCCTTCGTTGCGATCACCGGGATCCTGGACTCTTGCGATAGTTTCCTCGGAGAAATGAGCGGGCTAGGTCGTTGACTTCGATGCCGAAGATGATCTACGTCGAGGCAACTCTAACTCGAGCTCCATCTTCACCAAGTCATGAAACTTGTGTAGAAAACACCCTATATTACATGGCAAGTGGTAGAGGATGAAGAAATAGGAAGTGGGTTCACTTTGGATTTGGATTTCTCATTTGATTTTATCACTAGACATTTTTCTAGAAAGCTTCTCTTTTCTTCACTTGAAGAAGAAGATGAAGAAGAAGAAGAAGAAAAAGAATAATAGAATTATCACAAAAAGAAAATCAAGTGATGGTTATCATTTAGCAACCATGGGTTAGTAAACTCATGTAGAGAATAAACTAGGGTTTAGGTAATGGTTAGGTTTAGAATAAAAACAAAATGGTGAAGCTTCATGAAACTTCAAGTATAAAACAAAAAGCCACCATTTTATTTTCATTTGCCAAAAAGAATAAAGTAAATAAATAAAGAAAAGAAAACCCTAACCATTAACTAAACAAAGGTGTAAGTCACACACTCACCCATGTTTGCATGTATTATCAAACATGATACAATCTAGTGCACAAAAAAATATATCACATATACTACATGTGCACATCAAGTGAGAAAATCCATCTTAAGTGAACAAATACTAGTTAATGTAAAGTAATATATCAAATATATAATTATACATCAAATCATTAAATCAACACTTGATTTAACGATCCGGTCATATCGCATATGACCGACTAATATCAAGTGTATCAATGTATCGAATCAACACTTGATTTAACGATCCGGTCATATCGCATATGACCGACTAATATCAAGTGTATCAATGTATCGAATCAACACTTGATTTGGTAACCCGGCTATATCATATATAACCGTCCAATGATACAAATCGCGAGAATAGAATACAGTATAACATACTAGTATTATTCTCGGTCCCGTACATATCTCATATGCGCTCCTATTTCGTTTCGCTTGAGCCAGGAAACCTCTGTGTAGGACTCTAAAGACTCGTCAATACGCCGGCAGCAGGTGATGATCATATCAATCACCCACAAGCCGTAAGCGGTCTGCTAAACGTAACGGCCACCCGAGTATTGAGCGATCAGAAGATCAATGAGCAAGCCCGCTCACACTCCTGTGAATCCAACCAGTAACACTTACCGTACAGTTCGGTCTGTTCGTCTGATACGTCGCATATCTCGCCTAGGGATGGTAAACGTCAGACCCCAGTAGCTCGATAAGTCGTGTCGATATGAGGTTTATAACAGTTCGAGAAACTACTGGTAACACTTACCAGTAAATCTCAGCAACCCTGGTAAGGGATTACCGGTTATAGCCAATCGAACACAGCACAACATCAACTCCCTATACCGGGAGAGACGAATCCCCTCCTATCGCTCATTGCCTCCATGTGATTCGGGACTGTACCCAAAAACCACCGTTTTGCACGCCCTCTTAGATGTGGTAAGGTGGAAATCAAAGCACAGTGGGAATCACACAAGACTCTATGACGATCTCGGGTCTACAGACTAACATGTACCAGTGTCACCAGAAAACTGCCACCTGACGTGAGGTATAATACCATTTGGGAGTTCTCGGCGAGTCCGTCCAGTGTACCCAGTCTCCACTGAGCACCCGTATATCATCTCTGATGTCAAACACCAATGGATATGGGATCATCCATCGCCCATCTGTATGGATCGAGAAGGTATACGCTAGTCTACTCTGGTATATCGATGCCCCGTCTCGATACACCCATGACTAGGGACCTTGAAGGATGTACTTATGGACTACCATGTCCCTACTAGTATGATCCGCATCATAGTCCACGTAATCAAGTACACATCCTAAGGGCTTTACCAACATGTAACAGAGAGACGATCAGTGTACACGTTAAGGTAAAGAGCAACCAGATAGCATACTATCATGTCGAGCAAGAAAGTCCTCCCTATATATGTCCAAGCATCCACTACAATATACATCCTATGTATAGTAATGGCCTCTAGGGCATACATATAACTAACACATGAGCTCTGCTCATATAAGAGTTTTTAACTCTGGCGCTGGCGCTCTCATGGAAAACACGTGAGGCGTTGCCTCAGATTTTGTGTGCTTTGCATACGGGCGCTACTCATATAAGAGTTTTTAACTCTAGCGCTGGCGCCCTCGTGGAAGGCATGTGAGGCGCTGCCTCAAATTTTTGAACAGAGCTTTGCTCTTTTTTATTGGGGGAAACAAATGCCCCCCACTGTTGTGCTCACATGGCTCACACGTGAGTGCAGCTGTGGCACCTTTTCCATCGTTTTATCTTCTCGGAAGTCGAACCGTCTTTCTGTGCCTATAAGTAGGGCCTTTGGCCCTTCGGATGACTGCTGTTTATCTTCCCTAACCTTCTTCTTTCTTTTGAGAATTTAATTCTCTTTCCAGAGCTCAGATCTCTGCCCAAGAAAACTCTTTTAGAGTCAAAATTCTGTCGAAATTTGGTAAGAATTATGGCCAAATTCTTGAAAGAATCTCTTCATGCTCTAGGGTTTTAACCCATTAACAGAGCTTTTCTCTTCTTTAGTAAATTTTAAAAAATGTTTTAGGGTTTCTTAATCCGTTAATCAGAGCTTTGCTCTTCTTTTTTTCAAAAAAAGTTTTAGGGTTTTTTAACCCGTTAAACAGAGCTTTTCGCTTCTTTTGTAGATCTTAAAAAAGTTTTTAGGGTTTCTTAGCCCGTTAATTAGAGCTTTTCTATTTTTTTCATAAAGATCTCTTAGAGTTATAAGAGTTTTCTTGTAGATCTTTAAGATCTTAGGATTTAGCTTTGCTTTTGCAAGGTTCTGGGATGTTATCCCATTGTTTTACAAAGCTTGGCTCTGAAAATTTTTGGGGAATTTTATTCCATTCTTAATTTTCTTGACAGGTGTGAAATCTATTTGCAGAGCACAGCTCTCGAGGGAGTTTAACTCCTCAGTCCAATGATGTTTTCTCATTAAATGAGAATCCTTTGGATTCTATGAGTGACTGCCCCATCATTGATGGGGCTTTACCTTAATTTTGTAGGCCCCCTTGTCTCTTTCTTTAGAATTTGTTTACCGCCGAAAATAGAGATGGACCGGGTTTGGCCGTCTTACCTGAATTTGGGGGTAGATGCTATTTGGATTTAACCATACACCTCTCCGAAGATACCAAGTTGATTTATAGCACCGTATATCGGACGTTTGGAAGGATGCGGCCGTTGTAGCATGGCTTCGTCAGATTCCCCCTCGTTTGTGAGGGGTTTTTAATTATGGGGACGCTCTTCCCTGTAGACGCAAGCCCCTGCAGTTAATTACGTTATCGCATCACGATAACCACTTTCTTCTGCTCCAGAAGTTCACTTCGTGTCGTGTGTTTTTGTTTCATTTTTGGTTACCCGTGGATTGTATACGGAGACTAATTTGTGTTGTCGCCAATAGGGCGTGAATTAGTCCAAATCCGTATATCCTAGATTTGGTTTTTGGTTGATTTAAGGATCGTTGATCTATTTTGAGATCAAGATCGACTTAAATATATACGAGCAATTGGGGGCTCGATTGGTTTTTGTCAAGGATACGTTAATCCAATTTTAGATTAAGATCTACTTAACAGGGGTGTTAGGATCATTTTTGTTTCAGATCCAACAAGAGAGCACTTGGGCTCTGTTGTTTTAGTTTAAGGACGTTTCGGTCCCTTATCGCCATTTTGGAGGCGAAGTTATAGTTTGAGGACATTCAGGTCTGTAGATCGCCATTTTTGAGGCGAAGTTGTAGTTTAAGGACATTTCGGTCTGTAGATCACCATTTTTGAGGTGAGGTTTTAGTTTATGGACGTTGCGGTCCGTAGATCGCCATTTTGAAGGCGAAATTGTAGTTTGAGGACATTTCGGTCTGTAGATCACCATTTTTGAGGTGGGATTTTAGTTTAAGGACATTTCGGTCCACTGTAGTTAATGAACTTTTCGGTCCATTGTAGTTTAAGGACGTTTCGGTCCGTTGATCACCATTTTAGAGGTAAGATTTTAGTTTAAGGATATTACGGTCCGTTGATCATCTTGCGTGCACGTATATTTGTTACGTGACAGGATGGACAACGATGATATGGGATGCACCCAGTTTGGGGTATAGTCTGATTTGGTGTGTGCACGTCAATTTGGGCAGTCCACCAAAAAGCTGTTGGCTGTCGGGACCCGCCACCTCTCTAAAGACGTTGAGGAATTACAACGACATGTATCAGAAGTGTAGAAAGATGTACCCTTGAACCAATTCCCGTGTTCGATGGAAAAGATCGTGGTGGATCATCTAAGAATCATTTGTCATTTTTGGAGACTAAAATTTTAGGGGATGTGGGATAAACATCACTTTGGATAGTGAACCCATAGGCTCGGTTGATCCAAGTTAGGGACATAGCCAACCTGGACTTGGTTCACTCAGTTTTCTCTTTATTTGAAAAGAAGTGCTAAGCACTTGTTTGGGCTCAGTCCTCTTTTTGTGCAAAAAGTGTTGTGCATTTATGTGAGTTCTGACGCTCACAAATAGCCATGTAGGGTTTTCAGTCATGGGGATTTGCCCAATAAGTGTTAAACACTTTACTCCTTTTTGTCTTTACATGGAGTGCTAAGCACTCCTTATGGCGCCCACGTGGGAAGCGTGTGAGGCGCAAGGCGCTGCCTAATGAGTGTCAAACACTTTTTAATTTTGTAGCGCCCATGTAAGGGACACGTGAGACGCTGTGCGCTAGACTCTTTCAGTGAGTGCTAAGCACTTTTCTCTTCAGTGGCGCCGACGTAAGGAACACGTGAGGCACTAGGCGCTGTTCACTAAGTGCTAGGCACTTCTTTATTTCGTAGCGCCCACATGAGGAACACGTGCGGCGCTGGGCGCTTTTTATTAAATGCTGAGCACTCTTCTCTTTGGCGGCGCCCACGTGAGGAACACGTGAGGCGCTGGGCACTTTTCTCCTTTGCTTATGGCCTTTTTGCCCATTAATGATCAATAAGATCTTCATTTTGTAGACCTAGGATCAGGCTTCATTTTTAAGAACTAAATTCTTTTATGAGAATTAGGTTTCTCTTATTTGTTTTGAAGATTTCGATTTCCTAGTTCTTTTCTGAATCTTTGATTCTCAAGAACAAGTTCTTCCCGATGAGAATTAAATTCTCAACTTGTGGGAGACTTATCTTGCGGATCTCAGATCCAGAAAAAGAACTAAGCTCTTTGAGAAGGGTTAAACCCTTTAGATATGTAAATGAGATGTTTTTTTCTCTCTCTGTGATTTTTGTTTACCTAGAGTTCTTAAAGAAGGAGATCTTCTTCCACGAGAATTTAATTCTCTGTTCTTGTTGAAACTTATAGGGGGGTTTCTCTATCTCAGACTTGAAGTCTTGGGTCCTTTATATATTAGAGGCAAGTCTGTTGATTAGTTGAAAAAATCTCTCATTTAGAGATCCTAATTGATTTTGGGGATTTTATCCACCGTTGGATCTTTGATCCAAGAATTTCTGTTTTACAGAAAGTATTTTCTTGTTTTTAACAAGATTAAGGAAATTTTTCCATACAGAGTTTATTCTGTAGATTGGTGATTCTTTAATCACCATTGGATTTTTAATCCAACGGTACTCTGTTTTACAGAGGGCGGTCTTTCTTATTTAGAAAGATTCGAGGAATATTTCCTCTAAACAGAATTTAATTCTGCATCCTGACAATTTATCGTCTTCGTTGGACTTTTGAATCAATGGCTCTGTTTAACAGAGAGTAGAATTTAATTCTACAGGGTGCCGGTGCTTACATGTTGTGAACGTGGGCGCTTATTAAGAGTTTTTAACTCTAGCGCTGGCCCCCTCGTGGAAGGCACGTGAGGCTCTGCATCTTGAGTTTTGTGTGCTTTGAACATGGGCTCTGCTCATATAAGAGTTTTTAACTCTGCTGCTAGCACCTTCGTGGAAGGCGCGTGAGGCGCTGCTTCAGATTTTTGCGTGCTTTGCACACGGGCTCTGCTCATATAAGAGTTTTTAACTCTACGCCCTCGTGGAAGGCATGTGAGGTGTTGCCTTAGATTTTATGTGCTTTGCACACGGTCGCTGCTCAAATAAGATTTTTTAACTCTAGCGCCGGCGCCCTCGTGGAAGGCACATGAGGCGCTACCCCAGATTTTTGAACAGAGCTTTGCTCTCTTTTTTATTGGGGGAAATAAATGCCTCCACCGTTGCGCTCACGTGGCTCACACAAGTGTGCAGCGGTGACACCTTTTTCCACCGTTTGATCTTCTTGGAAGTCGAGCCACCCTTCTGTGCCTATAAGTAGGGCCTTTGGCCCTTGGGATGACTACTGTTCATCTTCCCTAACCTTCTTTCTTTTGAGAATTTAATTCTCTTTCCATTGCTCGGATCTATGCCTAAGAAAACTCTTTTAGAGTCAAAATTTGGTAAGAATTATGGCCAAATTCTTGAAGGAATCTCTTCATGCTCTAGGGTTTTAACTCATTAAGAGAGTTTTGCTCTTCTTTTGTAAATTTTTAAAAATGTTTTAATGTTTCTTAGCCCGTTAATCAGAGCTTTGCTCTTCTTTTTTTAAAAAAAGTTTTAGGGTTTCTTAACCCGTTAAACAGGGCTTTGCTCTTCGTTTAGATCTTAAAAAAGTTTTTAGGGTTTCTTAACCCGTTAATCAGAGCTTTGCTCTTTTTTCATAAAGATCTCTTAGAGTTCTAAGAGTTTTCTTATAGATCTTGAAGTTCTTAGGATTTAGCTTTGCTTTTGCAAGGTTCTGGAATGTTTTGCCATTGTTTTACAGAGCTTGGCTTTGAAAAATTTTGGGGAGTTTTATTCCCTTCTTAATTTTCTTGACAAATGTGAAATCTGTTTGCAGAGCACAGCTCTCGAAGGAGTTTAACCACTCAGTCGAATGATGTTTTCTCATTAAATGAGAATCCTTTGGATTCTATGAGTGGTTGCCCCATCATTTATGGGGCGTTACCTTAATTTTGTCGACCCCCTTGTCCCTTTCTTTTGAACTGCAGTGCAATACAATTTTTTAAGTATCGAAAAGTGTTATCCTGAACGTAGTGTCAATAGCTAACGCTTGTCCTCTTGTGCAGGTACTGTGGCTTTTAATTCCTCCTTTCCCTTTGTACGTTCAAAGAGTGCTTTTGCCGACACGCCCGTGGACCGAGAAGTCTTTGCGCTCATTAAAGATCATGACCCAGAGCAAAAATCTCTTCACCTGTGGGGGTCATGGTATAATCAGATAATCCGGGGTCGGCGCAGTTTTTCTTATGCAGCGCCTTCGGAGCCAATTTCAGTGATTCATTACGCTGATTCATCTCAAGTGACTTATGCCATAGAAAAGGTCCACTGGACCTCGGAAGGACGCCTTCAACCTTCTATAGCATCAATACCCATATAGCCACTGATGGCCTTGGACATTTTGGGGCCGCACATATGCCAAGGCGAGTCGCGCTCTTGGGGGAAATTTTATATGGTAGGATTAAATCCTCGTCATTCAGCTGGCTACCTACAGTGGGATCGGTATATCCTGTCAGCTAAGAAGTCGCTGCTGTTGAAGCTTGGGCTGTATCCTGCAATCTATGTATCCCTTTTTCATTATCCCGCGCCTCATGTATGGTGGGTCATGGATTTTCTGGAACAAGGGAACATCCCGACCCACACATTTCTTTTATCGAACCGGGAGGTCTCAATTTCCTTGGAGGAGTTTGCGGAAATTTACTGCTTACCCGTCAGAGGGGAACATTACGAGGAGATACTTCCCCCTGATGAGTATATCTTTGCCACCAAATCAGTGGTGATGGGCCTCACTCCAGAGAATGCCGTTCAACACCAGTTCCCGAACCTAATCAAGGTGTTCAACATTTACGAGAGTTTGTTCTTAGAGTTTGGAGGGCACGGAGTCGGCTTTGCAGATTTCATTGCCCGCTTTCTTCACCCAGAAGTCTTGTTGAATCAAGCTGCGAAATTCTCCAAACTTGATAACCCGTTCAGGTTTGGTTTGGATAACTTGCCAACGGCAGAGGCGGATTTAAAGAATTTTTTCATTCCAGAAACTCCAGTCATCCCTTTTGCAGAGCTTGCTGTCTCAGATGTCGACGAAGAGACGTTCTTTCTGGGGTTCATCGGCATATGGTTGAGTTGGTTTGTGCTTCTGACGCACCCCCGCTATATGAGGCCGTCAATCTTTTATCCTGTCTATCGCATTATCGCAGGGACGCGTGTGGCTTTTGGGATCATAGGGCTAGCTTATCTATATCATGGCCTGAGCTTAGCAGCAGACACTACTCAGCCCGGGGTAAAGCCTGTGTATCTCCCATTGCACTACTTCACATCATGGATCGAGATGCACATGCTGGGTGCTTTCGGTGTTCACAAACAACCCCGCTTATATGAAAGCTACAACTTTTCCCGGGTCATGTATCTGGTTGACGCTTCTGCGCTAGACCCGTCGCAGCGAGAGGCTCGGCGACTTCTCCTTCGCCTGCGTATAGTTGGGGACAATATGACCTTTATCGATAGAGTCTTAACTATCGGCAAGAAATCTACTAAGGTGGTGCAACCGTTGCGTGACAATTTCAAAGACGGGGCTTCTACGTTGAGGGCTCAAGAAATCTTGCACCTGTATTCTATCAGGCCGGGCTTTCTAGTATTTAGACAGAACGCCTCGGTACTGTTTATGAGATACAACCCGCACCGCTTCGCTCAACAGTCGGGCTATAATCAGGGAGTCCCTTTTGAGGCGTTCTTGGCCGAACCGGTTGCTATGGAGGAGGGTATTCATAGCGCGCTGCACCACTTTATATGATTAAATATGGGGTCTTATTTCCTCGCCATCGAGCCGAGTTATGTGCCAAAAGCTTCAAATGCTTACCTGGCATGGTACCAGCATGCGACGGGTGCTGTTATTTGGGAGGAAAGACGGCTATTGCTCGATCACAAGGATGCCGTCCCAGCCAGTAATCCCTCGGTCCCATTTAAGCGACGGTGCCATGTTCATCCTTCTTTAAGGTAAATCACTGCGGTTGTGGTCCCATGAGCTTTTCCCGATAAGCCGCAACTGGATGTTCCCGCAACTGTGGTAGTTGTGGTGTCTCCAGACTCGGGCGTCGGTTCAAAGATTGGAACCCGCCGTCCGAAGAGGCCTGTCAAGCGAAAGCTCTTATCGTCAGCCATTGGTATCAGTTCATAGAAGAAAAAGAAATCTTTATTCTCTGCCGACGTCATATTCGTCCAGGAGCCCCATGCTCCCTACAGTGAAGGCTTGTGCGAATATGGCACTAATGAGGGTCTATTCGACATGCCTGCAACTGACGATACTGATCTACAGGCTGCCCTCGCAACTTCCAAGCGACTGGCTCGCGAGGAAGTGACGTTGATCACTATTGCGGAGTCAGGTATACTTAATTTACATTCTTCTGCACCTATCTCCTCCTTCCTCATCATGTCTTGTTAACACTCTCCTCCTTAACAGGTATCTCTGCTGAAGAGGCTCTCGCAGCTTCCCTCAGGATATTTGAGGAGGAAGAGAGGCTCCGCGCTTTTTTGGGCCTTGTTATAATTCGTTTCATTACACGTTTACCCCCCTTTTTTATCTGACCCTTTCCTTCACTTTATTGCAGGAACTACCATAACCCAAGTCATTTCAAGTGTAGTGCCAATCATAAGCAGTGATGCAGTAAAGCTTCCAGAGCCACCGATCATGGCCGCAGCCATCCTAAAGTCACCACAGGAGGCGTTGCTGAAGTAGCCGATGATGGACGCTATAGAGGCTCCGGAGGCAGAGCTCGGTTCGGACGACGACGTCCCTCTGTTAGAAGTGTTAAGGAGGTCGATTCACACGGCCCAGGCCGATAGGAAGCGTAGAAAGCATGCCGCGAGGGAACGTGAAGCTGTCTTAGCTGCTGGTGCAGGTTCTAGCACTGTCCCATCTTCTAACATCCCCTGGTGACTGCCCCTTCTGCTTTGTCTACCGCCCATAGACAATTTTCGCGTGCAGCTCGGGTGGAAGCTGAAAAGCTACTTTAAGGTAACATAACGCCCAGTCCATTATTAGAACTTAGTCCTCAAATAATGATATAGGCATTTTCTTTTAAGCAGGGCTGAGTCCTGACTGTGGCATGGCAGGTGAAACGCCGATGATTGCAGAGCCCAAAGTGGCCACTCTTTCTCGGGAATCTAGGACTGTCCAGACCGTTGCTCTTTCTCCTTGTGGCTCTTTGGTATCGGTGGGTGTCTCAAGCATTACGACGGCTCTTGTCGAGTCAGGGGATGAAGCAATGGGTGTGGAATCTACTCTCCTGAAGAAGAATGAGGAAGCCGTTACACTTGGTGACGCTTTCGACTCGGCTTCGGTCTCTGACCTATTAGGTACTCTTTGGGTTATTATCTTTGAGTTAGTTCCTATTTGTGGTGTACAATTTCATGGAATGTAATCCTGTTAAGCCCCTTTAATGATATTTTGTTTGTCTTGAGCATAGGCGCAGTGAACCCTGAAGCTGTGCCGGCTGAAGAATTATCGTCGGCCGCGAGTTTGACGGTCATGGTTCCTTTGCTATCTTCTGTGCCCCTTCAAATTTTAGAAGGCAAGGATTTCTCACTTAGTTGCTTTACTGTGGATACAATTCTTTTTGTATTGACTGTATATTGTCACAACTCTGCAGGGGTACTTTTCGACCATTTATACCAGGTGCTGAACCCACTGTTGCCGGTCCCAAGTCCAGATGAGAAAGGGTGAGGGTTGTGGTAGGCTTGTGACAGCCAACGTAAAACTTTATCACATTCTATGAAATGAACCATAATAAGAATATCGTTGGGGCATCCCTTACTCAGCGACGCACTACATCGGATCTCGGGTGTAGTGTTAAGTATGCAAGGGCTTCTAGGTCGTCATCCAGAAACGGCGCGCTACATCGGACCCCGGCTTTAGTGACAAATAAGAAAGGGTCGTCGTCCAGAAACGGCGCGCTACATCGGACCCCGGGTGTAATGACAAATAAGCAAGGGTCGTCGTCCAGAAACGGCGCGCTACATCGAACCCCGGGTGTAGTGACAAATAAGCAAGGGTTTCATAGGATCCATCTAGCTTCCTGGAACATATGTTCCCGTACGGGTAGACTAATAGAATTAATGGAGGTGATGATTAGGAGGAGAGTTGGTATTATGTGTTTGCAAGAAACTAAGTGGGTAGGTGAAAAGAGTAGAGTCATAGAGCCTTGGGGTTATAAGCTTTGTATACGGGTAGAGATAAAAATCGTAATGGGGTAGGCATAATCATAGATAGACGTTTGCTTGAGGATGTAGTTGAGATTAGGAGAAAATGTGATAGAATTTTACTGGTTAAGCTTATTCTAGGTGGGGAGATCCTTAATATTATTAGTGCTTATGCACCACAGATAGGTCTTGATGACACTAGTAAGCGTCTATTCTGGGAGGATTTAGACGAGATGGTGCAAAGTATACCTAGTGGAGAGAAGTTATTTATTGGTGGTGATCTTAATGGACATGTAGGTACTAGTTGTAGTGGGTTTGATACTATCCATGGAGATTTTGGTTTTGGACAAGGGAATGAAGTAGGTGACTGATTCTAGATTTTGCCTTATCTTATGACTTGATCTTAGCAAACACCTGGTTTAGGAAAAGAGAGTCCCACCTTATTACTTTTGGGAGCGGATCAAGTGCTAATCAAATAAACTTTTTTCTGACGAAAAGAATAGATAGAGGTTGTTGTATCGACTGTAAGGTAGTGCTAGGTGAGAGTGTAACCACTCAACATAGACTTTTAGTTCTGGACTTTTGATTTAGAAGAGAGCTTAGGAAGATTAGACGTAAGTTAGAGCCTAAAATTAAATGGTGGCGATTGAAAGAAGATAACTAAAAGGCTTTTATAGATCGTGTAGTCCAAGAAGCGGATTGGCAGTCGGAAGATGATTCAGACAGAACATGGAACAAAATGGCTAGTTGTATCAAGAAGGTAGCTAGAGATCTACTTGGTGAGTCGAGAGGTGGTGCTCCACCATCTAAGGACACATCATGGTGAAATGAAGAAGTAAAGGCTACTATTAAAATTAAAAGATATTCGTATAAAGATTTGAAGAAAAGTAGAGATGTTGAGAGATTTGAGAAGTATAAAATGGGTAAAAAGGAAGTTAAGAAAGCTGTTCGGAAAGCTAAATCTAAGGTCTACAAGGAGGTTTACGAGAAATTAGACACTAAAGAGGCTGAAAATGATATATACCGGATTGCTCGGATGCAGGAAAGGAAGACTAGAGACTTATGTGCGGTGAAGTGTGTCAAAAATGAAAATCAGAAGGTTTTAGTTCAAGATGAGGATATCAGGGAAAGATGGAGAGATTATTTTCACAAATTGTTCAATGAGAGATTTACTAAGAATTTGGATAGACTTGTCATTCAATCTCAAGATATAAACCGTGATTTCATGCGTAAAATAAGATTACCTGAGGTTAAAGAAGTTTTGAACAGAATGAGTTTAAGAAAAGCGGTTGGTCCTGACGGGATTCCTATCGAGATTTGGAGATGCTTAGGAGAAATAAGCGTTAAATGGCCGACAGAATCTGTTTAATAAGATTTGACAGACAAAAAAGATGCCAAATGAATGGAGGAAAAGTATCCTTGTACGCATCTATAAGAACAAGGGTGACATTCAAAGTTGCTCAAACTACCGTGGAATAAAACTTATGTGTCACACCATGAAACTTTGGGAGAGAGTGATTGAACACAGGCTAAGGAAGGATATTAAGATAACGGATAACCAGTTTGGGTTCATGCCTGGACGATCGACGACCGAGGCTATTCATTTGCTTCGTCAACTTGTCGAGCGTTTTCAAGAGAGGAGAAAAGATTTGCATATGATATTTATTGATTTAGAAAAAGCGTATGACAAGGTACCTAGAGAGGTATTATGGGGGACAATGATGAAGAAGTGGGTCCCCGTCAAGTATATTGACATAATCAAGGATATGTATGATGGAGTAGCGGCAAATGTCAGAACCTGCGACGGCTTAACGAGTGATTTTCCGATTACAATTGGTTTACATCAAGGATCTGCATTAAGTCCATTCCTGTTTACCATCGTGATGGATGAACTTACTAGAACTATCCAAGATGAGGTACCTTGGTGTATGCTATTAGCTGATGATATTGTTCTAATAAATGAGACGAAAGCAGGGGTTAATGCCAAATTGGAATTATGGAGGCAAACATTGGAATCTCGGGGCTTCAGATTGAGCAGGTCCAAGACAGCATATATGCATTGCAAATTTAGTAACCAGAGAAATTAAAACCATATTGGTATAACATTGGAAGGGCAAAAGATATCACCGAGCGACCAGTTTAGATATCTAGGTTCTATCATCCAAAAGAATGGGGAGATCGATAGTGATGTTAATCAAAAGATCCAAGCTGGTTAGTTGAAATGGAGGAGTGCAACAGGGATTTTGTGTGATCGTAACTTTCCGTTAAAATTGAAAGAGAAGTTTTATCGGAGCGCTATTCAGCCTGCCTTATTATATGGTACAGAATGCTGGGCTCCTAAGAAGCATCATACACAGAAGATGCACATAGCGGAGATGCGCATGCTTCGTTGGATGTGCGGTAACACTAGAAAAGATAAGATGAGAAATGAGGATATTCGTGCAAAAGTTGGTGTAGCACCCGTGGAGGAGAAGATGCGGGAAAACCGGCTAAGATGGTTTGGTCATGTGCGACGCAGACCTATGGAAGTACCGGTTCGACGAATAGATACTCTAGATATGGGCAATGGCAAAAAGGCAAAAGGAAGACCGAAGAAAACATGGATTGAGGTGATACGAAACGATATGGGTGCCAAAGGACTCGATGAAAGTATATTGTTTGATAAGAGTAAGTGGAGGCGGAGGATTCATGTGCTGGACCCGGCTTGATTCTCATGTTGGTTCATGTAGCCTACCCCATATGCTTGGGATAAAAGGCTTGGTTGTTGTTTGTTTGTTTGTATACCAGGTGCTGAACCCGCATTTTTCCTTTCAATCGGAAGTCGTTCCACCTTCCGGTATTGGTCAGTATATTCTTCACCTAGTTTTTTTAAGAGTAGACTTCTTGTTTCTAAGCCTTTCTTATACTGACCTCAGTATCACAGCTCGGAGGAGAAAGCGAAAGAGTAGCAACGCCTTCGGTGCTTCTGTTTTGCCACCTTCAACAGCCGGTATGGTAGATTCTGTCCCTCGGGTGTTTTCTTTGTCTTTTGAGTTGAAATCTGATCATGATTTATTTTGCAGCAATTACACCAGCTTCAGCTCTTTTTGAGCCCCGTAGGCATTGCGGGGCCTTTCGCTAAACGTCCATCCTCCAGGGGCGCGGTGAATAGCCGGTGAACATTAAGCGAGTTTATCGAGGATCTTAACGCTGAGGCTATCACCACTGCTACGGACTTTGCCGACGAAGTCAATCCAATGCTGGCAACGCTTATGAATTTTCACAACGAAGATCTCATCGGTTCTTGGGTTGATTATTGCAGGAAGATCGAGACTTGTCTGCATGAGATTGAGCTTAAGCGCCCCACTCCTGAAGTATTAACTTTGAAATCTCAGCAAACCGCGTGGATCGAGTAGAGTGTCTCTTTCATTTGATATTTTGAGCAAGAGGCATCCCTGAGGCGAAAGGAGCATGAGGCGGCTTTCGGAGAGTCCATCCAATTGCGTGCCCAGGTTGAAGCGAATGCTGTGCAGCTGAAGGCTATTTTTGAAAACCTCCAGTGATGTATCTCTGACAGGCTGGCGCTAAGGAAGAAGCTTGATTCCACTGAGCAGGTTATGCAAAGTTGCGAAGCTATCAAACGGGAAGTTGCTGAGAAGCTCTCATCATGTTTGCAACAATGAGCTCAAATTGAAGCGGAGCTGGCCACCGTAGCTGATCGCTATAAGGAGTTGAAGGGAGCACGCGAGCGGTTTGTCGGTTTGTTGAAAATGCCTCTTCCTTAACAAGTGTCACTGTACCCCCCTTCTTCTACTGATTGTAATTTTTTAAACATTCGTATTCATGAATAACATGTATTCATTTTGATTCTTGAACGAAATGTATCTTGTATTCAGTTAAATTCATGAATAAAAGACATATTTTATTTCATACTGGCATTTCTCTTTTCTTCGATGTCTTGATTTGGTGTGAAGTAGATTATATACTCATTTCAGAGTTTGTAGTTTATTCACTCTTTTCGGAACGTTTTTAGTTTGCCTCCCTTGGGTTTGTAGGCAAACTTGTCATAATGTTACAGTTAACCCCCGTTCTTTACGACAGAGGTCCGTCAGGGTCTGTGGTATTAGGGTTTTAGTCTGGGGTACCATCGCATTGGCTGATACATTCCCTGATATGCAGAATTTACGCTGCTGTTCGAGTAGCCCCACGACCGTCGTGTCTCTGATCCCTTCGGGGGCTATACAAGACGTCTTCAAGTAATCTCCTTAGGTGATATTACCGTCGAGAGAGCAAGCGTTAGGAATTTTTCCATGTCGCTTTTTACTTGAGGTTAGGCTCAATTTGGGAGCCCCGATGAGTCATAACTACCCCGCACTAGTGTGGGATGAGCTCCGATAGTCTTTCGGGTTTTTTTCCGTCAAGACCCTAAAACTAGGAATTTGGCCTTTGCTTCCTTTGTCGACATTGTGTCTGCTGTAATGGGACGAATGTTGAGTTGATCTCTAGGTTGTTTTGTGAACCGTCGAGACTTGGAACTAGGGATTTTGCCATGGCTTCATTTTGTTTTGACCCTGGGGTCATTTGTTGACGTCGCGTCTGCACCCTGCTGGAGTGAGAAGATACGCCTGGGTTGTCTCTAGGTTGTATATGAACCGCCGACACTTGGAACTAGGGACTTTGCCATGGCTCCATTTTTTTTTGACCCTTGGGTCATTGTTGACGTCGCATCTACATCCTGCTAGAGTGAGAAGAAACATTGTTGTTGTCTCTAGGTTATATATGAACCGTTGAGACTTGGAACTAAGGACTTTGTCATGGCTCCATTTTGTTTTGACCCTTGAGTCATTGTTGACGTATCGTCTACATCCTGCTGGAGTGAGAAGGTACGCCTAGGTTGTCTCTAGGTTGTATATGAACCGTCGAGACTTGGAACTAGGGACTTTGCCATGGCTCCGTTTTGTTTTGACACTTGGATCTTTGTTGATGTCGCGTCTGCATCCTGCTGGAGTGAGAAGGTACGCCGGGGTTGTCTCTAGGTTATATATGAACCGTCGAGACTTGGAACTATGGATTTTTCCATGGCTCCGTTTTGTTTTGACCCTTAGGTCTTTGTTGACGTCGCGTTTGCATCCTGCTAGAGCGAGAAGAAACGTCGCTGTTGTTTCTAGGTTGTATATGAACCGTCGAGACTTGGAACTAGGGACTTTGTTTTGGCTTTGTTTTGTTTTGACCCTTGGGTCATTGTTGACGTCGCGTCTGCATCCTGTTGGAGTGAGAAGATACGCCATGGTTGTCTTTAGGTTGTATATAAACCGTCGAGACTTAGAACTAGGGACTTTGTTATGGCTCCATTTTGTTTTGACCCTTAGGGTCGTTGTTGACGTCGCGTCTGCATCCTTCTGGAGTGAGAAAAAATGTCGTTGTCGTTTCCAGGTTGTATATGAACCGTTGAGATTTGGAACTAGGGACTTTGTCATGGCTCCATTTTGTTTCGACCCCGGGGTTGTTTGTTGACGTTGCGTCCGCATCCTGCTGGAGTGAGAAGAAACGCCGATATTGATATTGTGTCTGTGGTTGTCACCGTCGAGATCTGGATCTCCCTTTGACAGAGTCCGGTGGGAAAATATGGTTCCCTTTTTCGTTTGTGCCCATGGATTGTATACAAGGGTCGGTGGAGACTCACCCGCAGAGAAAAAGTTTCGTCATCTTTTTTCATTTCTTTCCACGATGCTCTATCATTTCAGCTTTTTGTATCGCGAAAGTCATGATGGCCCAATCATTTCGGCTTTTCATCGCGGTGCCCAATCATTTTGTCTATTCTTTTCTTTTTACTCGCTGCTTTTTATTGCGAGTTGCCCAAACATTTCGGCTGTTTTTATATGCATATATTTTGCTCGCTGATTTTTATTGCGAGTTGCCCCATCATTTCGGCTGTTTCATATGCATTTATTTTGGCTCGCTGATTTTTTTTTGCGAGTATGGAACTTGAGATCTGATACCTATTTTGATATCAACACCGCTGTGACTGGAATATTAGAAGGAGCGAATCGTCATTTGCCGTGAAAGGACTTGGAATTTGACAACAATTTAGGCATCAGCATCGCTACCACTGGGATGTTTCCAGGAGCGAATCATCATTTGCCTTTGCTAATTTAAACAAAGGTGGCTTAGTACACAGGGTTAGGATCCTGTTGACTAAGGCTTTTAACTCTATGAGCCGTAAAGGTCTACTAAAGGGTTTTCTCCCTACGAGCCGAGAGGATCTCGTAGGTGTATTTTCTCCCTAGGAATCGTGAGGATCCCTAAGTGTGCGTTCTCTTATAAGTCGTAAAGATCTCATAAGAATATTTTCTCCTTATAAGTCGAGAGGACTTACAAGTGTCGTTCACCATATGAAGGCATTTCTCGTCAATGGCGGAACTTGGTGGTGGAAACGTTTGTTTGTGCCCGTGGATTGTATACAAGGGCCAATATTGGTCCGCCTGTAGGGCAGTTTGGTGAATACAATGGCTTAAGAACAGGTCCGGGTCCCTGTAGCTTAAGGCTTTCAATCCTATGAGCCATAAGGGTCTCACAGGGGGAGTTCTCCTTACGAGTCGAGATGATCTCGTAAGTGAAAATTTTACGAGATCGCGCCCTTTCAGGTTTTCACAAGCTCGCCGGTAGCCCTGCTATTTTTCCTCACGGCGCTCTTTCAGGTTTTCATCCGTGCCCATTTCGCTTGTGGACGTACCGTTTTTTTAACTTGGGCTGCAGTCTTTGCTGTTGGAGCTTTGATTGCAGCATAGATTCCAAGAGAAGATATCGCTGTATTTGGGGCGATGCGCCATGTTTGAGGCGGGGTATTAGTTTAGGGACATCTCGGTCCATTGCTCACCATCTTTGGGGTGAGGATTTAGTTTAAAAACATTACGGTCCGCTGTCGTCATGCTTGAGGCGAAGTTTTTCCGAATACCACTTAAAGTTTTGACTCAGGAAGATAGCAAGCGGACATGAGCGACGTCATCTATCGTTGACCTAAGTCGTGACTCGTCAAGCGTGGTATTTTTTGAGGAATCGGCCGTTTATTGGCCGAAAAGGTCTTTCGCCATGCATATCCATGAGCAAATAGGCCCCACCTTGATAGACCTTGTCTATGATGTACGGACCTTCATAGTTTGGCTCGAATTTCCCCTGTTTTGCACGATTAGGGATCATAGGATGACTAGCACGAGTTCACCTTGGCGGAATGTTGTTGGCATGGTTAGTCTTTCGTATGAGCGCGTCATCCTTGCTTTGTAAGCTTCCAGGTTTTGCTGCGCCATGAGCCGAGTTTCATCGAGGGCGTCGAGCTCCTCAAGCCGAAGATGGGCATTTTCGTCATCTATCAGTCCATATTGAACCGCTACCCGGAGAGAAGGGAGTTCTATTTCCAAAGGGAGCACTGCTTCCGTGCCGAATACCAACGTGTATGGGGTCGTATTTATGGTTGTTTTGAATGTCGTCCGGTACACCCAAAGAGCTTAGTGTAGCCTTTCGTGATAGTCCTTTTTATTTCTGGACACCATTTTCTTTATGATCTTTGTCAAGGTCTTGTTGAAAGTCTCAGGTAGACCATTGGCATGAGGATTATAGACTGAAGAGTATCTCCAGTCCATTTTATATTATTCTGCAAAGCAATTGATTTTATAGCTCCTGTAAGCTGGTCCATTATCCGAGATTATCCATCACAGAGTGCCGAACCATTAGATAACATGTGTCTTGAAGAAATGGAGGATGTTCTCCGTCTTCACTTCCCTCAGCGGTACTGCTTCTACCCATTTAGAGAAGTAATCGATCGTTGCCAGTATGAATCGATGTCCTTTTGATGACGCTAGTTCAATGGGGCCGATTATATCGGTTCCCCAAATTTTTGAACGGCCAGCTTGCTACCGTTGGGTGAAGCGGATTTGGATGCTGGTGGATGAAGTCCCCATGAATTTGGCATGAGTGGACTGCTTCACATATTTGAGACAGTCCTGAATCATTGTGGGCCAGTAGTAACCCATTCTTTTGATGTTCAGCTTCATCTTTGGTCCGGCTTGATGAGACCCGCAGAGTCCGTCTTGAGTTTCTTGGATGACTCTCTTTGCTTCTTCTGGTCCCTGGCACTGTTCATACCAGAATATTGCATTTTATACCGCCCATTCTTACGCTCGGTTGTTATAGGTAGGTGCTTTTAATCCGTGTTTGTTATATATTTACAGAGTACAGGTTTCCAGTACAAATATTGCAAATCAAGACAAAATCTCCACAGTTACGCCAAAAGCAGAACATCTGTTGACAGCAGATAAAAGCCGGGTTCCGGTCATCCTATCCGTTCAGTGCCGAGTACCAGTTCCAGGGACAAGACATATAACAATGGTCATTCGTGTCTGGGACAAGCACAGAGCACGAGGGGGGCTACACAAGAATCAATGGGTGCGCGGAGCTCGAAGGAGATAAAGTCAAAAGTAAAGAAAAGAAAGCAATCTTGGACTAAGAAATCTGAAGATATTCTGGAAGACTTTTGTGCAGTTTAAAGATTTCAAACACGAGAAAATATAAAACCAGGAAACCACCCAAAATCCCACGACACAACTCCACCATAGGGCCGCGGAACCGCGGCCAATAGGGGGTCTAGGCCGCGGTTCCGCGGCCGTATAGACTCTGCAGGGTGTCGTTTTCTGTGGGCAGTTTGGTCACTTCATTTAGGGGCAGATTCTTGCCCTAGGTTTCCAGTTCCCTTCCTATAAATACCCCAGATCTGAGCCAAGCCAAGGGGAAAATTCTTAAGCCTCTTTTTACTAGTTTTAGTTTTCTTCTTCTTCTTCTTCTTCATTCTTCCTCCATGAAAATGTAGTGAGAGCATTGAGTGGATGTTAATGAAGATGAGGGTTTTGTATCATTCTTATTTGTTTAGCTTCCTCTTGAGATTCTTGCTTTCTCTTGATCTTTCAACCTCTTCATTGAGCTTGAAAGTTTAAGGGTTTGTTATTGATCTTAAGGGTTGTATCTTCTTATGGAATTAGTGCTTCATTTCACATGCGTTCTTTACCCTTCTCTTGATCTTGCAACCTCTTGATTGAGCTTGCAAGTTTAAGGGTTGGCTATTGATCCCATGCTTGTCTTGAGTTCTAGTTTCTAGTTTTCTTTCTCGCTTTTTATTACTTGCTTTTTATTACCTTGCTTTACTTACTTGCAATTTAATTCATGCACTTACTTACTTGTAATCTTTTCTTTTCTTTGTTCTTTTTGTTCTCTCTTTTTGGTTCTTTTTGTGAATGATTGTAATTATCGTTGTTAACAATAAATACGGTATTGTAAGTTAATATTTCTTTGCTCGTTTCCTTTTCCCGTTATTTTCCATTGAACTCCGCCCAAACATTACGCAAGCGCTCCGTTAGGCACCCTACCCTACCAAGGTAACGGTGATTCCTAACCGCGACCGGTTGCGTTCGGTTTGGCCGGAGGCGAAAGCAAGAGACAAGAACGGAAGGAGAAGGGTAAATAAGCCGGATTCCATGAATACCGCGCTTAAATCCCCTAATCCACGTTGTTGCCGATTGCTCTAGCTTCAATTGGTCAAGGCTCGGCTCAAAGGTTTTTGAGTACGGATTTCTTTAGCTTACAATTTCGTATCTTTTTCTTAACAACTGCATACTTGCATATAATACACATAGGTTAGAATCGAACAAATATATACACATTCTTCATTGACTCGTTTAAGACAAGAACGGACATACAACCATCTCCCTGTGGATCGACCCGTGCTCAACCGGCTAGCTGCATAGCGACACCATCCTGATCGCGGTTATACTTTAGAACTTTGAACATCCGACACGCCAAAAGCGTGCGATCAAATGGCGCCGTTGCCGGGGAGACGGTAGCGTATTTTCTTTCTTGTTATTCGGGTTAATATTCTTTTTGTATATATTTATAAATAAAAAAAAATATCTTTTTGTTATTTTTGATCATTTTTGTGGGCAAGAGTGCAGATTTTTGCAGATTTACAAACTGCGATTGTGGGGAGCAAAGTGTACGTTCAAGGCTAAGGTGTTTGCAAGGTACAGTGCCAAAGATCCGGGTAGTTTGACCCGCGCAAGCGAACTTTTCAAGCTTACCGGATTTGATTCAACGGGGGTTTTCTAACCCAAAATCTTAACGGTACGTACTTTACTAACACCTTCTTCTCAAATCCGACGCATCCACTATAACATCTTTGCAGGATTCTTTGCAAGTTCGCTAGCAAACGCTAAAAATTGACTAACCCGTATTTGTTGCAGTGCCGTGCTTAAACTAAAAAATGATTGTTTGATTCTTTATAGAATTTTTATTGAATTGCGCATTGCATACATTAATACGGACTTAAGGGCAAGCGAACCCCACAACATACGGTAAAGGATTTTATCACCTTTTCCGTGGCCCACAAATCACGAACTTGAGCATAACGTTTACCCGCACAAACTTTAAAAGAAACTAGACTTTAAGCCTTAAGGACTTCGTGCTCACTAGGAGAAGTCAACTGTGTTTAGAACCTCGCTTAACGGTATATTGTTTACGGGGTGTCTAGGAAAGTGTTAACGGCGAAACCGCCAAAAGAGAAAGGGTTATTTAATTAAGGAACTTCGCGAAAGCGTTGGAAAACCTCCCCTTATCTCTGCACTTACCTGGCCTCGTGATCAGTGTATCTTGAGCCCGTTTCTCGACATAGTTTTACTTCGACAATCAAGTTCTGGAGCAGGTCTAGTTGACCTAGGTGAACCCTAGAACGATTAGGTGTGTGGTATTTTTGTGTCGTGATTGTTTTTGTCCAGATTCTTTTTGTATATTTCATTCTTTTGTTAATAACTAACAAAAAAAAATCAAAAAAAATCAACATTCTTTTTCCCTCCTTTTCTCTTCCTTTCTT
This sequence comes from Agapanthus africanus, assembly GCA_030015575.1. Lineage (NCBI taxonomy): Eukaryota > Viridiplantae > Streptophyta > Magnoliopsida > Asparagales > Amaryllidaceae > Agapanthus > Agapanthus africanus. The sequence continues at coordinate 174,501,617 of JASDDO010000026.1, read as the reverse complement.
TCCTTTTCTCATCATATCATGGGTACCCTACCTCGCAAAACTCTTGCCGAACTTTGGTACCCACAACCAGACATTACATCTTACGGTTCTTGCTTTGGCCGAACATCGAACGACCCTTCCATGCCCAAAGTTTCACTGAAAGATCGCATAGCAGCGTCTAGGACAAACACTTGCCCTCCGCATTCCACTTTGTATCAACCTTTTCAACCTCCCGCACCCGCTTATGTTGATACCACTTTTGCAAGTCGTCCTTTGTCCATCGCTGAACGTATTGAACAATCTCATAGCCGATCTTTCACTCCTTTCACTACTTCAAATTCTTGGGATCAACACTTCCATTCACCTTCGTATCCAAATGTTGATCCTACCCCTGTCCAGCCATTCAATTCCTACCAGTCCTACCCGACTTTTGCACCTTCCCTAGACATTGCTTCTGAACAGCCATTTGGGAGTTTTCAGTATCCAAACAACTTTGAATATTTTACTGAAACCCCGTCACAACCCATGTCTAGTCTGGAACAGTCGTTGGAAGACTTTAGGGTAGCGTCATGCCAACAGATGATGGATTTGAATGCGTCCATGGCCATCCTCATACAACCTACTGACCCGGTAGCTTGTTTCCAACTAGCTCCTAATTTTCTAATGTATGATGAGGCGGTTGGATAGATTGAGAATTTGAGTGGAGAGAGTGAGCTGTACCCCCTTCCAAATCAAACCTACCCGTTTCAAATTGAATCCCACAACTCCTATGTTGAAAGTCTATCAAGTGTCCCAACTGAATTATCAATTGAAGATAGAATGTTTGATAAGTTGTGCGACTTTGCAGTGTTTGATTTACCCGATTCTGAAGGGACCTTGCCAAGTGAAACCACACCCCATCCTTTTGACCTCTACACCTCCATCTTAGAACCTGAATTGATTGAAATCCATGCTTTTGATGAGGTGTCTGAGAAAATTGACTTTCACTTGATTAAGGATATTGACGCCGGGAATATTTTGGATGATGAACCTGTAGATTTGGCAGAGTTTTTCTCTCCAATTCATCATCCCGAGTCATTAAATATTTTTCCCGAACCCCATATGCGTCTGGATTTTGAAGAGAAATGCATGGATGTGCTAAATTTTGAGGAGAATTTTGAGGATAGCTTTGAGGATGAACCAGTTTTAATTGATGAGTCGGATTTTCCAATTCATCATGTTCCTTTCATTGACTGTGTACACCCTCCCGAACCCTTAACAGATACCCTTCCTCGATCACTTCCTTCCATCCTTTCCATCGTTCCGACCTTGCAAGAACCCGTCTCACTTTCATTTCATATGTCTGGTTTACCAAGTTCGGCGTACCCATGGTTTCTCACGAATCTTGAGGGATTTGACCCTATTTCGCGCCATATTGATAGATTAGTACAATCCATCTTTTCACATCAATCATTACAGATTGTACTCATTTATTCAATCCATTTCCACCCTCAAGTTCGTACTCCATTTCTTTCTCCCTTCCACCATTCTTCTTCTCAAATACCGAGACCATATACTACTTCTATCCGATTACGGTCTCGCGTATTCTCCATTTCTTTTCTCTACGCCTTCTTTCACCAACCAGCACATTATAGAGATAAAATCTTTGAATGGTTGATACTAACTTTTGGCCTGTGTAAGGCCTTGTATAGCTTGATACTGTTCTTTCCCCCCTAATCCTGAACTTCATCGCTTAACAGTGGAAACACTGTTTCACTTAAGTTTGGGGGAACCCTCTTTTTGTATATATTTTTTGTTTCCCTTTTTGTTTTGTATATAATTTGTTTCTAGGGAGCGCCGACAATTTTGACCCTCTTGGTGTAGCCTGACAGTGAGGGCACTATCAAGTTTAAGTTTGGGGGTGTGCTCGGTAAGCTTTCTTCCTTCGCATTCATTTGTATATTTTGCATTTGCATACCTTAATTAAAAACCCACAAAAATCGAAAATTTTCCAAAAAAATATAAAAACTTTGTCGTCAAGTTAGCTAATAGGGTAACTTAGATCTTTATTCCGAAAGTTTAGTTGATATGATAGAAATAACTAAATTCTAGGCTTAGGAATTGAAAACCCTAAAAATAACCTTCATTCTGTCTAACTTTGGTAAGTATACGTCCTTACAGTTTTTTTTTGAGAAATAGATAATCTTGAGTTCAGTTCTTGAGTTAAGTCAAGATGAAGGGAAAGTATTGAAGCTCTACTGAAGGATAAGTTTGAAAAATAGTTTCTTTTCTTGAGTTCAAATTTAGAAAGTATATACCCTACAAAATGCACTTACACGCACCTTGAAACTTGGGATAGTAGAAGATACCTAGAAATACTCTTGCCCGAAAGCCTAGCATGAAAGAAAAAACGGTATTTAAAGCTAAACACCAAAAGAGCATGTGAAAAATATATCCGGTCTTGAAAAAGAAAAAAAAAAGAAAAAAATAGAATAAAGTCAAGACCTGGAAACTGCTATTTCCGCTTTAAAGTTCACACATTCAGTAATCGGTCGTTAGTGCCTCAAGAAGCATTAATAGTCGCATGAAAGGTGTGTGAGCAAATCCGTCCATCCGTAATGAAAAAGAAGTAGTATTTGGTATTAGGGCAAGGGTATTATAGCTTGAATTGAATTCTCAAGTGTAGGGGTGCAAAGATACATACACGTAGGGGTATACAATCGATATTTGGATAAAAGATAGAAATAAAGAATAAGACTTGTGTTTTCTGTAAAGTTGATAAAAATCCCTGATTTGAGGCCGCACTTTAGAAGGAAAACTCAGGAGAACCAACATCTTTCTAAACTTTTTTGGAACGTATAGGATCTAAAGTTAAATAGATAGGAGGTGTGAAGCATAAGGGTTGGATATTTCTAACTTAGGATGATAGAGCTTCTAACGTAAATACTAAACTGTAGGAGTAGAATCGATGTTAGCTTATGAAACTAACTTGACGGGATTTTATGGGTAGTATCCGCTGAAAACTCTCAGGAGACAACACTCCTCCTACTAGGGACACCTAGAGGTTTAACGGCTTGTTGCACACGCTCAGTGCAATCGCGTTCCCTGCGAAAGTGCGGTTAGGATTTTATTTTTGTGAATAATTGGTTTTGCTCGGGACGAGCAAAAGTTAAGTTTGGGGGTATTTGTTCATACCAGAATATTGCATTTTATACCGCCCATTCTTACGCTCGGTTGTTTATAGGTAGGTGCTTTTAATCCGTGTTTGTTACATATTTACAGAGTACAGGTTTCCAGTACAAATATTGCAAATCAAGATAAAATCTCCACAGTTACGCCAAAAGCAGAACATCTGTTGACAGCAGATAAAAGCCGGGTTCTGGTCATCCATATCTGTCCAGTGCCGAGTACCAGTTCCAGGGACAAGATATATGACAATGGTCATTCGTGTCTGGGACAAGCACAGAGCACGAGGGGGGCTACACAAGAATCAATGGGTGCGCGGAGCTCGAGAGAGATAAAGTCAAAAGTAAAGAAAAGAAAGCAATCTTGGACTAAGAAATCTGAAGATATTCTGGAAGACTTTTGTGCAGTTTAAAGATTTCAAACGCGAGAAAATATAAAACCAGGAAACCACCCAAAATCCCACGACACAACTCCACCATAGGGCTGCGGAACCGCGGCCAATAGGGGGTCTAGGCCGCGGTTCCGCGGCCGTATAGACTCTGCAGGGTGTCGTTTTCTGTGGGCAGTTTGGTCACTTCATTTAGGGGCAGATTCTTGCCCTAGGTTTCCAGTTCCCTTCCTATAAATACCCCAGATCTGAGCCAATCCAAGGGGAAAATTCTTAAGCCTCTTTTTGCTAGTTTTAGTTTTCTTCTTCTTCATTCTTCCTCCATGAAAATGTAGTGAGAGCATTGAGTGGATGTTAATGAAGATGAGGGTTTTGTATCATTCTTGTTTGTTTAGCTTCCCCTTGAGATTCTTGCTTTCTCTTGATCTTTCAACCTCTTAATTGAGCTTGAAAGTTTAAGGGTTTGTTATTGATCTCAAGGGTTGTATCTTCTTATGGAATTAGTGCTTCATATCACATGCGTTCTTTACCCTTCTCTTGATCTTGCAACCTCTTGATTAAGCTTGCAACTTTAAGGGTTGGCTATTGATCCCATACTTGTCTTGAGTTCTAGTTTCTAGTTTTCTTTCTCGCTTTTTATTACTTGCTTTTTATTACCTTGCTTTACTTACTTGCAATTTAATTCATGCACTTACTTACTTGTAATCTTTTCTTTTCTTTGTTCTTTTTGTTCTCTCTTTTTGGTTCTTTTTGTGAATGATTGTAATTATCATTGTTAACAATAAATACGGTATTGTAAGTTAATATTTCTTTGCTCGTTTCCTTTTCCCGTTATTTTCCATTGAACTCCGTCCAAACGTTACGCAAGCGCTCCGTTAGGCACCCTACCTTACCAAGGTAACGGTGATTCCTAACCGCGACCGGTTGCGTTCGGTTTGGCCGGAGGCGAAAGCAAGAGACAAGAACGGAAGGACAAGGGTAAATAAGCCGGATTCCACGAATACCGCGCTTAAATCCCCTAATCCACGTTGTTGCCGATTGCTCTAGCTTCAATTGGTCAAGACTCGGCTCAAAGGTTTTTGAGTACGGATTTCTTTAGCTTACAATTTCGTATCTTTTTCTTAACAACTGCATACTTGCATATAAAACACATAGGTTAGTTTGAACAAACATATACACAATTCTTCATTGACTCGTCTAAGACAAGAACGGACATACAACTATCTCCCTGTGGATCGACCCGTGCTCAACCGGCTAGCTGCATAGCGACACCGTCCTGATCGCGGTTATACTTTAGAACTTTGAACATCCGACACGCCAAAAGCGTGCGATCAGGCACCTTAACCACAGGCAGTCGAATGATCTCCTCTATAGAGTATCATTGACAAAGGTGAAAGACAGAGCTCGCTTCATGAGCTGATGTCTTGATGACGCATCTTCGGGTGTCCGGTGGGATTTGAAGTAATTTATGAAGACTTCCCTCCAAGCCTCGACCTTTTCTTTATCATTTATTTGGAGGACCACTTATTTGGTCATTTCTTTTCCTTTAGATGGCTCAATGGAATCCTCTGAAGGTATTTCTGCTGGTGTGAGAACTTGGCAGCTTTGCACAACGATCCTTACATCATCGACATCTTCAGCCAGCTCCTTAGCAAGCTTGGCTAATGCATCCTCTTTGCTATTTTCCACGCGCGGTATACTCTCCAAAATGTAGGAGGGGATTTGTGTTAGCATTTGCTGCACTTTCCTGCCATATTTTATCAACTCTAGTTTGCACGTCTGATAGTCGCTATTTACTTGGCTAACGACCAGCTGGGAGTCTCCATATATGAAGAGGTTTTCGACTCCCATATCGATAGCGATTTCAAGGCCTGCTATCAAAGCTTCATATTCAGCCTCTTTGTTTGTTCTTGGCTCCGTTAAGGAAAGGGTGAAACGCATTATTCCTCCCTGAGGAGTCATGAAGATGAGGCCTACTCCGGCTTTGATTATAGGAGTGTTATGCTTCCGCTTATTCATAGAAGATGCTCCGTCGAAGTATAGTTCCCATAGGGAATTATTCCTTTCCTTTTCCCCTTCAATTACGTCGAACGCATGGAAATTCGCAATTTAAAGGAGAATCTGCTGGTATTGGATGCTCAGCGAGAAAGTCAGTGATGGCCTGGCCTTTCACTGCCTTGAGGGGTCGATACGTTATTGAGAACTCCATCAAGAGAAGGGACCATTTGGCAAGACTTCCTATTAGTATGGCCCTTGACATCAGATATTTGAGAGGATCCACCTTTGATATGAGATGGACCTCTTGCGCCAAAGCGTAATGCATGAGCTTCATTATTGCGAAGATCAGCGCCAGGCAGTGCTTTTCGATGGAGGAGTAGTTGTTTCTCAAATAGTAGAGAGCTCTCTCCTTCCCTTGGTCGTTCTCTTATGCCTATAACACGCCTAAAGAACCTTCCAGGGCTATTGTGTACAGGATGAAGGGCTTTCCCTTAACCGGAGAGGTCAACACCGGTATGTTTTGTAGGTATTTCATGATCACATCCAATGCACTTTTGCATTTATGATCCCAAACAAACGGGGTTCCCTTCTTCATCAGGTGGCTGTAAGGACGGTATTTTCCGGAGAGGTTGGCTATGAACCGCCAGATATACACGAGCTTTCCTTGGAGAGACCGCAGTTGTTTAAGAGTTCTTGGCATTGGCATTTCCATAATCGTCTTGATCTTTGATGAGTCTATTTCGATGCCTCGGTGTCGTATGATGAATCCCAGGAATTTTCCTGAGGAGACTCCAAACTCTCATTTCAGAGGATTCATCTTTAAATTGTATTTCCGAAGACGCTGGAACACTATTTTTAGATACTCCCAATGCTCCTCGTACGATTTGCTTTTTACCACAAGGTCTTCAATATAGCATTCGACAATCTCATGTATGAGGTCATCGAAGATATTTGTCATGGCCCTCTGGTAAGTAGCGCCTGCGTTCTTCAAACCGAAGGGCATCACCTTGTAGCAAAATATACCCAACGGAGTCCGAAAGGCGGCATGCTTTTGATCTTCAGGATGCATTTTTATTTGGTTGTATCCTGAGGATCCATCCATGAAGGAGAAGACCTCATGAGTGGACGTGTAATCGATCATTAGCTCGGTAACAGGCACTGGGAAGTCATCCTTTGGGCCAGCTTTGTTGAGGTCCTGAAAGTCCACACAGATATGCACTGTCCTATTTTTCTTCATTACTGGAACAATGTTGGCAATCCAGTCGGCATATTGAACTTCTTAGATGAAGCCAGAGTCAATTAGTTTCTTGACTTCGGCATTGATACTCATCTCAAGTTCGAGCCGCATTCTCCTTGGCGCTTGTTTGACTGGCTTGACGTCCGGCGATATAGCAGTTTATGTACCGCTATTTCTGGATCTACTCCAGGCATCTCAGAATAGTTCCATGCAAAACATTCTTTATATTGTATAAGCACGTCCTTTAGTGTGGCCGCCTGTTTTTTAGACAACAGCTCACTAACGAACGTTGGCCTTAGATCGTTTTCCATCCCTAAGTTAATTTTTCTTAAGTTATCCGCCGTGGTGTGTATCCCATCTTCCAGTTCTTTTAGCGCCGGTGGAAACTCTAAGATCACCTCCTTTTCATCCTTATTTGCGAAGCATTCGAAGCAGTCACCTATATTCTCTTGTTCTCTCTCCTTTGAGAGTGTGATCATGTGGCAGGTATGAGTTCATTTCCAAGACCGATGTTGATCTTATTCTACTCTCATGATATAAGTTGCTTTTGGATCATGCTTTCGTGGTGGGGATACCCTCCATCTGTCGGACAGAGTGAACTTGCCTTGCTGATACTAGTGTTGACCCAGTCTTTGAAGGTAAAGCAATCTTCAAGGGGATGACCTATTGCTCGATGGTAGGAGCAATAATATGGGTGATGGACCTCATTTACTTGTTTGGGGTACCATGGTTCCGGGAGCGTCATCATTTGATGCTTCATGACAAGGTTAAATATTTTCCTTGTCTTGTCTTGAGGGTAAAGAGTATTCCCGACCCATCTTCTTCATCAACGATGTATTCCAGCTGACTTTTTCTCGATCGCTCGGCTTCTTGGATCCGCTTCGTTGTTTTCGAACGTCATTCTCATTCTTCACCTTGTTGTTACCTTTGCATCGGGCTTCTTCCTTTCCACGAGAGCGCACAACGGGTTGAGGGTAAAGGACATCGTAGTCTTCTTTTTCCGTAGATTGCTGAGTGAGACGCTGCGTCCTGGCATTCTCGTAAATAGCCATTTTGCGGCTGCGGTCATCACGAACCTTTTGACTTGCTTCCCTTATTAGCATAGCAACCTGTGTTAGTGTATATGCCCTAGGGGACATTATTGTATCATACTAGTTTGTATATTACTTAATGGAAGCTTGGATATTCACAGTTATAATAACAGTTTTGCTCAAAATAGTAGTATGCTACTTGGTTTAGATCTATCTTAATATGTGTATATGTTTCTTTTAACATATCGTGAATACATATTGATAGAGCCCATAAGATCTTGCTTGACTACCAGCGTTGTGATGGCAGTCACACTAGTGGGGGCTGGGTAGTCTACAAGCACATCCTTTTTCAGGTCCCTAGTCGTAGGATTATCGAGACAGGGCATCGATACTCCAGAGTAGACTAGTGTGTACGCTTCTCACCCCAGCAGGGGAAATGGTCTGTCCCACAGCCATTAGTACGTTGTACTGGAGATAGTATACAGGTGCTGTAAGTCCACGTTGCCCACCCCGATGCTTGCGGGGAGGCGGAAAACAGAATAGAAATCGGATTTTTACTACTCTAGGCAACATGGACTAGACAAAGTCGGGATCTTTGCTAAACAAAACTAACTAAAAGCTAACTAGAAACTAGCTAAAGGGTAGAACGGTTATACCTAGGGCTTTATGTCCTTCTCTCCTTGCTCCTTGGAGTAGTAGAAAGGGATCACCTTTGTCGTCTTCTCACGTCGAAGAAGGATCCACCCGAAAGCCTCAACCTTTGGCTTCAACTTCAAGCTAGAAGTAACTAGGGTGCTAGAAGTGCTAATCCTAGAACCCTAGATGAGAGTAGAGATTACTATGGAATGGTTTTTCTCAAGCTCAAGTGTTTCTCAACACATGAGAGGGGAGAGCTTGAAGAAGAGGAAGAGCAAGAGAGAGAAACTATATGATAGAATGAGAGAATTATGAAGCATTCTCACATATATGTGTGAATTATTGTGAATTGATAATTAGTGAGATAATTGTCATGGCTTAATCAAGACATGACCATTATCATTTCATTTTTAATGCAAATTGCAAGGATCAAAGAGCATCTTCCAAATGAAATGATGATGGTCAAAGTGTCAACCTAGGTCAACAAGTCAAGAATGTCAAATGGTCAACAACCATAACCATGCACAATTATATTAAACTAATATCAATTAACCATAATACACACATAAGCATTAGGGTTAATAAAATGACAATGGTCATTAACCCCAATCAAAGTCCTCTCCCTCTGTCTCAAGCAACTGTGCATACGCACCCGTATTCGTGATCCGAGGAACACGAATACAAAGAGATAAAACCAATCCCAAATCATATACTAGGATCTGGCTTAAACCAAAGCCCGCTAGTATAAGCTGTCCGGACAGCAAATGTGCACAAGTGCGCGGATGTGAACGAACCCTGTCGCAAAACCATGCGACCTCTACTCATTTTGCCTGAAGGCGAATAGCTCTCTGTGTGGGACTCTAAAGACTCGACATTACGCTGGCAGTGGGTTTAACCACAGACCGCAAGCGGCACTAGCTGTACGTAACGGTCCCCAGGTAGATGCCGATAAGAAGACTGACGAGGTAACCCCATCTGAACTCCTACTGAGCCTATATGTGACAGTCTCCGTACAGTCCGGTCCGTTCGTCTGATACATCGCATGGCGGGCCTAAGGGGGCGGTGAACGTCAGTCCCCTAATAACGGTACAAGTTGTGTCAGAGTGTAGCCCAGAACACCCTGAGATAACACTGGACACCTACCAGTATATCTCGCTTGCCCTAGCCAGGGACTACCCGTGTAATGGCTCTCCTAGACACAGCGCGATGTCAACCCCCAATACCGGGAGAGACGAATCCTGTCTAACCGTCACTGCCTCCAAGTGCTTCGGGACTGCACCCAACTACTACCTGTTTGCACGACTCCTTTGAGCCGTGGTAGGGTAGTAATCAAAGTACAGTGGGAACACACTCGAGGCGAAGTGACAGTGTCAAGTCAACGGACTAAGCTGTACTCATGTCACCTAGGAACTGATAACTGACGATAGGTATAATACCAACCAACAGTTCCCGACGAGTCCTGTCCAGTGTACTCGTAACCTAACGAGCACCCGCATACTATCTCAAGTACGACGTACTGACGGCTGTGGGACAGACCGTCTCCCATGCTGGGATGAGAAGCGCATACGCTAGTCTACTCCGGAGTATCGATGCCCTGTCTCGATAGTCCAATGACTAGGGACCTGTATAAGGATGTGCTTATGGATCACCCAGCCCCTACGAGTGTGAGCGCCATCACAACGCTGGTAATCAAGCAAAGATCCTAAGGGCTCTACTAATATGTATATAAGCGATATGCTAAAAGAAACACATGCACATATTGAAGTAGAGACAAACCAAGTAGCATACTACCATTTCGAGCAAGATTGTATATACAACTGTGAATATCCCAAGCTTCCATCAAGTAATATACAAACTAGTATGATACAGTAATGGCATCTAGGGCATATACACTAACAATCTCCCACTTGCACTAAGGCCATGTACTGGCGTATCGAAGACCTATCATCTCGATCAGCCGCTCGAACTGAGTCTGGGGTAGGGCCTTCGTGAGTGGATCTGCAGTGTTGTTCTCCGTATTTACTCTCTTCACCTCGATCTCCCGGCGATCAATGATCTCCCTGATCAGGTGGTACTGCCTCAAAATGTGCCTGGACTTCTGATGGGACCTGGGTTCCTTAACTAAAGCTATAGCTCCATTGTTGTCGCAATACAGCGGTATTGGATCAACAATGGTAGGAACCACCTGAAGCTCCGTGAGGAACTTCTTCATCCAGACAGCTTCCTTTGCGGCATCGCAAGAAGCTATGTACTCCGCTTCCATAGTTGAGTCTGCAACGGTCTCCTGCTTGGAACTCTTCCAGCAAACCGCCCCTCCATTAAGGGTAAAGACATAACCCGACATGTACTTGGAGTCATCCTTGTCCTGGAAGCTGGAGTCAGCAAAGGCCTCGAGCTGGAGGTCTTTTCCGCCATACACCAAGAACATCTCCTTAGTCCTTCTCAGGTACTTGAGAATGTTCTTTACCGCTATCCAGTGTTTCTCCCCTGGGTTTGACTGATACCGGCTTACAACGCTCAATGCGTATGCTACATCTGGTCTGGTACATAACATCGCATACATTATAGAGCCTACCGCAGAAGCGTAGGGTATAATAGACATGCGATCCCTTTCCAAATCAGTCTTGGGAGACATCTCTTTGGAGAGGGTGATCCCGTGACAAGCCGGTAAATTACCGCGCTTGGAATCTTCCATACTGAATCTTTTCAGTATGGTGTCGATGTACCTTGACTGCGAAAGTCCCAACATCCTCTTAGATCTATCACGATAGATCTGGATCCCCAGAATGTAGTTGGCATCGCCCAGGTCCTTCATGGAGAACCTCTGCGACAAGAATCCTTTGACTGACTGTAGCATAGGAATATCATTTCCTATTAGGAGAATGTCATCCACGTATAAGACGAGGAATACCACAATTCTCCCTACAATCTTACTGTAAATGCATGGTTCATCTGGGTTTTTGATAAAGTCGAATTCTTTGACAGTATCATCAAAGCAGATGTTCCAACTCCGCGATGCCTGCTTGAGTCCATAAATGGACTTGAGCAACTTGCACACTCTACCGTTGCTCCCACTCTGAATGAATCCCTCCGGCTGATCCATATAGACGCACTCTTCCAAATTTCCATTTAGGAAAGCCGTCTTTACGTCCATCTGCCATATTTCATAATCGTGGAAGGCAGCAATGGCAAGAAGGATCTGAATGGATTTCAGCATAGCCACTGGAGAAAAGGTCTCGTCATAGTCCAAACCAGGTCTTTGACGAAAACCCTTTGCAACAAGTCTAGCTTTATAGGTCTCAACCTGCCCATCTACACCAATCTTCTTTCTGAAGATCCATTTGCAGCCTACGGGTTTTACCCCTTCTGGTGCAAAGTCCAAAGTCCAAACTTTGTTAGTGTACATGGACTCCATCTCGGCCCGCATTGCATCCAGCCATTTTACCGAGTCGCCGCTCTGAATGGCTTGCTGGAAGCTAGTAGGCTCACCATAATCTATGGTGCAATCCTCTCTATCCCCGTCTATGAGAAAACCGTAGTATCTCTCGGGTGGATGAGACTGCCTACTACTCCTGCGGAGTGGCGCAGGGATGTCCGATTCTCTTGAAACTTCTGGTTCTTCCAAGCTTTCAGTAACAGCTTGTGGTTCTGGAATTTCTTCCAGTTCTATTGCGCTCCCACTTATCTAATTTTCTAAAAATTCAGTTTCCAAGAAGTGGGCATGCTGAGAAACAAAAACCTTTTGTTCCTCTGTGGAATAGAAAAGATACCCCCTGGAGTTCTTTGGGTATCCCACAAACTTACACAGTACCGAGCGTGCCTCGAGCTTGTCCGCATGCTGCTTTTTTTACAAAAGCTGGACATCCCCATGTCTTAAGGTACTTGAGATAGGGTTTCTTCCCACTCCACATCTGATATGGGGTGGTAGGCACAGTCTTGGTTGGAGCCTTGTTCAAGAGATATGCAGCTGTTTCTAGCGCATAACCCCAGAAGGATCGTGGCAACTCAGCCTTACTCATCATGGAACGAATCATATCCAATAGGGTTCGATTCCGCCTTTCCGATACACCGTTGTGTTGTGGTGTGTATGGAGGAGTAAGCTGAGAGAGAATTCCATTCTCTTTTAAGTAGCCCAGAAACTCGGCACTTAAGTATTCACCACCTCGATCAGATCTCTGTGTCTTGATACTTTTGCCTGTTTGTTTTTCAACTTCATTCTTGTATTCTTGAAATTTCTCAAAGGCCTCGGATTTGTGCTTCATCAAGAAGACATGCCCATACCTAGAGAAATCATCTGTGAAAGTAATGAAGTATGAATAACCACTTCGCGCATGTGCAGACATTGGACCACACACATCAAGAAGACATGCCCATACCTAGAGAAATCATCTGTGTATGAATCCCAAGAGCTCGCTTGCTCTTTCTCCGTGTCCAGTGAACGGAGTCTTTGTCATCTTTCCCATGAGACAAGATTCACAAGTGGCATAAGACTGATACTCGAACGGATTCAAGTATCCCTCTCTATGTAACTTTGTTAACCGTGTCTCATTAATGTGACCCAGTCTACAATGCCATAAGAAAGCCTGATTTGTTTCTGGAGACTTTCTTTTAAGTGTGTTCTGGACACTGAAGATCTGAGCTTGATTTAATACGTATATCCCGTTTTGTAATGTACCTGACCCAATCAGAACTTGATTTAGGTGGATGTTAACTACATCGCTTACAAAAGTAAAATCATATCCTTCCTTAGAAATCAAGGATACAGATATGATATTACAAGTCGCACCTGGTACATAAAAACAGTTACGCAGAATCAATATCTGCCCAGTTGTCAGTCCTAGATGATATTCCCCTACGGATTCAGCATACATGCTCATTCCTGAGAGTCATATCACCTTTCCTGATAACCCTACAGTTTCTCAGAGCTTGTAATGAATTACAGATATGAGATCCTGATCCGGTATCCAATACCCAGAAAGTAGGGTTAACTGACATACAGTTCTCAATTACAAACACACCCGAAGTCGAAGCAACAACATGCTTCGAATTCTGGCTACTGGCTTTGCAAGCCCTGCAATCCTTCTGCCCATGTTCATTCCCGTAACAATAGGAACATTCCTCTTTTACCGCATCCATTCCCTAAACTTCTGCCTTTCCCTTTCTTTCTACTTCCCTGGTTTCCTTCAGGGTAGTAGGTAGAGACTGTTGAACTAAGTCAGCATCTGACCCGTTCTTCAACGTGGTCTTCAGGTCCGAGAGCTCAAAAGAGCTGGTCTCTGTAAGGACGTTGTCCCCTACAGATGACCCGATAGCCAACCTCGCTGGAAGAAATTCGTTCGAGGTCTCATATCTTGCGATACAAGATTGCTCTCCATATAAAACTTTGTTATGGAGGAAGATAGAAGCTGAGTCCATCTTCTCGTGCTGCCTCTGGTATATACCATCAACTGAGGCTAACACGAGGCACTTGGCTTTCGCACAGTCTTTTTCCGATGTCCTACGGATATCAATATCCGTGACAGGGGAAACTGGACCTGAGACGGCAGGGGCTGGATCAGTCAAGAGGTGTCCCAGCTTGTCCTGGGCAATGGACATCTGGACAGACCTTTGCCAGTCATAACAGTCAGATTCAATCATTTTATTATCTAGATGTAACCTAGGTGCGGTCATTGGGTCGCTGCAATTAAGAGAGAGAGAAGAAAATACTTAGCTTGATGCTCTTGCAAGTTTAGATTGGTTTTTAATTTATCTAAACAGGATGGCTCCCACTGTCTCTCGAATCCCTCCCCAAACCATAAAGGAAGGATTAGTCAGGATCAATCTCACCGTACAATACTTGCTTAACCGTTCAGCCAGGCCAGTGTCGGTACTTCGAGGGAGGTTTTCCAACGCTTTCGCGAAGTTCCTTAATTAAGTAACCTCTTTTCCCTGTGGGCGTAGCACCGCTAACACCTTTCTAGACACCTACTTGGTTTATAGCATTGATCGTTAAGTGAAAAAGTTCCCGAGGAGTAGCATATACTCACAGTAGGATCGGGATCCAAATATCATCGCGTGATAAAACCGAAGGAATCCTACCAGAATCATCACACTCCAAATGGTATGCAGCGCTAGCAAGTTTCAGTACTTATGAAACTCCCGATGTGGATTTTTGCCCCATGCTCTTATGACCTTGATGAAGGTCAACAAATCATAAGTCACATGTCAAGTTCTACCCGTCATTATCCAGGTTAATTTGAACCCACCCGTACATACCCTTGACGAAGGTCAACAAGGTAGTACGACTGTCCCAAACCAACGCATCTATCTATGCTACATATGAACACCCAACAGCTACCAATCACTATACCTTGACGAAGGTCAACAAACATAGCTTGAATACTATTGAATATCCATACGAAATGACGGAGGGCTACGAATGGTTTTGGCGAAACCTTGAACGTAGTGAACTTGATATAATCGATGGAACGAGATAGCTTTTAAAAGGAGTGGTTCAAGCTCCGCGTTTAAAAGTTTAGTTTTGAAAAGAACCGAGTAGTTTTCAAAGTGTTCCAATCGACTTTTACTTGGTTTATTTTCTTGCATTAGTTCTTTTAATGCGTCCCATCATTTAATCCTACCATTGCAGAAAACAACCAAAATATGACGTACGCTTATGCCATTCGCATTCGCTACGGGGCCCCATCATCACCCGTTAGGTTACTTAACTAACAACAGAGCGGGGCTGGGCTAGCGCGGTTGTAAAACATAAGCAACGCCTAAATAGTTATAGTATATAGATATATAGCAATGATAGACATTACAGATCACAGATGAATACATTGGATATACTAGGAATCCGCAATCCGTTCGAGCCTGCAACGAAAAGCGGATTACATGGTCGCGGTGAATAGCCAATACCCCACCCAAGACCCCTATGGGTGCGGCAAACTACCCGCCAAGTATCCGAAGCGAAGCAACCTCCCTCAACACCGTGAGTAGGCCACTCGGCACTTCGAGATACCCGGTAGTTTGTGCACCCCCTCTATGGGTCTATCCTAGGAGCAAAAACAGTAAAAAGAATTATACAATGACGGCTACAACCCCGACCCGGTTGTGCGGCCAAACAAATAATAATACATCAATTTACATATTACATGAATGAAAGAAAAAGAAACACTCATCTCACATCCACCCCGGCTATTCACCCGCGACAATCCAACGCATTCATATACACATTCCATCAACAAACACAAATCACGGATATGTATAACCCCCATTAATCGACGTATAGCGATTAGCGGACGTTCAATACATATATACATCACAGATATAACCCTTTAGTAAAAGTGTAGTGAAGTTCGATCAAAAAATACGGATTTATAGGCCCCCAAAAACAAATTTCTTTTCTGGAAAACCTGGGAACAAATAAACCATCTTAAAAATCTCAAAACCATGCCAGAAGAACACTGCACCAAACTCGATCCAGAACAGACTCAAAACGGCCGCGGTTCCGCGGCAAAAGGCATGCTTTTGCCGCGGAACCGCCGCGCTTTGAGCGATTCACTGGATCGTTTTTGGTGGCTTTCTTCACAAAACCCTGAGATGATTTTTG
This sequence comes from Agapanthus africanus, assembly GCA_030015575.1. NCBI lineage: Eukaryota > Viridiplantae > Streptophyta > Magnoliopsida > Asparagales > Amaryllidaceae > Agapanthus > Agapanthus africanus. Next base: position 174,485,589 of record JASDDO010000026.1, on the reverse strand, counting down.
ACGTATGATTTTTTATTTTTAGAACAGAAAAAAATTCAACAGAAACTTAGGGTTTTGATGTTTTGGTTTTGCGATTTTTCCGATCAAACTTCCATACACTTTACTACCTAGCTAGTTTATGTTTAGTTAGGCTCTGATACCACTGTAAGTCCACGTTGGCCACCCCGGTGCTTGCGGGGAGGCGGAAAAAGGAATAGAAATCGGATTTTTACTACTCTAGGCAACATGGACTAGACAAAGTCGGGATCTTTGCTAAACAAAACTAACTAAAAGCTAACTAGAAACTAGCTAAAGGGTAGAATGGTTATACCTAGGGCTTTATGTCCTTCTCTCCTTGCTCCTTGGAGTAGTAGAAAGGGATCAACTTTGCCGTCTTCTCACGTCGAAGAAGGATCCACCCGAAAGCCTCAACTTTTGGCTTCAACTTCAAGCTAGAAGTAACTAGGGTGCTAGAAGTGCTAATCCTAGAACCGTAGATGAGAGTAGAGATTACTATGGAATGGTTTTTCTCAAGCTCAAGTGTTTCTCAACACATGAGAGGGGAGAGCTTGAGGAAGAGGAAGAGCAAGAGAGAGAAACTATATGATAGAATGAGAGAATTATGAAGCATTCTCACATATATGTGTGAATTATTGTGAATTGATAATTAGTGAGATAATTGTCATGGCTTAATCAAGACATGACCATTATCATTTCATTTTTAATGCAAATTGCAAGGATCAAAGAGCATCTTCCAAATGAAATGATGATGGTCAAAGTGTCAACCTAGGTCAACAAGTCAAGAATGTCAAATGGTCAACAACCATAACCATGCACAATTATATTAAACTAATATCAATTAACCATAATACACACATAAGCATTAGGGTTAATAAAATGACAATGGTCATTAACCCCAATCAAAGTCCTCTCCCTCTATCTCAAGCAACTGTGCATACGCACCCGTATTCGTGATCCGAGAACACGAATACAAAGAGATAAAACCAATCCCAAATCATATACTAGGATCTGGCTTAAACCAAAACCCGCTAGTATAAGCTGTCCGGACAGCAAACGTGCACAAGTGCGCGGATGTGAATGAACCCTGTCGCAAAACCATGCGACCTCTACTCATTTTGCCTAAAGGCGAATAGCTCTCTGTGTGGGACTCTAAAGACTCGAGACTACGCTGGCAATGGGTTTAACCACAGACCGCAAGCGGCACTAGCTGTACGTAACGGTCCCCAGGTAGATGCCGATAAGAAGACTGACGAGGTAACCCCATCTAAACTCCTACTGAGCCTGTATGTGACAGTCTCCGTACAGTCCGGTCCGTTCATCTGATACATTGCATGGCGGGCCTAGGGGCGGTGAACGTCAGTCCCCTAATAGCGGTACAAGTCGTGTCGGAGTGTAGCCCAGAACACCCTGAGATAACACTGGAAACCTACCAGTATATCTCGCTTGCCCTGGCCAGGGACTACTCGTGTAATGGCTCTCCTAGACACAGCGCGATGTCAACCCCCAATACCGGGAGAGACGAATCCTGTCTAACCGTCACTGCCTCCAAGTGCTTCGGGACTGCACCCAACTACTACCTGTTTGCACGACTCCTTTGAGCCGTGGTAGGGTAGTAATCAAAGTACAGTGGGAACACACTCGAGGCGAAGTGACAGTGTCAAGTCAACGGACTAAGCTGTACTCATGTCACCTGGGAACTGATAACTGACGATAGGTGTAATACCAACCAACAGTTCCTGACGAGTCCTGTCCAGTGTACTCGTAACCTAACGAGCACCCGCATACTATCTCAAGTACGACGTACTGACGGCTGTGGGACAGACCGTCTCCCACGCTGGGATGAGAAGCGCATACGCTAGTCTACTCCGGAGTATCGATGCCCTGTCTCGATAGTCCAACGACTAGGGACCTGTATAAGGATGTGCTTATGGATCACCCAGCCCCCACGAGTGTGAGCGCCATCATAACGCTGGTAATCAAGCAAAGATCCTAAGGGCTCTACTAATATGTATATAAGCGATATGCTAAAAGAAACACATGCACATATTGAATTAGAGACAAACCCAGTAGCATACTACCATTTCGAGCAAGATTGTATATACAACTGTGAATATCCCAAGATTCCATCAAGTAATATACAAACTAGTATGATACAGTAATGGCCTCTAGGGAATATACACTAACAGGTGCTCGTTGGGTTACGGGTACACCGGACAGGACTCGCAGGGAACTGTTGGTTGGTATTATACCCGTCGTCAGTTAACAGTTCCTAGGTGACATGAGTACAGCATAGTCCGTTGACTTGACACTGCTGCTTCATCTTGAGTGTGTTCCCACTGTTCTTAGATTGCTACCCTACCACGGCTCAAAGAAGTCATGCAAACAGGTAGCAGTTAGGTGCAGTCCCGAAGCACTTGGAGGCAGTGGCAGTTAGATAGGATTCGTCTCTCCCGGTATTGGGAGTTGATATCGCGCTGTGTTTGGAGAGCCATTACGCAAAGTCCCTGGCCAGGGCAAACGAGATTTACTGGTAGAATTTCTAGTAGCTTCTCAATATGTAATGGGCTTCACTCCGACACAACTTATACCGCTTTTAGGGGACTGACGCTTGCCGCCCCCCTAGGCCCGATATGCGATAGTCTTATACGAACATACTGGACTGTACGGATATTGTCGCATTAGGCTCAGTAGGAGTTCGGATGGGTTTCCTCATCAGCCTTCTTATCGACATCTATCTGGGGACCGTTATGTACAGCTAGTACCGCTTGCAGCCTGTGGTTAAACCCACTGCTAGCGTAGTGTCAAGTCTTTAGAGTCTCACACAGAGAGTTTCCCTGCTTCAGGCGAAACGGTATAGAGGTCGTATGGTTTTACGACAGGGTTCGGACACATACGTGTATGTATGCACGTACGATGTTCGGATAGATTATATTAGCGGGCTTTAGTTTAAGCCGGATTCTAGTATTAGATTATTGGATTTATACAGTCTCAGTATTTCCATGTTTTTACGGATGGGAGGGGCATTCTCGTAATTAGTCGAGAAGCTTCTAGAAGAAAGGTGAGGTGGAAAGCTTAGGTGTAATTTGCATTAAATGATTTTTGTGACTCATGAAGTGATTCATCCAAATGAGTTAATGAAGCATTTATTGCTTAATGACTCATGAGATGATTCATTCATTTGTATTAAATGAAGCATGGTTTTAATTATCTATATGATTTATTTGATAATTATTATGCTTCATAATATACATAATGAGTTAGATTTTCATTTCATTCTCACAAACACATTCTCTCTCCTCAAGCTCTCTCTTCAAAAACCTAACCCTAATCCTCTCATGTGTTGAGATCCTAAGGGTTAGTAAGACTAATAGATCCTTAATCCTCTTCTATATCCACTAGGTTACTTTGATTAGCAATCATAGCCACCTAGTTACCTCAAGTGAGAGGTTAAAACTTGGAGAAGAAACTCTCGGGTGGATCTTCTATCACATCGAGGAGGTCGACGAGAAGGTGAACAACAAGAACAAGAAGGACTAGAATCTTGAGGTATAATGATCTATCATAGTAGTTAATCACTTTTAGATAGCTGTTAGCTAGGGTTTAGCAAAGATCCGTAAAGTTAGTCGATGTTAACTTGAACAAAATGATTGTTTTACCTATTCGTCCTCCCCGTATCATGTGGGATGTTTAACGTCGACTTACAGTGGTATCAGAGCCTCGCTAAACCATAACTAACTTGTTAGCAAAATCTTTAGAAATTCGATCACAAAACGAACCTGAAAATACGACGTTTTCACATAGTTTCTGCCGTTTTTAAAACGGGGTCTAAAAATTTTTCAGGGACCCTTAAAAATACAAGCAGGGTTTTTTAAGAATTGTGAAGAAATTTGGGACTGTGAATTGGCCAAACCACCGCGGAACCGCTGCCGATCCAAGCGATCCACCATGGATCCGCGGCCGAGTTGACACCGAGTCAACCCTAATTTGCTCAGTTATTCTTCTGTGTTAATGTTGTGTTTTCTGGGATGTTTTGTTTCTACTCAGGTTTTATGTGCACAGAGAAATATTTGGAGTAGATTCATTTGTGTTGCTTGATCGAAATTCTAAGATATTTGGCTAACTTGATTATATCTGTGTTGTGTTTAATGTGTTCGTAAACCTTCCCTAACTGCTAGTATATCGGTTAGTAGGGGGTTGCATATTTCTGTAATGGTTTTTACTGGTTTGTGATTGTGGACTTGTTGGATTGTCGTGAATGGATAGCCGGGGATGTGAGACGGGTGTTTCTTTCATTCAAATGTAATTTGTAATTTGTTGTAATATTCTTTTGTGGGGCATATCCGGGTTGAGGTTGTAGCCACCGTTGTATTATTTCATTTACTGTTTTCTGCTCATAAGATAGGCCCAAGATAGGGTGCACAAACTACCGGGTACTTTGAAGTGTTGAGTGGCCTACTCACGTCATTGAGGGAGACCGCTTCACTTCGGGTACTAGGCGGGTAGTTTGCCGTACCCGTAGGGGTCTAGGGTGGGGTTTTGTCTATTCATCGCAACTGTGTAATCCGTCTTTCTTTGCAGGCTCAAAAGGAATGCGGACTCGTAGAAAATCCAATATGTTCATCTGTGATCTGGAATGCCTATTATTGCGTCTAATGAATGTACAATATCTATATATGATATTTAGTAGGCGTCACTTATATTTTGCATCCGTGCTAGCCCAGCTCCCGCTCTGTCGTTAGTTAAGTAACCTAACGGGTGAATGACGGGCCCAGTGGCGAATGCGGATGGCATAAGAGGACGTTGTATTTTCGTTGTTTTCTGCAATGATAGCTTAATTGATGGGACGCATTATATTAATGCAAAGAAAATAAACCAAAGTTGAATCGTTGGAACAGTTTAAAAGAAACCACTCGGTTATTTTAAAACAGAAGATATTTTTTTAATTGCGGAGCTTAAACCACTCCTTTTAAAAGCTATCAGGTTCCTTCGATCATATCAAGTTCACTACGTTCACGGTTTCGCCAAAAACATTCGTAGCCCTCCGTCATTTCATTGGGGTATTTAGTAGTATTCAAGCTATGCATGTTGACCAACGCCAAGGCATAATATTTGGTAGCTGCTGGGTATTCATTTGTTGCATAGATAGATGAGTTGGTTTGGGATAGTCGTACTATCATTTGGCCAACGTCAGGGGTATGTACGGGTGAGTTCAAATTAACAAGATAGTGATGGGTAGAACTTGACATGTGACTTATGACATTTTGACCAACGCCAAGGTCATAAGAGCATGGGGAAAAAATCCACATCGGGAATTTCTAAAGAAACTGAAATTTGCTAAAAGTTGCATACCATTTGGAGTGTGATGATTTTGGTAGGATTCCTTCATCTTTATCACACGATGATATTTGGATCCCGATCCTACTATGAGTATCCGGTACTCATATTCTTTCACTTAACGATCAATGTTATAAACCAAGTAGGTGTCGAGAAAGGTGTCAGCGGGGCTACGCCCCTAAAGAAAAGTGGTTATTTAATTAAAGAACTTCACGAAAGCATCGTAAAACCTCCCTCGAAGTACCGACACCGACCTGGCTGAACGGTTAAGCAAGTATTGTACGGTGAGAATAGTCCTGACTAGTTCTTCCTTTTTTGTTTGAAGAGGGATTCGAGAAACATAGGGAGCCATCCTGTTTAGATAAACTAAAAACCACTCTAAACTTGCAAGAGCATCATGCTAAAGTGTTTCCTCTCTCTCTCTCTCTCTCCTAATTGCAGCGACCCAGAACATGACAGGCCTTAAGTTATTATAAGATAAAAATATTCTGACAGGGCCAAACTATAAAGACTGGTTCCGGAATGTCAAGATGGCTATAACTTATGACAAATTGGGGTATGTCTTTACTACTAAGGCACCTGCCGTCCCAGCTCCTAAATCCAGTGTCGCGGGTAAGGAAATTCGCAAGACCTGGGAGTTAGACTGTGCAAAGGCTAAATGCATCGTGCTTGCCACTATGAATAATGAACATAAGAGGAGGCACGAGAATATGGATCTTGAATCCATATTTCTCCACACCAAGGAACTGTATGGAGAGCAATCTCGTATAGCTAGATACGAGACCTCGAAGAACTTGTTTCAGTCGAGGCTGGCCGTCAGATCATCTGTAGGAGAACATGTCCTTAAGATGATTGACTATATTGAAGAGCTCGTGGACCTCGGGACAACATTAGAGAACGAGCTATATACATACTTGGTTCTTCAGTCCCTTCCTTCCACTACGCCCAATTTATCTTGAATTTCAACATTCATGGTAAGGAAGTTGAGCTTCCAGAACTCCTTAACATGTTGAGGAGTGCAGAGGGCACCTTGCAGAAAGCAAGGGAAACACCCACTATGTTTGTTCGTGGTGCTTCCTCTTCCAGGTCCAAGGCAAGGGCCAAAGGAAGGAAGAAGAAGGCCGCTACCAAACCAAGAGGTGGTGTTGGTAAGGTGGGAGTTAAGGCAAAGGCAAAGGTTGCGGTACCGGTAGTGGCAATGGATGAGTGCTTCCATTGTCATAGGAAAGGCCATTGGAAGAAAGATTGCAAAGCTTGGATTGCCAAAAACCAGGACCCGAAGCAAGCTGTGGCTTCGACTTCAGGTGTGTTTGTAATTGAAAATTGTCTGTCAATCAACTCTACTTCTTGGGTATTGGATACCGGATCAGGATCTCATATATGCAATTCATTGCAAGCACTGAGAAACCGTAGAGTGCTGAAGGTTGGTGATATGACCCTCCAGGTTTCTAACGGAGCTAGCGTGAATGCTGTGTCCGTAGGGGATTATCACCTTGGATTGATGAGTGGACATATTTTGGTTTTGCACAACTGTTTTTGTATACCCAGTTTAACGTGTAATATCATATCAGTATCGTTGTTATCAAAAGAAGGTTATGATTTCACGTTTGTAAGCGATGGTGTTAAAATCCACCTTAATCATGATTTGATTGGGTCCGGTACACTAGATAACGGTATATACGTGTTAAACCAATTACAAATTTTCAATGTCCAGAACATATTAAAAAAAAGTCTCTAGATATAAATCAGGCTTTCTTATGGTATTGTAGACTAGGTCACATCAATGAGACAAGGTTAACTAAGTTACCTAGAGAAGGATATTTGGATCCGTTCGAATATCAATCTTATGCCACTTGTCAATCATGTCTCAAAGGAAAGATGACAAAGACTCCATTCACTGGACATGGAGTAAGAGCGAGCGAGCTCTTAGGACTCATACACAGCGATGTATGTGGTCCAATGTCTATACATGCAAGAGGCGGTTTTTCATATTTCATTAATTTTACGGATGATTACTCTAGGTATGGATTCATTTTCTTGATGAAACATAAATCCGAGGCCTTTGAGAAATTCCAAGAATATAAGAATAAAGTAGAAAACCAAACCGGCAAAAGTATCAAGACACTGAGATCTGGTCGAGGTGGTGAATACTTAAGTGCCGAGTTCCTGGGTTACCTAAAAGAGAAAGAAATTCTCTCTCAGCTTACTCCTCCATACACTCCACAGCATAACGGTGTATCGGAAAGACGGAACCGAACCCTATTGGATATGGTACATTCCATGATGAGTAAAGCTGAGTTACCGCGATCTTTCTAGGGTTATTGTTGGGAATCCTCCCGTGCGCGCAAACGCGTATGTTATGCAAATGTGTACGTTTTTATGGAAAACGGAATGCGCACATGAGATCGTTCTCATTTTACTATTTATAACCTCAAGTGCACGGCGCGTTGTAGCGAGCCGGAAAGCACGGGTCGATCCGCAGGGAATTGAGTATTAGGTATCGTTGTTTAAGGTTAACAAATTAACGAATTAGTTGGTTTGTCACAAAATTATAAAAGAATACGAAAGCAAGAAAAGCAAGAAACAAGTGTAAGGAAAGAATGGTTGTAGCTAGGTTCGAAAGCTTGAATTGCAACGTTTACCTCTACTCTCCCTTGGTTATGAGTAGTCCGGCCTTACCTTGATTCCGGCATGAAGCACGATTTGTCAACGCGGTTGCGGAGCACAAACCGTCAAAGTCCGACATTCGCCACAAAGCACGAAATGAGTACGTTTTGGTCACTTACCGTTTGTATGTCCGCGCTTGGGGTATCAACACTAAACACGAGGTTTTGCAAGCATACCGCAACAATGAAAACACAAAGAGGTTAGTGAGAGCAAAAGATATTGGTGTTGAGTTTGCTAAGAGTTTGTGAAGGTATATAGTATATGAAACAAAGAGTTTGTCAAGCTCTTTATCACAACATACTATATCTTAACTTAGCAACCTTAACACAAAATGGAATTTAAGCGCATGAAACATAAACAAGAGGTGGAGGAGGAAAAGCCTTTCATCTCACTTCCTCACCCACACCACAACCAAAATGAAGCTTAGTTAAGCATGGTGATAAAAAGAAAGCAAGTAAATAAAATAAAGCAAGTAATAAAAGAAAGCAACAATGTATTAATCATTTGAGAACAAGATACAAGATTTGGTGACTTGTTCAACCTCCTTAATGAAGCTCTCCAAAGAGAGCTTCAAAAGGGAAGAAGAAGAAGAAACCAACTGAAGTTCACTCCCCTCAAGCTAAACCAAAAGCAAAACAACTATGAAAATGAGAAGTGGTATATACATGGTTACCTCCTTCCCTTGCCCACTGATCTGTATTTATAGGATCAAAAGAGGAATAAATAAACAATAAAAATAATCCTACGTGGCAGCAAGGGAGGCACAGAAGAAAGATGGGGCCACAGGAGGAGGTGGGGCCGGCGTCGCCGGTTTTTAGGGGATGGTCGCCGGGTCAGAGGAGAGGGGCTCGTATTGGGTGTGTGGGTTTGTGTGCACTCCAATAAGCCCCTGATGCTGTTTGCTTGGTGTTATTTCACCGGGTTTGTATGCAGAGAATTGGAGGGAAATGTTGTCTTTACATCACATCCACACTTTATGCAATAAATGCACATCACACCATGCCACTTGTACCATGATTCATGGCTGCCCCATCTTGGTCCTAGCCCAAGAGTCCAAAAACTTGTTGGGAATCCTCCCGCGCGCGCAAACGCGTATGTTATGGAAATGTGTACATTTTTATGGAAAACGGAATGCGCGTACGGGATCATTCTCGTTTTACTATTTATAACCGCAAGTGCACGGCGCGTTGTAGCGAGCCGGCAACCACGGGTCGATCCGCAGGGAATTGAGTATTAGGTATCGTTGTTTAAGGTTAACAAATTAATGAATTGATTGGTTTGTCACAAAATTATAAAAGAATACGAAAGCAAGAAAAGCTAGAAAACAAGTGTAAGGAAAGAATGGTTGTGGCTAGGTTTAAAAGCTTGAATCGCAACGTTTACCTCTACGCTCCTTTGGTTATGAGTTGTCCGGCCTTACCTCGATTCCGGCATGAAGCACGATTTGTCAACGCGGTTGCGGAGCACAAACCGTCAAAGTCCGACATTCGCCGCAAAGCACGAAACGAGTCCGTTTTGGTCACTTACCGTTTGTATGTCCGCGCTTGGGGTATCAACACTAAACACGAGGTTTTGCAAGCATACCACAACAATGAAAACACAAAGAGGTTAGTGAGAGCAAAAGATATTGGTGTTGAGTTTGCTAAGAGTTTGTGAAGGTATATAGTATATGAAACAAAGAGTTTGTCAAGCTCTTTATCACAACATACAATATCCTAGCTTAGCAACCTTAACACAAAATGGAATTTAAGCGCATAAAACATAAACAAGAGGTGGAGGAGGCAAAACCTTTCATCTCACTTCCTCACCCACACCACAACCAAAATGAAGCTTAGTTAAGCATGGTAATAAAAAGAAAGCAAGTAAATAAAATAAAGCAAGTAATAAAAGAAAGCAACGATGTATTAATCACTTGAGAACAAGATACAAGATTTGGTGACTTGTTCAACCTCCTTAATGAAGCACTCCAAAGAGAGCTTCAAAAGGGAAGAAGAAGAAGAAGAAACCAACTGAAGTTCACTCCCTTCAAGCTAAACCAAAAGCAAAACAACTATGAAAATGAGAAGTGGTATATACATGGTTACCTCCTTCCCTTGCCCACTGATCTGTATTTATAGGATCAAAAGAGGAATAAATAAACAATAAAAATAATCCTACGTGGCAGCAAGGGAGGCATAGAAGAAAGATGTGGCCCACAGAAGGAGGTGGGGCCGGTGTCGCCGGTTTTTAGGGGATGGTCGCCGGGTCAAATCCGAGGAGAGGGGCTCGTATTGGGTGTGTGGGTTTGTGTGCACTCCAATAAGCCCCTGATGCTGTTTGCTTGGTCTTATTTCACATTGTTTGTATGCAGAGAATTGGAGGGAAATGTTGTCTTTACATCACATCCACACTTTATGCAATAAATGCACCATTAATCCACATCACACCATGCCACATGCACCATGATTCATGGCTGCCCCATCTTGGTCCTAGCCCAAGAGTTTGGTGTGTACACTTGCCTTGTGTTGGACCATTTATACAAAAAGTGTGTACACATCAATTTATTGCAAACGAACTCTTAGGATATCGGTCGGTTTTCAGTTCTGGTTGTAGTGTCGACTGACAGACGATATATCCATGATTTTGAATGTGTTTCCAGTATTTTATCACGAATACCTATAAACTATAATTACAGAGCAGACACTGATTAATAGCACTGATATATGACAAAAGAGATAACGAATGAGCGGTATTAAAATGCAGTTTTCAGTGATGATCAGTTATGCACTAGAATCAACTGCATATCTTTTGAACAAGGTTCCTACCAAGACTGTGCCTACCACACCATATCAAATGTGGAGTGGGAAGAAACCCTATCTTCAGTATCTGAAGATATAGGGATATCCAGCTTTTGTTAAAAAGAAGCATGCAGACAAGCTCGAAGCACGATCAGTACAGTGTAAGTTTGTGGGATATCCAAAGAACTCCAAGGGGTATTTTTTCTATTACGCAGAGGAATAAATGGTTTTTGTTTCTCGTAATGCCCTTTTTCTAGAATAGCAGTTTTTAGAAAAGGAAACAAGTGGGAGCGCAATAAAACTGGAAGAAATTCCAGAACCATAAACTACTACTGAAAGTTTGGTAGAACCAGAAATTCAAGAAGAACAGGATATTCCCGCACCCCTCCGCAGGAGTAGTAGGCCGTCTCATCCGCCTGAGAGATACTACGATTTTCTCATAGACGGAGATAGAGAAGATTTCGTCATTGATAATAATGAACTTACTAGCTTCCAGCAGGCCATCCGGAGTGACGACTCGGTAAGATGGCTGGATGCAATGCGGAACGAAATGGAGTCCATATACACCAACAAAGTATGGACTTTGGACTTGCTCCAGATTGGGTAAAACCCATAGGATGCCAGTGGATCTTCAAGAAAAAGATTGGTGCAGATGGACAGGTGGAAACCTATAAGGCTAGACTTGTTGCAAAGGGTTTTCGTCAAAGACATGGTTTAGACTATGACGAAACTTTTTCTTCAGTGGCTATGCTCAAATCCATTCAGATCCTTCTTACCATTGCCGCCTTCCATGATTATGAGATCTGGCAGATGGACGTAAAGACAGCTTTTCTAAATGGTAATTTAGAAGAATGCCTTGATTTGAAGAGATTTATGATCAAAAATATCTAGTAACCGCAATTAAGAACGGCGTCGCTTGGTAGCTAGCCGGTGAGTACGGGTCGGTCCACAGGGATTTTGTGAATTTCTTAATTGTTCTTACGAGTTAATTCCGAACGGTGTGAACGGATTGATTAAATCTAAAAACTAAATTAATCTAGATCTAAATCTTGCTAGGGTTAGGTTTAGGGTAAGTTTGGAAAGTCAATAAATCTAACCGCTTTCTATACCCAAATTAAGATCTATGAGGTGTTATGGTAATTATTAATAAAGAGAATTAGTACCATCGGGAAGAAACGGTGTTTCTTCCTCTAGGTTCTTGTCCTTCCTTTCTCAATCCTTACCCTAACCTCCATGGAAAACACGCTCAACCGGGCCTTATACTACGGTATCACCGCTACCTCGTGGGATAGGGTGCCGTAAGGAGCGGTGTGTGCATGTATGCATGAAGTCCTATTAATTATACGTGATGGGCAAGAAAGGGATGAGAGATCTTCATCTCTCAAGCCTTCCCCAAAGCTAACCCTAACAAGCGAGGAGACTACTCGCTCATTAGGAAATTGAAGAACATATCTAAACTATCTATCTAGGGCAAGGAATTAAAGATCTAACTGGGGCAGATAAGAAATTACCTAGGGCAGATAATAAAATTAACTAGGGCAAATAAAAAGAACTACTTACAAATTGATGCACTCTTCATTCATTGCAGAAATTACAGATCTGAATTTTTAGGTATAAAATTAGGCACAAGAAGAGGCATGACCTAATACAAGATTTAGGGTTCCTATTTATAGAGGATAGAAACCCTAGGGTTACAATCGACTCGCACATCTGCTATTACAAAAATACCCCCTAAGAAAAAGACCTAGTCAACGATCGCAGCCGCCTCAATAATTTTCCACCAACCCGGGCTTCGCGCGGCCGCGGATCCGCGGCCAAAGCCCATGTTTGGCCGCGGTTCCGCGGCCGAGTATGGGCTTCATTAGCTCATTTTTCCTGGAGTTGTTCGGTTTCTTATTTACTTCTATTTTCTTCAGTTTGTTCTTCTGATTGTCTTCTGGTTCTCTTCCAGATCTCCACAGTGAATAAAGTCGTGGACTTTTACCGCTTGCTTCGTGTCGAAGTCTTGAACCTTGCTCTGCCTTTGTGCTTTGTGAAATTGTCATTTGATCTTCGTTTAGTCTTCAAACAGTAGGCAAGATAAAGATTCTCTGTTTGTTGGTCGAAGTCTCACTTTTGCATCGTCTTTTCATCATTTCACTGTTTTTATTCCGAGAACTTGTAACCTGCAACTATGTAGCAGACATGGGTCAAAAGCACATGTTTATTTTTAAACTGAATAAGAATGGGGAATAAAATAATGCAAAATTATGGTATGAACAAATACCCCTAAACTTATCTTTTGCTCGTCCTCGAGCAAACCTAGTTTTATTCTCGACAAAATCATAACCACACTTTCACAGGGAAACGCGATTGCACTGAGCTCGTGCAACAAGCCGTTAAACCTCTAGGTGTTCCTAGTAGGAGGAGTGTTGTCTCCTGATGGTTTTCAGCGGATACTACCCACAAAATCCTATCAATTTGACCCATTGACTTTTATTCTTCAATTAGGTTTTCTAACAAGGAATTCTATTATCTTCGACTCATAAATTATCCACCCATATTCTTCACGCTTCATTATTATTTAACTTAAGATTATATATATTCTTGTGAATTTACTTAGCTTTTGGCATCTCTTAAATTTTCCTTCTAGGGTTCTATCTAAACTTAGGAATTTTTATCATCTCTATTAAAGATATAAGTCTTATTCTTCATTCCTATCTCTTATCTAAACCCCAATTACCTACCCCTACGTGTGTGTGTATATCACCCCTACACTTGGAAATTCAAATCAAGCAATCATACTCTTTTCCGTTGTCCAAAGCACTTCTTAATTGGTGAATTTCTTTAGATGAATTTTGCTCACACATCCTTCATGCGACTGTTAATACTTCTTGAGGTACCAACAACCGATTACAAGATGTGTTTGCACATTAAAGTGTAATTCCTAGTCTTGTAACACCTAAGACTTTAGCAGTGACTCCCAAACCAGTTGGTCTAAGGCACTAGGTGATGAAGCACCCTCGCTAAATATTTTTCTATTTTTGCAGTCTTAAGTAATCACAAAAACCAGTGTTCATTTTTTTTATTATCTCTTTATTCACACTTGTATTTTTATTTTATTTTTTCTTCGTACTAAGGACTTTAGACAAGAGCATTTCAAGGTCTCTTCTACTATTCCAAGTTTCAAGGTTCGTGTTTATGCAATTTGTAGGGTATACATTTTCAGAATTTAGACTTAACCTTAGGAATTATTTTTCAAACTTATATTTTAATAAAAACATCAATACTCTTCCCTTATTTTAACTTAGCCCAAGAAGTGAACTTAAAATTTGCCTATTTCTAAATAAACTACAAAAACATATACTTTCTACCGTTAAACTTTAAGAAAGATTATTTTTAGGGTTTAGAATTTACTAAGTCTAAGATCTAGTTGTTCCTAGCTAGTTAACCTTTTTGTAAAACTCAAGTCAATTAGGGCCAAAATTGAATACATTAGTTCTTATAATTTTTAAAATTTTCAATTTTTATGGGTTTTAAAATAAGTATGCAAATGCAAAAATATACACATGAATGCGAAGGAAGAAGGCTTACCGAGCATACCCCCAAACTTAACTTTGACAGTGTCTTCACTGTTATGCTACACCAAGAGGGTCAAAATGTCGGCTCTCCCCTGTTTATTTACTTATTTATTTTTTCTTACTTTTTATTTTTATTGTTAACTGAAAAAGAAAACAAAAAAATATATATACATATATACAACAAGGTCCTCCCCAAACTAAACAAGGCCTTACACAGGCCAAAGGTTAGCACCAACGATTCAAAAATTTTATCGTGATAATGGTAGGGTTGGTGAAAGAATGGGGTGTAGAGAAAGGAGTTGAGAAACACACGAGACCGTATGGGAAGAAGAGTGGAATATGATCTCGGTGGAGGAGAAGAATGGCGGAAAAGAGAAAGAAGTGTAGTACGAACTTGAGCGTGTAAATCGAGTGAATAAATTAGCGCAATTTGTGATGACCATTGTATTAGAAGCGATTGTGCTAATCTATCAACCCGTCGAGAAATGGGTCAAATCCCTTAAGATTCGCAAGAAAACATGGGTACGCCGAACTTGGTAAACCCTCCATTGAAAATGGAAACGCGACGGTGTCTTGCGTGGTCGAAACGATAGGATGGACGAAAGGGAGTGATTTAGGGATAGTCTTATTCTCACCTAAGTAATCTGTCTCGAACTTGAAAGATTCCATCAATGGTTCGAAATGACTGTAAGCAGCCGAGTCTGATGATTCAACTAACTCATCTGAAAATTTAAAGGATTCAAACTCGGGAGGTGAGTTTTCAACATCGTCCAAAAAAGTGAAACATCGTAATCATTATCGTCTGTGAGAACTGTGTCAAATTCAAAGAGAAATTTTTCAAGCTCACAGTCTTCAAGTGTGATCTTTTGCGTGGTCGGAACGATGGAAAGGATGGAGGGTGATTTAGGAAGTATAACAGTTAAAAGTTCAGGAGGATGAATTGGAAAATCCGACACATCAAACAGAAATGGTTAATCCTCAATATTATCCTCAATTCTCTCCTCAATACTATCCTCATAATTCTCCTCAAAATTTAGCCTATCCATGCCATTATCATCAAAATCAAGATGCATATGAGGTTCGGGAGAAACAATTAATGACTCGGGATGATGAATTGGAGATAAAATTTCAGTCAAATTTACGGGTTCATCATCCAAAATATTCCCGGTGTCTATATCCTCAATCAAGTGAAAATCAATTTTTTCGGACACCTCATCAACAGCATGGATATTTATCAATTCAGGTTCTAGATTGGAGGTGTAGAGATCAAAAGGATTGGTGATGGTTTCACTTGAAAGGGACCCTTCACAATCTGGCAAATCAAGCACTACAAAGTCGCACAACTCATTAAATGTTTTATTTTCAACTGGTGAATCATTTGGGACACTTGATTGAAAACCGGAGTTGTGGGATTCAATTGGGTATGGGTAGGTTTGATTTGGAAGTGTGTACAGCTCACTCTCACCACTCAAATTCTTACTCTGTCCAACCGCCGCATCATACATTGGAATTTTTGGAGCTGGTTGAAAACTAGCTACCGGTTCACTAGGTTGCCTGAGGGCGGCAATGGACGCATCCACATTCCTCATCATTTGGTTTGTCGCTACCACATAGGCTTCCAACGACTGTTCCAAACTAGACATGGGTTGTGAAGGAGTTTTAGTAAAAGATTCAAAATTGTTTGGATACGTGAAACTCCCAAATGGTTGTGTAGAAACAATGTCTAGGGAAGGTGCGGAAGTTGGGTAGGACTGGTAGGAAGTGAATGGTTGGACAGGAATGGGATCAACATTTGGATAAAAAGGTGAATGGACTTATTGATCCAAAGAACTCGAAGTGTTGAAAGGGGTGAAAGATCGGTTACGAGATTGTTCAATGTGTTCAGCAATAGACATGGGTTTCGGAGTTACATTCAGACTCTCAAAAGGTGTATCAACGTAAGAAGGTGGTAAAGGTTGAAATGGTTGAGACAAAGTGGATTGCGGAGTCCAACTATTTCTCTTAGACGCTTCTATTCGATCTTTCAAAGAAATTTTGGGCATGGAGGGGTCGTCCATAATTCGACCAAAACAATTCGCGTAAGAAGCAAAGTTTGGTTGAGGGTACCAAAGTTCGGCAAGAGATTTGTGAGGTGGGGTACCCATGATCTAAGAAAAGAGAAGAAAAAGAATGTGGGGTGCACGGATTTCTTAGCGACAAAATTTTGCAAGTTTTTCTAAAAATTTTTTTTTCTTTTTGTGTTTTTTATAAGGAGCTTTTTGCAAAAAGATTTTCAATAAAAGGCTTAGACACACGTTCAATCAATCACAAATGCACAATCAGGCTTAGATCTAGGGTCACTTAGGTCAGCTAGACAGCTCCTAACTGTTCCAAAGGGCTAGAAATAGGACCTCAAACCGTCTCTTCACCGCCAATTGTGGCCAGGTAAGTGCCAAGTGAGTGGGAGGCTCCCCACTACAAAAGTAGTGGTCCTAATTAAGTAACCACTCGCCTTAGTCATACTTGCCTAGACACCACAAAGTCAGGTTAGGATAAACGGTCGATGCCTACAACTAGTCCTCTGTCCTATTGAGCGCGATGTCCTTAGGGCTGAGTCTAATATTTTTAATTAAGAGATGGTCAATGCATATGCCTTATATGATTTCTAGGGTCCTGGGAAGGGTGATGAAATCCCCACCCAATCTGGATTGGTCACAAGCCCCTTAAAGTCAGTTTTAAAATATGCAAAGCAGTAAACACAATCACTTGCAATCAAATTTTTTTAGCGTGTGTAGGGTGTTTTTCGTCACCCCATTGAGATGGGAATACGCGCGCGCTTGTCAGGCGTATACTACAGATTCCCCCTGCCTAGGGTAGGCCGGGGTTTATTGATTGTGGGGATCCGAATCTCCGGCAGCGGCGGACTATGCCGCCGTTAATTACCCCTCACCTTTGGGGCGAGGGAACCTCTAATTAATGGGTTAAACTGGTCATGCGAACTCAATGTACGGTGTGCGTGTGTTTTGTTTTAAAAGGGGGGTTTTGGATATATCGGGAGCCACGCAGAGTTTTTACGGGGCCCCGCTACCCGGATAGCAGGCTGGGGGTCAAGAGGGCTAGCAGCCCCCTTGCGGGGTGCGGGGCAGTGCCCCGTTAGAAATTTTTTTCTAACAGGGACAGTGTCGTGGAGCACGTGCGTGTGCAAATATGTATACATATGTATATGTATATGTATGTACATAAAAAGAGGGGGAAAAGGCATCCAAGGGATGCATGAGGGCAGCACCTTGGGCGCTGTGCGCCTAGGTGTTGTGCGCTCAGGCGCTAAAGTGCCACGTGTCGGCACGTGGGCGCTCTGCGCTTGAGCTCAAGCGCGCCACGTGTCGGCACGTGGGCGCTTTGCGCTTCAGCGCCTGACGCTCAAGCGCAAGTGCGCCATGTGTCGGCACGGGAGCGACTTGCGCTTGAGCACTGGGTGCTTGAGCGCAAGTGCATCACGTGTCGGCAAGGGGGCGACTTGCGCCTGAGTGCTTGCGCTTGAGAGAAAGCGCGCCACGTGTCGGCACGGGGGCGACTTGCGCTCGAGCGCTTGCGCTTGAGCGCAAGCGCGCCACGTGTCGGCACGTGGGCGCTTTCTGCTTGAGCGTAGGGCGCTGTAGTGCAAACGCGCCACGTGTCGGCACGTGGGCGCTTTGTGCTCGGGCGCTTTGCGCCCGAGCGCTGAGCGCTTGAGCGCAGGAGCGCCACGTGTCCGCATGCGGGCGCTCTGCGCTTGAGCGCCGGCGAGAAAGGGAGGCTTTTAGCCTAAAAATATTTCTCGGAAGAGAAATCAGAGAGGAGTTGGACTCCTGAGTGTGTGTTTTTTTTTGGGTTTAGTGAAAGGGGTTCTTCTTCTTCCTTCTCTGTTAGCTGGATCTTGAAAATCAAGAGATGTGAGATCTCAAAATCTCTCCTTTTTGAGATCTGATGACAGATCCAAGTTCCCCTTTGTGGGTTTCATGGTGAAAAACTATTTTGTTTTTGAAAAAGAAGAGTAAAACTCTTGATTTAATTCAAAAGAAAAAAGAAGGTTTGAGACCTTCAGAAAAGAGAAAGAGATACAAAACCTAGGTTTTGTGAGAATGAAAAGTGTTGTTTTTTCTATTCATTATGTTGCCTTTTATAGGCTTACATATTTACATATAGCCCCTTGGGCTTTACAAAATGGCGTTTTGCCTATCCCATGGCTTATGTGCCATTTATTTTTGCACATAAGCCATGGGCTTACAAAAATTTGGCTTTCTGCCCATTTTGTATACATTCATGTATAAAAAATTACATAAAAATTATTTATTACATGATTTTGTTGTTGGCGTGAGGAGGCTGGCCGCGGGCTCGACTTGGGCATGGGCCCGCTGGACCTGGGCTTGGGCCCACCTGGCTTGGGGTTGACCTTGACTTTGACTCGGTCAACCGGAGTCTAAATTTTTACCCCAACAAATTACCCCCCATCAATAAATGCACACCACATTTGTGGGTCGTGTGCATGAAATTGATGGATCTTCTTTCACGTGGAGGCGACTTATATTGGTTCCCACTTTTTAGGATGCACTACCTTTTTACGACGTGGATGGTCGACGCTTGATCCGTAACCGAGATGGAGTGTCTGTGGTAGACGTTTCTCTTGCCCAGAGTAATTAGGTAGACGTGTCCCCGGCATGGAGTGTCGCTGGTAGACATTTCCCCGAGGCAGAGTGTCTGTTGTCGATGTGCCCCCGGCCTGGAGTGTCTGCTTGACGTTTTCCCGAGGCGGAGTATCGGCTGGTTGACGTGTCCCCGTCACGGAGTGTCTGCTTGACGTTTCCCGGCATGGAGTGTCTTTGTTGGACGTTTCCCTGATACGGAGTGTCTGTATTGGACGTTTCCCCGATGCGGAGTGTCGCTGGTTGACGTTTCCCCGAGACGGAGTATCGCTGGTTGACATTTCCCCAAGACAGAGTGTCTGTTGTAGGACGTTTCCCCGAGACGGAGTATCGGCTGGTTGACGTGTCCCCGGCACGGAGTGTCTGCTTGACGTTTCCCGGCACGGAGTGTCGTTGTTGGACGTTTCCCTGACGCGGAGTGTCTGTTATTGGACGTTTCCCCGATGTGGAGTGTCGCTGGTTGACGTTTCCCCGAGACGGAGTGTCTGTTGTAGGACGTTTCCCCGAGACGGAGTGTCTGCTGTTGGATGTTTCCTCGAGACGGAGTGTCTACTTTTAGACGTTTCCCCGAGACGGAGTGTCTGCTGTTGGACGTTTCCCCGAGACGGAGTGTCTGCTGTTGGACGTTTCCCCGAGACGGAGTGTCTGCTGTTGGACGTTTCCCAGAGACGGAGTGTCTGTTGTTGGACGTTTCCCCGGTACGGAGTGTCTGTTGTCGACTTTTCCCCGGCACGGATTGTCGCTGGTTTGACGCAGAGGTCGATGTTAGAATTGGTTGGTTTGATTTGTTTGATTTGAGTTGACATCAGCATCGCTATACTGGAATATGGTACCAGGAGCGAATCATCATCTGTCTTTGAAAGGATTTGGGAATTGGTTTTCTGTCGGCATCTGCATTGCTGCACTGGAATAATGCCAGGAGCAACTCATCATTTACCCCGAGAGGATTTGGGAATTGGTGGCTTAGGAGACAGGTTTAGATCCCTATCACCTAAGGCTTTTCAATTTTGTGATCCGTAAGGGTCTCACAAAGCATTTTCTCCCTACGGGTCATAAGGATCCCGTAGATGTATTTTCTCCTTAGAAGTCGTGGGGACTCCTAAGTGTGTTGC
Source organism: Agapanthus africanus (assembly GCA_030015575.1). Taxonomy (NCBI): domain Eukaryota; kingdom Viridiplantae; phylum Streptophyta; class Magnoliopsida; order Asparagales; family Amaryllidaceae; genus Agapanthus; species Agapanthus africanus. The sequence continues at coordinate 174,465,478 of JASDDO010000026.1, read as the reverse complement.
TCCTTTGTGAGTCGTAGGGATCTCACGCGGGAATTTTCTCCTCACAAAGTCGAGAGGACCTTGTGAGTGCATTTCATCTCTTTCTTTTTTCTTTTACGAGTTTGCGCCTTTTCGGGTTTTCACAAACTCGCTGGCAGTCCTGCTGTTTTTATTCACGGAGCCCTTTTGGGTTTTCATCCGTGCCTATTTTGCTTGTGGACATAGCTTCTTCTTTTTTTATTTTTGGAGCGATTGAGATTGTTTTACGCCCGTGGATTGTATACGGTTTTGCAGGATGCATGATCCAGACAGTAGGGCCGGAAAAATTTCAGGACTTTGTTGGCGTCTGCATCGCTGCACTGGAATGTGGTATCAGGAGCGACTCATCATTCACCGTTGGGGTATGGGATTTGGAATTTGGTTGGCGTCTGCATCGCTGCACTGGAATATGGCACCAGGAGCGACTCATCATTCGCCACTTGGGGGTTGGGGAGCGATGGCTTAGGAGACAGGTTTAGATCCCTGTCACCTAAGAATTTTCAATTTTATGGGCCGTGAGGGTCCCATAAAAGCATTTTCTCCCTACGAGTCGTAAGGATCTCGCAGGTGTATGTTCTCCTTAGGAGTCGTGAGGACTCCCAAGTGTGTTTTTTCCTTCTTGAGTCGTAAGGATCCCACGAAGGTTTGTTCTCCTCATGTATCGAGAGGACATATGAGTGGATTTCTCTCGTTCCCAGTTTAATGACTTAGAGGTCGACTGTTTCCAGTTTAACGACTTAGAGGTCATCTGTTTCCAGTTTAACGACGTAATGGTCATCTGTTTCCAGTTTGAAGACTTAGAGGTCTGCTGTTTCCAGTTTAACGACTTAGAGGTCATCTGTTTCCAGTTTAACAACTTAGAGGTCATCTGTTTCCAGTTTTAAAGACGTGGAGGTCATCTGTCTCCAGTTTAAAGACTTAGAGGTCTACTGTTTCCAGTTTAATGACTTATTGGTCTGCCCAGTTTAACGACTTAGCGGTCATCTGTTTCCAGTTTAACGACGTGGTGGTCATCTGTTTCCAATTTAACGACTTAGGGGTCATCTGTTTCCAGTTTAACGACGTAGAGGTCATCTGTTTCCAGTTTAAATACTTAGAGGTCTACTGTTTCCAGTTTAACGACTTAGAGGTCATCTGTTTCCAGTTTAACGACGTAGAGGTCTACTGTTTTCAGTTTAATGACTTATTGGTCTGCCCAGTTTAATGACTTAGCGGTCATCTGTTTCCAGTTTAACGACGTGGTGGTCATCTGTTTCCAGTTTAACGACTTAGGGGTCATCTGTTTCCAGTTTAACGACGTAGAGGTCATCTGTTTCCAGTTTAAAGACTTAGAGGTCATCTGTTTCCAGTTTAATGACGTAGAGATCATCTGTTTCCAGTTTAAATTCTTAGAGGTCTACTGTTTCCAGTTTAACGACTTAGAGGTCATCTGTTTCCAGTTTAACGACGTAGAGGTCATCTGTTTCCAGTTTAAAGACTTAGAGGTCTACTGTTTCCAGTTTAACGACTTAGAGGTCATCTGTTTCCAGTTTAACGACGTAGAGGTCATCTGTTTCCAGTTTAAAGACTTAGAGGTCTATTGGATTGATTTAGAATTTCGGGATAGGGGCCGACCTCAGCGTTGTTAACACTGAAGCACATGCGCCAGGACACATGAGTAGGTCTTCCCAATGGAGCATAATTCCAAACGCGGAGACCAGCCGCGTAACTGGTGGTTGCGGTGGGGCATGGGTATGCTGAGAATTATTTGAGCCTGTGGATTGTATACGGTAGTCAATTTGGGGACTAACCGTAGGGCCGAAAGAATTTTGAGAAACTGGATTTTTTTTTGTTGGCGTCTGCATTGCTGCATTGGAATAATGCCAGGAGCAACTAATCATTCGCCCTTGTTTATTTTTTTTTGTTCTTTTTTTGTTTTTGTTTTACCGCGATTGCTCTATCATTTCAGCTTTTATTATCGCGAAAATCACGATTTCCCTATCATTTCGGCTTTTATTCGCGGTTGCCCAATCATTTCGGCTCTATTTTCATCTTTATTTTACTCGCTGATTTTTATTGCGAGTTGCCCCATCATTTCGGCCTTTATTTTTTTTCTTTTATTTACACATTTTTTTGTTTATTTACTTTTTTTTTACATTTCCAGTTTAACGACTTAGAGGTCGATTGTTCCCAGTTTAATGACGTGGCGGTCGATTGTTCCCAGAGAAAGGCTGGTGTTTGAGAGAATCAGGTCCCTGAAGGACTTCGGTCCCCGTTTGTATGAAATTAACGGTCGCAGCTTGATTGTTTGTTAACACGCCAGGGGACAATGATATTTCTCCCGCCTTGTATTGTTTCTCGACCCAATCCTTGAAGATGCAACAGTCTTCAATAGTGTGCCCTAGCACTCGGTGGTATGGGCAAAAGTTGGGATGATCAGTCTTGTTCGCTTCGCTTAGCCTTTTCGGTTCTGGTAGCCGTAGGCCATTCTTCAGAGCATCTTTAAAAATTTTATGGACCTTGTCCCTTCGGAATGAGTAGACCTTATTTCTTCTTTCCTCCAAAGTTGGCTCTCGAGACTGGTCAGTTTTTGCTCCGCTCTTTCTTTGCTTATTTGGAGAATCGGTGATGTTAGAACTTCCGCCTTTTCGGTTGTCGTCCCTCCAAGGTTTCGGTCTGTTCGTGAACTGAAGATCCTGAGCGGACTCGGGCTTTGAGCGTTCCAACGTTTGGACCTTTTTTGTCAGCTCTTGGAATGTTTTGAGACCCGTGGTATATAGAAACGGGGCCATCCAGTTGTTGAGATTTCCGACAAGGAGACTGACAGATTGGTCCTGCTCTATCGGCGGTTCGCATTTTACGGAGAGATTACGCCATCGGGTTATAAAATCCATGCTGCTTTTGTCGCTCTTGGGCTTGGTCCTTACGAGCTCGGCAATGGTAATCTTATCACTGACGCTCATGAACCTCTGCCGAAACAGAGACTCCATTTGGACAAAAGTTGTGACGGAGCCATCCGGTATGCTCGCGTACCGGTCGAAAGCAACATCGGTCAGGCTATTAACGAACTGGCGGAGGAGAAGCGCATCATTGCCCCCAGTATTCCCGCATGAGGCTTTGAAGTGGGCGATGTGCTGATTCGCGTTTCCCGTCCCATCGAATCTTCCGAATTTGGGGATGACATAGCCGCTAGGGAATTCCACCAGATCATACTGAGCAGGATATGGTCTCCCACTACTGCTGATATCTTTTTGCGCTTCGGCTTCGGCCACCAATGTTTTGTTAGTTGTATGTATGCCCTAGAGGCCAGTATTGTACATATGATGTATATTATATTGGATGCTTGGACATATATAGAGATGACTTTCTTGCTCGATATGATAGTATGCTATCTGGTTACTCTTTATCTTAACATGTACACTAGTCTCTTTATACTGTCTTATAGTTACATGTTGGTAAAGCCCTTAGGATATGTACTTGACTACCTGGACTATGATGCAGATCATACTAGTGGGGACATGGTAGTCCATAAGTACATCCTTCAAGGTCCCTAGTCGTGGGTGTATCGAGACGGGGCATCGATATACCAGTGTAGACTAGCGTATACGCTTCTCGACCCATGTGATGGGCGATGGATGATCCCATATCCATTGGTGTTTGACATCAGAGATGGTATACGGGTGCTCAGTGGAGACTGAGTACACTGGACGGACTCGCTGAGAACTCCCAGATGGTATTATACCTCACGTCAGATGGCAGTTCTTAGGTGACACTTGTACAGGTTAGTCTGTAGACCCGAGATCGTCATAGAGTCTTGGGTGATTCCCACTGTGCTTTGATCTCCACCTTACCACGTCCATGAGGGCGTGCAAAACGGTGGTCTTTGGGCACAGTCCCGAGTCACATGGAGGCAATGAGCGATAGGAGGGGTTTCGTCTCTCCCGGTATTGGGGGTTGATGTTGCGCAGTGCTCGATTGGCCGTAGCAGGGAAGTCCCTAGCCAGGGCTGATCAGAGATTTGTTGGTAAGTGTTACCAGTAGTTTCTCGACCCGTTATGAGCCTCACATCGGCACGACTTATCGGGTTATTGGGGTCTGACGTTTACCACCCTTAGACTTGATATGCGACATATCAGACGAAGAGACCGGACTGTATGGTAAGTGTTACTGGTTGGATTCACAGGAGTGTGAGCGGGCTAGCTCGTCGATCTTCTGATCGCTCAATACCCGGGTGGCCGTTACGTTTAGCAGACCGCTTGCATCTTGTGGGTGCTTGATATGATCATCATCTGCTACCGGCGTATTGACGAGTCTTTAGAGTCCTACACAGAGGTTTCCTGGCTCAAGCGAAACGAAATAGGAGCGCATATGAGATATGTGTAGGACCGAGAATAATGCGTGTATGTGATACCGCATTTCATTCTCGCGATATATGTTTCGATTGGTGATATTCGATATGACCTAGTTATCGAATCATAGATTCGATAAATCGATACATTGGATTCTAGTCGGTTATGTACGACATGACCGGATCATTGAATCAAATGTTGATTTAATGATTTAATGTATAATTATATATTTGATATATTACTTTGCATTAACTAGTATTGGTTCACTTTAAATGGATATTCTCACTTGATGTGCAAATTGTATATGTGATATATTTTTGTGCACATGTTTGTATCATGTTTGATGATGCATGCTCATTTGGTTAAGTGTATAGAATTAAACTTAGGTTAAGAAAGTGATTAGGGTTTTTATTTATCCATTCTTTTATTTATTCATTTTTGGAAAAAGAATGGGATAAGAATACAAAATGGTTGCTTTCATTCTTGAACATTGTTGAAGCTTCATGAAGCTTTGACTTTGTGACCATTTTGTCTTCACACTAAAGCCTAACCATTCTTCTAACCTTAGTTAACTCTCTACACTTAACTATGGTTCTCTTTATGATAAGTATTGATTTAATTTTATTTTATCTCAACACTTATCATATTCTTTCTTCTTCTTCATCTTCATCTTCAAGGAGAAAGCTTGATGCCATCAATGGCAACTTGATTTCTAAAGTGAGAAATCCAATTCTAAAGTGAACCCACCTCCTATTTCTTCACCCTCTACCTCTTGCCAAGTTGTTTTGGGTGTTTTCTTCATAAGTTTCACAACTTTGTGAAGTCGGAGCTTGAACTTGTGATGCCTCGACGTAGATCGTCTTTGACACGAAGCCGACGACCTATTCCGCTCGCTTTCCCGATGAAACCGATGAACGAGTCTAAGATTGGAAAAGGACAGCGAGAGGAGCACTACGTGGAGCTAAGGAAGTGGATATCCGGATCTACAAAGGTTGTAGAATCTAACTTTTAGTTAAGTAGTTAACTAGATTATCTTTTCGCCTAAACATCTACTCTAAGATCCGTAGTCTAGGGTTTCTCGGCACAATAATTTTTGAAATTGGCATGGTTGATGCCTTGTGAGACTTCATTTGGATGCCTAGGAACCCTACAGTGGTATCAGAGCCTAGCTAGAGCCTTAGGCGAAGTCTAGACGTAGTTTGAGACCCGAACGAACCCGAAACCCTAAACCAAACATGCTCTCTGTACATTTTCTAAAATCTGGGATTTTTCAATATTAAAAATGCTTAAAAAATTCAGCAGGGAATTCTAAGAATTACGATGCAAATTTCATCCAATGAACAGTAATAAGAGCGGCGGAACCGCGGCCTAAGCCAGCTTAGGCGGCGGTTCCACGGCGGCTTGATGACGTCATCCCTCCTCCTCTGCACAGTAATTCATAGATTCTGCAGCTGAGTTTTATGAGTATTTTTTAATAATTATTCCAGAGTTTAATTTTCTGAGGTGTTTTAAAGCTTCGGTGTTTCGACCGGATTATCAAATTTCGTCTTTGTGTACTTCCGGATAATTTATAGAATATGTTAAAAAGTTCGACTGGATATAAATACCCAACTTTTCCCCTGTTGGGAAATTTCCAAGTGTTGGATTTTTCCGTAGTTTAACGACATTCTAAGTAGTGCAAGTAACGCAATGGACCCTCTAGAAGACAACAAACCTTAACTCGATTATGTGACCGTCTTGAACTGCCCTTTGAACCTTCGGGTTTGGGGCAGTACGGCGTGCCACATGTGAGGCGTTGGCTTGACCCTTCTACGGCTGGACCGTTGGTACTGAGGCACGAACTGAATGTTGTTAGACTTATTTCATGTGTTGAGCTGTACCGGAAAACTTGGGTATTCGAATGTTCGATCGGAAAGTTTAACATTTTCTGTTTATCTGGAATGTGATACAATAATTGGAATTCACAAGTAGTTATGAGATAACTGAATGAATGTTATAAATCTAGCCGTTTAGTCTCACTTGATGTTGAAAAGAGTTTTCGATAATAGGACTAAAATGCGGGGTTTATAACTGTAAGGCATATAATGTCTAAAGAGGTTGCGGATTCTAATTGTTGTAGTTTTACACTTTCTTTTCTGTGACCGTAAGTGTAGTATGTTCATATCGCCGGTTTCGTTGCTATACGTCAACGACAATTGGGGTATGCATACTTACTTACGTTGATGGCATGTGATGTTATGTGTTGCTGGATATGTTATATTGGATCGTCGTGTTTAAATAGCCGGGGGTTTTATGTGAGATGAGTGTTTTTCATTTTCATTCATGTAAAAACTTGTATGTAATATTCTTTTATTTGGGGCACTTCCAGGTAGCGGAAGATGTCACCTTTTGTATATTATTTACTTTTCCGCATTAGGATAGACCCAAGGAGGGGAGCACAAGTAACCGGGTTCTGGGGTCCAGTGGGAGACCAACTCGAGGAGTCGAGTCCGGGTCTCCTAACCCTAGAATTGGCAGGGTTGCTTGCCGCTCTCGTAGGGGTCTACGGGTGTGGGATTGGCTATTCATCACGACCGTGGAATCCGTGTTTTATACTGGCTCGTATTGAAAACACGGACGTCCTAGTATATCCAATATTTCATATGTTTATTCTGCTGCGATATATGTGTTGTGACTCTGTGATGGATATAGTATATAGTATATATGATATATTATATAGACGTTACTTATGTTTTACACCCGCGCTAGCCCTGCCCTGCTCTGTCGTTAGTTACCTAACCTAACGGTGCACGAGGGGACATCGAGACGAATGCGGATGGCATAAGTGTACGTCATATCTATCTGTGATGTTTAGGTATTTAAATGATGGGACTTCATTAATGTGATTAATGAAAGATAAGAAACCTAAGATGTTGTAGAATCAAATTTTAAATAAAACAGGTAGCTACAGTTCTTGCTTTGCATAGCGGTATATATGATATACCCTGCACCTTATTCGATAAGGAAAGGACCGAGATCCCTTCACCAGGAGTGACTCCTTTAGCAATAACTGGCAGATGCTACACACTCGGTTTGTTTTTGATTGCTTTTATAGTGAATGCTTTGCACAGTGATATATATGATAGATCCCGCACCTCATTCGACGAGGAAAGGGCCGACGATCCCTTCACCGGGAGTGACCCCTTTAGCAAAACTGGAAAAGCCTGAAAATCACTCCATTTCAAAACTTCATTTGATTCTACAACGATATTGAGTTCATTACGCAATAGGTTTTCAGAAAAACCTGACGTAGCCCTCCGTCATTTCAGATAAAGACTATTTAGTATTCGTGCTGCGTTTGTTGACCTCTGTCAAGGCGTAGTGTGCGGTAGCTAACTAGTAATTATCTGCAAAGCATGTGATGTGATTGGATTAGGGTAGTCGTACGACCTTGTTGACCTCTGTCAAGGGTCGTGCGGGTGGGTTTGATTCAATCAAGAAATGACGGGTTGAACTTGACTAGTGCACTATGATTTGTTGACCTCTATCAAGGTCATGGCACACTAGGGGCAAAATATTATCGGGAATTTCAAGTGTTGAAATTTGCAATGAGATTGCATACCTTCTATGAAATAGTTGGATCCCGATACCCGCTGCGAGTAAGAGTTACTCCTGGGAGAGTTTTACACATTACAATTAGCCGATCAAGTAGGTGTCTAGAAAGGTGTTAACGAGGTTACGCCTCTGAGAAAACGAGGTTTACATTAATTAGGTTCGTGCGAGAGCACGGGGGACCTCCCTCAAAGTACCGACACTGTCCTGGCTGAAAGATTGGCGAACTTGTAGTGTGTAATTAATCCCGGCTAGTCTTTCCTTTTAGGGTTTAAAGGAAGATTTGATAAAAAGCAGTGGGAGCCATCCTGATTAGATAAGATAATAACCAATCTGATCTTGCACGAGCATACGCTAAAGTGTTTTCTTCTCTCTCTCTCCAGGTAGCGACCATTTCATGCCCTAATAAAGATAATAATATGGATGTATTGACCGAACCCGCATGTTATTCTGTGCTGGGGAACGTTGGTTCCGTTCATTCTTATAAGAGTTATAGGAATGAACAGGATATAGGGGAATACCAGGATTCCCATGCCACCCGAATGAAGAAAGTACATGCTGATGCATTTTCTTCGGGTGTGTTCGTTACTGAGAACTGTTTCTCCATTTGCTCTACGTCCTGGGTATTGGATACCGGGTCAGGATCCCATATATGTAATCAGTTACATGGGCTTAAGAAAGGTAGAGAACTTGGAGAAGGTGATAAAGACATTAGAGTTGGAAATGGTGCAATTGTTGCAGCTAAGACTGTCTGGGAATATCACCTTGTATTACCAACTGGTAATACATTGGTTCTGAACGAATGCTATTACATGCCGAACCTGATATGCAACATTATATCAGTTTCTTTATTAAGTAAAGAGGGATATAATTTTGTATTACAGGACAATGTTATGAACATTTTCCATAACCAAAAGTTGGTTGGATCAGGCACGTTATGCAATGGCATTTATGTTCTAAATCAATCAACAGTTCTGAGCATAACAAACACACACAAGAGGAAGAGTTCTGAACTCAACGAATCCTTCTTGTGGCATTGTAGACTGGGTCACATCAATGCGACACGACTGGCTAAGTTGCATAAGGATGGGTATTTGAAACCATTCGAATTTTCATCTTATGACACTTGCCAGTCATGTCTCAAAGGCAAGATGACCAAAACTCCGTTTACGGGACACGGAGATAGAGTTACCGAACTCTTGGGACTAATACATAGTGATGTATGCGGTCCCATGTCTACACATGCCAGGGATGGTTCTTCGTACTTCATTACATTCACTGACGATCTCTCAAGATACGGACATGTGTACTTGATAAGACACAAGTCTGAAGCTTTTGAGAAATTTAGAGAATATAAACAAGAAGTCGAGAAACAAACCGGAAAAAGTATTAAAATCCTTCGATCTGATCGAGGAGGTGAATACTTGAGCAATGAATTCCTGGACTTCCTAAAAGAGAATGGGATTCTCTCTCAGCTTACTCCTCCTTATACACCACAGCACAACGGTGTATCGGAGCGGAGGAATCGCACCCTATTAGATATGGTACGCTCTATGATGAGTACAGCTGAGTTACCTATTTCCTTCTGGGGGTATGCGCTTGAGACAGCGGCATACCTATTGAATCAAGTTCCAACTAAATCTGTACCTACCACACCATATGAGATATGGAGTGGGAAGAGACCATGTCTTAAACGAGTTAAGATATGGGGTTGTCTGGCCTATGTCAAAAGGCAAAATCCAGACAAACTCGAGGCACGGTCAGTTCTATGTAAGTTTGTGGGATATCCTAAACATTCAAATGGATATCTCTTCTACCACAGTGAACAACAAAAGGTGTTTATTGCTCAACATGCCACCTTTTTAGAAAAGGAATTTCTTGCAAAAGAGATTAGTGGCTCTGAGGTAGAACTGGAAGAAGTTCCAGAAACACAAACTATAACTGAAGATTTAGTGGAACCAGAAGATTCGGTAGTACCCGACGAACCTCAGCCTCTCCGCCGATCTGGTAGGGTTTCTCGTCCACCTGAGAGATACAATGGTTTTCTCATTGATGGTGGAAGCGAGGATTGCATCATGGAGGATGATGACCCAACTAGCTTCGAGTAGGCCATCACGAGTGGGGACTCAGTGAAATGGCTGGATGCTATGCGGTCCGAGATGGAATCCATGTACACCAACAAAGTATGGACTTTAGAAGTTGCTCCTGAAGGGGTAAAACCCATTGGGAGCAAGTGGATCTTCAAGAAGAAACTTGGTGTAGATGGGAAAGTGGAGACTTTCAAAGCTAGACTTGTAGCAAAGGGTTTTCGTCAAAGACCAGGTGTGGACTATGACGAGACCTTTTCTCCAGTGGCTATGCTTAAATCCATCCGGATCATGCTTGCCATCGCTGCATATCATGATTACGAAATCTGGCAAATGGATGTTAAGACCGCCTTTCTAAATGGTGATTTAAAAGAGTGCGTGTACATGACTCAGCCAGAGGGCTTCGTAGATAGTGGGAGCAGCGGCAAGGTGTGCAAACTGCTTAAATCCATTTATGGATTAAAGCAAGCATCGCGGAGTTGGAACATCTGCTTTGATGTCGTTATCAAAGAGTTTGATTTCGTCAAAAACCCAGATGAACCTTGTATTTACAAGAAGGTGGCAGGGAGTAAGGTTGTCTTCCTCGTATTGTATGTGGACGACATACTCTTGATAGGAAATGATATTCCTATGCTGCAATCGGTCAAGCTCTTCTTGTCACAAAGATTCTCAATGAAAGATCTTGGTGATGCCTCCTGCATATTGGGAATCAGGATCTATAGAGATAGATCCAAACGGATATTGGGATTGTCCTAATCCAGATACATTGACACCATACTAAAGAGGTTTAGTATGGAAGAATCCAAGCGTGGGAACTTACCCACGATCTCTGGACTCACTCTCTCCAAAGAGATGTCTCCCAAGACTAATTTGGAGAGAGCTCGCATGCAAGGGATACCCTATGCTTCAGCAGTAGGCTCTATCATGTATGCGATGCTATGTACCAGACCCGATGTTGCATACTCACTAAGTGTAGTGAGTCGGTATCAAGCAGATCCTGGAGAGAGTCACTGGACAGCTGTGAAGAACATTCTCAAGTACTTGCGAAGGACTAGAGATATGTTCTTGGTGTATGGTAACGGAGAACTCCAAGTGGAGTCCTTTACCGATTCGAGCTTCCAGAGCGATAAGGACGACTCTAAGTCGCAGTCGGGCTTTGTCTTTACCCTTTACGGAGGGGCGGTTAGCTGGAAGAGTTCCAAGCAGGAAACCGTGGCAGACTCGACGATGGAGGCTGAATACATCGCTGCCAACGATGCTGGCAAAGAGGCTGTCTGGATCAAGAAGTTCATTACTGAACTTGGAGTGGTTCCATCCATTGAGCATCCAATACCTTTGTATCGCGATAACAATGGAGCGGTGGCTTTGGCCAAGGAACCCAGGTCCCATCAGCGATCCAGGCATATTCTGAGGCGGTATCACCTGATCCGGGAGATAGTTGATCGCCGGGAGATCGAGGTCAGGAGGGTTGACACGAAGAACAACACCGCGGATCCACTCACGAAGGCCATTCCCCAGATACAGTTTGAGAGACTTTTCGGGATGCTCGGTATGCGATACTACAGCAGCTGGCCCTAGTGCAAGTGGGAGATTGTTAGTTGTATGTATGCCCTAGAGGCCAGTATTGTACAGATGATGTATATTATATTGGATGCTTGGACATATATAGAGATGACTTTCTTGCTCGATATGATAGTATGCTATCTGGTTACTCTTTATCTTAACATGTACACTAGTCTCTTTATACTGTCTTATAGTTACATGTTGGTAAAGCCCCTAGGATATGTACTTGACTACCTGGACTATGATGCAGATCATACTAGTGGGGACATGGTAGTCCATAAGTACATCCTTCAAGATCCCTAGTCGTGGGTGTATCGAGACGGGGCATCGATATACCAGTGTAGACTAGCATATACGCTTCTCGACCCATGTGATGGACGATGGATGATCCCATATCCATTGGTGTTTGACATCAGAGATGGTATACGGGTGCTCAGTGGAGACTGAGTACACTGGACGGACTCGCCGAGAACTCCCAGATGGTATTATACCTCACGTCAGATGGCAGTTCTCAGGTGACACTTGTACAGGTTAGTCTGTAGACCCGAGATCGTCATAGAGTCTTGTGTGATTCCCACTGTGCTTTGATCTCCACCTTACCACGTCCATGAGGGCGTGCAAAACGGTGGTCTTTGGGCACAGTCCCGAGTCACATGGAGGTAATGAGCGATAGGAGGGGTTTCGTCTCTCCCGGTATTGGGGGTTGATGTTGCGCAGTGCTCGATTGGCCGTAGCAGGGAAGTCCCTGGCCAGGGCTGATCAGAGATTTGCTGGTAAGTGTTACCAGTAGTTTCTCGACCCGTTATGAGCCTCACATCGGCACGACTTATCGGGTTATTGGGGTCTGACGTTTACCACCCCTAGACTTGATATGCGACATATCAGACGAAGAGACCGGACTGTATGGTAAGTGTTACTGGTTGGATTCACAGGAGTGTGAGCGGGCTAGCTCGTCGATCTTCTGATCGCTCAATACCCGGGTGGCCGTTACGTTTAGCAGACCGCTTGCGGCTTGTGGGTGCTTGATATGATCATCATCTGCTACCGGCGTATTGACGAGTCTTTAGAGTCCTACACAGAGGTTTCCTGGCTCAAGCGAAACGAAATAGGAGCGCATATGAGATATGTGCAGGACGGAGAATAATGCGTGTATGTGATACCGCATTTCATTCTCGCGATATATGTTTCGATTGGTGATATTCGATATGAACTAGTTATCGAATCATAGATTCGATAAATCGATACATTGGATTCTAGTCGGTTATGTGCGACATGACCGGATCATTGAATCAAATGTTGATTTAATGATTTAATGTATAATTATATATTTGATATATTACTTTGCATTAACTAGTATTGGTTCACTTTAAATGGATATTCTCACTTGATGTGCAAATTGTATATGTGATATATTTTTGTGCACATGTTTGTATCATGTTTGATGATGCATGCTCATTTGGTTAAGTGTATAGAATTAAACTTAGGTTAAGAAAGTGATTAGGGTTTTTATTTATCCATTCTTTTATTTATTCATTTTTGGAAAAAGAATGGGATAAGAATACAAAATGGTTGCTTTCATTCTTGAACATTGTTGAAGCTTCATGAAGCTTTGACTTTGTGACCATTTTGTCTTCACACTAAACCCTAACCATTCTTCTAACCTTAGTTAACTCTCTACACTTAACTATGGTTCTCTTTATGATAAGTATTGATTTAATTTTATTTTATCTCAACACTTATCATATTCTTTCTTCTTCTTCATCTTCATCTTCAAGGAGAAAGCTTGATGCCATCAATGGAAACTTGATTTCTAAAGTGAGAAATCCAATTCTAAAGTGAACCCACCTCCTATTTCTTCACCCTCTACCTCTTGCCAAGTTGTTTTGGGTGTTTTCTTCACAAGTTTCACAACTTTGTGAAGTCGGAGCTTGAACTTGTGATGCCTCGACGTAGATCGTCTTTGACACGAAGCCGACGACCTATTCCGCTCGCTTTCCCGATGAAACCGATGAACGAGTCTAAGATTGGAAAAGGACAGCGAGAGGAGCACTACGTGGAGCTAAGGAAGTGGATATCCGGATCTACAAAGGTTGTAGAATCTAACTTTTAGTTAAGTAGTTAACTAGATTATCTTTTCCCCTAAACATCTAGTCTAAGATCCGTAGTCTAGGGTTTCTCGGCACAATAATTTTTGAAATTGGCATGGTTGATGCCTTGTGAGACTTCATTTGGATGCCTAGGAACCCTACATGTTTTGACTTTGCTGGCAACCAAATCCATGATTTGATCTTGAGTTAGCGGGCTACTGTCATCGGTAGCCAAGACATTTCCCGAGATAGGATGCGACTGATTTTCATGTAGTTCGCCCACTTTTGGATTTGAGGGAATAGGCGTCGGCTGCTTTGGGACACCACTTCCCGGTTCACGAGCAGAGCCTTCCGCTTGATTGGGCGGCTGAGAGGCAAGTCGGGCCGTGAGCTGCATCACGACATTCGTCAAGTCATCGATTTTGGAGTAGAGTTTGGCCGTCTCTTTGTCTTTGTTTCTGAGCTGCTTTCGGAGCACTTGAAGCAGCTCTTGCTCTGCGGTCCTGGGGCGGAAAGTCGGCTCTTCTTCGCTTTCCGAGCCCGACTCCTCATGGACCGAAGGGTATTTCTGTTGGAGATAGTGCCCTCAGAGTCAATTATTAGGTCACAGGTACGTGATTGTAATGATTGAGAGAGGACCTATCCCGGTAGGACAGTCTTACTCGAGATGATAGTATGCTATCTGGTTTACCTTTATCATCGTGTACTGCTTTAGGTGACCTGACACGTCGCTATTACACGTTGATAGAGCCCCTAGGATTCTTGCTTGACCACCAGCAGTATGAGGGCGATCATATAAGTGGGAGCTGGGGTCTATAAGCTTATCCTTAAAAGGTCCCTAGTCGTGGGAGTTTCGAGACTAGGCATCGATACTCCATTAGTAGACTAGTGTATACAGTCGAGACCCCGACGAGGGGCGGTGTCCGGTCTCACAAGCCACTGGTGTCAGTTGGATCACCTAAGATGTATACAGGTGCTCATTGGGTTATGAGTATACCGGACAGGACTCGCCGGGAACATGCTAGTTGGTCATATACCAGACGTCAGATGGCAGTTCCCAGGTGACATGTGTGCAGGTTAGTTCATCGACCTGGGGATCGTCATTTATCTCGTGTGAGTTCCCACTGTACTTTGATTACTACCCTACCACGGCTCAAAAGAGTCGTGCAAACAGGTTTTAGTTGGGTACAGTCCCGAGCCACATGGAGGCAGTGAGCGTATCTTCAGGGGTTCGTCTCTCCCGGTATTGGGGGTGAGGTCGTGCTGTTTCTAGGAGAGCCATTACACAAAGTCCTTGGCCAAGGCAAGGAGATTTACTGGTAGGTATTCCAGTAGTATCTCAGGGTGTTCTGGGCTACACTCCGACACGACTTGTACCGCTTTTGGGGGTTTGACTTTTACCAACCCCCTAGGCCCGCCATGCGATACTCATAGACGAACGGACCGGACTGTACGGATATTGTCACTTACAGGCTCAGTAGGGTTGTCAGGCTGAGTTCACTCACAGACGTCCCTTTTAGTCAATACTTGGTAGCCCGTTACGTATTGGCTTATACCTCTAACGTGCTAGTGGTTAAATCCACAACCAAGGTGTTGATGAGTCTTTAGAGTCCCCCACATTCAGTTACTCAGCTTTCGGGCGAAAGGTTGTAGAGGCCGTATGGAGATATGGCAAGGTCCGATCAGATACGTGCGGTATTGCACGGATCAGGATCGGACAGTTTGTACTAGAGGCCGTATGGATATATGGCAGGGTTCGATCACATACGTGCGGTATTGTACGGATCAGGATCGAACGGATAATACTAGCCGGCTTTGGTATAAGCCGGATCCTAGTATAGTACAGTGTAGATTTTGTCTCATTGCATTTGTATTTCGGTCGAAATACAGATGCGGGTGTGTATGCACAGTATCGGGGTTTTCCTGTAATTCATTACGGGATCAGTTTTCTGGAGTTGCCAGTTTGCTTTCCGTTTCGGCCAATTTCCTTTGTTCCGTTCATTGGCCGAAGATTGGTGGAGGAGGGTTTATTTGCATTGTTGCAAATAGGCTTTTTGTGGAGGGGGTCTTTGCTTATTTTGGCATCATGATGGTTTTCATGATGTGCACCATCATTGACTTCTCCTTCTCATGATGGCTTGACTTTTAGTGGGCATGATGGTTGATGATGATGAGGGGTGAGGTTGGTTGAGTGTGGGTTTATTGTTGTGATCATTCCCTTTTGCATCATAACCATTCCTCTCTCTCTCTCTTGGATATGATAGTTGCTCCACTCATTTTCTTTTGCACACACTCTCATTCTCACTCTCCTCTCTAGACTTGGCCGGCCACTCTTGATATGGGGCTGTCCAAGAATTTCTCATGGGGATTTTTGTTCATTTCATGTTAGAAAAATCCCCAAGTTCACCTAGAAAAAGTTCATGTTTCATACCTCCACCAAAAGGCAATTCCTACAACCCCAAAAGTGAGACTTGAGGACTACATATTCTACAGCGAACCTTGGGCACGTCGAGTAGCCGGCTTCGTGCCCGAGTTGCCTCGGCATTGAGGTGGGAGCCCGTAAACAAAGTAGGCGATGTGGTGCACTTCCGGCGACGAGGAGGAGACAGGATCTTCCGCAGGAGATCGGGACCATGACGAGAAGACCGGAGGACTTGGATCGTCGGTATATCTCCTTTCCCATCTTATTGTTAGCTAGGACTAGTTAGTGGTTCGATCCGGGTATTAGTGCGCGGCGGTTTGCCAGTCCAAGAAAATTAAAGTTATTCACCGCTTCCGCATTTGGCCGTCGGTTTGACGGCCGGGGCGCCGCCGTGCACTTACAGTGGTATCAGAGCCTCGCCATTAACTTAGTCTAGCTTGGTGTAGTGTGTTTTTCTGTTTCGATCGATCGAATGTTCCAAAACTACATTTTTGTTAGCATCAGTTTTCTGTTGGAAATTTTTGGTGTCGAAAAATTTTTCAGGTTGTAAAATATTGATGTACTGGAAAATCTAAGAACTCTGGAAAATTTCGATGAAGTGAATCCACAGTGGGAGCGCGGAACCGCCGCATATACCCCCATTCCGCCGCTCTTCCGCCGCACACTGTGGAGATCACTTCACCAATTTTTTTCAGAGGCTTTCTGGGCTTAAAATATGGGTTTTGGAATATTAAAATTGGGCCCAGGTTTTCTGTGAGTGCTACAGTTTTGATTGGGGGCCCACTTGTTAATTTTTGATCGATCGGATATTTTAAACACATTTTTCACAGTATTTACATTATATCTGCGACCGTGAATGTCACTTGATCGGTAAATCCGGTCTAACTGCTATAGCCCGGTTAGACGGATTTGCGAACGTGACTTTCACGTTGATGTTTTGTTTTTGCTGTGATGTTGCGGATCGGTCGTGGGGATAGCCTGGATGCAATGCTAGTACAGTTTTGTTGTATTATGTACATTTGATATTGCGGGGCGAGCGTCCGACATGTGGACTGCCGTCACTGCCTGTTTGTATTATTATTTTGGGGCACGACCTGGTTGCGGTCGATGTACCCGTTGTATGTATATTTTACTTTCTGTACTAGGATTGCCCCGCGGAGGGGTGCACGGATAGCCGGGTTCTGGAGGGCAACAAGCCCGCATCTCATGGCATTGAGACGGAAGGGGCTTCACTCTAGGATTGGCGGGCTATTCGCCGCACTCGTAGGGGGTATAGGTTGACCCAGGAGGGGTGCCCAAGTTACCGGATTCCGTGAAGTGCTGGGTGGTCCATTCACGGCGCTGAAGGGGGCTGCCTCGCTTCAGGTTTTGGCGGGTGACTTGCCGCGCCCGTAGGGGTCTAGGTTTTCATTGCACAGGCTATCCACACGACCAGGGGAACGTCGGGTTTCAGCAGTGGCTCTGTGAAACCCGGGGATCCCAGATATCTGTATTGTTTCTGTGATGCTGTACATTTCTGTGATGTTGCTTTTTTTATTCACGCCTTGAGCGAATATAATATATTGGTATATATATTAGTAGATGTTGTATATGTTTTGCATCCGCGCTAGTCCAGTCCCTGCTCTGTCGTTAGTTAGCTAACCTAACGGGTAATGACGGGACCCAGTGGCGAATGCGGATGGCATATACGTACATCAGTATATTTTCGTTCTTTTTGGTGTGATCAATTGATGGGACTGCATTGATTCGGATCAATGCAAGTTTAAAAACAAACCTAATCTGATGTTGTTGGAACACTTTTCAAAAAGCTGTTATTGCAAGGACGTTCACTTTTGTTTTGCATCGCGGTATTCATTTAGAATATCCTGCTCCTCAGTCGACGAGGCAAGGGCCGAGATCCCTTCACCGGGAGTGACCCCTTGGACAAAAAGTTTGCGTCAGGGCATTAACTTCACTATAGCCGATTACTTTTGCTTTGCACCGTGGTATTCATTTGGAATATCCTGCACCCCATTCTACGGGGAAAGAGCCGAGATCCCTTCACCGGGAGTGACCTCTTTAGCAACGGTTTTCGTCACTATATTTTCAAAAAGCTATCAGTTCCTTCAACGATATCAAGTTCTTTACGTTAAAGGTTTTCGCCAGAAACCATTCGTAGCCCTCCGTCGTTTCAGACGGGTAGCACGTAGTATTCATGCTATGTTTGTTGGCCTTCGTCAAGGCATAGTGTATGGTAGCTGCTTGTTGCCTTTCTGCAGCATAGATAGATGCGTTGGTTTGGGACAGTCGTATAGCCTTGTTGGCCTTCGTCAAGGGCTTGTGCGGGTGGGTTCAAATCAACCTGGAGAATGACGGGTAGAACTTGACATGTGACTTATGATTTGTTGGCCTTCGTCAAGGTCATAAGAGCATGGGGCAGAAATCACATCGGGAGTTTCAAAAGAACTGAAACTTGCCAGATATGCGCATGCCTTCTGGAGTGTGATGACGTGAGCGGATTCCGTCACGTTGTCATGCGATGAGAGTTGGATCCCGATTCCCACTGATGAGTTAGTTTACTCCTCGGGTAACCCCGACTAATTCTTCTTTCAGGTTTGGAGGAGAATTTGAGGTACAGTGGGAGGATTCCAGATTAGATAAATTGTGACCATTCTGATCTAGGTTAGAGTGCACGCTGAGTGTTTTCTTTTCTCTCTCTCTTTGGCAGCGACCATTGACCCGACCCTAAGACTTTGACTCAGTGACCAAGTTGACCGAACCTTCTTAAACACCGGCTTTTGGATTGTCAGAGTTGCAAACCTCATTGCCACTCCTACTTTTACCTTTTTCTCTAGGACACCCCGTTTTACTACGAACGTCCACTTCCATTGGACAAAACCATCGTATGGTTAGATACGAACTCGAAAGAATTTATTCGAGGATGGTTTCCGGTTCTGGAGAAAACGGATAGGATTATTCAGTTGTCTTTTCCTTTTACCCTCTCTCAGGTTACGAGTACTCCTTGGTTTAGGGGTAGTACACCTATTACGCAAATTGGATTGTCTTCTTCCAAACCTTAGGCTGGTGCCGACCGGTAGGGAATGAAGAAAACCAATTAGCATAACGATGGTGTGCAGAAGGTATTAAGTTCAGACAAAGCAAGGGATTAGTAAGAGGGCAAAGTAAATTGCAACAGATATTCACGACCAAACCAAATATTTCGTTACCACTCCCACATCACCTTTGTATTTCTCCAGGACACTCCGTATCACTACGAAGATCCACAGTTTATTTGGATACTCCATCGTAAGGTTATATACGAACTCGAATGGAACTGGTTCCAGTTCGGGGATGGATCCTGGTTCAGGAGAAATAGGAATAAAGTACATTCAGGTGTCTTTTATCTTCACCTTCTCTCGCGTTGCGAGTGCTCCTAGGATTGGGACAGTACACCCATTATGCTTATTGGATAGTCTTCTTCCAAACCATAGGCTGGTGCCGAACGGTAGGGAAGGAAGAAAACCATTTGGCCTAAAAGGGTGTGCAGAAGGTAAAGACTAAAGACATATGAAGGGATTTGGAGAGGTGGCAAAGAACTATACGGTTACAGTCGTGAATCTGGAAGAGGCATTACTAGGAATACCAGATTACCCCATCGGAACATTTCAATGTTTCTGTTTCACTGTGTAATGTTAAAGAAAAACTGATTTCCCGATTAGATACTTACTCCAGGGTATGTATTTACCAGGTACGATTCTCACATCTGTATGGTTTTACAGATGATGAGTGGGAGTAAGTTATTGGGAATTGGGTGATTATCCTCATTATATCGGGATTCGTTGTAATCAGTGATATTTGAGGAAATCACCTGGGCTGTTTGCCGGTCGGCAAATATTTGGTTTTGAATATCCGCTGTTATGCACCAATTTCAAATTGATATATCTGTACGTCTATTTTCATAGAGTGAGATATACCTTTCTGAAATTATGTCTACGACATTTACCTATATCAGTGGATGGTTAGGTAAGGAGCATTAAACAGCGGTGTAATTCTTCTTAACCATAAGTACAGTTTTCAACCTACGACACACAGTGAATGAGTTATCAGACTCAAGGGACTTATACAAAGGATTGTATGTTGTCCAGGGTCCATCAGGACAGAGGGCTTGGTCCTCGTACTATATTCGGTTTACTTATGACTTCTCTAGTTTTTAGACAGGTGTTTCGCGGAAACACAGGGTCCAAATTTTGAGAAGTTATAGGTATATGACTAGTAGAGAACCAGGTATAGCAAGTATCGGGATTCTTCAAAGAGATCGAAGATGTAGATACTTGTGTATGGTATTCAGTTGATAGTAATGATAAAGAGATCTTGCTTCTCTTTCAGGTTACTCATAATTGGAAGTATTCCTAAGTTGAGTAACGCTGATCGGCCTCCTTCCATTTAGTTGACATGCGCTGGGGACAGCTGCATGATTTGAATCTGGTTCAATTAAATCAGTGCCTCTGTTTTTATATTGGATATAGAACAGTTCATATCTTAACGATGTTAAGGTACGGGGAGTTGTCCGGTTTATGATTAAAACCAGACACTGGACAACTCAAGGCACGTTTCTGTAATGGCTGTTTGTGGGTTAACCCAGGCTATGACGAGGGTTGACTTTCTACCATCTGGATGAACAATAGCGATATTGTTCTAGACTCGCCACAGTTTTATTAAAGATGGATTTTTTCAGAAAACAGTAGTGGGAGTATGGTAGAACTGGAAGTGATTCCAGAACCACAAACGATTACTGAAGATTTGATAAGGAACCTAAAGATTCAATCTGGATTGACATTCCATTGGCCACTCCGCAGATAAGGTGGGTAACTTCAGGCACCCGAGAGGTACTACGGTAGCCTCAAGGACGGTGACAGGGAAGTTCTTGTTTACCCACAATTACCATTGCTGTTGTTCCAGGGTGCGAGACCCGGCGGGAGGATGAGTATAGCGTCGTTCTAAACTAGTTTTAGAAGTGTACGTGTATATGACTCTGCCAGAGGGTTGTCGTAGTCAGTGGGAGCAGCGGAAGCATTGGTGGACAGGTAGCTTATGTCTATTTATAGACTAAAGCAGATGTAGCGGAGATAGATCATCTATTTCTGACGTGACAGTCATAGGTTTGATTTCATCAGAATAGGAGATGGATCTGTTGAGAAGGTAGTAGGGTGTGATATCCTGGTATTTGGATGACATACACAGAATAGGAAAAGAAACTCCTATACTACAATCGGTTATACTTTGGTCGTCACACAGTGGTTTCTCCACACAGGACTTGGACATTATATCAGACATACTGGTTACTGGATCTATGGATTAGATCTAGATTTGGGTGGTTTCCCAATCAGGGTACTTGACAGCATTCTAAGAGTATTTAGGATGGACGACTCCTGGCACGGTAGTGTACCTGCAGGTAATGGAGTCACCCTCTCCAAAGGTGTCTTACAGACTAAAGGGGACTGGGACGTGCATGATTGGCAGATCACTTGCTCAGGCAATTGAGTCAATCATGAGATGTCAAGTACCACACCAGATGTTGTTCTTGCACTAGATGCAATAAGTTGACATTAATCCAATCCTGGAGAAACAGTCGGAAGCAGTTTTAGAACATAAGTGGATGTTCTAGGGATATGATAACGACAGCCTCATTCAGGAGACAGTTATCATTCCAGGCTTCCAAGGTGACATGGACGACAAGGAGGTTGTCAGAGTTATAGTTTTCCTTCTGATGAGGGGCAGTATTTTGGACAGGTGGTCCAAGGCAATACTGAGGGAGGCATGGCGCGCAGGATACTGATTAAGTTCAGTTGACGATACAGTCTAAGAAGTTTGGATTTGGAGTTCATTTATGAGCTATGTCCCATCAGACATCCAGACATATTCTGAGACAGGTATTGCTCTTTTCGGGAGATAGCTTTCTCCGCGAACTTGAGATATAGAGAGACATAGAAAGAAACAACTAAGCGGATCCACTCACTGAGGCTATTCCTCGAACGCAATAGTTCCGCAAACGAGCTTTGTGAGACTGACTAGTAGAGGAGTTGGATGTTCGGTATCACACGGGCTGTGAGTATGCGACATCGCAATAATTAGCCTTGAGTGCAAGTGGGAGATTGTTGGAGATAGTGCCCTCAGAGTCAATTATTAGGTCACAGGTACGTGATTGTAATGATTGAGGGAGGACCTATCCCGGTAGGACAGTCTTACTCGAGATGATAGTATGCTATCTGGTTTACCTTTATCATCGTGTACTGCTTTAGGTGACCTGACACGTCGCTATTACACGTTGATAGAGCCCCTAGGATTCTTGCTTGACCACCAGCAGTATGAGGGCGATCATATAAGTGGGAGCTGGGGTCTATAAGCTTATCTTTAAAAGGTCCCTAGTCGTGGGAGTTTCGAGACTAGGCATCGATACTCCATTAGTAGACTAGTGTATACAGTCGAGACCCCGACGAGGGGTGGTGGCCGGTCTCACAAGCCACTGGTGTCAGTTGGATCACCTAAGATGTATACAGGTGCTCATTGGGTTATGAGTACACCGGACAGGACTCGCCGGGAACATGCTAGTTGGTCATATACCAGACGTCAGATGGCAGTTCCCAGGTGACATGTGTGCAGGTTAGTTCATCGACCTGGGGATCGTCATTTGTCTCGTGTGAGTTCCCACTGTACTTTGATTACTACCCTACCACAGCTCAAAGGAGTCGTGCAAACAGGTTTTAGTTGGGTACAGTCCCGAGCCACATGGAGGCAGTGAGCGTATCTTCAGGGGTTCGTCTCTCCCGGTATTGGGGGTGAGGTCGTGCTGTGTCTAGGAGAGCCATTACACAAAGTCCTTGGCCAAGGCAAGGAGATTTACTGGTAGGTATTCCAGTAGTATCTCAGGGTGTTCTGGGCTACACTCCGACACGACTTGTACCGCTTTTGGGGGTCTGACTTTTACCAACCCCCTAGGCCCGCCATGCGATACTCATAGACGAACGGACCGGACTGTACGGATATTGTCACTTACAGGCTCAGTAGGGTTGTCAGGCTGAGTTCACTCACAGACGTCCCTTTTAGTCAATACTTGGTAGCCCGTTACGTATTGGCTTATACCTCTAACGTGCTAGTGGTTAAATCCACAACCAAGGTGTTGATGAGTCTTTAGAGTCCCCCACATTCAGTTACTCAGCTTTCGGGCGAAAGGTTGTAGAGGCCGTATGGAGATATGGCAAGGTCCGATCAGATACGTGCGGTATTGCACGGATCAGGATCGGACAGTTTGTACTAGAGGCCGTATGGATATATGGCAGGGTTCGATCACATACGTGCGGTATTGCACGGATCAGGATCGAACGGATAATACTAGCCGGCTTTGGTATAAGCCGGATCCTAGTATAGTACAGTGTAGATTTTGTCTCATTGCATTTGTATTTCGGTCGAAATACAGATGCGGGTGTGTATGCACAGTATCGGGGTTTTCCTGTAATTCATTACGGGATCAGTTTTCTGGAGTTGCCAGTTTGCTTTCCGTTTCGGCCAATTTCCTTTGTTCCGTTCATTGGCCGAAGATTGGTGGAGGAGGGTTTATTTGCATTGTTGCAAATAGGCTTTTTATGGAGGGGGTCTTTGCTTATTTTGGCATCATGATGGTTTTCATGATGTGCACCATCATTGACTTCTCCTTCTCATGATGGCTTGACTTTTAGTGGGCATGATGGTTGATGATGATGAGGGGTGAGGTTGGTTGAGTGTGGGTTTATTGTTGTGATCATTCCCTTTTGCATCATAACCATTCCTCTCTCTCTCTCTTGGATATGATGGTTGCTCCACTCATTTTCTTTTGCACACACTCTCATTCTCACTCTCCTCTCTAGACTTGGCCGGCCACTCTTGATATGGGGCTGTCCAAGAATTTCTCATGGGGATTTTTGTTCATTTCATGTTAGAAAAATCCCCAAGTTCACCTAGAAAAAGTTCATGTTTCATACCTCCACCAAAAGGCAATTCCTACAACCCCAAAAGTGAGACTTGAGGACTACATATTCTACAGCGAACCTTGGGCACGTCGAGTAGCCGGCTTCGTGCCCGAGTTGCCTCGGCATTGAGGTGGGAGCCCGTAAACAAAGTAGGCGATGTGATGCACTTCCGGCGATGAGGAGGAGACAGGATCTTCCGCAGGAGATCGGGACCATGACGAGAAGACCGGAGGACTTGGATCGTCGGTATATCTCCTTTCCCATCTTATTGTTAGCTAGGACTAGTTAGTGGTTCGATCCGGGTATTAGTGCGCGGCGGTTTGCCAGTCCAAGAAAATTAAAGTTATTCACCGCTTCCGCATTTGGCCGTCGGTTTGACGGCCGGGGCGCCGCCGTGCACTTACAATTTCTGCCTATCATCCTCATCGAGAGGGTCTTCATCACCCAGCAGAGGCGGCTGTTCTTGGAAAGCGGCCAGCACATTCAAGCCAGATTGGATTTGAGATGTATTGGCCCCGTTCTTGCTCTTGCTGCGCATGCCCACTATGTAGACAGTGTGGACCTTATATCCAGTCGTCTCTTTCTCATTGGCGGGAAGCTTAGAGAAAGCACCCGATCGAGCAGTTGTTGAGGGTACCGTTGGAGCTTGCTCGAAACGCCTTGCAGCTTTGTTGGTATCGATGGCCTTGCCCCCGGCTGGGGCCATGGAGAGTCGTTCGGAAACGGACTTGCGCTTGGACTGAGGTGCCCTCGCGACCACCACATTTGGCCTTTTGCCTTTCGAGACCGGTTTGTCTGCCACCGGGGGTTGAGGAGCTGGGATGGCGCCAACTGGCATGAACATGATAGAGCCGAATGGTAGCAGCGGCTCCTCCCATTGTTGCCCGAGACTGGCCAGAAGGACCATCCTAGAGTCTATCCTCATCGTGTAGGAGACGGGAGCTGAGTTCATTATCGAAGACATCGTCGGAAGGTGATTGCTTGAAAATCTGCATGAAAGAGCATTATTTCAGTATAGACATGTATATTGATTGAGTTCGCATGAATGTTTAACCCGAAATATGGGAGGAGAGATTGGTCCCACCGGGCGTGCCAGAATTTGTAGGGTGTTTTTCGTGTTAGTTGTATGTATGCCCTAGAGGCCAGTATTGTACAGATGATGTATATTATATTGGATGCTTGGACATATATAGAGAGGGCTTTCTTGCTCGATATGATAGTATACTATCTGGTTGCTCTTTATCTTAACATGTATACTTGTCTCTTGATACTGTCTTATGGTTACATGTTGGTAAAGCCCTTAGGATGTGTACTTGACTACCTGGACTATGATGCAGATCATACTAGTGGGGCCATGGTGGTCCATAAGTACATCCTTTAATGTTCCTAGTCGTGGGTGTATCGAGACAGGGCATCGATATGCCAGAGTAGACTAGCGTATACGCTTCTCGACCCATGAGATGGGCGATGGATGATCGCATATCCATTGGTGTTTGACATCAGAGGAGGTATACGGTTGCTCAGTGGAGACTGGGTACACTGGACGGACTCGCCGAGAACTCCCAGATGGTATTATACCTCACGTCAGATGGCAGTTCTCCGGTGACACTTGTGCAGGTTAGTCTGTAGACCCGAGATCGTCATAGAGCCTTGTGTGATTCCCACTGTGCTTTGATTTCCACCTTACCACGTCCATAAGGGCGTGCAAAACGGTGTTTTTTGGGTACAGTCCCGAGTCACATGGAGGTAATGAGCGAAAGGAGGGGTTTCGTCTCTCCCGGTATTGGGGGTTGATGTTGCGCTGTGCTCGATTGGCCATAATAGGGAAGTCCCTGGCCAGGGCTGATTTAGAGATTTACTGGTAAGTGTTACCAGTAGTTTCTCGACCCGTTATGAGCCACACATCGGCACGACTTATCGGTTATTGGGGTCTGACGATTACCGCCCCGACTTGATATGCGACATATCAGACGAGGAGACCGGACTGTACGGGAAGTGTTACCGGCAGGGTTTTACAGGAGTTGGAGCGGGCTTGCTTGCTGATCTTCTGATCGCTCAATACTCGGGTGGCCGTTACGTCCAACTAGTACCGCTGACGGCTTGTGGGTGCTTGATGTAATCATCACCTACTGCCGGCGTATTGACGAGTCTTTAGAGTCCTACATAGAGGTTTTACTGGCTCAGGCAAAACGAAATAGGAGCACGTATGTGATATGTGCGGGACCGAGAATAATGCGTGTATGTGATACCGTATTCTATCCTCGTGACTTTTTGTATCGGTCAGTTATATATGATATAGCCGGATTATCGAATCAAGTGTTGATTCGATAAGTCGATACAATGGATGTTGGTCGGTTATATGAGATATGACCGGATTATTAAGTCAAGTGTTGATTTAATAATTTAGTGTATAATTGTATATTAGATATACTAATTTACATTAACTAACACTTGTTCACTTAGGGGTTTTTCTCACATTTGTTGGATATATGTATGCCCTAGAGGCCATTATATGATAGTGGATGTATTTATACATGTATATATATATTCAGTGTATATTCTTGCTCGACATGATAGTATGCTATCTGGTTCTTCTTTATCTGACATGTTGATTTGATCATGCTTTTATTCATTCACACATGTTGATAAAGCCCTAAGGATATTGGCTTGACTAGTGTGATTATGATGGAGATCATACTAGGGAGGCATCTGTAGTTTATAAGCATATCCTGAAATGTCCCTAGTCGTAGGTATATCGAGACGGGGCATCGATATACCAGAGTAGACTAGCGTATATGATACTTGACCCATACGATGGGCGATGAATGTTCCCACATTCATTGATGTTTGACATCAAGATCATATACGGGTGCTCAGTGGTGACTGGGTACACTGGACGGACTCACCGAGAAATCCTATATGGAATTATATCTATCGTCGGATAGCTGTTCTCAGGTGACACTGGTACAGGTTAGTCTGTAGACCCGAGATCGTCATAGAGTCTTGTGTGTTCTCCCACTGTTCTTTGATGACCACCCTACCACGGCTCTACTGAGTCGTGCAAAAAGGTGGCCGTTGGGTACAGTCCCGAGACACACGAAGGCGATGAGCGATAGGAGGGGTTTCGTCTCTCCCGGTATTGGGAGTTGATGCTGTGCTGTGCTCGACTGGTTATATCAGTAAGTCCCTGGCCAGGGCTGCTGAGATTTACTGATAAGTGTTATCAGCAGTTTCTCGATCTGTTATAGACCATTCATCAGCATGACTTATTGAGTTATTGGGGTCGACGTTATCATCCCTAGACTCGATATGCAGCATATCTGACGAAGAGACCGGACTGTACGGTAGTGTTGCCGGTTGGCTCGACAGGAGTTGTAGCAGGTTCGCTTGTTTTCTTCTGATCGCTCAATACCCGGGTGGCCGTTACGTTTAGCTGACCGCTTGCAGCTTGGGGGTGCTTGATATGATCATCACCCACTGCCGGCGTATTGACGAGTCTTAGAGTCCCACAAAGGAGTTACCTAGTCCAGGCGAAATCCTTTCTTGTATTTTTGGTTGGGTCGTATGTGATATGGCCGGATTGCTAAATCAAGTGTTGATTTATCATTTAACCATTAGTTTCTCACTAGAAATCCTTTCTTGTATTTTTGGATGTATGCATGCATGTATGCATTCATTCTTATTCATGCACATATGGATGTGCATGCACACATACATACATACATCATCCTTCATGGTTGTATATACATAGAAGATGGTGGCAATATAAGACTCACACCTTGGTTTTATATATATGGATATATACATTTGTATTTGTTTTAAAAAACAAAAGAAAAGATAAAGATTAATACATAGTTTCTACACTCTTCTTTGAACTAACCATGTTCACCTACTTATTAACCATGGATTAACTTTCCTTTTGTGTTTTAACTCAAATACAATAATATCTTTATTATTTAACCATGGTTTGAGATGAAGAGTGAAAAATATATATGCTTATATTTTCTATTTTTCAAAAAGAGATTATCTTTTCTCTTGTTCTTCAAAAGCCATCATCTTCTTCCTCCTTGCTCTTTTGCTCTCTAGATTTCTCTAGTGAGCAAAACACTCACCAAGTTAGGATTTTGAAGTGAGAAAAGCCACCAGAACACCATTCTACACAAGTCTTGCCCACTTGTGAAGAGTGTTAGCTTCATTTTCTTCTCTTGATCTTGTGAAGTTGTAAGCTTGGACAAAGGAGCTTCAGGTGGATCGTCGTGGACATTAGAAGACCTCAAACGAACCCTTTTCCAACTCCCAAGTGGCCAAGGAGTCTAGCGTAGGGAGCTACAAAGGTTGTACTCTCAAAACCCTAGCCTTTGTTACTTGTGATGTTGTTTAAGTTATGAAACCCTAATTTTCTAAGAATGATTCTTTGTGTGTTCACTTAGCACCTTAAAAAATTTAATTTTGAGACATGTGATGCTTCCAAACCCTTTATAAGATACTAGGTAAACCTAACATTGGTATCAGAGCCGACCTAGAACTTTAGGCGAAACTTTACCGAAGTTAAAACTCCGATCGAACCAAAATACGGACTTTTTGAACCCTCTCTGGACATTTTTTCAAACCTAGTTATTTTCAGAATTAAAAATATGTAAAAAATTCAGTAGGGAATTCTAAGAAACACTGTGAAAAACGAAGCCCTAATAAGCTAATTCCACCGCGGAACCGTGGCCAAAGCTTGCTTAAGCCGCGGCTCCGCGGCCGTACAGAGCCATTAAGGCCTCGGTTTTATACACTGTTCTGCTTACCTGCTTGTAGATGTTTTTGGGGATTTGTAATCTGGTTTCAGTGATATATGTTCTGGGGATGGTTTTTGGATTCGATGATTCGATCGGAATTTTAATTTCGTATTTTTTTTTCCGGGTAATTTAGAATGTATTGAATTGTTCGAATGAGGATCATTTACTCACTTTTCACGGGGTTTAAATCTTTCGGAAATACGTGCAAGTTTTGTGGTGGACCCTCTAGAAGACAACAAACCTTAACTCGATTATGTGACCGTCTTGAACTGCCTTTTGAACCTTAGGGTTTGGGGCGGTACGGCGTGCCATATGTGAGGCGTTGGCTTGACCCTTCTACGGCTGGACCGCTACTACTGTGACACACTCCAGGTTTTTGAACTCCGCTCAAGTGTTGAGCTTTAGGAAATTTTGGGTATTTGATCATTCGTTCGAAAACTTTAATACTGTCTATTTTTCCGGAATGTGATGCAATATGTGGAATTCATATAGTTGGACATGAAATACGAAGTATGTGATATTTCGTATTTACGATGTCTAAAGAGAATGTGGATTCCAAATATTGCAGTTTTACACTTTCTTTTCTGTGACCGTAAGTGTAGTATGTAGTGGTATTGCCGATTGTCGTTTACATCGACGACGATCGGTGTATGCATACTTACTTACGTTGATGATATGAGATATTATGTGTTGCTGAGATATGATGTGCTGGATTGTCGCGATTGAATAGCCGGGGGGTTTTATGTGAGATGAGAGTTTTATATTTTCATTCATGTAAATTCAAATGTAATGTAATATTCTTTTATTTGGGGCACTTCCGGGTTGAGGTTGATGCCACCAGTATTGTATATTATTTACTTTTCCGCATTAGGATGGACCCAAGGAGGGGAGCACAGGTGACCGGGTTCTGGGGTTCAGTGGGAGGCCATCTCGAGGAGTCGAGACCGGGTCTCCTAAACTCCAGAATTGGTAGGGTTGCTTACCGCTCTCGTAGGGGTCCAGGGTGTGGGCTTGGCTATTCATCGCGACTGTGGAATCCGTATTTTCTATTGTTGGCTAAATACTAAATACGGACGTCCTAGTATATCCCACATTATATCTATGTTTCTGCTGCCTGTGTTCTGTGATATCTGAGACGAATGATATATTATATATATGATATATAGTAGACGTTGCTTATGTTTTACACCCGCGCTAGTCCCGTCCCGGTATGCCGTTAGTTAAGTAACCTAACGGTGCATAACGGAACATTGCGGCGAATGCGGATGGCATTAGCGTACGTTGTATTTTCGTTTCTTTTTATGTGATTGGCTTAAGGACTTAAATGATGGGATTACATTAATATGATTAAGGTAAAGAAAATAAACCTAAAAAGATGTTGTAGAATCGGATTTGAAAACCACTCGGCCTTTTTTTATGAAAAAGCTACATTTCAAAACTGCGGAGCTTAAGCCACTCTTTTTGAAAACCATTTGATTCTACAACGATATCAAGTTCAAAGCGTTAAAGATTTTCTTAAAAATCATCCGCAACCCTCCGTTATTTTAGGAAGTAGAGTACTTAGTATTCGTGCTACATTTGTTGACTATAGTTAAGGCGTAGTGTACGGTAGCTAAGTGATGTCTTCCTACAATGCATATGATGCAGATTAATTAGGACATTCATGCGACTTTGTTGACCATAGTTAAGGGTCATATGAGTGGGTCTAATTAATCAAGAAATGACGGGTAGAATTTCACTCGTACTTATGATTTGTTGACCTTAGTTAAGGTCATAAGTACTTGGGGTAAAAACCACATCGGGAATTTCAATAGTTGAAATTTGCACCTTCCATGTGATGGTTGGATCCCAATCCCACTGTGGGCAATAGTTGCTCCCAGGAGAGTTTTGCAGTTTACAATTAGCTAACTCATTAGGTGTCTAGAAAGGTGTCAACGGGGCTACGCCTCTGGGAAAACGAGGTTTACTTTAATTAGGTCCGTGCGAAAGCACGGGGAACCTCCCTCAAGTACCGACACTGGCCTGGATGAACGGTTAGCGAAGTTGTAGACTGTAATTAATCCTAGCTAGTTTTTCTTTTTAAGGTTTGAAAGAAAAACTCGATTAAAGCAGTGGGAAACATCGATTAGACAAGATAATAACCAATCCGATCTATGCAAGAGCTTTCGCTGAGTGTATTCTTTTCTCTCTCTTAATGGCAGATACACATGACTGGACTCAAGCTTCTTCTAGATAAAAATAAACTGAATGGGACCAATTATAAAGACTGGCTGAGGAATCTGAAAATAGCCTTGACTTATGATAAGGTATCATATGTCCTCACGGCTCCAGCCCCGCCCGTCCCAGGTCCAAAATCCTCAGTTGCGGACATTGAAGTCCGCAAGACATGGGACGCTGACTGTGCCACGGCCAAATGCCTCGCGTTTGCATCGATGGATAACACACATCAAAAACAGAACGAGAATATGGACATTCAAGCCATATTACTCCATACAAAGGAGTTGTATGGAGAGCAATCCCACGTATTACGATACGAAGCATCAAAAAAATTGTTTCAGATACGAATGGCCCCCGGCACACCAGTAGGAGACCATGTTCTGAAGATGATAGCTCTTATAGAAGAGCTTGAGGACCTTGGATGGACTATGGACAATGAACAATATACAGATATTATTCTGCAGTCCCTCCCCTCCACCTTTGCTCAATTCATAGTTAACTTCAACATGCACAACATGGAGAAGGAGCTACCTGAACTCCTTAATATGTTAAGGAGTGCAGAGAGCACTATGAAGTCAGTGAAAACTCCCGTTATGACTGTTGGATAATCTTCCTCTTCTCGTCCGAAGGCTAAGGCCAAGGGAAAGGAAAAGAAGAAACCCACCAATCCTAAGGGTGGAGTTAAAAAGGTGAAGGGAAAGGAAAAGTCCAAAGCTGGAGACTCGGAGAAAGGGGAATGTTTTCATTGCCACAAGACAGGACATTGGAAGCACAACTGCACCGAGTACTTGAATCTCAAGAAGAAGCATGGGGATGCTTCCGCTTCAGGTGTGTTTGTGACAGAAAACTGTTTTTTAATAAACTCTGCTTCCTGGGTATTAGATACCGGTTCAGGTTCTCACATTTGCAATTCTATGCAGGGGCTGAGAAATAGCAAGGTTTTGATGACAGATGACCATACTCTCCGCGTTGGAAATGGTTCCAATGTACATACAGTCGCAGTGGGAGAGTATCATTTGGGGTTGCCATCTGGGTGTATATTGGTTTTGAACCCATATTATTTTGTACCAAGTATGCTTTGTAATATAATATATGTTTCTTTGTTAGACAATGAAGGATATAATTTTGTATTGCAGAACAATGTTATGAACATTCACCTGAATCAAATGTTGGTTGGGTATGGTACGCTTAATAACGGGATATACATCCTAAATCAACACACAATTTTCAGTATACAACACACTAATAAAAGAAAACTTTCAGAAATAAATGAAGCTTTTCTTTGGCACTGTAGACTTGGTCATATTAACGAAACAAGACTAAACAAGTTACACAAAGATGGATATTTAAACCATTTTGAATATAAATCTTATGCAATTTGCCAGTCTTGTATCAAGGGTAAAATGACCAAAACTCCGTTTACCGGACACGGAGAAAGAGCTACTGAGCTCCTAGGCCTCATACATAATGATGTATGTGGGCCAATGTCTACACAGGCTAGAGGCGGTTTTTCATACTTCATTACGTTCACTGACGATTTCTCAAGATTCGGTCATGTATTTTTATTAAAGCACAAGTCCGAAGCTTTCGAGAAATTCACTGAATATAAACTAGAAGTAGAAAAACAAACCGGCTTGAGTATCAAGATGCTTCGATCAGATCGAGGTGGAGAGTATCTCAGTACAGAATTTGCAAACTTCCTAAAAGAGAATGGGATTCTCTCTCAGCTCACTCCTCCCTACACACCACAGCACAACGGTATGTCGGAACGACGGAATCGGACCCTATTAGATATGGTCCGTTCCATGATGAGTGATGCTGAGTTACCCGTCTCGTTTTGGGGGCATGCATTGGAGACTGCAGCGTTTCTACTGAACAGGGTTCCAACCAAAACCGTGTCTACCACGCCATATGAGATATGGCATGGGAAGAGATCATCTCTTAAGAGAATTAAGATTTGGGGTTGCCCGGCCTATATTAAAAAGCAAAATCCGGAAAAACTCGAGACACGGTCGGTCATGTGTAATTTTGTGGGGTATCCAAAGAATTCTTATGGATATCTATTCTACCACAAGGAGGAACAAAAAGTGTTTGTTTCTCAGTATGCCACATTCTTGGAAAAAGAGTTTTTGACAGATAAAGCTGATGGCAATATGGTAGATCTAGAAGAGGTTCTAGAGACACAAATTACAAATGACGACTTGGTTGAACCCACTGTTGCAATAGAAACTGAGGAGCCTCAGCCACTCCGTAGGTTTGGTATGACTTCTTACCCACCGGAGAGGTACTACGGTTTCCTCATTGATGGTGACGGAGAAGACTGCACCATGGATGATGATGATCCTACCAGCTTTCAGCAAGCTATCACGAGTGGAGACTCTGTGAAGTGGCTGGATGCCATGAGATCCGAAATGGAGTCTATGTACACCAACAAAGTATGGACTTTGGACGTTGTACCCCCTGGGGTAAAACCTGTAGGGTGCAAATGGATCTTTAAAAGAAAGATTGGTGTAGATGGGCAGGTGGAGACCTATAAGGCAAGACTTGTGGCGAAGGGTTTTCATCAAAGACCAGGTTTGGACTATGACGAGACTTTTTCGCCCGTAGCCATGCTTAAATCCATTCGGATCCTACTTGCTATTGCTGCTCACTACGACTATGAAATTGCTATTGCTGCTCACTACGACTATGAAATCTGGCAGATGGACGTTAAAACGGCATTTCTAAATGGAAATTTGGAAGAATGCGTTTATATGGATCAGCCAGAGGGCTTCATTGACAGTGGGAGCAGCGGGAAAGCATGTAAATTGCTTAAATCCATATATGGGTTAAAGCAGGCATCACGGAGTTGGAACATCTGTTTCAATGATGTCATCAAAGAGTTTGATTTCATCAAAAATCCAGATGAACCTTGTGTTTATAAGAAGGCTGTGGGGAGAGCTGTCACATTCCTCGTATTGTACATGGATGACATTCTTCTGATAGGAAATGATATTCCTATGCTACAGTCGGTCAAATCTTTCTTATCACTAAGGTTCTCCATGAAGGACCTGGGTGATTCCACATACATTCTGGGCATAAGGATCTATAGGGATAGATCCAAGAGGTTATTGGGATTGTCCCAAACTAGGTACATCAACACCATCCTAAAAAGGTTTAGTATAGAAGACTCCAAGTGGGGTGCCTTACCCGCTTGCCATGGGGTCACTCTCTCCAAGGACTCTTGCCTAAAGACCGATGAAGAGAGAGCTCGCATGAGCATTATACCATATGCTTCGGCAGTAGGATCTATAATGTATGCGATGTTATATACAAACCCAGATATAGCTTATGCACTTATTATTGTACGCAGGTATCAATCCAACCCAGGGGAGAACCACTGGATAGCTGTGAAGAACATTCTTAAGTACTTACGAAGGACTAAAGAATTGTTCTTGCTGTATGGTAATGGAGATCTCCAAATGGAGGCCTTTACTGATTCGAGCTTCCAGAGCGATAAGGACGACAGTAAATCTATCTCTGGGTTTGTATTTACCCTCAACGGAGGGGCGGTAAGTTGGAAGAATTCCAAACAGGATACCGTTGCAGACTCTACGATGGAAGCTGAGTATATTGCTGCGAATGATGCCGCCAAGGAAGCCGTCTGGATGAAGAAGTTCATCCCGGAGGTAGGAGTAGTTCCAACCATTATTGATCCAATACTTTTGTATTGTGACAATAATGGGGCTATGGCGTTAGCCAAGGAGCCCAGGTCCCATCAGCGGTCCAGACACATCCTGAGGCACTTTCATTTGATCCGGGAGATTGTAGATCGCCGCGAGATCGAGATTAGGAGACTAGACACAAAGAATAACGCCGTGGATCCACTCACCAAGGCCCTCCCTCTGCCGCAGCATGAGCGACTTTTTGAGATGTTGGGTATGAGATACGCCAATAACTGGCCTTAGTGCAAGTGGAAGATTGTTGGATATATGTATGCCCTGGAGGCCATTATATGATAGTGGATGTATTTATACATATATATATATATATATATACACACACACACACATATATATATATATATATATATATATTCAGTGTACATTCTTGCTCGACATGATAGTATGCTATCTGTTTCTTCTTTATCTGACATGTTGATTTGATCATGCTTTTATTCATTCATACATGTTGATAAAGCCCTAAGGATATTGGCTTGACTACTGTAATTATGATGGAGATCATACTAGTGGGACATCTGTAGTTTATAAGTATATCCTGAAATGTCCCTAGTCATAGGTATATCGAGACGGGGCATCGATATACCAGAGTAGACTAGCGTATATGATACTTTACCCATATGATGGGCGATGAATGTTCCCACATTCATTGATGTTTGACATCGAGATCATATACGGGTGCTCAGTGGTGACTGGGTACACTGGACGGACTCACCGAGAACTTCTATATGGAATTATATCTATCGTCGGATAGCTGTTCTCAGGTGACACCGGTACAGGTTAGTCTGTAGACCCAAGATCGTCATAGAGTCTTGTGTGTTCTCCCACTGTACTTTGATAACCACCCTACCACGGCCCTACTGAGTGGTGCAAAAAGGTGACCGTTGGGTACAGTCCCGAGACACACGAAGGCGATGAGCGATAGGAGGGGTTTCGTCTCTCCCGGTATTGGGAGTTGATGCTGTGCTGTGCTCGACTGGTTATATCAGTAAGTCCCTGGCCAGGGCTGCTGAGATTTACTGATAAATGTTATCAGCAGTTTCTCGATCTGTTATAAACCACTCATCAGCACGACTTATTGAGTTATTGGGGCCGACGTTACCATCCCTAGACTCGATATGCAGCATATCTAACGAAGAGACCGAACTGTACGGTAGTGTTGCCGGTTGGCTCGACGGGAGTTGTAGCAGGTTCGCTTGTTTTCTTCTGATCGCTCAATACCCGGGCGGTCGTTACGTTTAGCTGACCGCTTGCGGCTTGGGGTGCTTGATATGATCATCACCCACTGCCGGCGTATTGACGAGTCTTAGAGTCCCACAAAGGAGTTACCTAGTCCAGGCGAAACGTTGTCGCGTATGCGATATGCGTATGGACCCGGTTAAAATGCGCGTATGAGATACCGTATATTAATCGGGCGGCTTGCTTTTGGTTGGGTCGTATGTGATATGGCCAGATTGCTAAATCAAGTGTTGATTTATCATTTAACCATTAGTTTCTCACTAGAAATCCTTTCTTGTATTTTTGGATGTATGCATGCATGTATGCATTCATTCTTGTTCATGCACATATGGATGTGCATGCACACATACATACATACATCATCCTTCATGGTTGTATATACATAGAAGATGGTGGCAATATAAGACTCACACCTTGGTTTTATATATATGGATATATACATTTGTATTTGCTTTAAAAAACAAAAGAAAAGATAAAGATTAATACATGGTTTCTACACTCTTCTTTGAACTAACCATGTTCACCTACTTATTAACCATGGATTAACTTTCCTTTTGTATTTTAACTTAAATACAATAATATCTTTATTATTTAACCATGGTTTGAGATGAAGAGTGAAAAATATATATGCTTATATTTTCTATTTTTCAAAAAGAGATTATCTTTTCTCTTGTTCTTCAAAAGCCATCATCTTCTGCCTCCTTGCTCTTTTGCTCTCTAGATTTCTCTAGTGAGAAAAACACTCACCAAGTTAGGATTTTGAAGTGAGAAAAGCCACCAGAACACCATTCTACACAAGTCTTGCCCACTTGTGAAGAGTGTTAGCTTCATTTTCTTCTCTTGATCTTGTGAAGTTGTAAGCTTGGACAAAGGAGCTTCAGGTGGATCGTCGTGGACATTAGAAGACCTCAAGCGAACCCTTTTCCAACTCCCAAGTGGCCAAGGAGTCTAGCGTAGGGAGCTACAAAGGTTGTACTCTCAAAACCCTAGCCTTTGTTACTTGTGATGTTGTTTAAGTTATGAAACCCTAATTTTCTAGGAATGATTCTTTGTGTGTTCACTTAGCACCTTAAAAAATTTAATTTTGAGACATGTGATGCTTCCAAACCCTTCATAAGGTGCTAGGTAAACCTAACAACATGTACACAACTTTAATATATATATATATCTGTGTGTGTGTGTGTGTGTGTGTGTGTGTGTGTGCGTGTGTGTGTGATATATTAAAATGTGTTTTCTTTTTGTATCATGCTTGATGATACATCTTTCATGGGTGTACAAGACATACACCATTCTATTTTAAATGGTAGTTAATAATTATATAAAGTAATTACAAATTAGTGGAGGTTTTGTCACAAGCATGAAGCTTGTAGAAGTTTGTGGAGGCTTTGACAAAGTCCACTAACTTTGTTTTTACTTTAGGTTTTTATTAACCTAACTATTTAAGATTAGAGATGGTAATGTCTCTACATGGGTTAGTATATGATACTCACTCACCATGGTTAGCTCACTCACTTGATCATTATCCTCATCTCTTTCTTTTGTTCATCTTCTTCTTCTTTGTTCAAAAGAAAAAGCTTGCTAGGGTTTGATCCAAAGTGAGAAACATTGTGAGAAAATAAATTCTAAAGAGAACCCACTTCCTATTTATCCATCCTCTACTAGACTAGTACTTTAGTTTAGGGTGTTTGCTTCACTAATTCTCTAGTTAGTGAAGTACTAGCTTGAGTCGGTATTCCCTCGACGTAGATCATCTTCGTCCTCGGAGACATCAAGCAAGGACGTATCTTTCGCCTCGTGAAGCCATGCAAGAGCCCGGAAGAACTATGATCGCAGTGAAGGGACTACGACAAGGAGCCTTAGAAGTGAAGGACCGATCTACAAAGGTTGTACTTCGTATTTACTTAGTCGTATTTGATAAATACTTGCATGTGAAACCCTAATAATCTAGCAAAGATCTTGTTTAGGGTTGTTAGGCACGGCTAAATTTTTAAACGGGCATGGTTGATGCCTTGTAAAACCTTTGTTAAAGTACCTAGTAACCCTACAGTGGTATCAGAGCCTGGCTAGAGCATTAGGTGATGTGTCAGCGAAGTTAAAACTCCGAACGAACTCCGAATCGACGAAATATACCCTTCTCTGGACATTTTTTTTAAACTGTGTTTTTCCTGAATTAAAAATACCTAAAAAAATCAGCAGGAAATTCTAAGAATTACCACAAATTTCGAGACCCTAATTCCGTACAGCCGCCGCGGAACCGCGGTCCCACCCCACTTTAGGCGGCGGTTCCACGGCTGAAAAAATGTAATGGGGACAGAGCTTTGTGCAGTAATATCCGTAGCTATTCCTTATATTTTATGGGTATTTTTTTTTCTGACTCAAGTGTTGAGTGATCAGGGGTTTATTTTGTATTCGCTGATTCGATCGGAAAATTTAAATTCGTTTTGTATTCCGGATAATTTAGAAAGTATTAAAATGTTCGAACGGATATCATTAACTCAATTTTTCCCGGCACGAAAAACTTTCAAGTGTTGAATTTTTCTCGGGTTTAAATCTTTCAGAAAAACGTGCAAGTAATGCAATGGACCCTCTAGAAGACAACAAACCTTAACTCAATTATGTGACCGTCTTGAACTGCCTTTTGAACCTTAGGGTTTGGGGCAGTACGGCGTGCCACATGTGAGGCGTTGGCTTGACCCTTCTACGGCTGGACCGTTGGTACTGTGGCATCGATTCTGGAATTTTTGAACTCCGCTCAAGTGTTGAGCTATTTAGGAAATCTTGAGTGTTTGATAATCCGGTCGGAAAGTTTAATACTGCCTATTTATCTGGAATGTGATACAATATGTGGAATTCATATAGTTGGGCATGAAATGCGAAGTATGTGATATTTCGGATTTACGATGTCTAAAGTGATTGTGGATTCCAAATGTTGTAGTTTTACACTTTCTTTTCTGT
Organism: Agapanthus africanus; assembly: GCA_030015575.1. NCBI lineage: Eukaryota > Viridiplantae > Streptophyta > Magnoliopsida > Asparagales > Amaryllidaceae > Agapanthus > Agapanthus africanus. The sequence goes on along the minus strand of JASDDO010000026.1, from coordinate 174,426,486 downwards.
GACTGTAAGTGTAGTATGTAGTGGTATTACCGGTTTTCGTTGCTATACATCAACGACGATCGGTGTATGGATACTTACTTACGTTGATGACATGTGATGTTATGTGTTGTTGGATATGTTATATTAGATCGTCGCGTTTTGAATAGCCGGGGGTTTTATGTGAGATGAGGGTTTTTATTTTCATTCATGTAAAATTAATTGTATGTAATATTCTTTTATTGGGGCACTTCCGGGATGAGGTTGATGTCACTATTTGTATATTATTTATTTTTCCGCACTAGGAGAGCACAAGTAACCGGGTTCTAGAGTCCAGTAGGAGACCAACTCGAGGAGTCGAGTCCGGGTCTCCTAACTCTAGAATTGGAAGGGTTGCTTGCCACTCTCGTAGGGGTCTAGGGGTGTGGGTTTGGCTATTCATCGCGACCGTGGAATCCGTGTTTTATAGAGGCTCAAAATGAAACACGGACGTCCTAGTATATCCAATGTTTCATATGTTTTTTCTGCTGCGATATCTGTGATGTGATCATTTGATATGTTGTGATAGATACTATATATAGTATATATGATATATTATATAGACGTTACTTATGTTTTACACCCGCGCTAGCCTTGCCCCGCTCTGCCGTTAGTTACCTAACCTAACGGTGCACGAGGGGACATCGAGGCGAATGCGGATGGTATAAGTGTACGTCGTATTTTATCTGTGATGTTTAGGTGACTTAAATGATGGGACTTCATTAATGTGATTAATGAAAGAAAAGAAACCTAAAAGATATTGTAGAATCAAATTTTTCAAAAAGGGTAGCTACAGCTTTTGCTTTGCATAGCGATATATATGATATATCCTGCACCTTATTCGATGAGGAAAGAGCCGAGATCCCTTCACCGTGAGTGACCTCTTTAGCAAAACTGGCAGATCCTACAAAACTCGGTTTGTCTTTTGATTGCTTTTAGAGTTTTGCTTTGCATAGCGATATATATGATATGTCCTGCACCTTATTCGATGAGGAAAGAGCCGAGATCCCTTTGTCAGGAGTGACCTCTTTAGCAAAACTAATGAAGGCCTCAAAAACACTCCTTTTCAAAATTCACTCGATTCTACAACGATATCAAGTTCATTACGCAATTGGTTTTCAGAAAAACCTGTCGTAGCCCTCCGTCATTTCAGATAAGAACTGTTTAGTATTCGTGTTGCGTTTGTTGGCCTTTGTCAAGGCATAGTGTGCGGTAGCTGAATGGTGGTTATCTGCTTATGTATATGATGCAGATTGTTTTGGGGTAGTCGTACGACCTTGTTGGCCTTTATTAAGGGTCATGCGGGTGGGTTTGATTCAATCAAGAAATGACGGGTTGAACTTGACTAGCATCCTATAATTTGTTGGCCTTTGTCAAGGTCATAGCACGTTGGGGGCAAAATATTATCGGGAATTTCAAGTGTTGAAATTTGTAATGAGATTGCATACCTTCTATGAGATAGTTGGATCCCGATACCCACTGTGAGTAATTGTTACTCCTGAGAGAGTTTTACACAGGACAATTAGCCGATCAAGTAGGTGTCTAGAAAGGTGTCAACGGGGTTACTCCTCTGGGAAAACGAGGTTTACTTTAATTAGGTCCGTACGAAAGCACGGGGAACCTCCCTCAAAGTACCGACACTGGCCTGGCTGAAAGATTGGCGAAATTGTAGGGTGTAATTAATCCCGGCTAGTCTTTCCTTTTAGTGTTTGAAGGAAGATTTGATAAAAACAGTGGGAGCCATCCTGATTAGATAAAATAATAACCAATCTGATCTTGCAAGAGCATACACTAAAATATTTTCTTCTCTCTCTCTCCAGGTAGCGACCATATCATGCCTTAATCAAGATAATAATATGGATGTATTGACCAAACCCGCATATTATACTGTGCTGGGGAACGTTGGTTCCGTTCTTTCTTATAAGAGTTATAGGACTAAACAGGATATAGGGGAATACCAGGATTCCCATGCCACTCGAATGAAGAAAGTACATGTTGATGCATTTTCTTTGGGTGTGTTCGTTACAGAGAACTGTTTCTCCATTTGCTCTACATCCTGGGTATTAGATACCGGGTCAGGATCCCATATATGTAATCAGTTACATGGGCTTAATAAAGGTAGAGAACTTGGAGAAGGTGATAAAGACATAAGGGTTAGAAATGATGCAATTGTTGCAGCTAATACCGTCGGGGAATATCACCTTGTGTTGCCAACTGGTAATACATTGGTTCTGAACGAATGCTATTACATGCCGAACCTGATATGCAACATTATATCAGTTTCTTTATTAAGTAAAGAGGGATATAGTTTTGTATTACAGGATAATGTTATGAACATTTTCCTTAACCAAAAGTTGGTTGGATCAGGCACGTTGTGCAATGGCATTTATGTTCTAAATCAATCAACAGTTCTGAGCATAACAAACACACACAAGAGGAAGAGTTCAGAACTGAACGAATCCTTCTTGTGGTATTGTAGACTGGGTCACATCAATACGACACAACTAGCTAAGTTGCATAAGGATGGATATTTAAATCCTTTTGAATTTTCATCTTATGATACTTGCCAGTCATGTCTCAAAGGAAAGATGACCAGAACTCCGTTTACGGGACACGGAGAAAGAGTTACCGAACTCTTAGGACTGGTACATAGTGATGTATACGGTCCCATGTGTACACATGCCAGGGATGGTTCTTCGTACTTCATTACATTCACTGACGATCTCTCTAGATTCGGGTATGTGTTCCTGATGAAATACAAATCAGAAGCTTTTGAGAAATTTAGAGAATATAAACAAGAAGTCGAGAACCAGACCGGGAAAAGTATTAAAATCCTTCGATCTGATCGAGGAGGTGAATACTTGAGCAATGAATTCCTGGACTTCCTAAAAGAGAATAGGATTCTCTCTCAGCTAACTCCTCCATATACACCACAGCACAACGGTGTATCAGAACGGAGGAACCGCACCCTATTAGATATGGTGCGCTCTATGATGAGCACAGCTGAGTTACCTATTTCCTTCTGGGGGTATGCGCTGGAGACATCGGCATACCTATTGAATCAAGTTCCATCTAAATCTGTACCTACCACACCATATGAGATATGGAGTGGGAAGAGACCATGTCTTAAACGAGTTAAGATATGGGGTTGTCCGGCCTAAGTCAAAAGGCAAAATCCGGACAAACTCGAGGCAGGGTCAGTTCTATGCAAGTTTATGGGATATCCCAAACATTCACATGGATATCTTTTCTACCATAGCGAGGAACAAAAGGTGTTAGTTTCTCGACATGCCACCTTTTTAGAAAAGAAATTTCTTACAAAAGAAATTATTGGTAGTGAGGTAGAACTGGAAGAAATTCCGGCTACACAAACTCAAACTGAAGATTTAGTGGAACCAAAGGATTCGGTAGTTCCCGATGAACCCCGGCCACTCCGCCGATCTAGCAGGGTTCCTCACCCACATGAGAGATACTACGGTTTTCTCATGGATGGTGGGAGCGAGGATTGCATCATGGAGGATGATGACCCAACTAGTTTCTAACAGGCCATCACGAGTGGAGACTCAGTGAAATGGCTGGATGCAATGCGGTACGAGATGGAATCCATATACACCAACAAAGTATGGACTTTGGAAGATGCTCCTGAAGGGGTAAAACCGATTGGGAGCAAGTGGATCTTCAAGAAAAAACTTGGTGTAGATGGGAAAGTGGAGACTTTCAAAGCTAGACTTGTTGCAAAGGGTTTTCGTCAAAGACCAGGTGTGGACTATGACGAAACATTTTCTCCAGTGGTTATGCTTAAATCCATCCGGATCATGCTTGCCATCGCTGCATATCATGACTACGAAATCTGGCAAATGGATGTTAAGACCGCCTTTCTAAACGGTGATTTAGAAGAGTGCGTGTACATGACTCAGCCAGAGGGTTTCGTAGATAGTGGGAGCAGCGGGAAGGTATGCAAGCTGCTTAAATCCATTTATGGATTAAAGCAAGTATCACGGAGTTGGAACATCTGCTTTGACGTCGTTATCAAAGAGTTTGATTTCGTCAAAAACGTAGATGAACCTTGTATCTACAAGAAGGTGGCAGAGAGTAAGGTTGTCTTCCTCGTATTGTACGTGGACGACATACTCTTGATAGGAAATGACATTCATATGCTGCAATCGGTCAAACTCTTCTTATCACAAAGATTCTCAATGAAAGATCTAGGTGATGCCTCCTGTATATTGGGAATTATGATCTATAGAGATAGATCTAAAAGGATATTGGGATTGTCCCAATCCAGGTACATTGACACCATACTAAAGAGGTTTAGTATGGAAGAGTCCAAACGTGGGTTTTTACCCACGATCTCAGGGCTCACTCTCTCTAAAGAGATGTCTCCCAAGACTGATTTGGAGAGAGCTCGCATGCAAGGGATACCCTATGCTTCGGCTGTAGGCTCTATCATGTACGCGATGCTATGTACCAGACCCGATGTAGCATACTCACTAAGTGTAGTGAGTAGGTATCAAGCTGATCCTGGAGAGAGTCACTGGACAGCTGTGAAGAGCATTTTCAAGTACTTGCAAAGGACTAAGGAGATGCTCTTGGTGTATGGTAACGGAGAACTCCAAGTGGAGTCTTTTACCGATTCAAGCTTCCAAAGTGATAAGGACGACTCTAAGTCGCACTCGGGATTTGTCTTTACCCTTTACGGAGGGGCGGTTAGTTGGAAGAGTTCCAAGCAAGAAACCGTAGCAGACTCGACGATGGAGGCTTAATACATCGCTGCCAACGATGCTGCCAAAGAGGCTGTCTGGATCAAGAAGTTCATTACTGAACTTGGAGTGGTTCCATCCAATGAGCATCCAATACCTTTGTATTGCGATAACAATGGAGCGGTAGCTTTGGCCAAGGAACCCAGGTCCCATCAGCGATCCAGGCATATTCTGAGGCGGTATCACCTGATCCGGGAGATAGTTGATCGCCGGGAGATCGAGGTCAGGAGGGTTGACACGAAGAACAACACAGCGGATCCACTCACGAAGGCCATTCCTCATATACAGTTTGAGAGACTCTTCGGGATGCTTGGTATGCGATACTACAGCAGCTGGCCCTAGTGCAAGTGGGAGATTGTTAGTTGTATGTATGCCCTAGAGGCCAGTATTGTACAGATGATGTATATTATATTGGATGCTTGGACATATATAGAGAGGACTTTCTTGCTCGATATGATAGTATGCTATCTGGTTGCTCTTTATCTTAACATGTATACTTGTCTCTTGATACTGTCTTATGGTTACATGTTGTTAAAGCCCTTACGATGTGTACTTGACTACCTGGACTATGATGCAGATCAGACTAGTGGGGCTATGGTGGTCCATAAGTACATCCTTTAATGTTCCTAGTCGTGGGTGTATCGAGACAGGGCATCGATATACCAGAGTAGACTAGCGTATACGCTTCTCGACCCATGAGATGGGCGATGGATGATCCCATATCCATTGGTGTTTGACATTAGAGATTGTATACGGGTGCTCAGTGGAGACTGGGTACACTGGACGGACTCGCCGAGAACTCCCAGATGGTATTATACCTCACGTCAGATGGCGGTTCTCTGGTGACACTTGTACAGGTTAGTCTGTAGACCCGAGATCGTCATAGAGTCTTGTGTGATTCTCACTGTGCTTTGGTTTCCATCTTACCACGTCCATGAGGGCGTGCAAAATAGTGGTTTTTGGGTACAGTCCCGAGTCACATGGAGGCAATGAGCGATAGGAGGGGTTTCGTCTCTCCCGGTATTGGGGGTTGATGTTGCGCTGTGCTCGATTGGCCATAACAGGGAAGTCCCTGGCCAGGGCTGATTTAGAGATTTACTGGTAAGTGTTACCAGTAGTTTCTCGACCCGTTATGAGCCTCACATCGGCACGACTTATCGGTTATTGGGGTCTGACGATTACCACCCCTAGACTTGATATGCGACATATTAGACGGGGAGACCGGACTGTACGGGAAGTGCTATTGGCAGGGTTTTACATGGGTTGGAGCGGGCTTGCTTGCTGATCTTCTGATCGCTCAATACCCGGGTGGCCGTTACGTCCAGCTAGTACCGCTGACGGCTAGTGGGTGCTTGATGTGATCATCACCTACTGCCGGCGTATTGACGAGTCTTTAGAGTCCTACATAGAGGTTTTACTGGCTCAGGCAAAACGAAATAGGAGCACGTATGTGATATGTGCGGGACCGAGAATAATGCGTGTATGTGATACCGTGTTCTATCCTCGCGACTTTTTGTATCAGTCGGTTATATATGATATAGCCGAGTTATTGAATCAAGTGTTGATTCAATAAGTCGATACAATGGATGTTGGTCGGTTATATAAGATATGACCGGATTATTAAGTCAAGTGTTGATTTAATAATTTAGTGTATAATTGTATATTAGATATACTAATTTACATTAACTAAAACTTGTTCACTTAGGGTTTTTTCTCACATGTACACAACTTTAATATATATATGTGATATATATTAAAATGTGTTTTCTTTTTGTATCATGCTTGATGATACATCTTTCATGGGTGTACAAGACATACACCATTCTATTTTAAATGGTGGTTAATAATTATATAAGTAATTACAAATTAGTGGAGGTTTTGTCACAAGCATGAAGCTTGTAGAAGTTTGTGGAGGCTTTGACAAAGTCCACTAACTTTGTTTTTACTTTAGGTTTTTATTAACTTAACCATTTAAGATTAGCCATGGTAATGTCTCTACATGGATTAGTATATGATACTCACTCACCATGGTTAGCTCACTCACTTGATCATTATCCTCATCTCTTTCTTTTGTTCATCTTCTTCTTCTTTGTTCAAAAGAAAAAGCTTGCTAGGGTTTGATCCAAAGTGAGAAACATTGTGAGAAAATAAATTCTAAAGAGAACCCACTTCCTATTTATCCATCCTCTACTAGACTAGCACTTTAGTTTAGGGTGTTTGCTTCACTAATTCTCTAGTTAGTGAAGTAGTAGCTTGAGTCGGTATTCCCTCGACGTAGATCATCTTCGGCCTCGGAGACTTCAAGCAAGGACGTAACTTTCGCCTCGTGAAGCCATGCAAGAGCCCGGGAGAACCATGATCGCAGCGAAGGGACTACGACAAGGAGCCTTAGAAGTGAAGGACCGATCTACAAAGGTTGTACTTCGTATTCACTTAGTCGTATTTGATAAATACTTGCATGTGAAACCCTAATAATCTAGCAAAGATCTTGTTTAGGGTTGTTAGGCACGGCTAAATTTTTAAACGGGCATGGTTGATGCCTTGGAGAACCCTTGTTAGAGTGCCTAGTAACCCTACATTTCGTCACCCCATTGAGATCGGAATACGCGCGCGCTTGTCAGGCGTACTACTATAGATTCCCCCTGCCTAGGGTAGGCCGAGGTTTATTGATTGTGGGGATCCGAATCTCCGGCAGCCGCGGACTAAACTGCCGTTAATTACGCTCGCCTTTGGGGCGAGGGAACCTCCGATTAATGGGTTAAACTGGTCATGCGAACTCAATGTGCGGTGTGCGTGTGTTTTGTTTTAAAAGGGGGTTTTGGATATATCGGGAGCCACACAAAGTTTTTACGGGGGTCGTGGAGCACGTGTGTGTGCAAATATGTATACATATGTATATGTATATGTATGTACATAAAAAGAGGGGGAAAGGCATCCAAGGGATTCGTGGGGGCAGCACCTCAGGCGCTGTACGCTCGAGCGCAAGTGCGCCACGTGTCGGCACGGGAGCGACTTGCGCTTGAGCGCAAGTGCGCCACGTGTCGGTAAGGGGGCGACTTGCACCTGAGCGCTTGCGCTTGAGCGCAAGCGCACCACGTGTCGGCATGGGGGTGACTTGCGCTCGAGCATTTGAGCTGGAGCGCAAGCGCGCCACGTGTCGGCACCGGGGCGACTTGCGCTCGAGCCCTTGCGCTTGAGCGCAAGCGCGCCACTTGTCGGCACTGGGGCGACTTGCACTCGAGCGCTTACGCTTGAGCGCAAGCACGCCACGTGTCGGCACGTGGGCGCTTTCCGCTTGAGCGCAAAACGCTGCAGTGCAAACGCGCCACGTGTCGGCACGTGGGTGCTTTGCGCTCGAGCGCTGAGCGCTGGAGTGTAGGCGCGCCACGTGTCGGCACGTGGGTGCTTTGCGCTCGAGCGCTGAGCACTAGAGCGCAGGCGCGCCACGTGTCAGCATGCGGGCGCTCTGCACTTGAGCGCCGGCGAGAAAAGGAGGCTTTTAGCCTAAAAATATTTCTCGGAAGAGAAATCAGAGAGGAGTTGGACTCCTGAGTGTGTTTTTTTTTTTGGGGTTTAGTGAAAGGGGCTCTTCTTCTTCCTCCTCTGTTATCTGGATCTTGAATATTAAGAGATGTGAGATCTCAAAATCTCTCCTTTTTGAGATCTGATGACAGATCCAAGTTCCCCTTTGTGTGTTTCGTGGTGAAAAACTATTTTGTTTTTGAAAAGGAAGAGTAAAACTCTTGATTTAATTCAAAAGAAAAAAGAAGGTTTGAGACCTTCAGAAAAGAGAAAGAGATACAAACCCTAGTTTTTTTGTGAGAATGAAAAGTGTTGTTTTTTTTATTCATCATGTTGCCTTTTATAGGCTTACATATTTACATATAGCCCCTTGGGCTTTATAAAATGGCGTTTTGCCTATCCCATGGCTTATGTGCCATTTATTTTTGCACATAAGCCATGGGCTTACAAAAATTTGTCTTTCTGTCCGTTTTGTATACATTCATGTATAAAAAATTACATAAAAATTATTTATTACATGATTTTGTTGTTGGCGTGGGGAGGCTGGCCGCGGGCTCGACTTGGGCATGGGCCCGCTAGACCTGGGCTTGGGCCAACCTAGCTTGGGGTTGACCTTGACTTTAACTCGGTCAACCGGGGTGTAAATTTTTATCCCAACAGCGCGGCGCAAAGAATCCTGCACAAGATCAATTATTGAAAGGGGGAGAGATTTTTAAGCGCAAAGAATCCTGCAGGAGATTTTACAGAAGAGATATTGGGATTTGCAGATGAGGAGAGAGAAAGCTCACAGAAATTTTTCCAAGCACTGACTCGACCAAGGCGCGACGGTTCCGCGGCCAAGGGTGGCTTAGAGCGGCGGTTCCGCGGTTGCACGTGCGGATCAGGCCTCCAAATTTTGCTGACGTCACCAGGTGGCGGCGGTTCCGCGGTCGGAAGGCACCTCGGGTGGCGGTTCCGCGGTCAGGTGTCTGTTCAGATCCCAAGATTTTTTTTGTTGTTCTATTGTTGACATCCTCTGCTGTTCAGATCTTCTGTTTCCTATTTCGCTCTTTGGATTTTTCCAGATCCGAACTCTTTCTTCAATCCTGCAAAATTCCAAAGAAAAATACCCTTCACAAAATAAAAGATGATAAATTTTTATATATTTTTTTTATTTTTCAGTTTTTATAATTTTTTTTATTTATATTAACCCAAAATTACAAAAAGAAAATAGCACGCCTTCCCCGGCAACGGCGCCAATTGATTCGTATGGATTTTTATGATCAAAAATATTTAGTAACCGCAATCAAGAACGGCGTCGCTTGGTAGCTAGCCGATGCGTACGGGTCAGTCCACAGGGATTTTATGAATTTCCTAATTGTTCTTATGAGTTAATTCCAAACGGTGTGAACGGATTGATTAAATCTAGAAAGTAAATTAATCTAGAACTAAATCTTGCTAGGTTAGGTTTAGGGTAAGTTTGGAAAGTCAATAAATCTAACCGCTTTCTATACCCAAATTAAGATCTATGAGGTGTTATGGTAATTATTAATAAAGGGGATTAGTACCATCGGGAAGAAACGGTGTTTCTTTCTCTAGGTTCTTGTCCTTCCTTTCTCAATCCTTACCCTAACCTTCATGGAAAACATGCTCAACCGGGCCTTTATACTACGGTATCACCGCTACCTAGTGGGATAGGGTGCCGTAGGGAGCGGTGTGTGCATGTATGCATGGAGTCCTATTAATTATACGTGATGGGCAAGAAAAGGGTGAGATATCTTCATCTCTCAAGCCTTCCCCAAAGCTAACCCTAACAAGCGAGGAGACTATTCGCTCATTAGGGAATTGAAGAACATAACTAAACTATCTATATAGGGCAAAGAATTAAAGATCTAACTAGGGCAGATAAGAAATTACCTAGGGCAGATAATAAAATTAATTAGGGCAAATAAAAAGAACTACTTACAAATTGATGCACTCTTCATTCATTGCAGAAATTACAGATCTGAATTTTTAGGTATAAAATTAGGCACAAGAAGAGACATGACCTAATACAAGATTTAGGGTTCCTATTTATAGAGGATAGAAAGCCTAGGGTTACAATCGACTCGCACATCTGCTATTACAAAAATACCCCCTAAGAAAAAGACCTAGTCAACGATCGCAGCCGCCTCAATAATTTTCCACCGACCCGGGCTTCGCGCTGCCGCTGATCCGCGGCCAAAGCCCACGTTTGGCCGCGGTTCCGCGGCCGAGTATGGGCTTCATTAGCTCATTTTTCCTGGAGTTGTTTTGTTGCTTATTTACTTCTATTTTCTTCAGTTTGTTCTTCTGATTGTCTTCTGATTCTCTTCCAGATCTCCACAGTGAATAAAGTCGTGGACTTTTACCGCTTGCTTCGTATTGAAGTCTTGAACCTTGCTCTGCCTTTGTGCTTTGTGAAATTGTCATTTGATCATCGTTTAGTTTTCAAACTGTAGGCAAGATAAAGATTCTCTGTTTGTTGGTCGAAGTCTCACTTTTGCTTCGTCTTTTCATCATTTCACTGTTTTTATTCCGAGAACCTATAACCTGCAACTATGTAGCAGACATGGGTAAAAAGCACCTGTTTATTTGTAAACTGAATAAGAATGGGGAATAAAATAATACAAAATTATGGTATGAACATGCGTCTATATGGATCAGCCAGAAAGTTTAAATCAGAGTGGGAGCAGCGGGAAAGTGTGTAAGTTGCTTAAGTCCATTTATGGACTAAAGGAGGCATCGCGGAGTTGGAACATCTGTTTTGATGAAACGGTCAAAGAATATGACTTTATCAAAAATCCAGATGAACCATGTATATATAGTAAAATTGTAGCACGAACTGTCATATTCCTCATCTTGTACGTGGATGACGTTCTTGTAGGGTTCCTAGGCACACTCAAGAGGTTCCACAAGGCATCAACCATGCCAAAATCAAATTTTTTTCAAGTGCCGAAAAACCCTATGCAAGATCGTTACTAGAGGTAAGGCGAAAAACATGCAAGTTAACTACTTTAACTACAAGTGAAAGGGATTACAACCTTTGTAGATCCGGTCCTCCACTTCTTTAGCTCCGTGTTGACCTCCCTTCGCTGCGATCATCGGAATCCCGGACTCTAGCGTTGGTTTCATCGGAGAAATGAGCGGGCTAGGTCGTTGACTTCGATGCCGAAGATGATCTACGTCGAGGCGACTCAAACTCAAGCTCCATCTTCACTAGGTCCTGAAACTTGTGAAGATAACACACTCTACTACATGGAAAGTTGTAGAGGATGAAGAAATAAGAAGTGGGTTCACTTTGGATTTGGATTTCTCACTTAGTTTCTTCACTTGAAATTTTCTAGCAAGGTTTTCTTCACTTGAAGAAGATAAAGAAGAAGAAGAAAGAAAAATGAATTCTTATCAAAAGAAAATTCAAGTGAAGTCATCATATTGCAACCATGGGTGAGTTAACTCATGTGTACAGAATAAACCATAGTTTAGGTAAATGGTTAGGTCAAAGAATAAAACAAAATGGCTTAAACTTTTTCAAAAGAAGCTTGAAGTATCATGAAGCTTCTAGCAAAGAAAAAGAAAAGCACCATTTTGTTTTAATCAAAATAAATAACATAAATAAAACCCTAACCATTAACCTAAACAAGGTGTAAAGCATACACACACCCAAGTTTGCATGTATCATCAATCATGATACAAACTAAGTGCACAAACATATATCACATATACAACTTGTGCACAACAAGTGAGAAAATCAATCTTAAGTGAACAATACTAGTCAATGTAAAGTAATATATCCAATATATAATTATACATTAAATCATTAAATCAACAATTGATTTAATGATCCGGTCATACTGCATATAACCGACTAATATCAAGTGTATCATCATATTGAATCAACATTTGATTCGGTAACCCGGCTATATCTTATATAACTGTCCGATGATACAAATCGCGAGAATAGAATTCAGTATCACATACTGGTATTATTCTCGGTCCCGCAAATATCTCTTATGCGCTCTTATTTCGTTTCGCTTGAGCCAGGAAACCTCTGTGTAAGACTCTAAAGACTTGTCAATACGCCGGCAGTAGGTGATGATCATATCAAACACCCACAAGCGGCAAGCGGTCTGCTAAACGTAACGGCCACCCGGGTATTGAGCGATCAGAAGATCAACGAGCAAGCCCGAACACACTCCTGTGAATCCAATCAGTAACACTTACCGTACAGTCCGGCTGTTCGTCTGATATGTCGCATATCTCGCCTAGGGGTGGTAAACGTCAGACCCCAGTAGCTTGATGAGTCATGCCGATATAAGTCCATAACAAGCGTGAAACTACTGATAACTCTTACTAGTAATCACTGCAACCCTGGCCAGGGATTTCCAGTTATAGCCAGTCGAGCATAGCGCAACATCAACCCCCAATACCGGGAGAGACGAATCCCCTCCTATCGCTCATTGCCTCCATGTGAATCGGGACTGTACCCAAAAACCACCTGTTTGCATGACTCAGTAGAGCCGTGGTAGGGTGGAAATCAAAGCACAGTGGGAGACACACGAGACTTTATGACGATCTCGGGTCAACAGACTAAGCTGTACCAGTGTCACCAGAGAACTACCATCTGACGTGAGGTATAATACCATCTGGGAGTTCTCGGTGAGTCCGTTCAGTGTACCCAGTCTCCACTGAGCACCCGCATACCATCTCTGATGTCAAACACCAATGGATATGGGATCATCCATCGCCCATCATATGGGTCGAGAAGATATACGCTAGTCTACTCTGGAATATCGATGCCCCGTCTCGATATTCCCACGACTAGGAACATTGAAGGATGTACTCATGGACTACCCAGGCCCCACTAGTATGATCTACATCATAGTCCTGGAAGTCGAGTACACATCCTAAGGGCTTATCAACATGTAACAGAAAGACAGAAAGTATACATGTTAAGATAAAGAGCAACCAGATAGCGTACTATCATGTCGAGCAAGAAAGTCCTACCTATATATGTCCCAGCATCCACTACAATATACATCCTATGTACAGTAATGGCCTCTAGGGCATACATATAACTAACAATCTCCCACTTGCACTAGGGCCATCTGTAGCAGTGGTTGCAGTATCTCATACTCAACCATCACATAAAAATCTCTCTCTGGGAAAAAGCATTAGTGAGTGGATCCGCCGTGTTGTCCTCTGAGTCTATTCTCCTAATCTCGATCACCCTGGAGATCAACTATCTCCATGATCAGGTAATACTGCCTCAGAATATGTCTGGGTCACTGATGGGACCGGGGTTCCTAGGCCAAAGCCACACTTCCGTTGTCATACAATGGTAGGAACCCAGTTCATCTAATGAACCAATATACACCTAAACTTCCTCTTTGGTAGTATCTTTAATAGCGATGTTACCAGCATTTATCGTCTAGTTTGACACGGTATCTCGCTTGGAACTCTTCCAACATACCGTCCCTTCACTGAGGGTAAAGACAATGCCTGTGACTGACATTCAGTCATGCTCATCAGCCTGGAATTTTTCCAGTGATTCTCCCTAGGATCGATTGATACCATCTCACTAAACCTAGTGAGAACCCTAATATCCATTTAGATCTATCTCATAGATCCAAATCCCAGGATTTAGGAGGTATCACCTTTATCCTATATGGAGAATCTTTGTGATAAGAGGAGATTGACCATGTATGGTATAGGAAACTCTTTTCCTACCAAGAGTATGTTGTCCACGTACAATACGAGGATCACCACCATACTCCCTACTACCTTTTTGTATATACAAGGTTCATCTACCATTTTGATGAAGTCAAACTCTTTGACTACCACATCAAAACAGATGTTCCAACTTCGCGATGCCTGCTTTATTCTGTAAAGCAACTTGCACACTTTTCCGCTGCTCCCACGGCTCACGAAGCCCTCTGTCCATGTTCTTATAGACGTTCTCTTCTAAATCATTATTCAGAAAAGCAGTCATGACACCCAGCCACCAGATATCGTAGTCATGGTATGTAGCAATGGCAAGTAGGATCCGGATGGACTTAAGCATAGCTACGGGAAAAAGGTTTCATCATATCCATGCCTGGTCGATGACGAAAACCTTTAACAAGTCTAGCTTTGAAAGTCTCAACTTTTCTATCTACACCAAGTAATCTTCTCAAGATATACTTGCTCCTGATGGGGATTTAACCCTTCAGATATAGAAACCAAAGTCCATACTTTGTTGGTGTACATGGATTCCATCTCAGATCGCTAAGCATCCAGCCATTCTTACAGAGTCCCTACTCTCGATGGCCTGCTCGAAACTAGTTGGGTCATCATCTCATGATGCATTCCTCGCTCCCACTGTCATCGAGAAACCGAAGTATCTCTCAGGCGGATAAGGAACCCTACCAGATCGGTGAAGAGGCTGAGGTTTGTCGGGAACTATTGAATCCTTTGGTTCTGTTAAATCATCAGCTGCAGTTTGTATAGCTGGAACTTTCCAGTTCTACAGAACTGACCTTACCTCGATCTTGTCCAGATTTTGCTTTTGACATAGGTCGGACAATCCTAAATCTTAACTTACTTAAGAGATAGGCTCTTCCCATACCATATCTTATATAGAGTGGTAGGCACTGATTTGATTCGAACCCAATTCAATAGGTATGCAGCTTCTCAAGTGCATAACCCCTTAAAAGAAACAGGTAACTCAGTAGTACTCATCATAGAGCGCACCATATCTCATAGGGTGCGATTGCTCCGCCCTGATACACCGTTGTGCTGTGGTGTATTCAGAGGAGTAATGCTGAAAGAGAATCTCATTCTCCTTTAGAATAGTCCAAGAACTCAATACACAAGTATTCTCCTCCCTGATCCTATCATAGGACATAATACTTATACCCGTATTTTGGTTCTCTACTTCTAACTTATATTCTGTGAATATCTCAAAAGTTTCGGACTTGTGTTTCAACAGGAACATATGACTGAATCTTGAGAGATCATCAGAGAATGTAATGAAGTGCAAAGAACCGGTCTTGGCATGTGTAGACAGGGGACCTTACATACATCATCATGTATCAGTCCCAAGAGTTCACTAACTCTTTCTCTGTTTCCAATAAACAGAGCTATGGTCATCTTATCTTTGTGACATGACTGGCAAGTTTCACAAGATGTAAATTCAAACTGATTTAAATATGCATCTAAATGTAACTTAGCTAGTCGGGTCGCATTGATATGACTTAGTCTATAATGTCTCAAGAAGGATTCGTTCATATCTAAATTCTTCCTCTTGTGTGTGTTATTTATACTAGGAACTGTAGTTTGATTTAGAACGTCAATACTTTTAGATAACGTGCATGAACCAATCAACTTTTGAAATAGGAAATGTTCAAAACATTATCCAACAATACAAAATTTTATCATTTCTTTACTAATAAAGAGACTGATATGATTTTGTATGTCAGGTTCGGTATCTAATAACATTCGTTCAGAATCAATGTACTGGTAATACAGGGTGACAGTGACCAACAGACTTGGCTGCAACACTTGCACCGTTTTCTGTCTCATGAAACTTATCACCCGTTCTCAGTTCTCTACCTTTCTGTAGCCCTATGTAACAGATTACATATCTAGGATCCTGATCCGGTATCAAATACCCAGGACGCAGAGGATACTAAGAAACAGTTCTTTGTAATGAACGCACCCGAAGGAGATGCATCTTATGCACTTTCTACGTTTGGGCGGCATAGGAATCCTGGTATTCCCTTATTTCCTGTTCTGTCTTATAACAATTATAAGTTAGAGCGGGACCAACGTTCCCCAGCTCAGTATAACAAGCGGGTTCGGTCAATACATCCATATTATTATCTTGATTAAGGCGTGATATGGTCGCTACCTGGAGAGAGAGAAGAAAACACTCTGCGTGCGCTCTTGCAAGATTAAATTGGTTATTTATTTTATCTAATCAGGATGGCTCCCACTGTTTTTATCAAATCTTCCTTCAAACCTTAAAAGGAAAGACTAGCCGGGATTAATTACACTCTACAAGTTCGCCTATCTTTCAGCCAGGCCAGTGTCGGTACTTTGAGGGAGGTTCCCCGTGCTTTCGCACGGACCTAATTAAAATAAACCTCGTTCTCCCAGGGGCGTAACCCCGTTGACACCTTTCTAGACACCTACTTGATCGGCTAATTGCAAAGTGCAAAACTCTCCCAAGAGTAAAAATTACTCGCAGTGGGTATCGGGATCCAACTATCATATAGAAGGTATGCAATCTCATTGCAAATTTCAACACTTGAAACACCCGATAAAGGTTTTTACCCCTAGCACTTATGACCTTAACTATGGTCAACAAATCATAAGCACTAGTCAAGTTCTACCCGTCATTTCGTGATTAATTAGACCCACCCGCATGACCCTTAACTAAGGTCAACAAAGTCACGCGACTGTCCTAACTAATCGCATCATATGCGGTGTAGGAAAACATCACTTAGCTACCGTACACTGTGCCTTAACTAAGGTCAACAAACACAGCACGAATACTAAGTACTCTACTTCCTAAAATGATGGAGGGTTGCGGATGGTTTTTAAGAAAACCTTTAACGCTTTGAACTTGATCTCGTTGCGGAACTAAATGGTTTTTAAATGGAGTGTTTTTTAGGATTTTCTAGTTTTGGTAAAGGGGTCACTCCCGGTGAAGGGATCGTCGGCCCTTTCCTCATCGAATAAGATGCAGGATATATCATATATACCACTGTGCAAAGCAAAAACTATAGAAGCAATCAAAAGACAAACCGAGGGTTGTAGCATCTTCCAGTTATTGCTAAATGGGTCACTCCCGGTGAAGGGATCTCGGCCCTTTCCTTATCGAATAAGGTGCAGGATGTTCTACAAGGAACACCGCGATGCAAAGCAAGAACTGTAGCTACCTGTTTTTGAAAAATTCGATTCCACAACATCTTTTAGGTTTATTTTCTTTCATTAATATCATTAATGAATGTCCCATCATTTAAGTCCACCTAAATATCACAGATAAATATAACGTACGCTTATGCCATCCGCATTCGCCTCGATGTCCCGTCTGCACCGTTAGGTTAGGTAACTAACGCCAGAGCGAGGCAGGGCTAGTGCGGGTGTAAAACATAAGCAACGTCTATATAATATATCATATATACTATATACAATATCTATCTGAACATATCACATGATCACATCACAGATAACGCAGCAGAAAATATCATATGAAATATTGGATATACTAGGACGTCCGTGTTTTATTTTGAGCCTGTATAAAACACGGATTCCACGGTCGTGATGAATAGCCAATCCCACACCCCTAGACCCCTACGAGAGCGGCAAGCAACTCTACCAATTCTAGAGTTAGAAGACCCGGACTCGACTCCTCGAGATGGTCTCCCACTGGACCCTAGAACCCGGTTACTTGTGCTCCCCTCCTTGGGTCTATCCTAATGCGGAAAAGTAAATAATATACAATGGTGACATCATCCTCAACCCGGAAGTGCCCCAATAAAATAATATTACATAGAAGTTTTTACATGAATGAAAATGAAAAACACTCATCTCACATAAAAAAAACCCGTCTATTCAAACACGACGATCCAATATAACATATCCAGCAACACATAACATCACATGTCATCAACGTAAGTAAGTATGCATACACCGATTATCGTCGACATATAGCAACGAAAACGGTGATACAACTATATACTACACTTACGGTCACAGAAAAGAAAGTGTAAAACTACAACAGTTGGAATCTGCAATCTCTTTAGACATCGCATGCCTAACCAATTACAAACCCCGCATTTTAGTCTCATTATCGAAAACTCTTTTCAATATTAAGTCGGGCAATTCAACAAGAATCCCGACATTTTGATCGAATACTCGTCGCAAACTTTAGTAGACGGCCGCACCCCCGATGCCGACGACGAAGTGCACTAAGGCGGAACACCGCTACCGCGAGCACCCGAACGGATGCTTTCGGCGATGGGGTTCTCCTACAGTCACTTGGTCGGGGTTATGGGGTGTGGCTGTCTATTAAGTTTACCCGGCGAGTATCCGCGTATGCTACATGATTGCGACGGACTTTTGATCGCGTCAAAATTCCGTGGCAACCGATCAAGTGAGACCAAACTGCTTAGATTTATAACATTCATTCAGTTATCTCATAACTACTTGTGAATTCCAAATATTGTATCACTTTCCAGATAATTAGACAATGTTAAACTTTTCGATCGAATAATCAAACACCCAAGTTTTCCCGAACAGTTCAACACTTGAAATAAGTTTAAAAACATCCATTTCATGCCACAGTACCAACGGTCCAGCCGTAGAAGGGTCAAGCCAACGCCTCACATGTGGCACGCCGTACTGCCCCAAACCCTAAGGTTCAAAGAGCAGTTCAAGACGGTCACATAATCGAGTTAAGGTTTGTTGTCTTCTAGAGGGTCCATCATGTTACTTGCACTACTTAGACGTTCTTAAACTACGGAAAAATCCAACACTTGGAAATTTCCCAGCAGGGGAAAAGGTGGGTATTTTTATCCAGTCGAACTTTTTAACATGTTCTAAAATTATCCGGAAAAACACATAGACGAAGTTAAACTTTCCGATCGAAACATCGAGTCCCCAATACAACCCAAAAAACTCAACTCTTGAGTAAAATTTAAAAATTCCCAGAAAACACAGCAATTACAGAAAGAAATTACTGTGCAGACCACGTGCCCTGATTCATCATTATGGTCGCGGAACCGCCGCGCAAGCTAGGGTGCGGCCGCGGTTCCGCGGCTCATTGAAGGAGTTAGGGTCACGTGTGTTTACCCCAATCAGAGCAAAGCTCTATTCAAATTCCAAGGCGGGAAACGAAGCAACGCTTCTGTTTCCCCAATCAGAGCAAAGCTCTGTATTGAAAATTAAAATTAAAATAAATGAAGCAACGCTTCAGATCCCCTGCGCTGTGCACAGAGCGCCACGTGTCAAAATCAGACACACCAGCGCAGGGAGCGCAGCGCCCAAGGTAGCGCACTCCATCAAGAGCAAAGCTCTATTAAAAACAAAATAGAAGCAAAGCTTCAGTTGCGCAAGCGCTGCGCTGCGCGACACGTGTCAGCGCAGTTGCTTTTGCGCAAGCGCTGCGCTGCGCGACACGTGTCAGCGCAGTTGCGCAATCGCAGCAGCGCTGTGCTGTGCGCTGCGCGACACGTGTCAGCGCAGATGCGCAAGCACAGCTGCGCTGCGCTGTGCGCTGCGTGACACGTGTCACGTTCTGGAGCATTTGCGCCAAACAGAATTAAAATTCTAAGAAATCTTTCTGTTCTTGTTAAAATAAGAAGATTTTCTTCTGTAAAACAGAAGCCCTTGGATCAAAGATCCAACGGTGGGAAAAATTCCCCAAATCACTCAAAGAAAGATCTCTTTAACAAATTTAACTAATTTATGGGCACTATAAAAAGGGCTCTAGACCCCAATTCAAAGGGATCAACATTTTCTAAAAAAAAAGAGGAGAGAACTCTGAAGAACTCCTCAAGAACAAAAAAGGTAAAAACCTTTAGAAAAAGAGAAAATTCTCTTAAAAAAAAACAGATCATTGATCTAAGAACAAGATCAATGATCTTCAATAAGAAAGAAAACTAACTAATAATAGTGCTTTACACTTTTTTATGAACCTTTGGTTCTTTGAGATAAGAAAACTTATCTTTTTCTTTGATCTAAATTAGATCAAGAAATCAAACAGTGCTTTGCACTTCTGTTCTTGAATCTAAAAGATTCTTAGTGCTTTGCACTTCCAACTTGCGCTGTTGCGCTCCTGGATTGGCGCCACGTGTCAGCAGCGCATGCGCAGCGCATCGGCGCAGCGCACTGCGCTCGCGTGACACGTGTCGTCACCACAAGCGCTTGCGCTTCCCTGAATAAATGCAATGCATTTCCTAAAGGACCAGGCCCAAATCAAAAAGACCAACAGGCCAAAATAAATTGCAAAGCAATAAAAAAGGGCAGAGCCCAAACAAAATAGATGCTCTGCATCACTTATAAAAGGGCAGAGCCCAACCAAGGCAAAATGATGCAGTGCACTACTAAAAAGGGGCAAAGCCTTAGCACAGGTCTAATAGACCAAAAACAAAAGAATGTTGAAACTGGACTTAGCCCAATCATGGCCATAAGTCCTCAAACTAAATTGACTCAGCACGGCTGTTCCCTAAATCAATTTATATCCGGTTCAAGGGTACAACTCCGAACTCCTCTGACACCTATCATTGTAATCCTTCAACGATGTCAGAGAGGTGACTAGTCCCGAGGGCCATAGACATAACACGGACCACTATGTCCCTAAACTGGAATAATAGAGCCCTAAAATGCTCATCCCGTTAAGTTGATCTTAGTCTCAAATCAGACTAACGCATCCTTAACAAACGTTTAAGTTGATCTTAGCCTCAAAAATGGCTAACGTATCCTTAAACTAAAACACCAAACCCAAATCTAAGTAAATACGGATTTGGACTAATCCACGTACTACGGGCGACGGCATTACTCAGTCTCTGTATACAATCCACGGGCAACCACAAACAAAACAAACACCCACGACATGAAGTGAAGTTCTAGAGAAGGAGAAAGTGGCTATCGCGAAGCGGTAGCGTAATTAACTGCAGGGGCTTGCGCCTGCAGGGAAGAGCGTCCCCACAATTAAAAACCCCTCAAGCGAGGGGGAATCTGACGAAGTCTGCTACATCGGACGCATCCGTCTAAACCTCCGATATACGGTGCCATAAATCAACTTGGCATCTTCGGAGAGGCGGACGGATAAAACCAAATAGCATCTGCCCCGAATATCAGGCTTAGACGAACCTTCATGGTCGCGTCTCTGTATTCGGAGGGGAACAGATTCTGGCACGCCCGGTGGGATCTTTTCCTCTTTCCACTCCACACTTCGTGTGTCGTGTTCGCGAACAAATCACGGTTTGCTGTGGTTCTCTGTGGATTCAAGGTACTAAGATTTGGTGTCTTGCTCCGTGCAGAAAACAAAAGATCGATGGCTTCGAACTGCACCGTCTGCAGCAACAACTCTCGCTCCGTCATTGCTGGAGGAGTGACTTATGGGCCCCAAGCGGCCTCCCTTTTCAAAATGCCGGTGGAGCAGGTGGCTCAAGCCACCACTGGACTATTTTTTGGGACCATGCTCCTACCAATGAGCTTCAACGCCTCAATGGCATTGCAAGAAGCTCCAAAGAAGTCGGTCTTCGATCGACTTACCACTGCCGCGACCCCTCTCAACAGGTCGCCCAACTCCACTGCTTCAGGTTTTAATGGATTAGGCTAGAGCTCCATCGGGCCCATGAAGAAGCCTGCCATACCAGAAGGCGTTATCCCGAAGCGGATAGCCATCCCAACTCCCGTTCCTGGCAAAATCACCAAGGTTGCTTCCCATGTTCGGAAGTCCGCTTCTGACAGGTTGGCCGTCCCCGTTCAACGGACGTCGATCTTTAAAAGGCTGGTACCAGCATATTCTGACCAACACAGGGGGCATGAGGAGGTCACCCCTATAGCTGAAACAACTCCATCAGCACGACATGCTCGACGTCGCCACTGGCGCTGAGTAAAGAAGGCTGGGGGCAGCTTCCTCTCTGGATTTACTCCTCTAGCTCCAACGGTGGGGATCGATACTGCTATTCTAACCGGGAACAGCTTTGAATTGCTGAACACGGTGCGCAGAAATTCCCCTACTGCAGTGTTGAAACGAACTCCTTCACTTGTAGAGAATACTCCAAAGAAGAAGCTAGAGCAGCCCCCTCAACGGCTGTCCTCTAAAATTTACAAAGTCTGGCGACAGGTCCAGGAGTCAGTGATTGATGAAAACTATCTCCGCCAACAGAAAAAGATGAAGGTTCGGCAAGAGAAGGATTACTCCGTCAAGCCACAAAAACCAATAGCTACCCGGGTGCCCACTACAACGGCCCCCTTAACTCCAATCACTCAAAAGAAAAGGAGGCCGCAAAAAGCCCCTGTGAATATGGCGAAGCATAAAAGCGCTGAACACAAACGCCCCAAATCCGGGGGCATGGTGGTGCACACTGTTTATATGGCTTCCGGAAAGGAGGAAAGCCGCGCTTTGACGGGCCATCGACCGCTCACCCGATCCGTGACGAAAGCCCAGGAGCAACAACAAAAGCTTCAGGAAATGATGACTGCAATGGCTGCACTCACTGGGCCAAAAGAAAGCTCTGAAACGTTCTCGGATGAGCGTCAAGAACAAGAAACTGACGCTGAGTTTCTTCGCCGGATATTAGAGAAAAAGGATAAAGAGGTTGCGGAACAGGCAAGCAGCATAAAGAAAATGGCCCTCCTCTTCCAAGATATGGTAGGGATGATGTCACAGCCGGACCCTCCAGCTGAAGACCCTCCAATTATTGTTGAAGATGACGGAAGGGAGACATCTAATCCTCCGCCGGCTCTTTCAGCAGCCAAAGATGAAACCATTTCCAAGGCCGCGCTAGACGATTATACTGCTCAGCAAATACTGGTTCATCGGGCGAATGAAGCGGCTGGGCAAATTGTTAGAACCGGACGACCCTATCCAAGCTGGTACGACCAAATCAGTTACCCGCCGGGATATACGATCCCTAAATTCCACGTATATAAAGGGACAGGGAATCCGCATCAGCATGTCGCTTAATTCAGGGCCTTATGCGGCAATACTGGAGGCAATGACAAATTGTTGCTACGTCAATTCGTCGGCAGCTTAGCAGAAACAGCCTTTGAATGGTATTCGGAGCTACCTAACGACTCTGTCAAAACATTTGTAGAGATGGAGCTGCTGTTTACACAAAGATTCGCGAGTGCTAGTGAACGCACCCCGATTACAGCACTGATAAATGCCAGGATAAGGCCGGGCGAAACGTGGGTCCAATACGCAACACGATGGCGAAACCTATGGTCGAAATGCAAACAACGCATAGAAAAGGCACCTGCGGTAGGCATGTTTGTGGGCACTCTCGATCCGAAGGCGACCATCTCGCAATTCATGATGTTCTTCAAGCCGACCACCTTCCAGGCCTTGATTGACAAGCTGGCCCAAATGGACCAGATGGGCCATAGGCCTTCCTCTTCAAAGACAGAGCCTTGGAATAAAAAGGGCAAAGGGAAAGCAACCTTCGTTGCCAATACTCAGCAACGGCCGAGCAACTTAAAGCCGGTTGTTCGCGAAAACAACGCGCATCCACGCCCATCCCTCGAGAAGAGACTAGGACGCCCTTACTCGTTTCCTCAGAATAAAACGAGAAGATTGTTCGAGCTTGCAGTGCGCAACAGACTCATCAATCTGCCGAATCCAAAACATCCGTTGCAGCCAGGCGATGTCAGCGATCCCAATTATTGCCCTTACCACCAAACGGTAAGTCACCCGATCGAGGATTGCTTCGTCTTTAAGGGATGGATCGAGGATCAATACCTACAAGGCAAGTTTGCGCTGTCTGAAAAGTGGAAGGTAAACCCACCACAGCCGCACACTCCAAAGAAGACGGACACACTGGGAGCAAGTTGTCACGTGATCTCTCACTCATTGATAGATGATGAAGAGGCTCCTTACACCGAGAAACCGAGGGCGGGTCCTGAACCAGAACTTCTATGGCCGTCAGACGAGATGATTGATACATTCCTGAATGAAGCCCGTCTTAAAAGCAAAGATGATCGAGAGCGCGAGATGGCCATATTCGAGAAAGCCAAACGCCGGCGACTAGATGAAAGGGTCGAAACACTCCCACCGGATCAAAGTACATCCGACGCAAATGAAAGCAGGATCAAGATAAGGAAACGATTCGCCAAAGCCATATCAATGGGGATGAGACCGCCCTCTTTCAGAGAAAATTCTCCCAGTGGTATACATTTTGATGAAACGGACGTACATCCTAACTACTGCTTATATCATCAGAAGATCGTACATCCTACTGAAGACTGCGACTTCTTTAAGTGTTGGTGGCAAGGATATGTCGTTCACAGGCAACACTTCAACAAGACAAAGCGTGAAGCTCGTAAACAGCGAAAAAATGCGACAGATGAGCGTAAAAGAATTGCCGGCAATTGTCATAGGGTTGATCCCGGGGGATCGCGAGTTCTTACCTTCGGGAACAACTCCGACGAAAAAGTAGCCCTCGGTCCTCTCTTCAAGGAATCCATCTCTGAAACGAAAGAATTGAGGAGCTGCGAGAACATTCAGCCGTGCAATTGCACGCTACCCGGAAAGAATCTCGGACCCACGAACAAGGGATCGGACAAAAGGGATAAGGGGAATGGAAAAATGACCTTCGTCGCCAACGCTCAACAACAGCCGAGTAACCCAAGACCGTTTTGTCGTCAAAACAATAAGCCGCGATATCTCAATGAGAAGTTGAAACGTCCTTACTCGTTTCCCAAAGATAAAACAAAGAGATTGTTCGAGCTAGCAGTGCGCAGCGGGCTCATCACTCTGCCAGATCCAAAACGTCCGTTGCAGCCAGGCGACTTTAACAATCCCAACTAGTGTCCGTACCACAGAGTAATGGGTCACCCACTCGAAAATTTCTACGTCTTCAAAAACTGGATTGAAGACCAATACCAACAGGGCAGGTTCGCGCTGCCCGAAAGATGGAAGGTGAACCCACAACAACCACATGCTCCAAAGAAGATGGACATGCCGGGGGCATCGTACTCTTTCATAGAGAAAGCCCTATAGACCGAAAAGTCAATAAACTAGATATTCGCCTCAAATACGGCGACACCGGACCGAGATGTCCTTAAACTAATGATGGACCGCAATGTCCTAAAACTTGCAAATGACCGAAATGTCTTTAAACTACTACCGCAGCATTCTCAGGCTGACGAGAATATTAAAAAAAAAAAGGTATGTCCATAAGCAAAATCGGCACGGATGAAAACCCGAAAGGGCTCCGTGAGTAAAAACAGCAGGGCTACCGGCGAGTGTTTGTGAAAACCTGAAAGGGCGCAACCTCATTTAAAAAAAATAAGAAGAGTAAAAAGAATAAAAAAACGGTATGTCCGTAAGCAAAATGGGCACAGATGAAAACCCGAAAGGGCTCCGTGAGTAAAAACAGCAGGGCTACCGGCGAGTGTTTGTGAAAACCCGAAAGGGCGCAACCTCGTTAAAAGACACTTATAGGGTCCTCTCGACCTTGTAAGGAGAAACCACCCGTGTGAGATCCTTACGACTCACAAGGGAGCAACACACTTAGGGATCCCCACGATTCCTAAGGAGAAAATACACTTGCGAGATCCTCACGACTCGTAAGGAGAACTCTCTTATGGGACCCTCACGGCTCATAAGATTTGAAAGTCTTAAGTTACAGAGACCTAAACCTGTGCTTAAGCAACCCCCACAACTTTCGACATTGCCCTACAAGTGGCTCAATACTGACCCTTGTATACAATCCACGGGCTCGAATAAACATTTCCCTAACTAAGTCCCACCCGAGATTAGGGATATGTTCGCACGATGAATAACCCTTGTAAATCCTCTCAATTTACAAGGAGAAAACCCTCCTGTAGGATCCTTATGACTTACAGAGGAGCAAAACACTTAGGAACCCTCACGATTCCTAAGGAGAAAATACACCTATAAGATTCTCACGACTTGTAGGGAGAAATAACTTTGTGCGACCCTTACGGCTAATGAAGTCAAAGCCTTAGTCGACATGACCCTAACCCTGGTCGCTAAGCCTCCTTTGTTCGACAACGACAGAGACAAATGATGATTCGCTCCTGACGATATCCCAGTTGTAGCGATGTTGATGCCGAAATCGGTGTCCAATTTCAGGTTTACGGCGAAAGGCCAGTAGGCCGCACATGCATACGAAATAGCCGAAATGATGGGGCAACTTGCAATAAAAAGCAGCAAGTAAAAGGTATGCATGCAGAATAGCCGAAATGATTGGGCAACTCGCAATAAAAAGCAGCGAGTAAAAATAAAGTAAACAACCGAAATGATTGGGCACCACGAAAAATAGCCGAAATGATTGGGCAATCGCGACCTTCGCGATATAAAAGCTGAAATGATAGAGCATCGCAGAAAGAAATAAATAAAAAATATATATATATGTAACGAAATTCATGCCCTACAGACGATAGCACAGAAATCCCTGTATACAATCCAGGGGCACAAACAAAGAGAGAACCATACCTTCCCGACAGGCTCCGCCAAAAAGCGAAGCCAAATCTCGACGGTTCAACAACAACCTAGAGACAACCGTGACATTCGCCTCGATACAGTAGGCGCAATGTCAACAATAATGTTCTTCCTCCAACAAGCTTCGAACATGACAAAGCAAACGAAGCAAAGGCTAAATTCCTAGCTTCAAGGTCTTGACGGCAACCCATATAAAGCCAGAAAGACAACTGGAGATCGTCTCACACCAGTGTGGAATGGTCACCACCTCGACGTTCGTCTCGATACAGCAGACGCAACATCATCAAACAAACGGAGCCACGGAAAAATCCCAGCTCCACCCCGACGTTCGTTTCGATACAGCAGACGAGTTGTCACCCCAGCGTTCTTCCTCCAGCAAGATTCAGACGCGACAATCAAACAAACGGAGCCACGGCAAAATTCCAGCTCCACCTCGACGCTCGTTTCGATACAGCAGACGAGTTATCACCCCAGCGTTCTTCCTCCAGCGGGATTCGGACGCGACAATCAAACAAACGGAGCCACGACAAAATTCCAGCTCCACTTCGACGCTCGTTTCGATACAGCAGAAGAGTTATCACCCCAGCGTTCTTCCTCCAGCGGGATTCGGACGCGACAATCAAACAAACGGAGCCACGGCAAAATTCCAGCTCCACCTCGACGTTCGTTTCGATACAGTAGACGAGTTCTCACCTCAGCGTTCTTCCTCCAGCGGGATTCGGACATGACAATCAAATAAACAGAGCCACGGAAAAATTCCAGCTCCATCTCGACGTTCGTTTCGATACAGCAGACGAGTTGTCACCCCAGCGTTCTTCCTCCAGCGGGATTCGGACGCGACAATCAAACAAACGGAGCCATGGCAAAATCCCTAGTTCCAAACCTCGACGGTTCATCAGCAAACTAAAAACAACCGCGACATTCGTCTCGATACAGCAGACGCGATGCCAGCAAAACGAAGCAAAGGCCAAATTCCTAGCTTCAGGGTCTTGATGGCAACTCACATAAAACCTGAAAGACTATCGGAGATCATCCCACACCAGCGCGGAGTAGTTATGACTCATCGGGGCTCGGCAAAATGAGTCTAACCTCAAGTAAAAAGCGGCATGGCAAATTCCTAACGCTTGTTCTTCCGACGGTCAAACTGCCTAGGAAGATTGCTTGAAGACGTCTTGTCCAGCCCCCGAAGGGATCAGAGACACGGCAGTCGTAGGGCTACTCGAACAGTACGATTGCCTATCGAGGACTATATCAGCTTATGCGACGGTACGACGGCCAAAACCCTAAGTACCACCAACCTTAACGGGATTCTGTCGTAAAGAGCAGAGGTTAAATGCGACGTTAAGATGTTCTTGCGAGAAACGCTCAATTCGTCTCGACTTGTGAAGAAATTGTTGAGGCGGCTCGACTCGTGAGATAAAGCCTTAGGCAGTAGGCATAAAAGAAGCCTATTTCCTAAGCACTGGGACCCCGTAAGTTGGCCCAAAACGGTCTCTTGCATACCATCCACGGGTCTCACTCTCCAACATCGAACTTCGACAAGGAGGGAAACAACCGCTTACAAGTCCTCTCGACTCGTAAGAGGGGAAAATCTCTTATAGGATCCTTACGACTTATAAGAGAAAACACACTTAGGAATCCTCACGATTCCTAAGGAGAAAACCCACCTACTAGATCCTCTCGATCCGTAGGGAGAAAAGTCTCTATGAGACCCTCACGGCTCATAGAGTTGAAAAGTCTTAGGCGGCAGATCTGAACCTGCGGCCTAAGCCCTCGTTATCTCGTGAAGAAATCAAGAAGCTTACTCTATTACCTGCTAATTGTGACGACATGCTGAGAAAGAAGAAAAGCAACAGAAAGAGCATCCGATTTACATTTGATCAAGCGTTCAAGACACATTCATTCATGCATGGGCAAAAAGGCTCGGGATAAAAGATATATAATAAAGACAAGCTGGGATAAAA
Source organism: Agapanthus africanus (assembly GCA_030015575.1). NCBI lineage: Eukaryota > Viridiplantae > Streptophyta > Magnoliopsida > Asparagales > Amaryllidaceae > Agapanthus > Agapanthus africanus. The sequence continues at coordinate 174,398,041 of JASDDO010000026.1, read as the reverse complement.
AAATTTCATTAATATTGCCCGAAGTTCTTACAATCATAAAAACAATAAACGAAAGTTACAATGGAATAACCTCAGATCCAGGGCATGGATTGAGGAATTCAAAAGCGACCCTATCTATGAATTTCCAAGCCTCGCGGACCATCCTAGTGTGCTTTCTTTCGCGAGCACAAGCGTCAGGGTCCCCCCTGATGTCTTCCACCCTCCGATAAGCAGCGAGTATGGCAGACTGTTGAAAGACCTCGTGCAAGAGATCGATAAGACTGTCTCGCCATCTCTTTGAGATAAAGTTCAACAGGTACACCGAGTGCACCTTATCCTCAGCGGCATCCAGCGCCCTAAGCGGCACACCGGAACAGAACGGGGGAAGCGCTTCCCAGATGGCTCCCACGATAAGCTTAAGAAGGGAGGAACGCCGGGGAAGCAGAGGACCGTTGTACGCGTCGAAGCGGCTCATGATTTCAGCACATTCCGCGTTTGTGAACTCTCGATTTTGAGAGCGGTCAAGTCGGTGTATGTCCCCGTAAGAGATGATCTCGTTAAGAGCATACATATGGGCGTCCATTGTTTCTGTGAAAGAGAATCAACAAAATTATCAGAAAGACTGATTAAGAAAAGAAATATAATGCACCGAGGAATAAAATGCCATCTTTAAACTCCAAGATCAATGAAAAACTCCTAAGAGTTCTTTTGTATGATTTGGAAGGAGCAAAGCTCCATTAATGAAATGAAAAAATACAAGAAAAATCTTTTATAGAGCAAAGCTCTATTAATGGAACCCTAACAGGGTTCTCTTGAGTTCTCTTTGGACCCCTTTAGAGCAAAGTTCTAATAAATGAAACCCTAAATGGGTTTTCTTTAGATCAGGGATCTATGGAGAGCAAGGCTCTGTCAATGAAAATTAATTTAATTTAATTTAATTTTAATTTTAATTTTCATCTAAAAGTTTTAAAGAGTTTAACTCTTGGAGTTCTTAAAAATAAAGAGCAAGGCTCTGAGTTCTGAAAGTAAAATTTTGAAGATGAAAATCATCTAAAGGACCAAAGGCCCTATTTATAGGCATCAAATACCCTTTCAACTCCCAAGAGTTACTGCGATGGTTGGTATTCTGCCACCGCTGTGCTCACGTTTGGAAGGCCACGTGAGCGCAACGGTGGGGGGGCATTTGTTTACCCCAATCAGAGCAAAGCTCTGTTCAAATTCCAAGGCGGGAAACGAAGCAACGCTTCTGTTTCCCCAATCAGAGCAATGCACTGTATTGAAAATTAAAATTAAAATAAATGAAGCAACGCTTCAAATCCCCTGCGCTGCGCACAGAGCGCTACGTGTCAAAATCAGACACACCAGCGCAGGGAGCGCGGCGTCCAAGTTAGCGCACTCTATCAAGAGCAAAGCTCTATTAAAAACAAAATAGAAACAAAGCTTCAGTTGCGCAAGCACTGCGCTACGCGACACGTGTCAGCGCAGTCGCTTTTGCGCAAGCGCTGCGCTGCGCGACACGTGTCAGCGCAGTTGCGCAATCGCAGCAGCGCTGCGCTGTGCGCTGCGTGACACGTGTCACGCTCTGGAGCATTTGCGCCAAACAGAATTAAAATTCTAAGAAATCTTTCTGTTCTTGTTAAAACAAGAAGATTTTCTTCTGTAAAACAGAAGCCCTTAGATCAAAGATCCAACGGTGGGAAAAATTCCCCAAATCACTCAGAGAAAGATCTCTTTAACAAATTTAACTAATTTATGGGCACTATAAAAAGGGCTCTAGACCTCCATTCAAAGGGATTAACATTTTCTAAAAAAAAAGTGGAGAGAACTCTAAAGAACTCCTCAAGAACAAAAAAGGTAAAAACCTTTAGAAGAAGAGAAAATTCTCTTAAAAAAACAGATCATTGATCTAAGAACAAGATCAATGATCTTCAATAAGAAAGAAAACTAACTAATAATAGTGCTTTGCACTTTTTTATGAACCTTTGGTTCTTTGAGATAAGAAAACTTATTTTTTTCTTTGATCTAAATTAGATCAAGAAATCAAACAGTGCTTTTCACTTCTGTTCTTGAATCTAAAAGATTCTTAGTGCTTTGCACTTCCAACTTGCGCTGTTGCGCTCCTGGATTGGCGCCACGTGTCAGCAGCGTATGCGCAGCGCATCGGCACAGCGCACTGCGCTCGCGTGACACGTGTCGTCACCACAAGCGCTTGCGCTCCCTGATTGGCGCAAAGCGCCTGAATAAATGCAATGCATTTCCTAAAGGGCCAGGCCCAAATCAAAAAGACCAACAGGCCAAAATAAATTGCAAAGCAATAAAAAAAGGGCAGAGCCCAAACAAAATAGATGCTCTGTATCACTTATAAAAGGGCAGAGCCCAACCAAGGCAAAATGATGCAGTGCATTACTAAAAAGGGGCAAAGCCCTAGCACAGGTCTAATAGACCAAAAACAAAAGAATGTTGAAACTGGACTTAGCCCAATCATGGCCATAAGTCCTCAAACTAAATTGACTGAGCACGGCTGCTCCCTAAATCAATTTATATCCGGTTCAAGGGTACATCTCCGAACTTCTCTGACACCTATCGTTGTAATCCTTCAACGATGTCAGAGAGGTGACGGGTCCTGAGGGCCATAGACATAACACGGACCACTATGTCCCTAAACTGGAATAATAGAGCCCTAAAATGCTCTTCCCGTTATGTTGATCTTAGTCTCAAATCAGACTAACGCATCCTTAACAAATGTTTAAGTTGATCTTAGCCTCAAAAATGGCTAACGTATCCTTAAACTAAAACACCAAACCCAAATCTAAGTAAATACGGATTTGGACTAATCCACATCCTACAAGCGACGGCATTACTCAGTCTCCGTATACAATCCACGGGCAACCACAAACAAAACAAACACCCACGACACGAAGTGAAGTTCTGGAGAAGGAGAAAGTGGCTATCGCGAAGCGGTAGCGTAATTAACTGCAGGGCCTTGCGCCTGCAGGGAAGAGCGTCCCCACAATCAAAAACCCCTCAAGCGAGGGGGAATCTGACGAAGTTTGCTACATCGGCCGCATCCGTCTAAACCTCCGATATACGGTGCCATAAATCAACTTGGCATCTTCGGAGAGGCGGACGGATAAAACCAAATAGCATCTGCCCCGAATATCAGGCTTAGACGAATCTTCGCGGTCGCGTCTCTGTGTTCGCAGGGGAACAACGTGCTGCACAGTAATTCCTAGAAAACCCTACTGAATTTTTTGAGTATTTTTAATTCACAAAAATCCACATTTTCAGAAAATGTACAGAGAGGGGTTTTGATTAGGGTTTCGGGGTTCGATCGGGTTTCTAACATCGTCTACACATCGCCTAAAGCTCTAGCTAGGCTCTGATACCACTGTAGGGTTCCTAGGCACACTTAAGAGGTTCCACAAGGCATCAACCATGCCAAAATCAAATTTTTTTCAAGTGCCGAAGAACCCTATGCAAGATCGTTACTAGAGTTAAGGCGAAAAACATGCAAGTTAACTACTTTAACTACAAGTGAAAGGGATTACAACCTTTGTAGATCCGGTCCTCCACTTCTTTAGCTCCGTGTTAACGTCCCTCCACTGCGATCATTGGGATCCCGGACTCTAGCGTTGGTTTCATCGGAGAAATGAGCGGGCTAGGTCATTGACTTCGATGCCGAAGATGATCTACGTCGAGGCGACTCAAACTCAAGCTCCATCTTCACTAGGTCATGAAACTTGTGAAGATAACACACTCTACTACATGGCAAGTTGTAGAGGATGAAGAAATAGGAAGTGGGTTCACTTTGGATTTGGATTTCTCACTTAGTTTCTTCATTTGAAATTTTCTAGCAAGGTTTTCTTCACTTGAAGAAGATAAAGAAGAAGAAGAAAGAAAAATGAATTCTTATCAAAAGAAAATTCAAGTGAAGTCATCATATTGCAACCATGGGTGAGTTAACTCATGTGTACAGAATAAACCATAGTTTAGGTAAATGGTTAGGTCAAAGAATAAAACAAAATAGCTTAGACTTTTTCAAAAGAAGCTTGAAGTATCATGAAGCTTCTAGCAAAGAAAAAGAAAAGCACCATTTTGTTTTAATCAAAATAAATAACATAAATAAAACCCTAACCATTAACCTAAACAAGGTGTAAAGCATACACACACCCAAGTTTGCATGTATCATCAATCATGATACAAACTAGTGCACAAACATATATCACATATACAACTTGTGCACAACAAGTGAGAAAATCAATCTTAAGTGAACAATACTAGTCAATGTAAAGTAATATATCCAATATATAATTATACATTAAATCATTAAATCAACAATTGATTTAATGATCCGGTCATACTGCATATAACCGACTAATATCAAGTGTATCATCATATCGAATCAACATTTGATTCGGTAACCCGGCTATATCTTATATAACCGTCCGATGATACAAATCGCGAGAATAGAATTCAGTATCACATACTGGTATTATTCTCGGTCCCGCACATATCTCATATGCGCTCCTATTTCGTTTCGCTTGAGCCAGGAAACCTCTGTGTAGGACTCTAAAGACTCGTCAATACGCCGGCAGTAGGTGATGATCATATCAAACACCCACAAGCCGCAAGCGGTCTGCTAAACGTAACGGCCACCCGGGTATTGAGCGATCAGAAGATCAACGAGCAAGCCCGCTCACACACCTGCGAATCCAACCAGTAACACTTACCGTACAGTCCGGTCTGTTCGTCTGATATGTCGCATATCTCTCCTAGGGGTGGTAAACGTCAGACCCCAGTAGCTTGATAAGTCATGCCGATATAAGGTCCATAACAAGTGTGAAACTACTGATAACTCTTACCAGTAAATCACTGCAACCCTGGACAGGGATTTCCAGTTATGTCCAGTCGAGCACAGCGCAATAACAACCCCCAATACCGGGAGAGACGGATCCCTTCCTATCGCTCATTGCCTCCATGTGAATCGGGACTGTACCCAAAAACCACCTGTTTGCACGACTCAGTAGAGCCGTGGTAGGGTAGAAATCAAAGCACAGTAGGAGACACACAAGACTCTATGACGATCTCAGGTCAACAGACTAAGCTGTACTAGTGTCACCAGAGAACTGCCATCTGACATGAGGTATAATACCATCTGGGAGTTCTCGGCGAGTCCGTTCAGTGTACCCAGTCTCCACTGAGCACCCGCATACCATCTCTGATGTCAAACACCAATGGATATGGGATCATCCATCGCCCATCATATGGGTCGAGAAGATATACGCTAGTCTACTCTGGAATATCGATGCCCCGTCTCGATATTCCCACGACTAGGAACATTGAAGGATGTACTCATGGACTACCCAGCCCCTACTAGTATGGTCTACATCATAGTCCTGGAAGTCGAGTACACATCCTAAAGGCTTTATCAACATGTAACAGAGAGAGAAAGTATACATGGTAAGATAAAGAGCAACCAGATAGCGTACTATCATGTCGAGCAAGAAAGTCCTACCTATATATGTCCCAGCATCCACTACAATATACATCCTATGTACAGTAATGGCCTGTAGGGCATACATATAACTAACAATTCCCTTGATAGGAAATGACATTCCTATGCTACAATCTGTCAAAGGATTCTTTTCACACAGGTTCTCCATGAAAGACATGGGTGATACCTCTTACATTTTGGGGATTCGGATCTGTCGTGATAGATCTAAGAGGATGTTGGGACTTTCGCAGTCCAGGTATATCAACACTATACTGAAAATATTCAGTATGGAAGATTCTAGAAGCGGTAATTTACCAGCTTGTCATGGAATCACCCTCTCCAAAGAGATGTCTCCCAAGACTGATTTGGAAAGGGATCGCATGTCGATTATACCCTGCGCTTCTGCGGTAGGCTCTATAATGTATGCGATGTTGTGCACCAGACCAGATGTAGCTTACGCACTGAGCGTAGTAAGCCGGTATCAGTCAGACCCAGGGGAGAAGCACTGGATAGCAGTAAAGAACATTCTCAAGTACCTGAGAAGGACTAAGGATATGTTCTTGGTTTATGGCGGAAAAGACCTCAATATCGAGGCCTTTGCTGACTCCAGCTTCTAGAGTGACAAGGATGACTCCAAGTCTATGTCAGGTTATGTCTTTACCCTCAATGGAGGGGCGGTGTGCTGGAAGAGTTCCAAGCAGAACACTTTTGCTGACTCGACGATGGAAGCGGAGTATATCGCTGCTTGCGATGCCGCAAAAGAAGCAGTCTGGATGAAGAAGTTCCTCACAGAACTTCTGGTGGTTCCATCCATTGTTGATCCAATACCTCTGTATTGTGACAACAACGGGGCTATAACTTTAGCGAAGGAACCCAGGTCCCATCAGAAGTCCAGACATATCTTAAGGCGGTATCACCTGATCAGGGAGATCATAGATCGCCGGGAGATCGAGGTCCGGAGAGTTGCTACAGAGGAGAACATTGCAGATCCATTCACAAAGGCCTTACCTCAGACACAGTTCGAGAGGCTATTCGAGATGATAGGTCTTCGATATGCCAGTACATGGCCCTAGTGCAAGTGGGAGATTGTTAGTGTATATGCCCTAGGTGCCATTATTGTATCATACTAGTTTGTATATTACTTAATGGAAGCTTGGATATTCACAGTTATAATAACAGTCTTGCTCAACATAGTAGTATGCTACTTGATTTAGATCTATTTTAATATGTGTATATGTTTCTTTTAACATATAGTGAATACATATTGATAGAGCCCATACGATCTTGCTTGACTACTAGCGTTGTGATGGCAGTCACACTAATGGGGGCCGGGTAGTCTACAAGCACATCCTTTTTCAGGTCCCTAGTCGTAGGATTATCGAGACAGGGCATCAATGCAGGGCACCTAGGCACTCTAGTGAAGTCTCACAAGTGATCAAACATGCCAATTTATAAAAATTACGGTGCCGAGGAAACCTAGAACGGATCGTTTGCTAGATATTTAGGCGAAACAAGCAAGCTAGTTTACAACTAAACTATAAGATAACGGAAATACAACCTTTGTAGATCCGTTTGTCCACCTCCATAGCTCCGCAAAGTGCCTCCGCTGTCCAAGTGAACTCCCGGGCTCTAGCGTCGGCTTCGTCGAAGAATAAGCGAGCTAGGTCGTCGATGTCCATGCCGAAGATGATCTACGTCGAGGCATCGCTAGATCAAGCTCCACCTTCACCAAACCTTGAAAATTTGTGAAGGAAACACACTCTACTACTTGGCAAGAGGTAGAGGATGAAGAAATAGGAAGTGGGTAGACTTTAGTTTTGGATTTCTCACTTGATTTGGCTAGTTGCCATTGAAGTAGAAAGCTTTTCTTCATGTTGAAGAAGATGAAGAAGAAGAAGAAGATATGATAAGTTAATTAAAAATGAGATAATTAAATCAATACTTATCATGACTTCAACTATAGTTAAGTGTAGAGAATTAACTTGGGTTGGTTAAATGGTTAGGGTTAAGTTTAAGACAAGAATGAAGACTAAGTCAAAGCTTCAAGAAACTTCAACTAAAAACAAAATAAGCAACCATTCATTTATCTTTTTCATTTTCCAAAATGGATATAAATAAATAAGATAAATGAATAAGTAATCAAAACCCTAATCATTAACTTAAACCATGGTTTGATTCTTTACACTTAACCAAGTAAGCATGTATCATCAAACATGATACAAACATGTGCACAAAACTATATCGCATATACAATGTGCACAATTCAAGTGAGAAAATCCATTTAAAGTGAACCAATACTAGTTAATGCACAGCAATATATCGAATATATAATTATACATTAAATCATTAAATCAACACTTGATTCAATGATCCGGTCATATCGGATATAACCGACTAGTATCATATGTATCGGCTTATCGAATCAATCCTTGATTCGATAACTAGGTTATATCGCATATAACCATTCGACACATTCATCGCGAGAATGAAATACAGTATCACATACACGCATCATTCTCGGTCCCGCACATATCTCATATGCGCTCCTATTTCGTTTCGCTTGAGCTAAGAAACCTCTGTGTAGGACTCTAAAGACTCGTCAATACGCCGGCAGCAGATGATGATCATATCAAACACCCACAAGCCGCAAGCGGTCTGCTAAACGTAACGGCCACCCGGGTATTGAGCGATCAGAAGATCGACGAGCAAGCCCGCTCACACTCCTACGAATCCAACCAGTAACACTTACCGTACGGTCCGGTCTGTTCGTCTGATATGTCGCATATCTCGCCTAGGGGTGGTAAACGTCAGACCCTAATAGCTCAATAAGTCATGCCACGTAGGGTCCATAACATTCGTGAAACTACTGATAACACTTACCAGTATATCACTGTAACCCTGGCCAGGGATTTCCTGTTATGGCCAGTCGAGCATAGCACAACATCAACCCCCAATACCGGGAGAGACGAATCCCCTCCTATCGCTCATTGCCTCCATGTGAATCGGGACTGTACCCAAAAACCACCTGTTTGCACAACTCAGTAGAGCCGTGGTAGGGTGGAAATCAAAGCACAGTGGGAGACACACAAGACTCTATGACGATCTCGGGTCTACAGACTAAGCTGTACCAGTGTCACCAGAGAACTGCCATCTGACATGAGGTATAATACCATCTGGGAGTTCTCGGCGAGTCCGTTCAGTGTACCCAGTCTCCACTGAGCACCCGCATACCATCTTCGATGTCAAACACCAATGGATATGGGATCATCCATCGCCCATCGCATGGGTCGGGAAGATATGCGCTAGTCTACTCTGGAATATCGATGCCCCGTCTCGATATTCCCTCGACTAGGAACATTTCAAGGATGTACTCTTGGACTACCCAGGCCCCACTAGTATGATCTACATCATAGTCCTGGAAGTCGAGTACACATCCTATGGGCTTTATCAACATGTAATCAGAGAGACAGAAAGTATACATGTTAAGATAAAGTGCAACCAGATAGCGTACTATCATGTCGAGCAAGAAAGTCCTTCCTATATATGTCCCAGCATCCACTACAATATACATCCAATGTACAGTAATGGCCTCTAGGGCATACATATAACTAACAATCTCCCACTTGCACTAGGGCCATCTGTAGCAGTGGTTGCAGTATCACATACTCAACCATCCCCTAAAAGTCTCTCTTTGGGAAAAAGGCCTTCGTGAGTGGATCCGCCGTGTTGTCCTCTGAGTCTACTCTCCTATCCTCGATCAACCTGGAGATCAACTATCTCCATGATCAGGTGATGCTTCCTCAGAATATGTCTGGGTCACTGATGGGACCAGGGTTCCAGGGCCCAAGCCACACTTCCATTGTCATACAATGGCAGGAACCAAGTTCATCTTATGAACCAAAATACACCCAAACTTCCTCTTTGGTAGTATCTTTAATAGCGATGTTACCAGCCTTTATCGTCTAGTTTGCCACGGTATCTAGCTTGGAACTCTTCCAACATACCGTCCCTTTATTGAGGGTAAAGACAATGCCCGTGACTGACATTCAGTCGTCTTTATCACCCTGGAACACTTCCAGTGATTCTCCCCAGGATCGATTGATACAATCTCACTATACCTAGTGAGAACTCTAATATCCCTTTAGATCTATCTCATAGGTCCAAATCTCAGGATTTAGGAGGTATCATTTTGATCCTATTTGGAGAATCCTTGTGATAAGCGGAGATTGATCGAGTGCAGCATAGGAAACTCCTTCCCTAACAAGAGTATGTCATCCACGTACTCTACGAGGATCGTCACCATACTCCCTACTACCTTTTTGTTTATACAAGGTTCATCTACCATTTTGATGCTGTCAACTTCTTTGACTAATCCATCAAAAAAGATGTTCCAACTCCGCGATGCCTGCTTCATTATGTAAAGCAACTTGCGCACGTTTCCGCTGCTCCCACTGTTTACGAAGACCTCTGGCTGTGTTCTTATAGACGTTCTTTTCTAAATCAGTATTTAGAAAAGCAGTCATGGCACCCAACCTCCAGATATCGTAGTCATGGTATGTAGCCGTGGTAAGGAGGATCTGGACAGACTTAAGCATAGCTACTGGAAAAAGGTTTCATCATTATCCTCGCCTGGTCGATGATGAAAACCTTTAACAAGTCTAGCTTTGAAAGTCTCAACTTTTCCATCTACACCAAGTAATCTTCTCAAGATATACTTGCTCCTGATGGGGATTTAACCCTTCAGATATAGCAGCTAAAGACCATACTTTGCTGGTGTACATGGATTCCATCTCAGATCGCTAAGCATCCAGCCATTCTTACAGAGTCCCTACTCTCGATGGCCTGGTCGAAACTAGTTGTGTCATCATCTCATGATGCAATCCTTGCTCCCACTGTCATCGAGAAACCGAGGTATCTCTCAGGCGGATGAGGGACCCTACTAGATCAGCGGAGAGGCTGAGGTTCGTCGGAAACTATTGAATCCTCTGGTTCTGTCAAATCATTAGCAGTTTTGTACAGCTGGAACCTTTCCAGTTCTACAGAACTGATCTTGCCTCGATCTTGTCCGGATTTTGCTTTTGACATAGGCCGGACAATCCCAAATCTTAACTTACTTAAGAGATAGGATCTTCCCATACCATATCTCATATGGAGTGGTAGGCATTGAATTGATTCAAACCTAATTCAATAGGTATGTAGCTTCTCAAGTGCATAACCCCAAAAGGAAATAGGTAACTCAGTAATACTCATCATAGAGCACACCATATCTAATATTGTGCAATTGCTCCGCCCTGATACACCGTTGTGCTGTGGTGTATTCAGAGGAGTAACACTGAGAGAGAATCTCATTCTCCTTTAGAATAGTCCAGGAATTCTATGCTCAAGTATTCTCCTCCCTGATCTCTGTTGGAGATAGTGCCCTCAGAGTCAATTATTGGATCACAGGCACGTGATTGCAATGATTGAGGGGAGGACCTGTCCCAGTAGGACAGTCTTACTCGAGATGATAGTATGCTATCTGGTTTATCTTTATCATCGTGTACTGCTTTAGGTGACCTTTCGAGTCGCTATTACACGTTGATAAAGCCCCTAGGATTCTTGCTTGACATCCAGCAGTATGAGGGCGATCATATAAGTGGGAGCTGGGGTCTACAAGCACATCCTTAAAAGGTCCCTAGTCGTGGGAGATTCGAGACAGGGCATCGATTCTCCACAGTAGACTAGTGTATACAGTCGAGACCCCGACGAGGGGTGGTGGCCGGTCTCACAAGCCACTGGTGTCAGTTGGTTCACCTGAGATGTATACAGGTGCTCATTGGGTTATGAGTACACCGGACAGGACTCGCCGGGAACCTGCTAGTTGGGCATATACCAGACGTCAGATAGCAGTTCCCAGGTGACATGTGTACAGGTTAGTTCATCGACCTGGGATCGTCATTTGTCTCGTGTGAGTTCCCACTGTACTTTGATTACTACCCTACCACGGCTCAAAGGAGTCGTGCAAACAGGTTTTAGTTGGGTACAGTCCCGAGCCACATGGAGGCAGTGAGCGGATCTGCAGGGGTTCGTCTCTCCCGGTATTGGGGGTGAGGTCGTGCTGTGTCTAGGAGAGCCAGAACATGAAAAGTCCTTGGCCAAGGCAGGAGATTTGCTGGTAGGTATTCCAGTAGTATCTCAGGGTGTTCTGGGCTACACTCCGACACGACTTGTACCGCTTTTGGGGGTCTGACTTTTACCAACCCCCTAAGCCCGCCATGCGATGCTCATAGACGAACGGACCGGACTGTACGGATATTGTCACTGACAGGCTCAGTAGGGTGTCAGGATGAGTTCGCTCATCGACGTCCCTTTTGGTCAATAGCTGGTGGCCCGTCACGTATGGCTAATACCTCTGACGTGCTAGTGGTTAAATCCACAGCCATAGTATTGACGAGTCTTTAGAGTCCACCACACACCCAGTTACTCAAGCTTTCGGGCGAAAAGCTGTAGAGGCCGTATGGAGATATGGCAGGGTTCGATCAGATACGTGCGGTATTGCACGGATCGTGATCGGACGGTTTTTACTAGCCGGCTTTGGCTTAAGCCGGATTCTAGTATTAGATTGTGTAGTTTGTTTCTTTGCATTTGTATTCCGGTCGGAATACAAATGCGGGTGTGTATGCACAGTATCGGGATTTTCCTGTAATTTATTACGGGACCAGTTTTTTCTGGAGTTGCCAGTTTGCATTTCGTTCCGGCCGGTTATCCTTTGTTCTTTCCCGGCCGGACTTTTGATGGAGGGGGTTAATTGCAAGTTTGCAATTAACTTATTTGGTGAGGGCTTTCTTGCATTTGTGAGGCATCATGAGTGTTCTCTTCATAATGAGATTCCATTCTAATCACTTTGCTTGCATTAATTATGAAGAGAGGTGAAAGGATTTGGATGGGATTTTGTTGTGACCATTGTTCTTTTTAATCTTTGCTTTTGGAAAAATCAATCATATATTCCACCCACTTAATGGGGGGGGCCGGCCACATGATCAGTGAGAGAATGGAGAAGTTTTTTTTTGCATGGAAAATTCGTGGCCCCCACATTAGTGTGTGTGTGTGAGTGTGCTGTGGAAATTAATTCCTTTGCATAGTTTTAATTAGTGCACTCTTCCTGCATATTTTTTCCAGAGAGCACAAGAGGGAATTTTTTTTGGCCGAGCTCTTTGACAGAGGATGCTCTATTTTCTCTTTCCAGAAAACTCCATGGAAAATTCCTTTGCATAAAATTCCTCCATCTTGGCAACTATACTAAATTCCAAAGAGACAACTATTCTACACTTTTCTATAGCAAGCCTTGGACGCGTCGGCTAGCCAACTTCGCGCCCGAGTTGCCTCGGTCAAGAGGTGGGAGCCCGTAAAAGATTTTGGCGATGTGGTGCCCGTTTCGACGAGGAGGTGACGGACGAAGTATCCGCGGGAGATCGGAGTGGAGACGAAGACCGAAGGACACGGATCGCTTGGTATACTTCTCTACTCTTTTCTTATTTGCTAGCTAGCTAGGTTAATGGCCCGATCCGGGTAAAAAGTCCGCGGTGGTGCCGTTTTGCAAAGTTCGCAAAGTTTTTGTTTTCCGCGTTTCCGGCGTCGGATCGACGGCCGGGGCGCCCCCGCGGGCTTACAATGGTATCAGAGCCACGCCGTTAACCTACCTAGCTTGCTCTAGTATGTTTAGTACTCGATCGAACGAGAATCCCCAAAAACTGTATTTTTTCCCATGCTTCAGGTTTCTGTCGTTTTTATTTTGTCTCAGAAAATTTTTCAGGCCATCTCAGAAACATGTGTGGACAATTATAAGACTTCTGGGAAATTTTCATACACTGATCTCCTAGTACGGCCGCGGAAGCGCGGCCAAACCCATGGTTTGGCCGCGGTTCCGCGGTGGGAAAGTTTCATCACTGCACCAAAATTTCTCAGTAGGCTTTGGACTTGGAAATAGGGCTTTTGGGATATTTTCTTTGGGCCCAATTTTTCTGTAAGTGCTACAGTAGTATTTGGGGCCCACTTGATAATATTTGTTCGATCGGATATTTTAAACATGCCAGTTCACAGTATTTACTTTATATCTGCGACCGTGAATGTCACTTGATCGGTAAATCCCGTCTAACTGCTATAGCCCGGTTAGACGGATTTGCGAACGTGACTTTCACGTTGATGTTCTGTGATTGTACTGTATTGTTGCGGATCGGTCGTGGGGATAGCCTGGATGCAGTTGTAGTACAGTTCTGTTTTATATGTACATTTGATATTGCGGGGCGAGCGTCCGACATGTGGACTGCCGTCACTGCCTGTTTGTATTATTATTTTGGGGCACGACCTGGTTGCGGTCGATGTACCCGTTGTATGTATATTTTACTTTCTGTACTAGGATTACCCCGCGGAGGGGTGCACGGGTAGCCGGGTTCTGGAGGGCAACAAGCCCGCATCTCATGGCATTGAGACGGAGGGGGCTTCACTCTAGGATTGGCGGGCTATTCGCCGCACTCGTAGGGGGTATAGGGTTGACCCAGGAGGGGTGCCCAAGTTACCGGATTCCGTGAAGTGCTGGGTGGTCCATTCACGTCGCTGAAGGGGGCTGCCTCGCTTCAGGTTTTGGCGGGTGACTTGCCGCGCCCGTAGGGGTCTAGGATTTTCATTGCACAGGCTATCCACACGACCAGGGGAACGTCGAGTTTCAGCGGCTCTGTGAAACCCGGGGATCCCAGATATCTGTATTGATCTGTGTTGCTATACATTTCTGTGTTGCTTTTTATCACGCCTTGAGCGAAAATTATATATCATATATATTAGTAGATGTTGTATATGTTTTTCATCCGCGCTAGTCCAGTCCCCGCTCTGCCGTTAGTTAGCTAACCTAACGGGTGATGACGGGACCCAGTGGCGAATGCGGATGGCATATACGTACATCAGTATATTTTCGTTCTTTATTGGTGTGATCAATTGATGGGACTGCGTTGATTCGCATCAATGCAAGTTAAACAAACCTATCTGATGTTGTTGGAACACTTTTTCAAAAAGCTGTTATTGCAAGGGCGTTCTCTTTTGTTTTGCACAGTTGTATTCAGTTGGAATATCCTGCTCCTCAGTCGACGAGGCAAGGGCCGAGATCCCTTCACCGGGAGTGACCCCTTGGACAAAAGTTTGCGTCAGGGCATTATCTTCACTATAGCCGATTACTTTTGCTTTGCACCGTGGTATTCAGTTGGAATATCCTGCACCTCATTCTACGGGGAAAGAGCCGAGATCCCTTCACCGGGAGTGACCTCTTTAGCAAAGGTTGTCGTCACTATATTTTTATAAAGCTATCAGTTCCTTCGACGATATCGAGTTCATTACGTTAAAGGTTTTCGCCAGAAACCATTCGTAGCCCTCCGTCGTTTCATATGGATGGTCAATAGTATTCAAGCTGTGTATGTTGGCCAAAGTCAAGGCACAGTGTTTGGTAGCTGTTGGGTATTCATATGCAGCATAGATAGATGCGTTGGTTTGGGACAGTCGTACTGCCATTTTGGCCAAAGTCAAGGGTATGTACGGGTGGGCTCAAATTAACCAGGAAAATGACGGGTAGAACTTGACATGTGACTTATGATATGTTGGCCAAAGTCAAGGTCATAAGAGCATGGGGCAAAAATCCTCATCGGGAGTTTCAAAAGTACTGAAACTTGCCAAGTATGCGCATACCTTCTGGAGTGTGATAGCGTGAGCGGATTCCGTCACGTTATCATGCGATGATAGTTGGATCCCGATTCCCACTGATGAGTTGGTTTACTCCTCGGGTGATCCCGGCTAATTCTTCTTTCAGGTTTGGAGAAGAATTTGACGTTACAGTGGGAGGTTTCCAGATTAGATAAATTGGTAACCATTCTGATCTAGGTTAGAGTGCACGCTGAGTGTTTCTTTTCTCTCTCTCTGGCAGCGACCATTGACCCGACCCTAGACTATGACTCAGTGACCAAGTTGACCGAACCTTCTTAACACTGGCTTTTGGATTGTCAGAGTTGCAGACCTCTTTGCCACTCCTACTTTTACCCTTTTCTCCGGGACACCCCGTATTACTACGAACATCCACTTCCATTGGACAAAACCATCGTATGGTTATATACGAACTCGAAGGACTTCGAAGATGGTTTCAGGTTCTGGAGAAAACGAATAGGACTATTCAGTTGTCTTTACCTTTTACCTTCTCTCAGGTTGCGAGTACTCCTTGGTTTAGGAGATAGTATACCTATTACGCAAATCGGATAGTCTTCTTCCAAACCTTAGGCTGGTGCCGAACAGTGGGGAATGAAGAAAGTCAATTAGCCTAAACGGTGTACAGAAGGTATTAAGTTCAGACAAAGCAAGGGATTAGTAAGAGGGCAAAGTAAATTGCGACTGCTATTCACGACCAAACCATGTACTTCTTTGTCAATCCTAAATCACCTATGAATTAAGTACATTCGGTTGTCTTTTATCCTCACCTTCTCTCGCATTGCGAGTGCTCCTCGGATTAGGACAGTACACCCATTATGCTTTTTGGATAGTCTTCTTCCAAACCATAGGCTGGTGCCGAACGGTAGGGAAGGAAGAAAACCATTTGGCCTAAAGGGGTGTACAGAAGGTAATGACTAAAGACATATAAAGGGATTTAGAGAGGTGGCAAAGAATTATACGGTTACAGTTGTGAATCTGGACAATGGAAGAGGCATTACTAGGAATACCAGGAAACCCCATCGAAACATTTCAATGTTTCAGTTTCACCGTGTACTGTTAAAAGAAAACTGATTTCTCAATTAGACACTTGCTCCAGGGTATGTATTTGCCAGGTATGATTCTCACATCTGTATGGTTTTACAGATGATGAGTGGGAGTAAGTTATTGGGAATTAGGTGACCATCCTCATTATATCGGGATTCATGATATTTGAGGAAGCCACCTGGGTTGTTTGCCGGTCGGCAAATATTTGGTTTTGAATATCCGTTGTTGTGCACCAATTTCAAATTGATATATCTGTACGTCTATTTTTATAGAGTGAGATATACTTTTTGAAATTATGTCTATGACATTTACCTATATCAGTGGATAGTTAGGTAAGGAGCATTGAACAACGGTGTAATTCTTCTTAACCAAAAGTACAGTTTTCAACCTATGACACACAGTGAATGAGTCACTAGACTCAGGGGACTTATACAGAGTATTGTATATTGTCCAGTGTCCATCAGGACAGAGGGGTTGGTCCTCGTACTATATTCTGTTTACTTTTAACTTCTCTAGTTCTTAGACATGTGTTTCGTAGAAACACAGGGTCTAAGTTTTGAGGAGTTATAGGTATATGAATAAAGTAGAGAACCAGGTGTTGCAAGTATCGGGATTCTTCAAGGAGATCGAAGATGTAGATACTTGTGAATGGTATTCAGTTGATAGTGATGATTAAGAGAACTAACTTCTCTTTCAGGTTACTCATAATTGGAAGTACTCCTAAGTTGAGTAACGCTGATCGGCCTCTCTTCCATTTACTTGACATGCACTGGAGACAGCTGCATGATTTGAATCTGGTTCAATTAAATCAGTGCCTCTGGTTCTTGGATATAGAACAGTTCATATCTTGACATTGTTAAGATACGGGGAGTTGTCCGGCTTATGCTTAAAACCAGACTCTGGACAACTCAAGGCACGTTTCAGTAGTGGTTGTTTGTGGGTTGACCCGGGCTATGACGAGGGTTGATTTTCTACCATCTGGAAGATCAATAGTGATATTGTTCTTGACTCGCCACAGTTTTATCAAAAATGGATTTTTTCAGAAAAACAGTAGTGGGAGTATGGTAGAACTGGAAGTGATTCCAGAACCGCAAACGATTACTGAAGATTTGATTAGAACCTAAAGATTCAATCTGGTTTGACATTCCATTGGCCACTCCGCAAATACGGTGGGTAACCTCAGGCACTCGAGAGGTACTTCGGTATGCTCAAGGACGGTGGCAGGGAGGTTCTTGTTTACCCACACTTGCCATTGCTGTTGTTCCAGGCTGCGAGACCTGGCGGGAGGATGAGTATAGCGTCATTCTAAACTAGCTTTAGAAGTGTACGCCTATATGACTCTGCCAGAGGGTTGTCGTAGTCAGTGGGAGCAGCGGAAGCATTGGTGGACATCAGGCTTATGTCTATTTATAGACTAAAGCAGATATAGCGGAGATAGATCATCTATTTCTGATGTGACAGTCATAGGTTTGACTTCATCAGAATAGGGGATGGATCTGTTAAGGAGGTAGTAGGGTGTGATGTCCTGGTATTTGATGACATACACAGAGTAGGAAGTGATATTCCTATACTACGATCGGTTATACTTTGGTCGTCACACAGTAGTTTCTCCACATAGGACTTGGATATTATATCAGACATTCTGGTTACTAGATCTATGGTTTTAGATCTAGATTTGGGTGGTTTCCCAATCTGGGTACTTTGACCGCATTCTATGAGTATTTAGAATGGACGACTCCTGGCACGGTAGTGTACCTGCAGGTAATGGAGTCACCCTCTCTAAAGGTGTCTTACAGACTAAAGGGGAGAGGGATACGCATGATTGACAGATCACTTGCTTAGGCAATTGAGTCAATCATGAGATGTCAAGTACCACACCAGATGTTGTTCTTGCAGTAGGTGCAATAAGTTGATATTGATCCAATCCTGGAGAAACAGTCGGAAGCAGTTTTAGAACATAAGTGAATGTTCTAGGGATATGATAACGGCAGTCTTCTTCGGGAGACGATTATCATTCCAGGCTTCCAAGGTGACCTGGATGGCAGAGTGGCTGTCAGAGTTATAGTTTTCCCTCTGACGAGGGGCAGTATTTTGGACAGTTGGTCCAGGTGGATACTGAGGGAAGGCATGGCGCAGGATACTGAATAAGTTCAGTTGACGATACAGTCTAAGAAGTTTGGATTTGGAGTTCACTTATGAGCTAGGTCCCATCAGACATCCAGACATTCTAGGACAGGTATTGCTCATTTCGGGAGATAGTTTTCTCTGTGAACATGAGATATAGAGAGACATAGAAAGAAACACCAAAGCGGATCCACTCACTGAGGCTATTCCTCGAACGCAATAGTCTCGCAAACGAGCTTTGTGAGACTGACTAGTAGAGGAGTTGGGCGTTCGGTATCACACGGGCTGTGAGTATGCGACATCGCAATAATTAGCCTCGAGTGCAAGTGGGAGATTGTTGGAGATAGTGCCCTCAGAGTCAATTATTGGATCACAGGCACGTGATTGCAATGATTGAGGGGAGGACCTGTCCCAGTAGGACAGTCTTACTCGAGATGATAGTATGCTATCTGGTTTATCTTTATCATCGTGTACTGCTTTAGGTGACCTTTCGAGTCGCTATTACACGTTGATAAAGCCCCTAGGATTCTTGCTTGACATCCAGCAGTATGAGGGCGATCATATAAGTGGGAGCTGGGGTCTACAAGCACATCCTTAAAAGGTCCCTAGTCGTGGGAGATTCGAGACAGGGCATCGATTCTCCACAGTAGACTAGTGTATACAGTCGAGACCCCGACGAGGGGCGGTGGCCGGTCTCACAAGCCACTGGTGTCAGTTGGTTCACCTGAGATGTATACAGGTGCTCATTGGGTTATGAGTACACCGGACAGGACTCGCCGGGAACCTGCTAGTTGGGCATATACCAGACGTCAGATAGCAGTTCCCAGGTGACATGTGTACAGGTTAGTTCATCGACCTGGGATCGTCATTTGTCTCGTGTGAGTTTCCACTTTACTTTGATTACTACCCTACCACGGCTCAAAGGAGTCGTGCAAACAGGTTTTAGTTGGGTACAGTCCCGAGCCACATGGAGGCAGTGAGCGGATCTGCAGGGGTTCGTCTCTCCCGGTATTGGGGGTGAGGTCGTGCTGTGTCTAGGAGAGCCAGAACATGAAAAGTCCTTGGCCAAGGCAGGAGATTTGCTGGTAGGTATTCCAGTAGTATCTCAGGGTGTTCTGGGCTACACTCCGACACGACTTGTACCGCTTTTGGGGGTCTGACTTTTACCAACCCCCTAGGCCCGCCATGCGATGCTCATAGACGAACGGACCGGACTGTACGGATATTGTCACTGACAGGCTCAGTAGGGTGTCAGGATGAGTTCGCTCATCGACATCCCTTTTGGTCAATAGCTGGTGGCCCGTCACGTATGGCTAATACCTCTGACGTGCTAGTGGTTAAATCCACAGCCATAGTATTGACGAGTCTTTAGAGTCCACCACACACCCAGTTACTCAAGCTTTCGGGCGAAAAGCTGTAGAGGCCGTATGGAGATATGGCAGGGTTCGATCAGATACGTGCGGTATTGCACGGATCGTGATCGGACGGTTTTTACTAGCCGGCTTTGGCTTAAGCCGGATTCTAGTATTAGATTGTGTAGTTTGTTTCTTTGCATTTGTATTCCGGTCGGAATACAAATGCGGGTGTGTATGCACAGTATCGGGATTTTTCTGTAATTTATTACGGGACCAGTTTTTTCTGGAGTTGCCAGTTTGCATTTCGTTCCGGCCGGTTATCCTTTGTTCTTTCCCGGCCGGACTTTTGATGGAGGGGGTTAATTGCAAGTTTGCAATTAACTTATTTGGTGAGGGCTTTCTTGCATTTGTGAGGCATCATGAGTGTTCTCTTCATAATGAGATTCCATTCTAATCACTTTGCTTGCATTAATTATGAAGAGAGGTGAAAGGATTTGGATGGGATTTTGTTGTGACCATTGTTCTTTTTAATCTTTGCTTTTGGAAAAATCAATCATATATTCCACCCACTTAATGGGGGGGGCCGGCCACATGATCAGTGAGAGAATGGAGAAGTTTTTTTTTGCAAATTCGTGGCCCCCACATTAGTGTGTGTGTGTGAGTGTGCTGTGGAAATTAATTCCTTTGCATAGTTTTAATTAGTGCACTCTTCCTGCATATTTTTTCCAGAGAGCACAAGAGGGAATTTTTTTTGGCCGAGCTCTTTGACAGAGGATGCTCTATTTTCTCTTTCCAGAAAACTCCATGGAAAATTCCTTTGCATAAAATTCCTCCATCTTGGCAACTATACTAAATTCCAAAGAGACAACTATTCTACACTTTTCTATAGCAAGCCTTGGACGCGTCGGCTAGCCAACTTCGCGCCCGAGTTGCCTCGGTCAAGAGGTGGGAGCCCGTAAAAGATTTTGGCGATGTGGTGCCCGTTTCGACGAGGAGGTGACGGACGAAGTATCCGCGGGAGATCGGAGTGGAGACGAAGACCGAAGGACACGGATCGCTTGGTATACTTCTCTACTCTTTTCTTATTTGCTAGCTAGCTAGGTTAATGGCCCGATCCGGGTAAAAAGTCCGCGGTGGTGCCGTTTTGCAAAGTTCGCAAAGTTTTTGTTTTCCGCGTTTCCGGCGTCGGATCGACGGCCGGGGCGCCCCCGCGGGCTTACAATCTCATCATAGGACATAATACTTATACCCGGTTATCGGTTCTCTACTTCTAACTTATATTCTGTGAATACCTCAAAAGGTTCGGACTTATGTTTCAACAGGAACATATGACTGAATCTTGAGAGATTATCAGAGAATATAATGAAGTAAAAAGAACCAGTCCTGGCATGTGTAGACAGGAGACCTTACATACATCATCATGTATCAGTCCCAAGAGTTTACTAACTCTTTCTCTGTTTTCAGTAAACAGAGCTGGTGTCATTATATCTTTGTGACATGACTGGCAAGTTTCACAAGATGTAAATTCAAACTGATTTAAATATGCATCTAAATGTAACTTCAGCTAGTCGGGTCGCATTGATATGACCTAGTCTACAATACCTTAAGAAGAATTCGTTCATTTCTGAACTTTTCCTCTTGTTTGTAATCTGTATACGAGGAACTGTAGTTTGATTTAGAACGTCAATGCTTTTAGATAACGTGCCTGAACCGATCAACTTTTGATATAGGAAATGTTCAAAACATTATCCATCAATACAAAATTATATCCTTTCTTTACTAATAAAGAGACTGATATGATTTTGTATATCAGGTTCGGTATCTAATAGCATTTGTTCAGAATCAATGTATTCGTAATACAGGGTGACAGTGACCAACAGACTTGGCTGCAACACTTGCCCCGTTTTCTGTCTCATGAAACTTATCACCCGTTCTCAGTCTTTCTACCTTTTTGTAGCCCTATGTAACAGATTACATATCTGGGATCCTGATCCGGTATCATATACCCAGGATGCAGAGGATACTGAGAAACAGTTCTTTGTAATGAACACACCCGAAGGAGATGCATCATATGCACTTTCTTCGTTTGGGCGGCATAGGAAATCTGGTATTCCCCTATTTCCTGCTCGGTCTTATAACAATTATAAGTTGGAGCGGGACCAACATTCTCCAGCTCAGTATAACAAGCGGGTTCGGTCAATACATCCATTTTATTATCTTGATTAAGGCATGATATGGTCGCTACCAGGAGAGAGAGAGAAGAAAAACACTCTGCGTGCGCTCTTGCAAGATTAGATTGGTTATATATTTTATCTAATCAGGATGGCTCCCACTGTTTTTATCAAATCTTCCTTCAAACCCTAAAAGGAAAGACTAGCCGGGATTAATTACACTCTACAAGTTCGCCAATCTTTCAGCCAGGCCAGTGTCGGTACTTTGAGGGAGGTTCCCCGTGCTTTCGCACGGACCTAATTACAGTAAACCTCGTTTTCCCAGAGGCGTAACCCCGTTGACACCTTTCTAGACACCTACTTGATCGGCTAATTGTAAAGTGCAAAACTCTCCCAGGAGTAACAATTACTCGCAGTGGGTATCGGGATCCAACTATCATATAGAAGGTATGCAATCTCATTGCAAATTTCAACACTTGAAACTCCCGATAAAGGTTTTTACCCCTAGCACCTATGACCTTAACTATGGTCAACAAATCATAAGTACTAGTCAAGTTCTACCCGTCATTTCGTGATTAATTAGACCCACCCACATGACCCTTAACTAAGGTCAACAAAGTCACGCGACTGTCCTAACTAATCGCATCATATGCGGTGTAGGAAGACATCACTTAGCTACCGTACACTGTGCCTTGACTATGGTCAACAAACACAGCACGAATACTAAGTACTCTACTTCCTAAAATGACGGAGGGTTGCGGCTGGTTTTTGTGAAAACCTTTAACGCTTTGAACTTGATCTCGTTGCGGAATCAAATGGTTTTTAAATGGAATGTTTTTGAGGCTTTTCTAGTTTTGCTAAAGGGGTCACTCCCGATGAAGGGATCGTCGGCCCTTTCCTCGTCGAATGAGGTGCGGGATATATCATATATATCACTGTGCAAAGCAGAAACTATAGAAGCGATCAAATACAAACCGAGTGTGTAGCATCTGCCAGTTATTGCTAAAGGAGTCACTCCCGGTGAAGGGATCTCGGTCCTTTCCTCATCGAATAAGGTGCAGGATGTTCTATAATGAACACCGCGATGCAAAGCAAGAACTGTAGCTACCTGTTTTATTTTGAAATTCGATTCCACAACATCAATTAGGTTTATTTTCTTTCATTAATCTCATTAATGAATATCCCATCATTTTAAGTTACCTAAACATCACAGATAGATATGACGTACACTTATGCCATCCGCATTCGCCTCGATGTCCCCTCGTGCACCGTTAGGTTAGGTAACTAACGGCAGAGCGGGGCAGGGCTAGCGCGGGTGTAAAACATAAGCAACGTCTATATAATATATCATATATACTATATATAATATCTGTCACAGAACATCACATGATCACAGATAAAACACAGCAGAAGAAACATATGAAATATTGGATATACTAGGACGTCCGTGTTTTCAATACGAGCCAGTATAAAACAAGGATTCCACGGTCGTGATGAATAGCCAATCCCACACCCCTAGACCCTTACGAGAGCGGCAAGCAACCCTACCAATTCTAGGGTTAGGAGACCCGGACTCGACTCCTCGAGTTGGTCTCCCTCTGGACCCCAGAACCCGGTTACTTGTGCTCCCCTCCTTGGGTCTATCCTAATGCGGAAAAGTAAATAATATACAAACGGTGACTACTCCCGCAACCTGGAAGTGCCCCAATAAAAGAATATTACATACAAGTTTTTACATGAATGAAAATGAAAAACACTCATCTCACATAAAAAACCCCGGCTATTCAAACACGACGATCCAATATAACATATCCAGCAACACATAACAACACATGTCATCAACGTAAGTAAATATGCGCATCCCAATTGTCGTTGACATATAGCAACGAAACCGGCGATATCACATATTACACTTACGGTCACAGAAAAGAAAATGTAAAACTACAACAGTTGGAATCCGCAACCTCCTCAGACATCGCATGCCTGACCAAATGAATTACTTAGACATCGCATGCCTAACAATTATAAACCCCGCATTTTAGTCTCATTATCGAAAACTCTTTTCAATATCAAGTCGGGCAATTCAACAGGATTCCCGACATTTTGATCGAATACTCGTCGCAAACTTCAGTAGGCGGTCGCACCCCCGATACCGTCGACGAAGTGCACCAAGGCGGAACACCGCTGCCGCGAGCACCCGAACGGATGCTTTCGGCGACGGGGTTCTCCTACAGTCACTTGGTCGGGGCTTTGGAGTGAGGCTGTCTATTAAGTTTACCCGGCGAATATCCGCGTACGCTACGTGATTGCAACGGACTTTTGATCACATCAAAATTCCGTGGCAACCGATCAAATGAGACTAAACTGCTATGTTTATAACATTCATTCAGTTATCTCATAACTTCTTGTGAATTCCAATTATTGTATCACATTCCGGATAAATAGAAAATGCTAAACTTTCCGATCGAACAATCGAACACCCAAGTTTTCCCGATACAGATCAACACATGAAACAAGTCTAAAAACATTCAGTTCGTGCCTCAGTACCAACGGTCCAGCCGTAGAAGGGTCAAGCCAACGCCTCACATGTGGCACGCCGTACTGCCCCAAACCCGAAGGTTCAAAGGGTTGTTCAAGACGGTCACATAATCGAGTTAAGGTTTGTTGTCTTCTAGAGGGACCATCGTGTTACTTGCACTACTTAGAACGTGATTAAACTACAGAAATATCCAACACTTGGAAATTTCCCGACAGGGGAAAAATTGGGTATTTATATCCGGTCGAACTTTTTAACATATTCAAAAAATTATCCGGAACGACACATAGACAAAGTTTGACAATCCGGTCGAATGTATGAACTCCCAATACAACCCAAAATACTCAACTCTTGATTTCAGATTAAAAATTCCCAGGAAAACCATCACTGAAAAATAGGAGTTACTGTGCAAAATTCAATGGCAGATAAGACAAAAGTGCGGCGGAAGGGCCGCAATAGCACGCTAATGCCGCGGTTCCGCCGCACTTTAGAAAGATCATTAGGTAATTTTTGCATCGTAATTCTTAGATTTACCTGCTTGTTTTTCTGCATATGTTTAATTTGCAAAAATCCACATTTTACAAAAATGTCCAGAGAGCATTTTAAAGTCGGGGTTTCGGGTCGATCGGACTTCTAACTCCGTCTACGCATCGTCTAAGGCTCTAGCTAGGCTCTGATACCACTGCAGGGCATCTGGGCACTCTAGTGAAGTCTCACAAGTGATCAAACATGCCAATTTATAAAAATTACGGTGCCGAGGAAACCTAGAACGGATCGTTTGCTAGATATTTAGGCGAAACAAGCAAGCTAGTTTACAACTAAACTATAAGATAACGGAAATACAACCTTTGTAGATCCGTTTGTCCACCTACATAGCTCCGCAACGAAGTGCCTCCGCTGTCCAAGTGAACTCCCGGGCTCTAGCGTCGGCTTCGTCGAAGAATAAGCGAGCTAGGTCGTCGATGTCCATGCCGAAGATGATCTACGTCGAGGCATCGCTAGATCAAGCTCCACCTTCACCAAACCTTGAAAATTTGTGAAGGAAACACACTCTACTACTTGGCAAGAGGTAGAGGATGAAGAAATAGAAAGTGGGTAGACTTTAGTTTTGGATTTCTCACTTGATTTGGCTAGTTGCCATTGAAGTAGAAAGCTTTTCTTCATGTTGAAGAAGATGAAGAAGAAGAAGAAGATATGATAAGTTAATTAAAAATGAGATAATTAAATCAATACTTATCATGACTTCAACTATAGTTAAGTGTAGAGAATTAACTTGGGTTAGTTAAATGGTTAGGGTTAAGTTTAAGACAAGAATGAAGACTAAGTCAAAGCTTCAAGAAACTTCAACTGAAAACAAAATAAGCAACCATTCATTTATCTTTTTCATTTTCCAAAATGGATATAAATAAATAAGATAAATGAATAAGTAATCAAAACCCTAATCATTAACTTAAACCATGGTTTGATTCTTTACACTTAACCAAGTAAGCATGTATCATCAAACATGATACAAACATGTGCACAAAACTATATCGCATATACAATGTGCACAATTCAAGTGAGAAAATCCATTTAAAGTGAACCAATACTAGTTAATGCACAGCAATATATCGAATATATAATTATACATTAAATCATTAAATCAACACTTGATTCAATGATCCGGTCATATCGGATATAACCGACTAGTATCATATGTATCGGCTTATCGAATCAATCCTTGATTCGATAACTAGGTTATATCGCATATAACCATTCGACACATTCATCGCGAGAATGAAATACAGTATCACATACACGCATCATTCTCGGTCCCGCACATATCTCATATGCACTCCTATTTCGTTTCGCTTGAGCTAAGAAACCTCTGTGTAGGACTCTAAAGACTCGTCAATACGCCGGCAGCAGATGATGATCATATCAAACACCCACAAGCCGCAAGCGGTCTGTTAAACGTAACGGCCACCCGGGTATTGAGCGATCAGAAGATCGACGAGCAAGCCCGCTCACACTCCTGCGAATCCAACCAGTAACACTTACCGTACGGTCCGGTCTATTCGTCTGATATGTCGCATATCTCGCCTAGGGGTGGTAAACGTCAGACCCCAATAGCTCGATAAGTCATGCCACGTAGGGTCCATAACATTCGTGAAACTACTGATAACACTTACCAGTATATCACTGTAACCCTGGCCAGGGATTTCCTGTTGTGGCCAGTCGAGCATAGCACAACATCAACCCCCAATACCGGGAGAGACGAATCCCCTCCTATCGCTCATTGCCTCCATGTGAATCGGGACTGTACCCAAAAACCACCTGTTTGCACAACTCAGTAGAGCCGTGGTAGGGTGGACATCAAAGCACAGTGGGAGACACACAAGACTCTATGACGATCTCGGGTCTACAGACTAAGCTGTACCAGTGTCACCAGAGAACTGCCATCTGACGTGAGGTATAATACCATCTGGGAGTTCTCGGCGAGTCCGTTCAGTGTACCCAGTCTCCACTGAGCACCCGCATACCATCTTCGATGTCAAACACCAATGGATATGGGATCATCCATCGCCCATCGCATGGGTCGAGAAGATATGCGCTAGTCTACTCTGGAATATCGATGCCCCGTCTCGATATTCCCTCGACTAGGAACATTTCAAGGATGTACTCTTGGACTACCCAGGCCCCACTAGTATGATCTACATCATAGTCCTGGAAGTCGAGTACACATCCTATGGGCTTTATCAACATGTAATCAGAGAGACAGAAAGTATACATGTTAAGATAAAGTGCAACCAGATAGCGTACTATCATGTCGAGCAAGAAAGTCCTTCCTATATATGTCCCAGCATCCACTACAATATACATCCAATGTACAGTAATGGCCTCTAGGGCATACATATAACTAACAATCAATACTCCAGAGTAGACTAGTGTGTACGCTTCTCATCCCAGCAGGAGAAATGGTCTGTCCCATAACCATTAGTACATTGTACTAGAGATAGTATACAGGTGCTCGTTGGGTTACGGGTACACCGGATAGGACTCGCAGGGAACTGTTGGTTAGTATTATACCAGTCGTCAGTTAACAGTTCCCAGGTGACATGAGTACAGCATAGTCCATTGACTTGACACTGCTGCTTCGTCTCGAGTTTGTTCCCACTGTTCTTAGATTGCTACCCTACCACGGCTCAAAGGAGTCATGCAAACAGGTAGCAGTTGGGTGCAGTCCCGAAGCACTTGGAGGCAGTAGCAGTTAGATAGGATTCGTCTCTCCCGGTATTGGGAGTTGATATCGCGCTGTGTTTGGAGAGCCATTATGCAAAGTCCCTGTCCAGGGCAAACGAGATTTACTGGTTGGATTTCCAATAGCTTCTCAAGGTGTAATGGGTTTCACTCCGACACGACTTATACCGCTTTTAAGGGACTGACGCTTGCCGCCCCCTAGGCCCGATATGCGATAGTCTTAGATGAATAGAACGGACTGTACAGATATTGTCACATCAGGCTCAGTAGGAGTTCGGATGGGTTTCCTCATCGGCCTTCTTATCGACATCTACCTGGGGACCGTTACGTACAGCTAGTACCGTTTGCGGCCTGTGGTTAAACCCACTGCCAGCGTAGTGTCAAGTATTTAGAGTCCCACACAGAGAGTTTCCCTGCTTCAGGCGAAACGATATAGAGGTCGTATGGTTTTACGGCAGGGCTCGGACACATACGTGTATGTATGCACGTACGATGTTCGGACAGATTATACTAGCGGGCTTTAGTTTAAGCCAGATTCTAATATTGGATTATTGGATTTATACAGTCTCAGTATTTCTATGTTTTTATGGATGGGAGGGGCATTCTCGTAATTAGTCGAGAAACTTATAGAAGAAAGGTGAGGTGGAGAGCTTAGGTGTAATTTGCATTAAATGATTTTTGTGACTCATGAAGTGATTCATCCAAATGAGTTAATGAAGCATTTATTGCTTAACAACTCATGAGATGATTCATTCATTTGTATTAAATGAAACATGGTTGTAATTATTTATATGATTTATTTGATAATTATTATGCTTCATAATATACATAATGAGTTAGATTTTCATTTCATTTTCACAAACACATTCTCTCTCCTCAAGCTCTCTCTCTCTTAAAAAACCTAACCCTAATCCTCTCATGTGTTAAGATTCTAAGGGTTAGCAAGACTAATAGATCATTAATCCTCTTCTATATCCTCTAGGTTACTTTGATTAGCAATCATAGCCACCTAATTATCTCAAGTGAGAGGTTAAAGCTTGGAGAAGGAACTTTCGGGTGAATCTTCTATCACATCGAGGAGGCCGACGAGGAGGTGAACAATAAGAACAAGAAGGACTAGAATCATGAGGTATAATCATCTATCATAGTAGTTAATCACTTTTAGATAGTTGTTAGTTAGGGTTTAGCAAAGATCCGTAAAGTTAGTCGATGTTAACTTAAACAAAATGATTATTTTACCTATTCCGCCTCCCCGCATCATGTGGGGTGTCTAACGTCGACTTACAACCTGCTCTTCGAACGAAAAACTTGACGTCCTTATGGCGGGATCTCGCTCTGGTTCAATGTTATGACCATTTGGAAAAACGCTCCCTTCTTTACCGAAGCCATTTATGACGCGGCAATTGTGGAATCGGTCTCGTTTATTTGACCAAACGTATCCGAGCCTAATCGTCGACATTCTCCCATTAGGCATCTTTCGCTGAGTCCCGGGGACGGCCCAAATATTTTTATAGAACTGGGGTTGTCGAGCAGTTTGTTTGAAAGGTACGCCTTAGCATCTTTAGTCTTTTCAATCCTTCTGTATAATATTTGGGTAAACGGATTGGTTGAATCCTGTCAAGCGCAATATCGGCACCATGCCATACTTCTTTTTCCACTCTGGTCTCTGTAGATTGATAGAAGAGGATCGCCTTTTCACCTCTTTGTCTGGGAGGGATGTAGAAGGTCTGCAGCTCTTATACGCTATATGTATCAAGCACATCCAGTTCGTTATAATGCCGTGGCGGAACCATGGTGATTTGCAAACTCTGATCAGCTCTAGAAATGGTTTGTGCTAATGGGCGAGTGGAGAACACGGCATTGAACTCGTCCTTAGAGTCACTGCCAAAGACCAAAACAGAATTAAATGTCCCGGGCTTGTTACACTGGGGTTGTCCTGAGTAGACTATTTCCTTATCTTCATCAGTGTCACTCCCAAAGACGGAGATGGTGGCAATAGATTTTTGTTTATTCTCCGGCTTATGACATCTTTCCATGTCTTCGAAGTCTGGTAGGAAGTACTTTGCGTCTTCATATTTTCGGACTTCATTTACGGAGAATGGATTTAGCTCCCCAGTGATGTTGTACTCGAGGCCATCTTTGAAATACTGCATACACTGATGTTGTGTAGAAGGGATGACGTTGTACTCTTGCAACCAAGTCCGGCCAAGAAGTCCATTGTAGCATGTCTTGGCGTCAATGACATGAAATTTGATGTCAGTGATGACCATCCCGAAGCGTAATGTCAATATTACGGACCCCAGCGTCCGTGATGAATATGAGTCAAACCCGGAGATGGTAATTTTATCCCGAGCCAGGTGCTGAATGTTCATGCAGATCTCCTTCAGCACCCTCACGTTGAAAAGGTTGACAGAGGATCCGTTGTCGACCAGGATCTTTCTTATCTTGATGTCATGGCAGTACCCGGTGACACATAGAGGACGGTTGTGCTCACACGTTCCGAGAAGAAGATCTTCATCGCCAAATGTAATGTCAACTGTATGAACCTCTTCCAGTTCGTCCTTCTTCTTTTCTTCTGTAAGGAAAGCTTGGAACTGATTAGGTTCCTGTAATGCCCTGATTAGAGAATCTCTTTCTTCTTTAGATAGGAGGAGAGCATCTAGTATGCTCAGTTGTGAGGGTATCTTCCTCAGATGTGTCAGGACATTGTAATCCACCTTGTTTTTCTTAGGCGGGTCCTTGGCTGCAAGCTCTTTGGCTACTCTATCATCGATGGCAATTTCCTCAGAGACTTTTTCCTTCCCCTTGTCTTTTTTGCTCAAACCCTTGTTTGTAGGCCTAAAGTTCTTTTTAGGCAACGTACGGTTACGCAGCTGAATGTTCTCGCGGTTCTTCTCTTCTTCTTCTTTTCCAGAGGTGGATTCTTTGAATAGAGGGCCGAGGGTTATTTCTTCCCCAGAATCGCTCCCGAATGTAAGAACTTGAGATTTTCCTTTTGTCGACCTGGTATCGACCATATGACAATTGCCAGCCGTTCCTTCAGCTCGTCTGTCGCGCTTCTTTGTTGTCGATGAGCTTTGCGCTTCATTCGCTTGAAGTGTTGCCAGTGAGCAACGTATCCTTGCCACCACTTCTTGAAGGCATTGCACTCTTCGGTAGGGTGTGTGACCTTCCGATGGTATAAGCAGTAGTTCGGATGTACATCCATCTCATCGAGGCACGTAATCCCAGGAGTATGTTCCATGAGAGGGGGCAGCTTCATTTCCATTGATAGGGCTTTGGCAAACTGCTTCTCTGCTTTGATCTTGCCCTTGTCTATAGCAAGTGTGCTCTGGCTTGGGTGGAGTACTTTACAACTCATTCTTACCTCAACTTCTTCAGCCTGACCCTGACGCTTGGCCTTTTCATATATGGCCGTTTCACGTTCTCGGTCAGCTCTGTTCTTTTGAAGGGCTTCATTTAGCATCCTGTTAATTGGTTCTTCTGGCAATTCCGAAGATTTTAGCACCGATCCTTCCCCAAGTTCCTCTGTGTTGCTCTCCAATGCAGAGGGAGTTTCTTCGTCATTTAACGACAAATGAGAAACCATGTGGCAGCTTGCTACATAGTCTTGTGTTCCTCCTGATGAGTCATGTCTACATCATCGTCACGATCACCGTTCTCGAGTATATGGTTGAGAAACTCTTCGAGAGTGACTGGCGTCCGCGCCTTCTGGTTGTATTCTTCCAGCGCATCGATGTATTTTTGTAGGTCCGTGCGCTTGTCGCCAAGCTCGGCAAGCTACACAAGCTTCTTGTTCTTCTTCTTTTTCTTCGAAGTCTTTGAAAGCTTAGCCTGGAGGTCTTGCCCATCGTTACCAGTTTTCAGTGTTGGGTGCGATTTAAGCTTCCCCTCAATGATATCGGGCTCCAGCGGGCTTTTCCATTTGATCGCCGGACACGCTTGAAGATCTTTCAGCATTCTTTTAGTTTTAGTTGAAAGGACCACCTTCCAAGAAGCTTCTTCCACAAACGAGCATGATGTTGCCGGCGTGTATACCTTTTTAGGAGTGTGCCTCTGTAGCAGGTTCACCCTTCAGTTCTCGGACAGCGCGAATTTCCCTTGACAGTACTGGTCCTCGACCCAATTCTTGAAGACGTAACAATCCTCAATTAGGTGGCTCACTACTGTGTGATAGGAGCAGTAGTTGGGATTATTGACGTCACCGGGCTGTAGTGGACGTCTCGGATCCGGCAGTGTGATGAATTTGTTGCGCACTACCAGTTCGAACTGTCTCCTCGTTTTATCACGTGGAAACGGGTAAGCACGTCCTAACTTCTCTTCGAGAGATTGACGAGGATGCATGTTGTTTTGGCGAGCAACCAGTTTCTGGTCTCTTGGTTGTTGTTGAGTGTTGGCAACAAAGGCTGCTTTCCCTTTACCTTTTACATTCTGAGGGTCCGTTTTTGAAGAGGACGGCCCATGGCCCATCTGGTCCATTTGGACCAGCTTGTCGATCAAAGCCTGGAAGGTGGTTAGCTTGAAGAACATCATAAAATGGGATACAGTTACCTAGGGGTCGAGGGTCCCTACGAACATGCTCACGGCCGGAGCTCCTTCAATTTGTTGTTCACATTTCGACCATAGGTGCCACTATCGAATTGCGTATCGAACCCAGGTCTCTCCTGGCTTCACCCAGGCATTGATTAATACCGTGATCGGGGTGCGCTCGCTTGCGCTTGCAAACCGCTGTGTGAATAGCAGTTCTATTTCCGTGAATGTTTTAACGAAGTCATTTGGGAGCTCCGAGTACCATTCGAACGTCGTCTTTGACAAGCTGCCAACGAATTGGCGGAGCAGTAGTTTGCCCTCCAGTATTGCTACATAAAGCTCTAAACTGGGTGACTTGTTGATGCGGGTTACCTGTCCCCTTATACGCTTGGAACTTAGGGATCGTATACCCCGACGGGTACTTGATTTGATCGTACCAGCCTGGGTACGGTCGCTCGGTCTTGACGACTTGGCCAGCCGCTTCGCTTTCCTGGTGAGACGTATTTGCTGAGCTATGTAGTCATCAAGGGTAGCCTTGGAGATCGTCTACTCCCTAGCTATCAATAAATCCGGAAGAGGGTTTGATGTTCCCCCTCTATCTTCCTCGATAATTATCGGTGGGTCTTCAGCTGGAAGTTCTGGCTGAATCATCATTCCAACCATGTCTTGGAACAGGAGCGCCATCTGTTTTATATTAGCAGCTTGTTCCGTGGCCTCCTTATCCTTTCTCTTCGGCACCCTTCGCAAGAACTCCGTATCGGTCTCCTGCTCTTGGCGCTGTTCAAACGCTGCTTCCGAGCTTTATTTCTGCCCGGTGAGTGCCGCCATTTTCGTCAGCAACTCCTAGAGCTTTTTTTGTTGCTCCTGAGCTTTCGTCAACGACCGAGTTTGCGGCCGATGACTTACAGAAGCACGGCTCTCCTCTTTTCCGGAAGCCATTTAAACTGTGTGCACGATCATGCCCCCAGCCTTAGGGCATTTCTTTCCAGCGCCTTTGGAATTTGCCGCTGGAGGTGGGAGGTTCTCCGGCCTTCTCTTCTTGTGAGAAGTCGAGGTCGAAGGAGCCATTGTGACCAGCGCCTGCGTGAAAGAAGTCCCTCACTGCGTGGTGGAGGGATGATTTTCCTCTTGTCGAACCTTCATTTTCTCCGGTCGACGAGAGTAGTTGTTATTAATCACAGAATCTTGGATTTTTCGCCAGACCCTGTGGATTTGAGAGGACAGTCGCTAAGGGGGCTACTCCGGCTTCTCCTACTTCACAGTTTTAGCTGGTAGGGGAGATTTCTTCAGCACTGCAGTTGGGGAGTTCCTCTACACCCTGCTAAGCGGTTCAAAGCTGTTCGCGGTTGGAACATCAGCGTCAACTTCCACCATTAGAGCTGGTGGAGTAAGTCCAGAGGGGAAGTTGTCCCCAGCTCTTCTCACTCGACGCCAGTGGCGACGTCGAGTATGTCTTGCTGATGGGACCACCTCAATTGTGGAAGAGGATCCGTCATGCCCCCTGCTTTGGTTAGGGGTTACTGCCGGTGCCAGCCTGTTGAAGACTGACATCCATTGAGATGGAACGGCCAATCTTTCGAAGGCCGACTTCCTGGTAGGGGAAGCTATTTTGATGACTTCGCCCATAGCAGGAGTTGGAACGGCCTATCTTACGAAGACCGGTCCTTTAGTAGGATAAGCCCCTTTCACGACTTCACCTGCTGGAGCTGGAATGGCTATCCGTCTCGGGACAACCCCTTTAGGTATCGCGGGCCTCTTTGCGGGCCCATTTGAGCTTTGGCTCAGCCTGTTGAAGACTGAGGTGGCAGACTTGGACAACCCGTTGAGAGGGGCCATGGTAGTTACAAGTCGATCGAAGACTGACATCTTTGGAGCTCCTGTAATGGCAGTGAGGTGCCAAAGCTTGCTGGAGGGAGCATAGTCCCGAAGAACAATCCAGTGGTGGCCTGAGTCACCTATTCCACTGGCATTGAACAGGCCATATTTGGCCCATTTGTCACACCTCCAGCGGGGAGGGGAGGGAGTTGTTGTTGCAAGTACACTTGGAAGCCATTGATCTTCTTTTCTCTGCATAGGAGTAAGACACCAAATTTTAGTACCTCGAATCCATAGGGAACCATAGTAAACCGCAATTTTGTTCGTGAACACGACACATGAAGTGTGGAGTGGAAAGAGAAAAAGGTCCCACCGGGCGTGCCAGAATCTGTTTACCGCCGAAAACAGAGATGGACCGGGTTAGGCTGTCTTGCCTGAATTTGGGGGCAGATGCTATTTGGATTTATCCGTCCACCTCTCCGAAGATGCCAAGTTATTTATGGTACCATATATTGGAGGTTTGGACGGATGCGGCCATTGTAGCATGACTCCGTCAGATTCCCTCTCGTTTGTGAGGGGTTTTTGATTGTGGGGATGCTCTTCCCTGCAGGCGCAAGCCCCTGCAGTTAATTATGTTATCAAATCGTGAAAACCACTGTCTCCTACTCCAGAAATTCACTTCGTGTCGTGTGTTTCTGTTTTATTTTTTATTACCCGTGGATTGTATACGGAGACTAATTTGTATCGTCGCCCGTAAGGCGTGGATTAGTCCAAATCCGTATATCTTAGATTTGGGTTTGGGTTGATTTAAGGATCGATCTGTTTTAAGATCAAGATCGGCATAAATGTATACGAGCAATTGAGGGCTCGATTGGTTTTTTGTTAAGAATACGTTGGTCCAATTTTAGACTAAGATCAACTTAACAGGGGTGTTATGATCATTTTTGTTTCAGATCCAACAAGAGAGCACTTGGACTCTATTATTTTAGTTTAAGGACGTTTCGGTCCCTTATCGCCATTTTGGAGGCAAAGTTGTAGTTTGAGAACATTTCGGTCTGTAGATCGCCATTTTGGAGACAAAGTTGTAGTTTGAGGACATTTCGGTCTGTAGATCGCCATTTTTTAGGTGAGGTTTTAGTTTGAGGACGTTGCGGTTCGTAGATAGCCATTTTGGAGGCGAAGTTGTAGTTTGAGGACATTTTGGTCTATATATCACCATTTTTGAGGTGAGGTTTTAGTTTGAGGACATTACGGTCCCCTGTAGTTTATGGACATTTCGGTCCATTGTAGTTTAAGAACGTTTCGATCCGTTGATCACCATTTTGGAGGTGAGATTTTAGTTTAAGGACGTTATGGTCTGTCGATTATCTTGCGTGCACGTATATTTGTTACGTGACAGGATGAACAACGATGATATGGGATGCACCCAGTTTAGGGTACATCCTAATCTGGGGTATGCACGCCAATTTGGGCAGTGCACCAAAAAGCTGTTGGCTGTCGGGACCCGCCACCTCTCTGAAGACGTTGAGGAATTATAACGACATGTATCAGAGGTGTAGAGAGATGTACCCTTGAACCAATTCCCGTGTTTGAGGGAAAAGATCGTGGTGGATTATCTAAGAATCATTAGTCATTTTTAGAGACTAAGATTAACTTAGGAGATGTGGGATGAACATCACTTTGGATAGTGAACCCATGGGCTCGGTTGATCTAAGTTAGGGACATAGCCAACCTGGACTTGGTCTATTCAGTTTTCTCTTTATTTGAAAAGAAGTGCTAAGCACTTGTTTGGGCTCAGTGCACTTTTTGTGCAAAAAGTGTTGTGCACTTATGTGAGTTCTGACGCTCACACATAGCCATGTGGGGTTTTCAGTCATGGGGATTTTCCCAATAAGTATTAAACACTTTACCCCTTTTTGTCTTTACATGGAATGATAAGCAATCTTTATGGCGCCTATATGGGGAGCGCGTGAGGCGCTAGGCACTTCCTAATGAATGTCAAACACTTTTTAATTTTGTAGCGCCCACATGAGGGACACGTGAGGCGCTGGGCGCTAGGCGCTTTCAGTGAGTGATAAGCACTTTTCTCTTCGGTGGCACCCACGTGAGGAACACGTGAGGCGCTGGGTGTCGTTCAATGAGTGCTAGGCACTCCTTTATTTTGTAGCGCCCACGTGAGGAACACGTGCGGCGCAGGGTGCTTTCTATTGAGTGTTGAGCACTCTTCTCTTCGGTGGCGCCCACGTGAGGAACACGTGAGGCGTTGGGCGCTTTTCTCCTTTGCTTATGGCCTTTTTGCCCATTAATGATCAATAAGATCTTCGTTTTGTAGACCTAGGATCAGGCTTCATTTTTAAGAACTAAGTTCTTTTATGAGAATTAGGTTTCTCTTATTTGTTTTGAGGAGTTCGATTTCCTAGTTCTTTTCTGAATCTTTGATTCTCAAGAATAAGTTCTTCCCGATGAGAATTAAATTCTCAACTTGTGGGAGACTTGTTTTGTGGATCTCAGATCCAGAGAAAGAACTAAGTTCTTTGAGAAGGGTTAAACCCTTTACATATGTAAATGAGAAGTTTTTTTATCTCTCTGTGATTTTTGTTTACCTAGAGTTCTAAAGAAGGAGATCTTCTTTCTCGAGAATTTAATTCTATGTTCTTGCTGAAACATATAGGGGGGTTTCTCTATCTCAGACTTGAAGTCTTGGGTCCTTTATATGGTAGAGGCAAGTCTGTTGATTAGTTGAAGAAAATTTCATTTAGAGATCCTAATTGATTTTGGGAATTTTATCCACCGTTGGATCTTTGATCCAAGGACTTCTGTTTTACAGAAAGTATTTTCTTGTTTTTAACAAGATTAGAGAAATATTTTCCCATACAGAGTTTATTCTGTAGATTGGTGATTCTTTAATCACCATTAGATTTTTAATCCAACGGTACTCTGTTTTACAGAGGGCGATCTTTCTTATTTAGAAAGATTCGAGGAATATTTCCTCTAAACAGAATTTAATTCTGCATCCTGACGATTTATCGTCTCCATTGGATCTTTGATCCAACGGCTCTGTTTAATAGAGAGTAGAATTTAATTCTATAGGGCGCCGGCGTCTACGTGCTGTGCATGTAGGCGCTTATTAAGAGTTTTTAACTCTGGCGTCGGCGCCCTCGTGGAAGGCACGTGAGGCGCTGCCTCTTGAGTTTTGTGCGCTTTGCACACGGGCTCTACTCATATAAGTGTTTTTAACTCTGGCGTTGGCACCTTCGTGGAAGGCACGTGAGGCGCTGCCTCAGATTTTTGTGTGCTTTGCACTCGGGCTCTGCTCATATAAGAGTTTTTAACTCTGACGATGGCGCCCTCATGGAAGGCACGTGAGGCGCTGCCTCAGATTTTTGTGTGCTTTGCACACGGGCTCTGCTCATATAACAGTTTTTAACTCTGGCGTTGGCGCCCTCGTGGAAGGCATGTGAGGCGCTGCCTCAGATTTTTTTGTGCTTTGCACACGGGCTCTGCTCATATAAGAGTTTTTAACTCTGGCGCTGGCGCCCTCGTGGAAGGCACGTGAAGCGCTGCCTCAGATTTTGTGTGCTTTGCATACGGACGCTGCTCATATAAAAGTTTTTAACACTGGCGTCGGCGCCCTCGTTGAAGGCACGTGAGGCGCTGCCTCAGATTTTTGAACAGAGCTTTGCTCTCTTTTTTATTGGGGGAAAAATATCTTATTATCTCATCTCATATTATATTAAGTATACTTATATTGTATATATCCTTATGTCATATATATACTTCTATCATAATAAGTATTCATATAGATATATATTTACGTAAGTAAATATAGCTCAATGGCTAAGAAATAGAAATTAGGAATATATCATTCTACTAAGTATACGAATATGAGCATAAGGTATTCTAATAACCTTATAGGCTAGGTTTATGTTTCTACTATAGATAATATTATATTTCTACGGTTGCGGAGGTGCTATTCACTATCCACCCGACTTCCCCCGTAGATATATATCTACTCACCGACAAACGCCTCGCTCTAGTCGAAATCGACGGACACCTTTTCTTTCTTCGTCGTCTTGGAAGTCCATACGATTGTACCTACAATCGAAATAATAACCAAAATCGCATAAAAATCCAATTCGAATTTGAGATCATGAGCGAAGCGCATATAGGTTAGAACCTATGGTCAACACATGCTAAAACGACAAAATACCCCCGACTTCGACGTACGAACGTCGAACGACCAAGTCACATCATGAAAAACCAAAAACCAAGTTTCAAATATCACAAAACATTACCAAAACTAAGTCAAAATGCTCCCAGATTTTTACTGAGCTGATCTGGGGAAAAAGAGCATATAAGGTAGGCTTATTTATCGAGTGAGTAAGCTAGAACAAGATTCAAACCCAAACTCATCAACTTGGCCGCAACTTGCGGTCTAGGGGATTATTTATGCGGTTTTGGGTTGGAGTTGGGGGTTCGGGTTTCTACGGTGGTTTTCTACTAGTCCAAATATCTCACTGTATCCTCTAAATAATTTTTAGAGAACCCAAGTTGTACCAGATTTCATTTGAACTTCAAGAACTCAAGGAAACCGACATTTGAAATTTTAAACTCATCACAACTCATTAACACCAAGTATACTATCCTCATATGCCCCCATCTATCACTAATACGTTTGTAATCACTCCCTAAACCCTTACTATACTGCCGCTACAAGTCCTACCCACCAAAACTCATTTTTGAATTTTCAAGTCTAGAAAACATGAACTTTTAACTCTAAACTAGTTTGTGAGGCAAGAATATTTAAAACTTTTCTAAAATTGGGGTTATTACCTCATAATAAGGATGAAGGAAAATTCTAAGATGGCAAAAGATCCCAAAATGGAGACTTGATCACATCTTTTTGAGTAGGATGAGAATTTATATATCTTTTATGAAGGTCACATGGTGTTTTGAAGAGGTTTGTGGTGATGTCTTGGGGTTGTAGTGAGAGGAGGAGGAGGTGGAGAAGGAGAAGGAGAAGAGAAAGAAGAAGAGATGAAAAATAAGATGAAGAAATGCAATGGGTGGCCAACCATAACCCTTCACTCTCTCTCTCTCTCCCCCATACTTCATGCTATATTATAATCATGCTTTCATTTTCTTTTCTTTTCTTTTGAAACAAAAAATATAAAACCATCACTTTAAAACACAATAAAATGTTAACCCCTCTTAAAAATATGTCATGGCACTTTAAACCATGTTTAACAAATAAGCCTAGTTTAATGCACAAATAGGAAACATTAGTATGGATATAATTATATACTAATTTATGAAAAGCTTAATTAAATAAATTCTTTCATAAATAATAATTCATTTTAATTTCTAATTATTTTTCAAAATAGTGGTATATAATTATACCGATTTACGAGAACTCAAATCCATACTCAGTATAATATCCGTAAAACTCATTTTTTTATTATTTAAATTCCAAAATAATATTTTCCATTTTCTGAAATGTTATAAGATAAAAGTTAAATGATTTCACACATTTCAATCTCTCTCTCATATCTCATCTCCTCACTCTTGATCTCATCTCAAGAGAGAGAAGTTGCAGCCCTCATAAATCTAAGACTACATCTCTTTTGCCTTAGCCTTAGCCTTTGCCTATGATGTGTCAAATCTCCTTGATGAAAGTATCTCCCTATTTATAGCATAGAATAGATCTTCTTTAATTTAGATTAGGATTAACATAAATCTCTTTTATCCTTATCTAATAGAATATTTCTCTTATTTAAACTTAGATCTAAATTTATACTTAAATAAGAGACTTATCTTAATTTTATCTATAATAACAAACTATTTAAATTTAAACCAATATCAACAATCTCCACCTTAGTTTAAATTGAAATAAAATCGCTGAGTATGCTCTCATCTCCTTATCCCTTAGTAGCTCACACAAACGGATTACTTTGGCCCAACTGGTTTGAGTCCAATCTCGGACTCACTGCAAGTAGGTGATCAACTGGATATGAGACACAACTCCAACAATCTCTACCTTGACTCAAATCCGTTAATCTGTCATTGTATCTCTTATCATCCGCCTTCGCAGTCCTCGCGCATACACCTTACTCCTTCTTGGAACCCTTGACTATCTTCGTTGTTTCCGTCTCAACCATATGATAAAATCGTTGCTCTCGAGTACTCACGATCACTAAACCATACTCTATCCTTAAGCACTCATAACCACTACACTGTACTCCACCTTGGCCCAAAACATTGGAACCCCTTATTCGGAAACACATGAAAAAGGTACTTGCAATGTGCCACATCTGGAAATAACCCTCTACCTATCAAAATGAGATTACACACCTTATCATGAATCGCCGTACAAACCTCAAGCTTTCTTTGATTCTTTGACTGCTATCATATACTCGACCTTTGTTTTCCACAATGCCACTATACCCCGCAACGTTTTTTCAACTAATGGACTCAACCATCTAACAGGTGTATATCATGTAGTTGATCTCTTGACCATCACGAACACATGCATATTGTTATCCGATTGCTCGATCACAAACTGCAGTGCACTTAGTGCACTTTCCTTGAATTCGACATCTATCGATCCACCAAACTCATAACAAATAATCATCTTCTGACTTGGTTCATACCATATCATATACATATGATCCTACACTCCTGCATATAGTATCCGGGATATCCCTCTCTTCCTTACTAGATGGACACACTATAAAAAAGAGCCGAAATGGTCGACGATAGGGGTACTCACTAACCAACTCCTCCATTCTGAATGGTTTCAGAATCATCTCGATGTACATTCTTCAAGATAGCCTTAGCCGCCAGCTTCCACGTCTCAATCTATCATGAAGATTTTCCGTAAAATCAAGATCCTTCATGTCGAACTCTAATATGAACTGATGACTCGTTCCCGTTGCATACTCTTCATCGGTATCACCATGATAAAAATCTCATTGTAGCCATCCCCTCCTTTTGGCCACTAGCTTGAGTTGTATTGCACACAACCTTTCTTGCGAAATACTCACAAGTATTCAATAGCTCTCGTCCTTTGTGGTACCTCCAGTAATCTCTAGGTCCGTACAATGTGGCATATATGATCATCAACATGCTGCATCTTTTGCTTGGGTTTTATAGGTTTAGTGATGATCATCTACCTTGGGCTCCTAGTACACCGAAACATCTTCTGGCTCTGTAGATTTAACAGCGTCCCCATCATGTCTCCAATAATCATGTATCTTCACTTTAATTGAAGTCTCTTTGTGCATTTTGACTCCACCATAATTGAAGTTCCTTGCGTTGCTGCAACTTTTACTCCAATTTAATCTGCACAAAAACATGAATAAGCATGGCACTTAAACACTCTCTGCGAACCATAACGTACATGCCTCTCTAATCCATACCTTCTCTGGATCTGAAAATATATGGCTGTAGATAAAGATCAATCACCAAGTGACAGGCATGATTAACTGATCCTATCCTAAACTTTGGCAATTCGAACCGCACTTTCATACTATGAGCTCTCTGTAGTGTGTCCCTATCATGCGCTTCTGCCACTCCCATCTTTCTTTGGACTTTTACGAACTATAACATAATAATCCTTGCAGAATTTTGCGGAAACTTTGGAAGAAAAACTCTCTAGCATTGAAAATCCTGATACATAAAAATAATTTGCCAGATTTGACATCACCATTCTAGCTTCCAACAAACACCGTTGCGACCATGTCGCTCTTTTTCGCAATAACTATGACATGCTTGCTTTCTTCCGCTGTTATGCTGCACTGCTCGCTGTTTGAGAGCCCTCATGCTCAAATCAGATAGGATCGAACATCCTTGACGTCAAACATAAGATCCAATCTCTAAATGTCTGTGCTGGCATCTCCTTGACTGATCTAAATTTGAAAACCGCCAATCCGACGCTCTGTCGGATCAAACCTTCTTCTTTATGATGCCTCCGCCGCTCCGACTTGACAACACATCCACCGCTATCTCGCGAACTCAAAGCTCCGATCGAACACCATGTGCTCTGATACCTCTTGTTGGGGATTTTCCCTTCCGATACCGATCGTCGAAAGGAAAAATCCTATCTTTAGCATTCGAGCACGCAAAATAAATGATCCAAAAGAAAAAGTAATTACACAGAGTTTTTAACGTGGTTTGACCGACTAGTCTAATTCACGGGGCAAACATGAAGATTACATTGATATAAGAAAGAGATTAC
Organism: Agapanthus africanus; assembly: GCA_030015575.1. NCBI lineage: Eukaryota > Viridiplantae > Streptophyta > Magnoliopsida > Asparagales > Amaryllidaceae > Agapanthus > Agapanthus africanus. The sequence continues at coordinate 174,355,797 of JASDDO010000026.1, read as the reverse complement.
ATCCGATACCTTATCTTTTTCTTGATTTGATCATTTAAAATAATAGCATCTTTCAAATCTAGATTAAAACCATAGTCTCTCAATGAAGATAAAAGTCACAAGATCTCACACATCTTAATATCTCTCTCACATCTCATCTCCCCTCTTTTGATCTTACCTCAAGCGAGGGAGTTGCAACTCTCATAAACTTAGAGACTATATCTCTTTTGCCTTATCCTTAGCTTTTGCCTATGTTGTGTCAATTCTCCTTGATGAAAGTATCTCCCAATTTATAGCATAGAATAAATCTTCTCCTACTTAGATTAGGATCAATATAAATCTCCTTTATCATTATCTAAGAGACTATTTTCTCTTATTTAAATTTAGATCTAAATCTAGATTTAAATAAGAGACTTATCTGAATTCTATTTATAATAACAAACTATTTAAATTTAAATCAATATCAACACTTTGTACATCCATTTTACTTTAATAGCCTTTTTTCCTTTAGGTAGAGTCGTTAGTTCCAAAATCCAATACCCAACAGCTGCAATATCCAAAAAACAAAAAAAGAAAGAAACGATAAGAAGAAAAATAATAGAAATCAAGGAAGTCATTTTGATTTACAGCTTTGAACAGAATTGTAATATTTCAGAAAATATAAAATATTATTTTTGGAATTTAAATATTAAAATAATATATTTCGCGAAAACTATTCGATTTGCGTATAGGGTTTTTTCGTAAAATGGTATAAGTATATCAATATTTGGAATAAGTGGAGATTTAAAATGATTTATTTATTATAATGATATTTATCAGATTTTGGCATTTTTATAATTAATTATATGCGGGTTTAAATTAAACTTGATTAGTGCACTACTAATCGCGATTAAGCCAAATCCGTGTTTCTATATTTTTTCATGGTTAGTGCACCATGTCATGTGTATGTGTTGCATGTTGTTTTATTTTGTTTTTTCATTTGTGACTTGTGATTTAATTGAGTGGGGGAAATAAGGAAAGAAAAGGAAAATTGATGACATGATTGAGAGAGGGGGTGGGGGGACAAGTTATGACATGAGACATGGCGAGAGAGAGAGAGAGAGATGTTGGGATGCGGCGGCGTCCCGGCCGTCAAACCGACGCCAAATGCGGAACAAAAACTTTTTACAAAACCGGCACTACCGCAACCCAAATTCCGGATCGTTCCATTAACCATAAACTAGCAATCTGTAAAAGAGCTTGAAAAGATTATACCGATTGATCCGTGTCCTTCGGTCTTCAATCTCTGCGCCAAACTCCCCGTTGTTGCGCCGACAAAGTTCGCTCCCCTATCACGCTCGTCAAGATGGCTCCACATCGATGAATCTTGATACGGGCTCCCGTCTCGAACCGAGACAACTCGGACATGAAGTTTGCCAGCCGACATGTCCAAGATTGAAATAGAGAGAGTGTGGAATATATTGTCTCAAGGTAGCCAAGTATTGGGTGGAGGTAAATTGGAGTTGCCATTTTGAGGAATTGTGAGCACCACCTTTTTTTCTAAGCAAAAGAAAATGAAAACAAAAGGAGGTCTTTTTTTGCCAAGGAAGCTCTCTAGAAATTCTTAAGTTGAAGTGGAGAGCCCTAAATGAATGAAGCAAGAAAGAATATATATGTTGCAAGCAAGCCCCCCCCCCAAAAACGGATCAACAAAACATAATATATAAAGCCTTTTCTCACACTCATCCATCACCACAAATAGCCCCCTGCGTCCTGGCGAAATCAGCCCACGCCTAAACAAATGCCCACCTGACACCGCAAAAAAAACCCTGCAATTAAAACTTGCGCAATTAAAACTTGGACCCCCTCGCACTTAAGCCCGTGCTTCAAATAGTGATGCCCGTGCTTCAAATAGTGATGCCCCTATGCTGTCGAAATGGGCGGCCCCCACGGTGCAGGGTTTTTAGTGCAAGCCAAGGTCAAAAATCTCACAATAATTAAACAAGGATAGGGATCATCTAAGACGGTAAATGAAACTGGAAGCTCCCAAAATAATCCCGTAACGAATTACAAAATTACACCTCAACTGTAAATACATACCCTCATTTATATTCTGACCGAATACAAATGCAATGAGACAAAAATATTCCTACAGTATAATACTAGGATCCGGTTTAAACCAAAGCCCGCTAGTATTAGCCGTCCGATCATGATCCGTGCCCAAGTGCACGGATATGATCGAACCCCGCCATATACCCATACGGCCTCTACAACGTTTTGCCCGAACTTGGGAAACTGTCTGTGGGGGACTCTAATGACTCATCAATACATTGGCATTGGGTATAACCACTAGCACGTCAGAGGTACTAGCTGAACGTAACGGTTGCCCATGTATTGATCGGAAGAGAAGCTGACGAGTGAACTCATCCAGAAACCCTACTGAGCCTGACAGTGACAATATCCGTGCAGTCCGGTCGGTTCGTCTATGAGTATCGCATATAGGGTCTAGGGGGCTGGTAAACGTCAGACCCCCAATAGCGGTATAAGTCGTGTCAGAGAGTAGCCCAGAACACCCTGAGATACTACTGGAATACCTACCAGTAAATCTCGATTAGCATGGCCAGGGATTTCGTGTAATGGCTCTCCAAAACACAGCGCGATCTCACCCCCAATACCGGGAGAGACGAATCCTCGACGATCCGCTCACTGCCTCCATGTGGCTCGGGACTGTACCCAACTAAAACCTATTTGCACGACTCCTTTGAGCCGTGGTAGGGTAGTAATCAAAGCACGGTGGGAACTCACACGAGACAAATAACGATCTCAGGTCGACAGACTAACCTGTACACATGTCACCTGGGAACTGCTATCTGACGATATGTATAATACCAACTAGCAAGTTCCCGGTGAGTCGTGTCCGGTGTACTCATAACCCAATGAGCACCTGTATACATCTTAGGTGAACCAACTGACACCAATGGCTTGTGAGACCGGCCGCCGCCCTTCGTCGGGGTCTCGACTGTATACACTAGTCTACTCTGGAGTATCGATGCCCTGTCTCGAAACTCTCTCGACTAGGGACCATTTAAGGATGTGCTTATAGACCTTAGCTCTCACGTATATGATCGCCATCATATTGCTGGCAATCAAGCAAGAATCCTATGAGCTCTATCAAAATGCAATAGTGAATTAAAGTATGTACATGATGATAAAGACAAAGCAGATAGCATACTATCATCTCGAGCAAGACTGTCCTATCGGTATAGGTCCTCCCTCAATCATTGCAATCACGTACCTGCGATCCAATAATTGACTTTGAGGGCACTATATCCAACAATCTCCCACTTGCACTTAAGGCTAATTATTGCGATGTCGCGTACTCACACCTCGTATGATACTGAACATCCAACTTCTCTACTAATCAGTTTCACAAAGCTCGTTTGTAAAACTATTGCGTTCGAGAAATAGCCTCAGTGAGTGGATCCGCCCTGTTGTTTCTTTCTATGTCTCTCTTTGTCTCAAGTTCGCTAAGAAAGCCATCTCCCGAAATGAGCAATACCTGTCTTAGAATATGTCTGGATATCTGATGGGACCCAGTTCATATATGAACTCCAAATCCAGCAAACCTTTTAGACTGTATCGTCAACTGAATTTAATCAGTATCCTGCACCATGCCTCCCTCAGTATCCACTTGGACCACCTGTCCAAAATACTGCCCCTCGTGAGAGGGAAAACTATAACTCTGACAGTCACTCTGTCATCCGGGTCACCTTGGAAGCCTGGAATGATAACTGTCTCCCGAAGGAGGCTTTCATTATCAAATCCCTAGAACAACCACTTATGTTCTAAAATTGCTTTCGAACGTTTCTCCAGGTTTGGATTAATATCAATTTACTGCATCTAGTGCAAAAACAACATCCGGTGTGGTACTTGACATCTCATGATCAACTCAATTGCCTAAGCAAATGATCTGCCAATCATGCACATCCCTCTCCCCTTTAGTCTGTAAGACACCTTCAGAGAGAATGACTCCATCACCTGCAGGTACACTACCATGCCAGGAGTCGTTCATTCTAAAATACCTTTAGAATGCTGTCAAAGTACCCAGATTAGGAAAATACCCAAATCTCATGTCCACTAGTGTATAGCGTCTATGCACTAGTGACGCTATACTTATCCTCTGTCGACTGTATACACTAGTGCACGTGTATATGCACGCGCACTTCTAAAGCTAGTTTAGAATGACGCTATACTTATCCTCCTGCCGGGTCTCACAGCCTGGAACAACAGTAGTGTCAAGTCTGGGTAAACAAGAACCTCCCTGTCACCGTCCTTGAGGCTACCAGAGTACCTCTCGGGTGCCTAAGGTTACCCACCATATCTGCGGAGTGGCTAATGGAATGTCAATCCTGATTGAATCTTTAGGTCCTATTAAATTTTTCGTAATCTTTTGTGGTTCTGGAATCTCTTCCAGTTCTACCATACTCCCACTACTGTTTTCTGAAAAAATCCATTTTACTAAAACTGTGGCAAGTCAAGAACAATATCACTATTGATCTTCCAGATGGTAGAAAGTCAACCCTCGTCAAAGCCCGGGTTAACCCACAAACTGCCATTACAGAACGTGCCTTGAGTTATCCAGAGTCTGGTTTTAAGTATAAGCCGGACAACTCCCCGTATCTTAATATCGTTAAGATACGAACCATTCTATATACTATATAGAAATAGAGGCACTAATTTAATTGGAGCCAGATTCAAATCATGCAGCTGTCTCTAGTGCATGTCAACTAAATGAAGAGAGGACAATCAGCATTTCTCAACTTAGGAGTGCATCCAATTATCAGTAACCTGACAGAGAAACAGGTTTCTCAAAATCATTACTCAACTGAATACCTCATACAAGTATCTACATCTTCGATCACCTTGAAAAATCTCGATACTTGCGATACCTGGTTCTTTACTTTATTCTTATTCTTATAACTTCTCCAACTTGGACCTTGTATTTCTATGAAACACTTGTCCAAAAACTTGAGAAGTCATAAGTAAACAGAATATAGTACGAGGACCAACCCCTTTATCCTAATGGACACTAGACAGCATACAATACTTTGTATAAGTCCCCTGAGTTTAATAACTCAAACTCTGTGCGTCGTAGGTTGAAAACTGTACCCAGGCGATTTCCTCAAATATCACCAATTGCAACGAATTTCGATATAATGAGGATGATCACCTAATTCCCAATAACTTACTCCCACTCATCTATAAAACCATATAGATGTGAGAATCATACCTGGTAAATACATTTCCTGGAGTAAAAACTAATTGGGAAATCAGTTTTCTATTAAGAATATACTGAAACATTAAAATGTTTCGAAAGGGTATCCGGGTATTCCTAGTAATGCATCTTCCATTATCCAGATTCATGACTGTAACCGTATATTTCCCTGTCATCTCTCCAATTCCCTTTATTTGTCTTCAGTCGTTACCTTCTGTAAACCATCGTTATGCTTAATGGTTTTCTTCCTTCCCTACCGTTCGGCACCGGCCTATGGTTTGAAAGAAGACTATCCAATAAGCATAATAGGTGTACTCTTCTAAACCTAAGAGCACTCGCATCCTGAGAGAAGGTAAGGATAAAAGACAACTGAATAAACCTTATTCCTATTTCTCCTGAACCAGAATCCATCCTCGAAAAAGTTCCTTCGAGTTCGTATATAACCATACGATAGATTTATCCAATGGAAGTAGATGTTCGTAGTGATACGAGGTGTTCTGGAGAAATGCAAAGGGTAAGAAAAGGAGTGGCAATGATGTATGCAACTCAGACAATCCAAAAGCCAGTGTTTTAAGAAAGTTCGGTTAACTTGGTCACTGAGTTATAGTCTAGGGTCCGGTAATGATCGCAGTCAAAGAGAGAAAAAGTAGAAACACTCTGCGTGCACTCTAACCTAAATCAGAATGGTTAATCACTTTATCTAATCAGGAAACCTTCCACTGTTTTCTCAAATTCTCCTCCAAACCTGAAAGAAGAATTAGCCGAAATCACCCGAGAAGTAATACTACTCATCAGTGGGAATCGGGATCCAACTATCATCACATGATAACGTGATGGAAGCCACTCACGTCATCACACTCCAGAAGGTATGCGCAAGCCTGGCAAGTTTCCTGTATGTATGAAACTCCCGATATGATTTTTACCACAAGCGGTTTATGATCTTGACTAGGTCAACAAACCATAAACCGCTAGTCAAGTTCAACCCGTCATTATCCTGGATTGCATTAAACCTACCCGCGTGTGCCCTTGACTAGGTCAACAAGGCCGCACGACTGTCCTAACCAATCACATTTAAAATGCAACAAACAAGCACCATTTAGCTACCGAACACTACGTCTTGACTAGGTCAACAAACGCAGCACGAATACTAAATAATACTTATAAGAAATGACGGAGGGCTACGGCTGGTTTTTGGCGAAAAACCTTTATCGTAATGAACTTGATATCGTTGAAGGAACCGGATAGTTTTTATAAAAATATATAGTTACGAAAACCTTTACTAAAGAGGTCACTCCTGGTGAAGAGATCTCGGCTCTTTCCCCGTCGAATGAGGTGCAGGATATTCCAAACTGAATACCACGATGCAAAGCAAAAATTAATCGGCTATAGTAAAGTTATTACCCTGACGCAAACCTCTGTCCAAGGGGTCACTCCCGATGAAGGGATCTCGGCCCTTACCTCGTCGAATGAGGTGCTGAATATTCATAACCGAATACCACTGTGCAAAACAAAAGAGATTGCCCTTGTAATAACAGCTTTTGAAAAATTGGTTCCAACAACATCATATATATGTTTGTTTTCCTTACATTGATAAGAATCAACGCAGTCCCATCAATTAATCACACCAGAAAAGAACGAAAATATATTATGTACGTATATACCATCCACATTGGCCGCTGGGTCCCGTCATCACCCTTTAGGTTACTTAACTAACGACAGAGCGGGGACTGGACTAGCGCGGGTGCAAAACATATACAACATTTACTAATATATATCAATAAATAATAATCGCTCTAGGTATGATAAATGCAACATCACAGAAAAGTAATAAGTATCACAGAACAATACAGATAATCTGGGATCCCCGGGTTCATAGAGCCGCAAATGAAACCCGACGTTCCCCTGGTCGTGTGGATAGCCTGTGCAATGAAAAACTAGACCCCTACGAGCGCGGCAGGTTACCCGCCAAAACCTGAAGCGAGGCAGCTCCCTTCAATAACGTGAATGGACCACCCAGCACTTCACGGAATCCGGTAACTTGAGCACCCCTCCTTGGATCAACCTATACCCCCTACGAGCGCGGCGAATAGCCCGCCAATTCTAGAGTGAAGACCCCTCCGTCTCAACGCCATGAGATGCGGGCCCGTTGCTCTCTAGAATCCGCTATCCGTGCACCCCACCTTGGGGTAATTCTAGTACAGAAAATAAAATATATACAACGGGTACACCGACCTCATCCCGGTCGTGCCCCAAAAGAATAATATACAAACAGGCAGTGACGGCAGTCCACATGTCGGACGCTCGCCCCGCAATAACAAATGTACAAATAAATCCAAACTGCACTACCATTGCACAAGAGCTATCCATCACGACAAATTCGCAACATCACAGCACAATACAGAATATCAACGTGAATGTCACGTTCGCAAAACCCGTCTAAAAGAACTATAGCAATTAGACAAGTTTTACCGATCGAATGACACTCACGGTCATAGATAGTAATGTAAAGCACTGTTAACTAAAACATTTAAAATCTCGATCGACAAAACTTCCCGAAGTAGGGCCCCAAGTACAAATCCAGTACTCAAACAAAATCTGGACCCAGACAAAATATTCCAGAAACTACAGTTCCAAGTGAAAAACCACCACAAGAAAAATTGTTCACTGAAGCCCCAAACCCACGGCGGAACCGTGGCAAAGACATGACTTATGCGGCGGTTCCGCGGTGGTTTCGTGGGTTCAAGTGCCCAAATTTTTTGTATAGTCTTTAAAAAGCCTGCATGATTTTTAGAGATAACCAAAATAATGTTCGATCAGTTTAAAAATTCGACAGAAACTTTAGTATTGAAATTGCGGTTTCGGAAATTTTGGTCAATCGGGCTTTTAAACATGTTAGAACAACTTAGTAAGCGGTTAATAGTTTGGCTCTGATACCATGTTGCGATGCGGCGGCGTCCCGGCCGTCAAACCGACGCCAAATGCGGAACAAAAACTTTTTACAAAACCGGCGCTACCGCAACCCAAATTCCAGATCGTTCCATTAACCATAAACTAGCAATCTTTTAGCTTGAAAAGATTATACCGATTGATCCGTGTTCTTCGGTCTTCAATCTCTGTGCCAAACTCCCCGTTGTTGCGCCGACGAAGTTCGCTCCCCGATCATGCTCGTCAAGATGGCTCCACGTCGATGAATTTTTATACGGGCTCCACGTCGCGAACCGAGACAACTCGGATATGAAGTTTGCCAGCCGACATGTCCCAGATTGAACTAGAGAGAGTGTGAAATATATTGCCTCAAGATACCCAAGTATTGGGTGGAGATAAATTGGAGTTGCCATTTTGACTGAATTGTGAGCACCACCTTTTTTTCTTAGCAAAAGAAAATGAAAACAAAAGGTGGTCTTTTTTTTTTGGCCATGGAAGCTCTCTGGGAATTCTTAAGTTGAAGTGGAGAGCCCTAAATGAATGAAGCAAGAAAGAATATATATGTTGCCAGCAAGACCCCCCAAAACAAATCAACAAAACATAATATAAAAAACCTTTTCTCACGCTCACACCACGGATAGCCCCCCGCGTTATCAAGCTGGCCAAATTGCAGGAATCCCCTTTGCTGCCCCCTCGCACTTAAGCCCATGCTTCAAATAGTGATGCCCATGCTGCCCCTATGCTGTCGAAATGGGCAGCCCCCGCAGTGCAGCGTTTTCAGTGCATGCCAAGGTCAAAAATCTCACAATAATTAAACAAGGATAGGGATCATCTAAGACAGTAAATAAAACTGGCAACTCCCAAAATAATCCCGTAACGAATTACAAGATTACACCTCAACCGTAAATACATACCCGCAGAGAATATTTGGTTTTTGTGATTTCTGAACTTGGGTTTTTGTGTTTGATGTCATATTTGGTTGTTGTACGTTTGTACGTCAACGACGAGAGTTATTTGGTTGTTTTTGCATGCCTAGGCTATAAGTTCTAACCTATAAGCAATTCGTGTGCCGTGTCGGTTTTCCGGACATTGATTTTAATAGCATTACGATGTGCTGTGATTGTAGGTATTTTCGCGTGGATTCCGAGACGACGAAGCACATCGACTACGACTAAACAAGGAGTTTCGCAGATGAGTAGATTTATATCTACGGGAGAAGTCGAGTGGATGGCATATAGCACCCCCGCAATTATAAAATGGAAACCGATATATATATATATATATATATATATATATATATATATATATATATATATATATATATATATATATATATAAAATGTAGTCGGAGAAACCCATACTAGAAACCTATGGATGTGATTAAGGGATTTAGTATGAAATGATATAATGAATATGAAATGAAAATGCGAATCGTGATATATAATTATATAAGTAATTGAAAGAGGCTAAATATGAGATTCATAGTGGTGCGTTATGAGATCGATGTCGATATGTTATGAGATCGGTATCAATGAGACCTGTGAACGATAATACGAAAAGATTGGGATAGATGTGTTATGATATGATGTACGTGACTATAAATCCGTACTCTTGTTATGATGATATCGTACGATAGATCTTCCGTACGTGATGTATAAGGATGAAACCCGATATTTATTCCGACTTAAGAACCCTTTTTTAAAATCACAATTTAGATATTATGATATACTTGGAGTCATACCCATTTCAAAACAAACGAATCGTTACACCCTTTTTAAATGATGAGTTCAAGAATAACCTTTTCAAATGGTATCTTTTCCAAACAATATCATAGTCTCCTATTTTCAAAATAATGATCCGTACTATTTTAAAGTGTAACTGTATGACTCCTATATAGTTGCATATTTGATACTGTTCGCGTTTACGATCTCTCATTTTACGTACGCTCGCGTTTCTTTTTTAAAAATACCAAAGTTTGGAGGAATCAAAATCAAGAAAACCCTATGAAAGCCTGTTTTTTGCTAATAGCAGTCAGACAACGAATCAGATTTTGAATCTTCCTAAACCAAAGAATGGAAATCTCAGTCCACCAGAACCATCGAGGTAATTTTATGCGAGCATGTGTGATATTAGCCTGTCTTTCAAGGAAATGTAATGAAAGGTTGACCTCGAATCTAATTTGTTGATTCCTATAGTAACAAGAGGAAATTTCAGAAATTTATCGCAACCATGCAAATATAATTTAAGATGAAAATCTATCTTAAAATAATCTTTAACTTCCCATGGAAAGATTTATTAACTAATCTATCTTGCTAAGCATGAAAGAAAAGAAGCTAAGAAAGAAATTACAGATATCAGACATCCTCGCACAAATCATACAAAATTAAATTTATATAAATTAACATTAGCGCATAAAGCAATTATAACTAATTTCTTACATGATAAGCAGGACAAGCCGAAAAAATGGAATGGATCTTGTAGAGGAGACCCTTAACGCTTTTATATATATATATATATATATATATATATATATATATATGTGGGAGATATTGACAGAGTTGTGGAAATTATGGCGAAAAAGTTGTTGAAGCAGCAAAAAAGTAGGAATCATCTATCCTAACATTTCTCAACTTAAAATATCACTTTCCTTTTTCATAAATCATTCTCTTCTGCATTTTCTCGGAATTTTGCTTTACGTTTTGCCTTTTTGAATATCTCTAGACTAAGGCAAAGTTTGCTATGGAGAACCCAAGCTTGGGAATGAAGAAATATAATGGTTTCTCCATGTGAAGCAGGATACAACCATACCGAAAATGTAAAGAGTTTTTTTTTTCCGGTCTAATGGATGGGATGAAGAGGCCAAATCGGTGGATTAAAATGCTTCAACCGAAACTTTTGAGATCAACTTACACCGAAAGATACGATACAACACACACATGCAGACATGCCACATCTGCATGCACACACAAATGTGATTCTCATAGAAATCAAACAAGTGAATTCCCTAATTGGAAAGCAAGCAGGCGCACACACATATCAACCATTTATAGATAGGCTTATGTACTGAAAACTCCACTCAAGTTTAGACATGTGACACTAAACTACCCTACGCAAAACTGTCATATTTCACGGTGTCATGTCATCATCATATGTGCCACATCAACACATCAACTAACTTGCCATGTCATTACCATATGTCACCACAGCAACTAAACTACCTTACACAAAACTACCTTATTTCACGGTATCATGTCATCACCATACGTGTCACGTCAGCACCACATCAGCTAACTTATCAGATCAGCAAAATTAAATTAAAAACCAAAAATACCCTCCATCTAACCCTAAACCTAATTTCTAAAAATTAAAAATACAAAAAACTAATTTCATCCTCCTTCCCGGCCGCCTTCCCCGGCCGTCGGCAACGGCTCCACCACCCTCGACCTCCTCCCTTTGCCACCCTTGATCATCACCACCACCATCACCACCACCATCTTCTTTCATCATCGTCATCATCATCATCACGATCCACACACCCAATTTCACCGACCGCCGCCCTAACACCCCTCTACCGGTCGCCACCGTCACCGCCGCCGCCGCCATAACCACCACCACCACCACCACCACCTTCTCTTCTTCTTCAATCCACCGCCCCCACTCCACCCAACCCCACCCGAGCACCCCCTCTCCTCCCACCGTTGACCTCCCCCTTCATCGCCGCCACCTCTGCCCTCCTCGCCCCCAACCCTACACCATGGTCGTCGTCTTCTTCTTCTCCCCCCCTCCCCCCCCCCCAACACCCTCCACCAACCCCTCGCCAGATTTCTTAATCCCTGACCCCCCCCCCCACCCCCCACCCCCCCAAGATCTCGTCTCCTTGCGCCTCTCCGACCCGGCCGATAGCTCCTCAAATGGTTTTGGAGAAGATGAAGATGTAATTATTAATCAGTAAATTAATATTTAATAATTAATTAAAATTATTAATAATGTAATTATTAATTAATTAATTAATTATATTATGATAAGGATAAAATTGTCTTTTACTACTATGAAATTTAAACCATTAAAGTTAACCGACAAGTAAGATAGTTTTCCTGTAATTTTGAAAAGAAATTGTAGTTCAGTATAACGGGTCCAAGCTTGAATAGATTTTCCAGTAAATAAGCCTTACAGATATCAACCAAGGGAACTCACACATCAGAAAGTAAACACTGCAAGAGCTCCTCCTTTTGTACATAGATACAGATATAGCATTTAGTGGCACTTCCAAGTTCCTTTCATATGAGCGTCACTGTTGTATTTAATTTTTTCCCCTTGATATTCGTTAGGCTTAATATCACTAAATACCAAAAAATATACTACCAGTAACTTTGTAAATTACAAAACTATACTGCCATTTTTCACTACACTACTGTAACTTTGTAAATTACAAGAAACTACCAAAACTTTTCACCCATTTTTAAGTGTATTGTACTCATACCTTACCGTACTTGCATAATGCCATCTTCTAAATTTGTAAAACATTGTTGTGGTAATAATTTTGTGAAAAACATGTATTATTAGTATTGAAGTTTTTGGTAGTTGTAATTTATAGAGTTTTGGTGGTTTTCTGAAAGAGTGGTATAGTATTTGGTAGTATATTGAATTAAGCCCATGTAGAAGCCTTTGTAAGTATGGTATGGGTTCCTAACCCCGCATTTCTAAATGCGAACAAATAGAACATGGAACCGCAAACCCTGCATCTACCAAAGGAGACATGCATGGCTACGGAGTATTTCTACTAGAAATGTTTACCAGTAAAAGACCCACCGATGATATGTTCAGAAGAGATATGAACCTTAGAAGAAACGTCCGAAATTCCATCTCCGAACTCGTCTTAGAAGTCTTCAATCACCGCTTAGTCACACATCAGAGCATTTATCAAGACATAGCTTTGATGACAGTTTCCAGCTCTCATCCTCCGGAAATTAAAGATGCGGTCAAGCATTTGCATGTTGTTAGAGACGAGTTTCTGAGCAGAAACAAAGCCCTGATGTGTGGTGAAGGGACATCTGAAAATCAGCAGCAGTTTGATTCAAATCCATTTTGTTTCAAATTCATCTGGGTCAATTTCTTTCACTTGATTCACATTCATTTGATCCAAGAAGCTGGAGATCAGCCAAAGATCCAGCTGTGCAGCTAATTACTTGCAAATAAATTTCTAGGTAATTTTGGCCTGGAAACGATGACAAGCTTTTTGTATGTTAACATCTAAAGAGTTCAATTTTTTTTTACAAAAATAGTTAGATAATAGATACCAAACAAAATTTACATATTCTTTTGTAATGATGATTATAAATAAGATTTATGTTATAGATGGAGACATTTCCTCTCACTATTTGAAACTTGTATTGTAGAATCAGCATTCAGAATGTTATTTTACACGTAATTTTCACGTGAGAAAAAATTTATAAGGAAGAAAAACTAAGATTTTCAAATGTAGTAGAGAAGTAATCAACAAATTTAAACCTATGAGTATTAATTAGCAAGATGAAGAGGGTGAAGTTTTAACTGACATTTAGTCTCTGAAATGGTGCTAGTTCAAATTTATGAATGATTATAACATTCAAAGTGGTGTGCTCCATGTTATTCAATTTACAAATAAGGCAAAATTTTATTTCATTACCAAAAAATAAGAACAATCTTATGGTAAAGTCTGATTTATCATAAGCATGACTTATTCCAAAAAGGCTTAATTCCAAAAAAAAAAAAATCCAAATATCTTGACATAATGACGAGAAACTACCAAATTCTTGTTAAATATACAAGATACTACAACATAACTTTCAAAATCTGCATGAAACTACCATAAAACTTTCAGAAACTACGAAAAACTACAATAAATAAGATGTCACATCAGCAATAATTGCAAAAAACCACTAAATTTTTGAAGCATGATGGTTTCTCGTAGTTTTAATAGAATTTGGTAGTTTATCGTAACTTAGAGACAGAGAATTTGATAGATATGGGGAATCAAGCATTCCAAAAATTATCATGGTTGCATAAATTTAAACAATGTGGCACACACATTTCTATAATCTAATGTGATTACATCTGATCACCTTTTCTTTATTGAAACTTCCCTTGAAGGCATGTTTGTTTCCTTAGAGTTCGGAGAATCAGGAGTTCAGAGAATCAAGGTCGAGACTTTTGTGTTTGTTTCCCTTCAGTACAAAGATGGGTTGCCTCATCCACAGAGGCAATTTTAGTTTGCTCCTGCGGATCCCACCGTAGGGGCAACAAATGTCTCTACGGATCCCACCGTAGAGACTATTTTATATAAAAAAATTAATAAAAAAATAACCTTTGTAAATGCCCCTACGGCATCGCAAAAGAAACCCCCGCGGTTTGGACCGTAGGGGAAAAGTTGATGTTTAAAAAATTTAAAATAAATTACTAGATAATGTTTTCCATGTCCAATTCATTTCCTCCCAAAAAAATTCTCCCTCCGCGCCATCTTCTCCTCGTGTCGCTACCGCACACCCATCATCGCCGATCGCCGCAGCCATCCTCCTCGTCATCTTCCTTCCCGTCGTCGATCCCTTCCATCATCAACATCTCCTTCGATCTTCCGATCATCAACGCCTCCTCCGGTCCTCCGATCGCCACCTTCAGTGACCTCCCCCTTCTCATCCGATCCTCCAGTGGCCGAGCCCTCCTCTGATCCTCCATCGACCTTCTCCGGCCGATCCTCCGATCCTCTGGTGGCCGAGTTGCCAACTCCATCCTCTCTAGTGAGTATTTTTTTAAAAAAATCATTATTATAAATTATTTTAATTAATTTTTTAATTAGTTTGTTTTAATAAATGTTAATTTTAATTAGATTTCAATTAGAGTGATGGTTAATTAGGGTGATGGTTAAGGTTAGGGTATTTTGGGGGATGGGGGCGGTAGGTTAGAGTCTAGGATGAGAGTTATACGGTATTTTTGTATAATTTTGAATTAGGTTTGGGTAAGGATCATAGGGTATTTTTGTGTAATTTTGAATTAGGTTAGGGTTATGGTATTTTAGTGTGTGTGTGTGTGTGTTAAGGTTAAGGTATTTAGTGTGTGTGTGTGTGTGTTATAGGGTTAGGAACAATTTTTGTTTACCTCTATGGATATATATGTAGGGCCAAACTATGGAACTCCGTAGAGACATCTATAAACTAAATTTATTAAAATTTAATATTTGGTTTTGCCTCTACGGAGCCGCAAGACTAACCCATGCGTATATGTGTGAGAGATAATATTGATGATATGTGTGTGTTTGTGATAATGATGATGTTGATCTCTCATATTAAATAAGGTCAAATTCTAATTTTAAACTTAACACTAGAACTAAGTCCAAAATCTTAAACTTCACACCAGAACCAAATCTAAAATCTTAAAATTGATTAAGAAAACCTTAACGTTAAAAAACTTTAGCTAAACTGAAAACTTAAAACACTTGAAATTGAAACGTAAACGTAAAACCAATTTAAACTAAATCTTATAATAAGTGTTTATATGATAATCGATGATAATATAAATTTTTTATATGCCCATCGATCGTCATATGTGAAAATCAAAGCGCGACTTAGTTTGCTTCTATCGGTTAACATACATTCGATGTTCGTCATTTTAGGGTGTTTTCGCCACCCCATTGAGATGGGAAATACGTGCGCTTGTCAAGCATGTACAGATTCTCTCTGCTCAGGATAGATTGGGTGTTATTGATTGTGAGGATCCGAATCTCCGGCAGTCGCGAACTAAGCAGCCGTTAATTACCCCTTACTTTTAGCGCAAAAAATCCTCCGATTGACGGGTCAAACTAGTCATGCGAACTCAATGTGAACTGTCGGTGTTTGAAAATAATGCAGAAGCGCGTGTTTATTTCATTTTTTTTATTTATCCTATTTGTGACAAGAGATTTGTTTTTTAACTTTTATCGAAAGAAACACATTTTTTTAAAGTTTTATTTTATTTATTGTTTTTATTTTATTTTATTTATTTTATTTTATTATTATTTTTTATATAAAAAGAAGGAAAGCCCGTTCCTGCCCATGTGAGAGAGAGGAATGACTTCCACTAAATGAGAGCCTCCCCTTCACGTGAAGGGGAATAAGGAACTCCCACTTAGTGGGAGCCTTCCCCCCCCCCCTTCCATGAGAAGGAGCAGAGGCTCCCTTAGTGGGAGCCTTCCACATCAGGGAGTAGGGGCTTCCACAGCCTCCTCTTCACGCGGGGAAGGGAACCCCCTCAGTGGGGGAGCGAAGGGTGCTCGCGGGGCACGTACTCACAGAACACGAGTGCGGACCGCAAAGAACGCTAAGCCCTTGGATATGGAGTTAAAATCCAAAAAAATGTTTTGGAGTTAAACTCCAAGAAAAGACTTTATTATGGAGTTAAACTTCAAAAGATTTTAAATGGAATTGAACTCCCAAAAGAATTTTTATTGTGGAGTTAAACTTCCAAAACAATTTTATTTAGAGTTAAACTTTCAAAATTTTTTATATGGAGTTAAACTCCTAAAACAATTTTATTCGGAGTTAAACTCCCAAAAATTAAAAGGTTTTATATGGAGTTAAACTCTTTAAACAATTTTATTTAGAGTTAAAGTCCCAAAAGATTTTATTTTAGACTTAAACTCCTAAAAATAGATTTTATTTGGAGTTAAACTCCTAAAAAGTTTTATATGGAGTTAAACTCCTAAAACAATTTTATTTGGAGTTAAACTCCCAAACATTTTATTTTGGAGTTAAACTCCTAATAAGGATTTTAGTTGTAAAGAAGACCAAAGGAGAGTTTCTTGAAACTTCATGATCTATATCTTGGATGATGAGAAAGGGTGCCTTGCTTTTCTTTGAGCCTTGGATCTGTCCCAAGGTGAGTTTTTTTTTCTTTCTATTTTTAGGGATGAGTCTTCATCTTCCTATTCTTTTTTTTGAATCTTGGAGAAGCGTGTTGAGATTTAAAATCTCCCTTTCTAGGGATTTAACGGAAAATTTAGGCTCCCTTTCAAAGGTTTTATGGTGGAAAACTATTTCATTTTGAGAAAAAAGAGTAAAACTCTTAATTTAATTCAAAAAAAGAAAAGAAGAAGGAGGCTTTGAACCTTGAAGAAGGAGGCATGAAACCCTAGATTGATATGGAAGGAATCTCTTTCTTTTGTTATCATCCATCATGATACCTTATATAGGATATACATTTAACATATGGCTTCTTGGACTTTTCAATATAGCACATGTGCCTTTCCCATAACACGTGCTTTCTTTCTTTTGCACATAAGCCATGAGCTTTTACATAATTTGGGTTTATTGCCCATTTTATTACATTTATTCATAGGAATTAAATTAAGCTTATTTATGTTTTAACCATTATTCCTTTGGCATGGAGGGCCGACCTCTTCATACTTGGGCTTGACTTGGGCATAGGCCCACTTGTTTGGAGTTGGGTTCGGCCTTAGGCCCACTTGGCTTAGGATTGACTTTGATTTTGACTTGGTCAACCGGGGTATAATTTTTTACCCCAACAAAGTGTCTCCCATCAGTAAATGCACACCGTGTATATAGGTTGCGTGCATGAAATTGATAGATCTTATTCTATATAGTGATTGATTTGGTTTAGTCCCCTATGGAGGGTCGACGCTGCCATTTTTACGACGTAGATGGTCAGTGCTGCCATTTTTCTGACGTGGACAGTCGGTGCTGCCCTTTTTGCGATGTGAACGGTCAGTGCTGCTCTTTTTGCAACGTGGACATTCGGACGGTCGGTGCTGCCCTTTTTGCGACACGGACGGTCGATGCTGCTCTTTTTACGATGTGGACGGTCGGTGCTTGATTTGACTTGCTCCGCTTCGTGCGGTGTCGGAATTTGATTTGTTTCCGAGGTGGAGCTTGATTCTGCCAGGGAAGCCATTGATTAACTGGTGATTTTATTTGTTTTGGGAGTTCCTTACCTGTCCAGCAAGACTTTTGAGCTTGGAATCGCTGCCGGGTAGGATGTTGATTTGATATGTTTGATTTCTGCCTTGTTTGGCAGAACTTTTGAATTTGAGAGGAACTCGGAATTTAGATTTTGTTTGGCATTAGCATCGCCGCACTGGAATAATGCCAGGAGTGACTCATCATTTTCTCTGGAGGACTTAGGATTTGGTTTTTGGGTCGGCATCAGCACCGCTAACACTGAAGCGTAGTGCCAGGAGCGACTCATCATTTGCCTTTCGGGAATACTTAGGACTTGGGTTCACCTCTAATACTAAAGCGTAATGCCAGGAGTGACTCATCA
Organism: Agapanthus africanus; assembly: GCA_030015575.1. Classification (NCBI taxonomy): domain Eukaryota; kingdom Viridiplantae; phylum Streptophyta; class Magnoliopsida; order Asparagales; family Amaryllidaceae; genus Agapanthus; species Agapanthus africanus. The sequence goes on along the minus strand of JASDDO010000026.1, from coordinate 174,337,352 downwards.
TTTGCATTTTGGGAAAACTTAGGACTAGGGTCGGCATCAGCACTGCTAACACTGAAGCGTAATGCCAGGAGCGACTCATCATTTGCCTTTACCCGTTGGAAGAGTGATGGCTTAGGAGACAGGTTTGGGTTCCTATCACCTAAGGTTTTTCAATTGTATGAGCCGTAAGGGTCTTATAAAAGCCTTTTCTCCCTATGAGTCGAGGGGATCTCACAGGTGTATATTCTCCTTAAGAATCGTGAGGATTCCTAAGTGCACTACTCCTTTGTGAGTCGTAAGGATCTCACGCGGGGATTTTCTCCTTATAAGGTCGAGAGGAATTTGCGAGTGTATTTCCTCTCTTTTCATGAGTTTGCCTCTTTCAGGTTTTCACAAACTCGCCGGTAGTCCTGCTGTTTTTACTCACGAAGCCCCTTCTAGTTTTCATTCATGCCCATTTTTCTTGTGGACATACCGTCTTTTTTAGTTTCTTCGCCGGTAAGACTTCAGATGTTGTCTCACCAGTAGAACCTGGGAGAGATAAGCGCATTTACGCCCATGGATTGTATACGGTTTTACAGGATGTATGATCCAGACCGTAGGGTCGGTGTGCTTGATCCGTCTGCGACCTAGAGCATTCACACATATTATTTCTTGAGGTATTGGCCATTGATGGGTGGTATGTGCCTTTCTTCCTCAGCACTTATTAGTTGGTAGGATCCTCCGTCGAACAATTTCTCGATGATGTATGGCTCTTCCTAATTTGGCTCGAATTTTTCCTTAGCATGTCGATTGGGGATGATCAGTCTTTTGAGGACCAACACCAATTCGCTTTTCTTAAAAGCACGAAGATGGGTCATCTTGTCATAAGCCTATGACATTTGGGCTCGGTACAGCTCTAGATTTTGCTGTACTGCGAGCCTCTTTTCCTCAAGCGCATCGAGCTCCTCGAGCCGAAAGAGATCGTTTTCCTCTTTCGTCAGATTGTGCTGGACAACCATCCTTAGGCTTAGAACTTCGACTTCGAGAGGAAGGATTGCTTCCACTCCGAAGAGCATCAAGTATAGAGTTGACTGCATCGGAGTGCGGTGCGTGGTATGATATGCCCACAACGCCTCATAGAGCTTCAGATCCCAGTCTCATTTATTTGCTGAGGCATTTTTTTCTCAAGAGCTTGTGGAAGGTTTTGTTGAAGGCTTCGGCTAACCCATTCGTCCTTGGATTATAGATAGAAGAATATCTCCAGTCTATCTTATGTTGAGTAGTGAACCTTGAGACTTTGAAGCTCTTAAAAGAAGGCCCGTTGTCAGATATGATTCTTCTCTGCTTACCGAAGCGGTATAGAACATTATGTCGGAAGAATTTGAAAACGTCTTCTGTCTTAACTTCTTTTAGCGGGACAGTTTCAGCCCATCTGGAGAAGTAGTCCGTCGCGGCTAATATTAACCAGTGTCCTTTGGATGATGGAGGATAAATCGGGCCAACTATGTCGGTGCCCCAGATTTCGAAGGGCCAGGACGCCATGGTAGGGTGCAGCGGATTGGGATGCTTGTGAATAAAGTCACTGTGAATTTGGCATAGATGAAATTTCTTTGCATGCTCTTCGCAATCCTTTATCATGGTAGGCCAGTAATATCCAAGCCGTTTTATTTGAAGCTGCATTTTAGGGCTGGATTGGTGAGCTCCACAGACGCCCGAGTGAATTTCTTTCTTAATTTCTCGAGCTTCGGCCGGGGACAGACACCTGAGCCAAAGCTGGTCATACGACCTGCGGTATAGCGTGTCATTCACAAACACATATCGGAGAGCTCTCTTCTTCAACTGTACCCTCGCAAATTTCCTCATGCAGCTTGTTATATAGGACATATTCTATGAAGGGTTCTCTCCAATCGGGCTCTTCCTTGACGACCTGAGCTTCTTCGGCAAGACCGTTCTTTTGTTCTACGATTTCTTCTTCTCGTAAAAAGATAGGAGGCAGGATTTTCCAGCTCTTGACTGTGATAAGAATTTCATCCATGTCAGGATCAGCCAGCTCCTTAGCTAGGCGAGCGAGTACGTCGTCTTTTTTGTTCAGCACCCTGGGAACTCTCATCAATTTAATGTGGGTGAAACGCTTCATGAGTTCCACCAGTCGGTCTCTGTATCAAGCTAATTTGGACATATATATCTTGTATTCACCGCTTACTTGGTTGATGACTAGCTAGGAATTGTCGTAGACATGCAGCTGGGGGATCTGCATTTCTATGGCGAGCTCCAGACCAGCTATCAGAGCTTCATACTCAGCTTCGTTATTTGTGCGAGGCTCGGTAAGAGCGAAAGAACGTTACAGGGTACCTCCCGATCGTGTGATGAACATTAATTCTATTCCTGCTTTTATTTGTAGGATTCTTGATTTGCTAGAGGTCCTTATTGATGAGGCTCCATCGAAATAGAGCTCCCAGCATAGCTCGTCGTCTTCGAAGTGTAGTACTTGTTTGTCGAGCAACTCATAATTTAACGGCGACCCTTCAGGTATAGGATGAGCAGTTAGAAAGTCGGCGAGGGCTTGCCCTTTTGCTGTTTTCTGAGGAGTGTAGACTATATCAAACTCAAGCAGCATGACAGCCCATTTGGCCATTCTACCAGTTAGACCTGCCTTGGTTATCAAATACTTCAGCGGGTCGATCTTGGAGATCAGCATAACCTGGTGAGCAAGAAGAATGCCTCAACTTTTTACGGCAAATATCAAGGCTAAATATTTCTTTTCAATCGGGGAGTTTTATGCTCTGCCCCGACTAATGTTCGACTGAGATAGTAGAGGGAATTTTCCTTTCCATTCTCATTGTTTTGAGCAGGAGGGCGCCAAGTGATTCGTCCATCACGACGGTGCAGAGGATCAGCGATTTATTTGAAATGGGGGTAGCGAGCATTGGAGGGTTCAACAGATACTGCTTGATACTGTCGAATGCTTTTTGACATTCGCCATTCCAGATAAAAGGGGCTCCCTTATTCATAAGCTTTGAAAAAGGTCGACATCTTCTTGATAGGTTTGAGATGAACCTTTTTATGTATGCGATCTTGCCTTGGAAGGATCTTCGTTACATCAGATTCTTTGGAGGTGGCATCTCCATGATTGCTTTTATCTTCAACAGGTCGATCTCGATCCCACAGTTCCGGAAAATGAAGCCCAAGAATTTTCCCGGTGATACGCCGAAGGGACACTTTAGAGGATTTATCTTCAGACTGTACTCTCTCAGTATGGTGAAGACAGTTCGGAGATCTTGGATGTGATTATCCTTGGTTTTAGGCTTGATGACCAAATCATCAACATAACATTTGATGACTTTATGGATTAAGTCATCAAAGATCTTGTTCATTGTCTTTTGATATGTGGTACCCGCATTCTTCAGTCTAAACGACATCACTTTGTAACAGTATATGCCTATCGGGGTTCGAAATGATGTATGCCTTTCATCCTCAAATGAAATTTTTATTTGATTGTACCCAAACGAACCATTCATGAAAGTGAACAACTCATAATTTGAGGTGTCATCGACCATCATTTTCATGACCGGATGTGGGAAATCATCTTTAGGGAATGCTTTGTTAAGGTCCCTGAAATTGACACAAACCCGGATCTGCCCATTTTTCTTCTTTACTGGGACGGTGCATGCAATCCAGTTCGCATACTTTCCTTCTTTGATGAAGCTGGCATCGATGAATTTCTTGGTTTCCTCAATGATCTTTTCCTCCAACTCCCTTCTCATTCTTCGAGGAGCTTGTTTGACTGGCTTGGCATCAAGAGAAATAGCCAGCTCATGCATGCCCACTTCGGGGGAGAGGCCAGGCATTTCTTTGTACGTCCACACGAAGCAGTCGACGAACTCACGCAGTAAGGCGATTATCTGCTCTTTCATTTCCTTTGAAAAGAGCGAGCTGATATAGGTCGGCCTTGGATAATCAGGCATCCCCAAATTAATCTTGGTTAGATCGTCAAATGTTGCCTTCCGCTATCTTCAAGCTCTCGAGAGGCTTCTCCTGGCTCGGCTAGCTCGCCGCCATCATTTGACCCTTCACTGGCTTCACTAACGTAGATCATGTAGCATGATTTGGCGTCGGGTTGAACATAATCTAGGCCCCTTCTATCTGGGACTCACCCCTCGATAAGCGATTGGACCTAAGGTGGGTGCCATAGCCTCTCATAAAACCTTGCTTCGGTGTCTGTCTGGTATAACTGACATCCGCACCTATTAAAATATTCCCACATCCCAAGCGCATAATATCTGGGGTTTAAGATGGCTCTTATGCCTCTCTCATAGGGAAGGTTGGTTGCAGACAAATCGTCCAGGTGCACGACAGGGTTCGATCCATAAAACAGGATGCCCTTCTGTCTGCTGTTCCTTCCGGGGATGTAGAAGGTTGTCAGTTGGTCCACAGTGGAGACCGACAACACGTCGAGCTCTTTAAACATATGTTCCGGAACTTTGGTAATGGCCAGGGATCCTTCTGTGACTTCAAAGGTCTCTCTTATCTTTTCTTTTTGCGTGAGAGTCCGATTTGTACAACTGTTGCAAGATGGGTCCTCCTCTGACTTTATGGTATCACTGCCGAGATGAAGGCGAGTTTTGTTGACGGATAGACCCTCAATATCAGACCCGTCTGTATCGCTACCAAAATGAGGGTGATTTTATGGAAGGACGGATTTCCAACGTCGGACTCACCATGCCACTTCCGAAACACGGGCGCACTTGAGGAATTTTACTTTTAAGGGTGACTACCGGCTTAGATTGGCTTTTGAGACTCTAGGCCTTCTTGTTTTTAATTGACCCCGGCTCAAGTTTGCTTTTGAGATTCTGGGCCCTTTTATCTTTTTTTGGCCGCGGCTCAGATTTGCCTACGAGACTCTAAGTCTTCTCATCTTTAGTCGACTGCGACTCAGCATTTTGAGGTTTCATAAATTACCAAGAAACTTAATATCGGACTTCATGTACACCAAACGGTTGTACGTCTCCGTCAATGCATCTCCCTTTTCCATTTTTGGTATACTTCATGCATTAATGGAGTGTTGACGGAACGATGCCATAATCATGAAGCCACGGTCTCCCCAAGAGGATCTTACAGGACGTGTCGGCATCAATCATCTTAGCTTCAATTTGCAGGTCCCCAAACCTAATTGGCAAACCTATGGATCCCAGAACTTGCTGGCAGTTTTGATTGAAGTCTTGAATGGCAATCTTCTCCCTTTACAGGTGTCGGACGCCCATTGATAAACTTTTTAGAGTCCGCGAGTTCATGATGTTCACTGAGGACCGCGGATCAATCAATATGCGATTAATCCGATCTTTGCTGTTGTACACTGTTACGTAAAGTGGCCAGTTGTGCTCAACTATCCCTAATAGCAGGTCTTCTTCTTTAAATACGACCGCAGCTGTGTGCAGAGCATATTTGGCTTCTTCCATATTGATCTTTACAAAGCGCGCCAGGTACCACTCGAGGTTTTGCAGAGCATAGATAAGGACGCCCCTAAGCTCCTTGGATAGAACTAGAGCATTATAGATGCTTAAGAGGGATAGAAGCTTCCGGATGTGAGCCAAAACGTTATAGTCTACTGAGGAAGAGCTCGAGTCTCCGTGAGTCGGATTTCTACTGACTTCTTCATTAGCCACCTGTTTTTCTTTCTCCTTTGGGGCGTCGTCTTGTCTTGGTGCTAGAGGCTTACCGTTTCTGAGCTAGATTTGGTTGGCTTTTGTGGCAAGCCCATCGTCCTTTTCGGAAAATTAGAGCTCCTCCTCAGAGTCGCAGCCAAGATGGATAGCGTAGAAAGTTACAGTATGGACCCTATCATCGGCACCCTCCTCCAATTCTTCTAATATTTCTACGGCTTCTATAGGGAAGAACTCCTTCAGTTGGATAAGGGTTTTTTCCTTTTGCACATAGTCTTCGAGGGAATTAATGAATTTTTGTATGGCCGTTCTCTTCGTAGACTCTTCTTCACGTTGAGCAGCGTCTTTCTTTTTCTTCTTTTTGAGGTTCTTAGACTTCGAGCCCGTCCGTCTCGGATTGGTGGACGGGACAATGGGCTCCTTTTACCCTTCCCACTTGACTCTGGGTTCTTTCTGAAGTAGCTTTAGCATCTTCTCCGCCTTCTTTGATATGTACTCATTCTACAGAGGTTGTGACACGTCCTCATTTCTTGGGGTAGACGGTTCAACGGCATGCCTCTAAAAGCCTTCATCTTTTGTTTGTATGAAATTAGCGGTTGCGACTTGATCGTTTATCAACACGCCAGGGGACAATGAGATTTCTCCCGCCTTGTACTGTTTCTCAACCCAATCTTTGAATACGCAGCAATCCCTAATGACGTGACCTAGCATTCTGTGCTATAGGCAATACAAAAGGTTATCATTCATGCTTGCTTCATGCGGCCACTTTGGGTTCAGCATCTGTAAACCATTCCTCAAAGCGTCCGTGAATATCTTCCAGACCTTGTCCCTTCTGAAGGAGTAGACCTTGAATTTTCTTTATTCCAAAGTCGGTCCTTCTCTTCCTAGTATTGGCTTTTGTGATCGGTCGGTTTTTGTCCGCCCTCTCTTCTCTTGTTTTCATTATCAGACACATTGAAGACATTGGTATTGTTGAAGCTCCCACCTTTATGATGGTCATATTTTCGGCTCTTCCAAGATTTGTCATTTTGAGAGTCCTGGGTAGACTTTTGCTTCGAACGCTCCAATATTTGAACTTTCTTGGTCAGCTCTTCGAACATTTTGAGGCCCGCTGTACATAAGAACGGGACCATCCAATTGTAAGGTTCTCAATAAGGAGGCTGACGGATTGGTCCTGTTCTAACGGTGGCTCGAACTTGACAGTGAGATTGCGCCATCGGCCAATGAAGTCCGTGTTGCTTCATTCTTCCACGGATTGGTCCTCACAAGGTCAACAATAGAGATTTTGTCATTGACATTCATGAATCTTTGTCGAAATAGAGACTCCATCTGGGCGAAAGTAGTGACGGAACAGTTAGGTATATTCGCATACCGGGCGAAAGCAACACCTGTTAGGTTGTTAACAAATTGATGGAGAAGAAGCGGATCATTGCCCTGTATTCCCACATGATGTGGGAAACATGCTTATTCGCATTCCCCGTCCCTTTGAATCTCCCGAATTTAGGGATGACGTAACCACTAGGGAACTTGATCAGGTCGTACTGTACGGGGTACGGCCTTCCACTGCTGCCAACATCCTTCTGAACCTCAGCTTCGGCCACCAATGTTTTAACTTTATTGGTGACCAAATTCATTATTCGATCTTGCGTCAGCGGAATGGAACCATCTGGGGCCAAGGCTTCCCCAAAAGCGGAATACGGTCGGCTTTCGTGTAGTTCGCCTATATTCGGACCTGAAGGGACAAGCATTGGTCGCTTCGGGTCGTTATCGCCCGGCTCAGGAGTAGAGACTTTTGCTTTATTGGAGGAAGTCTGAGCAACTTGAGCCATGAGCTGCATTACGACGTTCGTCAAATCATCAATTTTGGAGTATAGCTTGGCCATCTCCTTATTTTTGCTCCGAAATTATATTCGGAGCTCTTGGAGGAGCTCCTGTTCTGCAGTACAAGGGAGAAAGGTTGGATTTTCTTCGCTGTCCAAGCTTGATTCCACGTGAACTGAGGGGTCTTTTTGCCTATCGACATCATCGAGAGAATTTTCATCATCCTGCGGAGGAGGCCAATCTTAAGAAGGGGCAGCCACCTTCAAGCCAGATTGGGCTTGAGATGTGGTGACCCCATTCTTGCTTTTGCTGTGAAGGTTGTCACTGGGGCGCGTACCTGCCATGTAGACCGTATGGACAATATAGCTGGCCATCCTTTTGCTTCCGGTGGCTGGTTTTGCGAACCGTTGTCATGGCCCTTCTACTTCATGAAAGGACAATCGATTGAAGACGGTCGGCCTGACAGGGTTATCAAGTGGCGCTGACGCTTCTTTTCGAGCCTTGCCCCGCTGCTTTCACCCTGCACGGAGTGCCCGGTAAACGCTTGAAGAGACGGTGTCAGGTTTTCTACATTGGGGTTTAGACACGTCCCTTCGTAGCACTGTACGAATTGCCGTCCTTTTGACCATCACAGTCATAGAATTTCTCTTGACCATCTCAAGGTTCAAAAGAGTTGTGGATTTTTACGGCCGAGATGGTCGTCTTTGCGGGATAACTCGGCTCTTGGAACTTCATAAAATCCAGCTTGGCCGGAGTTTGCGCCATTTTGTTGGTTCTATACCTAAGCCGCTTCTGCATTAGCTTTTTTGTTTTGAGTGTCTGGCGGGCTTCTGCTCTTCGGGAAGCCACCGTGGGTCGGCCAGTAAGAAGCCTTGAAAAGACATCTGATTGCGCACTCATCGAAAGTATCGTCTGAGCTTGCCTGCAACGTTTGGCAACTTCTTTCGTTCCGACAGCTTTGCCCCCAGCTGGGGCCTGTTGGAGATAGTGCCCTCAGAGTCAATTATTAGGTCACAGGTACGTGATTGTAATGATTGAGGGAGGACCTATCCCGGTAGGACAGTCTTACTCGAGATGATAGTATGCTATCTGGTTTACCTTTATCATCGTGTACTGCTTTAGGTGACCTGACACGTCGCTATTACACGTTGATAGAGCCCCTAAGATTCTTGCTTGACCACCAGCAGTATGAGGGCGATCATATAAGTGGGAGCTGGGGGTCTATAAGCTTATCCTTAAAAGGTCCCTAGTCGTGGGAGTTTCGAGACTAGGCATCGATACTCCATTAGTAGACTAGTGTATACAGTCGAGACCCCGACGAGGGGCGGTGGCCGGTCTCACAAGCCACTGGTGTCAGTTGGATCACCTAAGATGTATACAGGTGCTCATTGGGTTATGAGTACACCGGACAGGACTCGCCGGGAACATACTAGTTGGTCATATACCAGACGTCAGATGGCAGTTCCCTGGTGACATGTGTGCAGGTTAGTTCATCGACCTGGGGATCGTCATTTGTCTCGTGTGAGTTCCCACTGTACTTTGATTACTACCCTACCACGGCTCAAAGGAGTCGTGCAAACAGGTTTTAGTTGGGTACAGTCCCGAGCCACATGGAGGCAGTGAGCGTATCTTCAGGGGTTCGTCTCTCCCGGTATTAGGGGTGAGGTCGTGCTGTGTCTAGGAGAGCCATTACACAAAGTCCTTGGCCAAGGCAAGGAGATTTACTGGTAGGTATTCCAGTAGTATCTCAGGGTGTTCTGGGCTACACTCCGACACGACTTGTACCGCTTTTGGGGGTCTGACTTTTACCAACCCCCTAGGCCCGCCATGCGATACTCATAGACGAACGGACCGGACTGTACGGATATTGTCACTGACAGGCTCAGTAGGGTGTCAGGCTGAGTTCGCTCACGGACGTCCCTTTTAGTCAATACCTGGTAGCCCGTTATGTATTGGCTAATACCTCTAATGTGCTAGTGGTTAAATCCACAACCAAGGTGTTGATGAGTCTTTAGAGTCCCCCACATTCAGTTACTCAGCTTTCGGGCGAAAGGTTGTAGAGGCCGTATGGAGATATGGCAAGGTCCGATCAGATACGTGCGGTATTGCATGGATCAGGATCGGACAGATTGTACTATGGGCCGTATGGTTATATGGCAGGGTTCGATCAGATACGTGCGGTATTGCACGGATCAGGATCGAACAGATATTACTAGCCGGTTTTGGTATAAGCCGGATCCTAGTATAGTACAGTGTGGATTTTGTCTCATTGTATTTGTATTTCGGTCGAAATACAGATGCGGGTGTGTATGCACAGTATCAGGGTTTTCCTGTAATTTATTACGGGACCAGTTTTCTGGAGTTGCCAGTTTGCTTTCCGTTTCGGCCAATTTCCTTTGTTCCGTTCATTGGCCGAAGATTGGTGGAGGAGGGCTTATTTGCATTGTTGCAAATAGGCATTTGTGGAGGGGGTCTTTGCATTTTTGTTGTATCATGATAGCACCATCCTTTGACTTGATTTCTTCATGATGGCTTGACTTCATAACCTCATCATGGCTTGACTTATGTATGATGATGGAGGGACATGATGGTTGATGATGATGAGGGGTGAGGTTGGTGGAGTGTTAGTTTACACTTGTGATCATTTCCTTTTTGGATGATAACCTTTCCTCTCTCTCTCTTGGATGGGTGATGATTTTTGGCCTCTCTCATATTCTTTTGATACAACCTCCTCATTCTCACTCTCCCTATTGTAGTGGCCGGCCCAAAGCTTGAGTGGGGCTGTCCAAATTTTGTGGAGTGGGGTTTTTGCTCATTTGATGTTCCAAAATCCCCAAAGTCCCTCCACATAGTTCTTGTATCTTTTCCTCCACCATATGGCAACTCCTCCAACCCCAATAGAGACAATAGCTCACTACACATTCTACAGCAAATCTTGGGCACGTCGAGTAGCCGGCTTCGTGCCCGAGTTGCCTCGGCATTGAGGTGGGAGCCCGTAAAAGAAGTAGGCGATGTGGTGCACTTCCGGCGACGAGGAGGAGACGGGACATTCCGCAGGAGATCGGGACCATGACGAGAAGACCGGAGGACTTGGATCGTCGGTATATCTCTCTTCCCTTTCTTGTTGGTAGCTAGGACTAATTAATGGTTCGATCCGGGTAGTAGTGCGCGGCGGTTTGCCAGTTTAAGAAAATTTAAAGTTTATCACCGCTTCCGCTTTCCGGCGTCGGATTGACGGCCGGGGCGCCGCCGTGCACTTACAGGGCCAAGGAGAGCCATTCGAAGACCGACTTGTGTTTGGGTTAGGACACCCTCGAAACCACAACATTTGGCCTCCTGCCTTTCGAGGTCAGTTTTTCTATTACCGGAGCATGAGGAGAGAGGATGGTGTTAGCTGGCACGAACAGAATAGAGCCAAACTATAGCAGCGGCTCCTCCCACTGTTGCCCGAGACTGGCTTGGGGGACCGTCCTGGCGTTCAACTTCATTGTATAGGAGATGAGAGTTATGTCGAGAGTTGAGCTTTTCCTTGGAAACATCTTTGTTGCGTCCGAAAATTGAGATCGAAAATTGTTAATCTGCGCAAAGAAATAGAATTTCAGTACAAACACTCAATATATATTAATTGAGCACGCATGAATCCTTGACCCGAAATATAGGAGGAGAGAGAAGGTCCCACCGAGCGTGCCAAAATCTGTAGGGTGTTTTTTGCTACCCCATTAAGATGGGAAATACTTGTGCTTGTCAGGCGTGTACAGATTCCCCCTGCCCAGAGTAGGCTGGGGTTTATTGACTGTAAGGATCCGAATCTCCGGCAGCCGCGGACTAAACTGCAGTTAATTTCCCCTCGCTCTTAGAGTGAAGAAACCTCCAATTGACGGATCAAACTAGTTATACGAACTCAATGTGATGTGTCCGTGTTTGAAAGCAATGCAGAAGGGCGTGTTTATTTCATTTTTTAAATTTATCCTATTTGTGACAAGAGATTTTTTTTTATTTCTATTTTTATCCAAAGAAACAAATTTTTAAAGTTTTATTTTATTTATTATTTATATTTTATTTATTTATTTATTATTATTTTTATATAAAAAAGGGGGAAAGCCTCCTCCTGCTTACGTGAGAGGAAGGAGGGGGTCCCACCCCTCACGTGAAGGAAAATGGGGAACTCCCACTAAGTGGGAGCTTCCCTCCCCATCACGTGAGGGAGCAGGGGCTCCCACCAGTAGGAGCCTCCTTTTCACGTGGGGAAAGGAACCCTTTCGGTGGGGGGAGCGGAGGGTGCCCGTGGTGCATGGGCGCGGACCGGAAAGAGCGCTAAACCCTCGGAAATGTAGTTAAAATCCAAAAAAATGTTTTGGAGTTAAACTCCCAAAAAGATTTTATTATGGAGTTAAACTCCAAAGGATTTTAAATGGGATTGAACTCCCAAAAAATTTTTTATTGTAGAGTTAAACTCCCAAAACAATTTTATTTGGACTTAAACTCCCAAAATTTTTTATATGGAGTTAAACTCCCAAAACGATTTTATTTGGAGTTAAACTCCAAAAAGAATTTTTATTGTGGAATTAAACTCCTAAAACAATTTTATTCGGAGTTAAACTCCTACAAAAATTTATATGGAGTTAAACTCCCAAAACAATTTTATTTGGAGTTAAACTTCCAAAAGTTTTTATATGGAGTTAAACTTCCTAAACAATTTTATTTGGAGTTAAACTTCTAAAAGTTTTTATATGGAGTTAAACTCTTAAAACAAATTTTTTATAGAGAAAGCTGCCACTGAGTGGGAACTTCAATCCCCTCACATGATAAAGTGGCAGCCTTCCCCTCACATGATGGGGAATAAGAAGAGCCTCCCCATCATGTGATAGGGAGTAGGGAGCTCCCACTTATTGGGAGCTTCCCTCCCCCTTTCACATGAGGAAGGGAACCCTCACTCACGTGGGGGGGAAGGGAAATGGAGGGTGCCTACGGATTTGGAGTTAAACTCCAATATAATTCTCTTTTTCTTCTTATTATTATGAAGTTAAACTCTAAAAAAAATTTAAAATATGGAGTTGAACTCTCAAAGATTTTATATGGAGTTGAACTCCCAAAACAATTTTATTTGGAGTTAAACTCCCAAAAGTTTTTATATGGAGTTGAACTCCCAAAACAATTTTATTTGGAGTTAAACTCCCAAAAGGTTTTATATGGAGTTGAACTCCCAAAACAATTTTATTTGGAGTTAAACTCCCAAAAGGTTTTATATAGAGTTAAACTCCTAAAACAATTTTATTTAGAGTATTATTTTGGAGTTAAACTTCTAAAAAGGATTTTATTTGGAGTTAAACTCCCAAAAGGTTTTATATGGAGTTAAGTTCCTAAAACAATTTTATTTTGAGTTAAACTCCCAAAAAAATTTATTTTGGAGTTAAACTCCTAAAAAGGATTTTATTTGAAAAGATGACCAAAAGGGGGCCTCTTGAAACATCAAGATCTATGTTTTGGATGATGAGAAGGGGCCCTTTTCTTTTCTTTGAGCCTTGAATCCGTCACAAGGTGAGTTTTTTATTTTATTTTTAGGGATGGGTCTTCTTCTTCCTCTTTTTTTTTTTTTTGGATCTTGGAGAAAGGTGGTGAAATTTAAAATCTCCCATTCTAGGTATTTGACGGGATATTTGGGCCCCCTTTCAAAGGTTTTATGGTGGAAAATTATTTCCTTTCGAGAAAAAAAGAGTTAAACCCTTGATTTAATTCAAAAAAGAAAAGAAGAAGGAGGCTTTGAACCTTGAAAAAGGAGGCACGAAACCTTAGGTCGATATGGGAGGAATCTCTTTCTTTTGTTATCATCTATCATGATGCCTTATATAAGCTATACATTTTACATATGGCCCCTTGGTCTTTTCAAAATGGCACATGTGCCTTTCTCATACCATGTGTTTTCTTTCTTTTGCACATAAGCCATGGGCTTTTATATAATTTGGGTTTGTTGCCCATTTTATTACATTTATTCATAGGAATTACATTAAGCCTATTTATGCTTTAACCATTATTCCTTTGGCATGGGGGGCCGACCTTTTCATACTTGGGCTTGACTTGGGCATAGGCCCACTTGCTTGGACTTAAGTTCGGGCTTAGGCCCACTTGGCCTAGGGTTGACTTTGACTTTGACTTGGTCAATCGGGGTGTAATTTTTGACTCCAATAGTCGTGACATAGAACTATACGAAGATTGTTAGATATCGGACGGTATCGTTCGGTGCTAACAACCGTTGTGTATTCAATGTGACGAGAAGATTCAATTGTATGTAACCGATAGATTTATCCAGTTTGGACAAGTAAGGAATTTATAAAGCAAACATCTGCATTCACTTGTGTTTTCATTCGTTTTGAATTATTTCGTCGGTACTTTTTCGCTGGTTCTCTGTGTAAAAGATAGATTAGATGTTCATTTTAACATTGTTTCACAGCATTGAAATGATTATCTATTCTATTACAGTGTACTCAGAGAACAGCAAGGAGGTGCTACCAAAATTTACTTAAAACGGATGAAAGCATAACAGAATGGGTGTCTGCTTTATGCATTCTTAATAGGATAGAAGCCTTACCCCCGACAGCCGAAACATACACACAACACGAATATACAACAAACGCAAACACAAAGCCCATACACACTAACAACTCTACACTACGTGAAATCATAAATTGAAACACACATACATAGAATACAACTCGTTCTTGGGGGTATCTTCAAACCTAATTTTGTTAATCGATAATTTATTCTTTTCAACGACAAACTTTTCTCTACGGATTTTCTTCTTTGTCTCGTTCTTAGATTTCTCAATATAGTCCAACATGGCCTATGAGTATATCAGAGATAAGGAATGGATGTACATGGATTGCCAACAACGCATGCAATCTAAGTTTGTCGCAGGAGTTGCATTTTCATTGAATTTGCACGCGCACATAATAAGATCGTGTTAGAGAAGATTCCATGTCCGTGCGATAGATGCAGGAATAAGTTCTGGCAGAAGATATAAATTGTAGAGCTTCACATCGTTAAACATGGTTTTACTATACATTATACAACTTGGCTATTTCATGGGAAATGACAAGAAGAAGACAGTAATGCGGCAGAAGAAGAAAGAGAAGACGGTAATATATCGGAAGAAGAAGAAGACGATAACTTCTTTCCAGAAGAAGAAATGGAGGATATGGTAGAGGCTTCCCTCGGTGATAGTATTCCTACCGAAGATGACATTTCTTCTGGTTAAGGACTGCGTGTGGACATGTATGAAAAGTTCATGAATGATGCTAGAAGACCAATTTATGAGAATACAAAGTATTCCACCCTATCATGGTTCGTCCAAAATTTCCAAATTAAGAGCCTAAATGGATGGAGCAACAAGTCATTCACGATACTTCTAAAGTTCCTGAAAGATTTTATGCCCTCGGGAAATAACGTGCCTGACATCTGGTACGAAGCCCAGAAGATGATGTCTGATTTGCGTCTGAACTGTGAGAGGATTCATGCATGTCCCAAAGATTGCGTGTTATCCCAGAAAGAGAATTCAGATTTGAAAGAGTGTCCAATATGCGAAGTGGCCAGGTATAAGCCGAAAGAATCTGATAAGAAACCCGATATACCTGTCAAGATAGCACGATATTTTCTCATAACACACAGGCTGCAGAGGCTATTCAGGTGCAAGAAAACAGCCGAGGTAATGATTTGGCATCACCGTGCTGCTCCAAGCAAAAATGAAAAAATGAGTCATCCAAGAGATTCAGTGGCATGGAAGGATTTTGATAGGAGGCACCAAATATTCATTAGTGATCTTTGCAATGTCAGACTTGGAATGGATAGTGATGGCTTCTGCCCATTCAATTTTATGGCTGGAGGCCACATCACATGGCCCGTTGTAATGATCGTTTATAACATGTCGCCTTGGTTGGCTATGGATCAATCCTACTTTATGATGCCTCTTCTTATTAACGGACCAAACTCACCGGGAAACAATATCGACGTTTATCTCCGACCTCTGATCGATGAGTAAAAATCTTTATTTATTGATGGTATAGAGACTTACGATGCAAATACAGATACAATCTTCACAATGCGTGCGGTTTTAATGTGGACAATTAATGACTTTCCTGCGTATGGAATGCTATTAGGTTGGTCCATACATGGTCACAAAGCATGCCCTTATTTCCATCAAGATACGAAATGGTTGAATTTTAGCAGGAAAGTTTGTTATTGCGGTCATCAGCGTCTCCTGCCACTAGACTATCCCTACAGGTTAGACATTGTTCACTTTAATGGTCATTAGGAGCTTCTTAGGCCTCCAGCCTCATTATCCAGAGAGGATGTGATTGCTCAGTGGGATGGTTATAATAATGTGACCTTCGGAATAGATCCAGCAAAACAAGTCAAACCGCCATACTGGAACAAATTAAGCATTTTCTACAAGCTTCCGTATTGGTCACCAAATTTAGTGCGTCATTATCTGGACGTCATGCACATAGAGAAAGGAGTATCCGAGCATGTACTTAACTTGTTTCTTTGTAAAGACGGAAAATCGAAAGACAACCTCCATGCTCAGATGGATCTTCAGGACTGGGAAATTAGAAGTGAATTGCATTCAAAAGTGATAGCGGGTAAACCAGTCAAGTTTGTACTTCCCAATACTGCGTATCATATGTCACAACTGGAGAAGAAAAATTTCTTGCAGTTGTTGCATGAATTGAAAGAATCCATAGGTTTCTCAGGATCATTTAGCAAGAATATAAAGATTGTGAAAGGCAAGATCGATGGACTGAAAATTCATGATCACCAAATTATTATGGAGCACCTTCTTCCATTATCCTTCAGGACTTCCCTACCCGAATCGGTTGGTCTAGTAATCAATAACCTTTGTTGCTTTTTTAGAGAATTGTGTGCTAAAACCTTGGATATTGCGACGCTGGAAAATCTAGAAAATTCTTTTTTATTGATACTTTGCAAGCTTAACCGTATTTTTACATCGTCATTCTTCGATATCATAATACACCTGACGTTTCATCTTGCAACCGATACTAAGTTTGCCGGACCGGTACAATATCGATAGATGTATCCCGTCGAAAGGTATGTTGAATTTTTCGTTTTACGAATTTTGTAAAATTATTGTTGTCTTATATGCCCGAATTTATTTATTTAACATATTTTTCTTTAGCTACCTCTACACTCTAAAAAAGTATATACGCAATAGAAATCGACCAGAGAGTTCTATCATGCAAGATTATCTTCTAGATGAAGTAACCACATTTTGTTCCCGCTATCTGGACGAGAATATTGAGATGAAGCTTAACCGGCCTTAGAGAATTCAGGACGGACCATATGGTAAAGCAGATTATAAGAGAGAAGACCATATGTTTACCAACAAAATATATTAGTTTATCCTTCTCAATAGCGTATGTCTTGAAAAAAATTAGAGAGTAAGATTTTTTGGATTAATTGTTATATTTGTGTATTTGTGTGTATGAAATGATATAATATTAATGTCTTAATTTACTATTAAGAACAAAATTCATATTGATGAGGTACGTGAGGGGCATCCTGATTGGAATGATGAACGATCAGAAAAATATCATCAGGATAATTTTTGCGATTGGGTTGCAGATCATGCAAGTTGTTCGAATAACATGTTATTGCTATCAGTCTTAATTTAAACTTATATCGTTATATATTTGCCGTAAAATTTGTTTTGTCAGATCCACGATCCAAACTTGTTTGCATTATTAGAGAGAGATTCAAAATGTTTAGCCCAGTTTCCTAGCATGGAGGTTGCATACTATAAAGGATTCGACGTCTTTGGATAAAAATTTAAAGCTAAGGACATAGAAACATCTCGAACCACTCAGAATAGTGGGGATTGCGACCGTAAGATCGGATGATGTGATTTATTATGGATACTTAAATTGCATACTTGGCATCCAATATCCCGGACGATTAGAACTATTTTATATAGTTTAGTGTATTTGGTACGATACACGAACCGATATGGATAAGTGGAGAAATAATCTCGGGACTTGGAAAGATGAATAGGGATTGACTAGTGTGAACACACCTCGGTTTTACGGTCAGGACAATCCATTTATCTTTCCGCAACAAGCGTTTCAAGTATACTATTCACAGTGCTTGAAGCATCCGGGAAGGAGTGTCGTATGCCGTTGGAAACCCAGAGATGTTTACAATGTTCCAGAATGCGAGGATCGTATGGAGGACAGCGATGGGGATGAAGAAGAGAGAAGACATAGAATGCTTCAACCGTCTGTTTCTAAAGATGGGTTGTCTTCGGCTGATCGTGAAGTTACGTGTGTTATGAATGATATCGATGATGAAATCCAAGTAGATATGTCTAATGCATCTACGAAACGAAAAAGGATCGGTAATGTTATATTATTACTTCACATTTCTATGATCTATACATATATTGCATGCATATGTAATGATTGTACTCTTATCTAGGTCTGATGACGACGCTCGGAGCAGTGAGGGGCAGCAGGAGCATCATTCGTGACAGAGGAAGAAGCAGAGTGGTTCTCCCGCCCGGGAAGCTGCGTAGGGAGCTCCAGAGGGCTGGTCTTGCATCCCGATCCGTATCCCCTTCGGATGACTCCTTCCGAGTGGAATTTGCCACACTTCCGGTATATTGCATGCATATTTATTTTGAATGTAATATTATAGATATACACGCATATTTATTTTAAAATTACTTATATAGTCAATGTTTAATTGTTTAGCTGTAGGTGGTGCGTTCACATCACAGGCAGAGGCCACTACCGCACCTGCATGTATTTTTATATATCATATAGTGCATGCATATTGATTTAGAATGTTATATTATAAATATACATATATTCTTTTTACTCTTACTTAGATAATCAATTTTTATTGTCTAGCAGTAGGTGGTGCCTCCATATCCCGGGCAGAGGCCGCCACCATACCTGCAGGTATGTTTATATATCCTATAGTACATGCATATTGATTTGGAATATTATATTATAAATATACACACATTATTTTTGCTCTTACTTAGATAATCAATTTTTGATTGTTTAGCTGTAGGTGGTACCTCCACATCCCGGGCAGAGACCACCACCACACTTGCAGGTATGTTTATATATCCTATATTGCATAGATATTGATTTAGAATGTTATATTATATATATACACATTGTTTTTTCAATTACTTATATAATCTATTTTTAATTATCTAATTGTAGGTGGTGCATCTGTAGGGTTCTTTAGCGCGGTAGCAAAGTTTCGGGAGGTATTGTCCATGCCGTTTTCAAATTTTTGCCGTACTAAAGAACCCTAACCCTAGAATCTTAACTAGATAATTAAACAATACAATATGTAATCAATTTTTCATACAAGTGAATGAGGAATACAACCTTTGTAGACCGGTCCTTCACTTCTAAAGCTCCGTGTAATAGTCCCTTCGCTCCAAATAGTGAACACCCGAACTTTAGTAAGGGTTCACATGAAGAAATGAATAAGCTTGCTCGAAGTCTTCGAGGCCGAAGATGATCTACGTCGAGAAGACTCAAGCTCATACTACCTCTTCACTAATGGTAGATTAGTGAAGCAAACACCCTAAACTAAATGGCTAATATAATAGAGGATGATGAAGTAGGAATTGGGCTCATTTTAGATTTATTTTTCTCACAATATTTTCTCAATTTGAGAAAAGCTAGCAAGCTTTCTCATGAGGAAGAAGAAGATGAAATGAAGATGAGAAATGAAACTCATGAGGTGAGAATAGCAACCATGGGTGAGTTAGTGTCATACACTAACTCATGTAGAGAATCAACCATGGCTAAAAGAATAATGGTTAGGTTAATAAATATCTTAAGTAAAACAAATGAGCGGACTTAGTCAATGGTTCCACAAGCTTCTCCAAGCTTCAACCATTAAACCAATTTCCACCAATTTATGAATTATTAAAATAAATATAAACCCTTCATTATTTCAAGCATGCTATGAGGCTCATATACACATGAAGCATGTGACATCAAGCATGACACAATAAAATGTACATTAATATATATCACATATATACTAAAGCACAAAGTGAGAAACAGAAATGTTTAAGTGAGCTAATATTAGTTAATGTAATTAATATATCACATATATAATCATACATTAAATTATTAAATCAACACTTGATTTAATAATCCATCTATATCACATACAACCGGCTAATTCAAATGTAACAATCTATCGAATCAACACTTGATCCGATAACCCGGCTATATCACATATAACCGACTGATATTACATATCGTGAGAATAGAATACGGTATCACATATCGTATTAATCTCGGTCCCGCACATATCGTATATGTGCTCCTACTTCGTTTCGCATGAACCAAGAAATCTCTGTGTAGGACTCTAAAGACTCGTCAATACGCCGGCAGTAGGTGATGATCATATCAAACACCCACAAGCCGCAAGCGGTCTGCTAAACATAACAACCACCCGGGTATTGAGCGATCAGAAGATCAACAAGTAAGCCCGCTCATACTCCTACGAATCCAACCGTACAGTTCGATCTTTTCATCAGATATGTCCCATATCATAGCCTGGGGATGGTATAACGTCAGACCCCAATAGCCTGATAAATCATGTCGATACGAGGTCCATAACGCTTCGAGAAACTACTGATAACTCTTATCATTAGATCTCAGCAACCCTGGCAAGGGATTTCCTATTACAACCAATCGAGCATAGTGCAACATCAACTCCCAATACCGGGAGAGACGAATCCCTTCCTATTGCTCATTTCTTCCATGTGACTCGGGACTGTACCCAAAAACCATCTTTTTTCACGATCTATTGAACGTGGTATGGTGGAAATCAAAGCACAGTGGGAATCACACAAGACTCTATAACGATCTCGGATCGAAAGACTAACCTGTACCAGTGTCACCAGAGAACTGCTATCTGACGATAGGTATAATACTATCTAGGAGTTCTCGGCGAGTTCGTTCAGTGTACCCAGTCTCCAGTGAGCACCCGTATACCATCTTTGATGTCAAACACCAATGGAAATGGGGTCATCCATCGCCCATCATATGGGTCGAGAAGCGTATACGCTAGTCTACTCTGGAATATCGATGCCCCGTCTCGATACTTCCACGACTAGGAACATTTGAAGAATGTACTTGCCGACTACCTCTTCCCCACCAGTGTGATCCGCATCATAATCCTGGTAGTCAAGTACTCATCCTAAGAGCTTTATCAACATGTAATAGAGAGACAATAAGTGTACATGTTAAGATAAAGTGCAACCAGATAGCATACTATCATGTCGAGCAAGAAAGTCCTCCATATATATGTCCAAGCATCCACTACAATATACATCGCATGTACAATAATGGCCTCTAGGGCATACATATAACTAATAATCTCCCACTTGCACTAAGGCCATTTGTTGTAGTATCTCATACTCAACGTCTTATAGAAGTCTCTATAAGGTAAGGCCTTTGTGAGTGGATCCGCTGTGTTATCCTTCGGGTCTACTCTCCTATCCTCGATCCCTTGGAGATCATCCATCTCCCTAATCAGGTGATACTGTCCTCAGAATATGTCTAGAACGCTGATGGGACCTGCATTCCTAGGCCAAACCCATAACTCCATTGTTGTCACAAGAACAGTTATTGGACACTCAATGGCAGGAACCTTGTTCATCTCATGAACAAGAAATGTCCATCTCATGAACAAGAAATGTCCAGACAACCTGTTTGGTAGCATCGTTGGTAGTGATGTATTCAGCTTTTATCGTCTAGTATATCACGATCTAACTTGGAACTCTTCCAACATACCGTCCCTCCACTAAAGGTAAAGACAAGGCCTGTGACTGACTTTCAGTCGACCATATCACTCTGGAAGCTCGAACCAAGAACTTTCTTTTAGTGCTTCTCAAGTACTTAAGAATGTCCTACACAGCTATCCAGTGATTCTCCCAAGATCCGATTGATTCTTGATCACTACACCTAGTGATTTAGCTATATCTAGTCTGGTACATAACATCGCATACATGATAGAGCCTACTGCCGAAGCATAGTATATCCCTTGCACTCGAGCTCTCTCCAAATCAGTCTTGGAAGACTTCTTTTTAGAGAGAGTGATTCCTGAGTAAGTGGACGAACCACCACGCTTTGAATCTTCTATATTAAACCCTTTTAGTACGGTGTTAATTTACCTGGATTTGAGACACTCCCAACATCCACTTAGATCTATCACCATAGATCATAATCCACAAGATATAGTGGGTATCATCCAGATCTTCCATGGAGAATTCTCGTGATAAGAGGAGCTTGACCGAGTGTAGCATAGGAAACCATTTCCTATCAAGAGTATGTTATCTACGTACAATACATGAAAGACAACCTTACTCTCTACAACTTTCTTATGTATACAAGGTTCATCTACCTTTTGATGAAGTCAAACTCTTTGACTGCCACATCAAAACAGATGTTCCAACACCGCGATGCGTGCTTTAATCCTGATGGACTTAAGCATAGCCACTGGAGAAAAGGTTTCATCATAAACCACACCTGGTTATTGACGATGGCCTTTTACTACAAGTCCAGATTTGAAAGTCTCAACTTTTCCATCTACACCAAGAATCTTCTCAAGATCTATTTGCTCCCAATGGGTTTTACCCTTTCAGGTGCAACATTCAAAGTCATACTTTGTTGGTGTACATGGATTCCATCTTTGATTTCAAAGCATCCATCTATTTGACAGAGTCCCTACTCGTGATGGCCTGCATGAACCTGGTTGGGTCATCATCTACCATGATGCAACCCTCGCTCCCACTGTCACTGAGAAGACCTTAATATCTCTTTAGTGGATGAGGAACCCTACCAGATTCGCGGAGAGGCTTAGGTTCGTTGGAGACTATTGAATCCTTTGGTTCCACTAAATTATCAGCTTATTAGTTTGTCTAGCTGGAACTCCTTTCAGTTCTACCTCATATCCACAAATTTCTTCACAGGAAATTCCTTTTCTAAAAAAGGTGGCATGCTGAGAACAAAACATCTTTTGCTCCTTAGTGTGGTAGAAGATATTCCCTTGCGAATGTTCAGGATATCCAACAAACTTATACAGAACCGACATTGCCTCGAGCTTGTCCGGATTTTGCTTTTCAACATAGGCCGGACAACCCTATATCTTGACTCGTTTAAGATATGGTCTCTTCCCATACCATATCTCATATGGAGTGGTAGACACTGATTTGGATGGAACCTCATTCAATAGGTATGTAGCTTCTTAAGTGCATAACACCAAAAGGAAATAGGTAACTCAGCAATACTCATTATAAAGTACACCATATCTCATAGGGTGCGATACCTCTGCCCCGATACACCGTTGTGCTGAGGTGTATACGAAAGAGTAAACTGAGAGAGAATCCCATTCTCCTTTTAGAAACTCCAGGAACTCCATGCGCAAGTATTCTCCTCCTCGATCACATCGAAGGACTTAATACTTCTACCCGTCTGGTTCTTAACTTCAAGCTTATATTACTTTAATTTCTCAAAAGTTTCAGACTCGTGTTTCAACAGGAACACATGTCCGAATCTTGAGAGATCGTCGATGAATGTAATGAGGTGCTAAGAACCATCCTTGGCATTTGTAGATATAGGACCGTATACATCATCATGTATGCGTCCCAAGAGTTCAGTAACTCTTTCTCTGTTTCGAGTAAATAGAGCATTGGTCACTTTACCTTTGAGACAAGACTGACAAGTGTCATAAGATGAAAATTCGAACAGATTCTCATATCATCTTTCTGTAACTTAGCTAGTCGTGTCGCATTGATATGACCTAGTCTACAATACCACAAGAAAGATTCGTTCATTTCTGAATTATTCCCCTTGTATGTGTTCGGTATACTTTGAACCGTGGTTTGATTCAGAACGTATATGCCATTATATAACGTGCCTGATCTAATCAACTCTTGATTCAGGAAAATGTTCACAACATTATCCTCCAATACAGAATTATATCCTTCTTTAACTTAATAAAGAATCTGATGTAATGTTGTATATCAGGTTCGTTATCTAATAACATTTGTTCAGAATTAATGTATTTACCATTTGGTAATACAAGGTGATATCTACCAACTGATTTGGCTGCAACAATTGCACCATTCTCTAACACTTAGAGATATATCACCCAATCTCAGTTCTCTACCTTTCAGTAGCTCATGTAACTTTTATATATGTGGGATCCTGTTCCGGTATCTCATAACTAAGACGTACAGGATACTGAGAAAAAGTTCTTGGTAACGAACACACCCGAAGAATACACATCAACATGCTTTTTCTTCGATTGGGTGGCATGGGAATCCAGATATTTCCCTATTTCCTGCTCGGACTTATAACAATTATAAGATAGAGTGGAACCAACGTTCCCCAGCTCAATATAATAAGCAGGTTCGGTCAATGCATCCATATTATTATCTTGATTAAGGCGTGACATGGTCGCTACCAGGATAGAGAGAGAAGAAAACACTCTGCGTGCACGCTTGCAAGATCAGATTGGTTATTAATTTATCTAATCAAGATGGCTCCCACTGTTTTTATCAAATATTTCTTCAAACCCTAAAAGGTAAGACTAGCCGGGATTAATTACACCCTACAAGTTCGCCAATCTTTTGGCCATGCCAGTGTCGGTACTTTGAGGGAGGTTTCCCGTGCTTTCATACGAACCTAATTAAAATAAATCTCATTTTCCTCAGGGCGTAACCCCGTTAACACCTTTCTAGACACCTACTTGATCGGCTAATTGTAATGTGTAAAACTCTCCCATGAGCAACTCTTACTCGCAGTGGGTATCGGGATCCAATTATCTCATAGAAGGTATGCAATCTCATTGCAAATTTTAACACTTGAAATTCCCGATAATATTTTACCCCTAGCGTCCTATGACCTTGACGGAGGTCAACAAACTATAGGCTGCTAGTCAAGTTCTACCCGTACATTTCATGATTGAATTAACCACCCGCACGACCCTTGACGGAGGTCAACAAGGCCGCACGACTACCCTAATCCAATCGCATCATATACAGCAAATAAGCACTAGTCAGCTACCGCAAACTACGTCTTGACGGAAGTCAACAAACGTAACACGAATACAAAGTAGCACTTATCTGAAATGACGGAGGACTATGACAGGTTTTTTAAGAAAACCCTTTGCGTAATGAACTTGATATCGTTGTATAATCGAGTGATTTTGAAAGAGAGTGTTTTTAAGGCTTTTACTAGTTTTCTTAAAGAGGTCACTCCTGGTGAAGGGATCTCGGCTCTTTCCTCATCGAATGAGGTGCAGGATATTTCATAAATACCACTATGCAAAGTAAAAATTATAGAAGCAATCAAAAGATAAACTGAGTGGGTTGTAGCATCTCCAGTTTTGCTAAAGATGTCACTCCCGGTGAAGGGATCTCGACTCTTTCCTTATCGAATAAGGCGCTGGATATTCTACAAGGAATACCGCTATGCAAAGCAAGAACTAGAGCTACCAGTTTTTAAAACAAGTTTCTACAACATCGTTAAGTTTCTTTTATTTCATTAATCATATTAATGAAGTCCCATCAATTATCCTTCCTAAGCATTACGGTAGAACCGAAAGTAGCAATAGTTATTATATATCATATATATAATATAAGCATTCAGTTGGGGTCGAAAATTACACCCCGGTTGACCAAGTCAAAGTCAAAGTCAACCCATTGCAAGCGGGCCTAAGCCCAAATCAAGTGGGCCCATGCCCGAGTCGAGCCCTATGGCTGGCCTCCTCCATGCTAAAATAAAAATCATGTAATAAATAATTTTGATGTAATATTTATGGGCATAAAGCCAAATTTTTGTAAAGTCCACGGCTCATGTGCAAAAGAAATGAGCACATAAGGCATGGGGAGTGCCATTTGGCAAAGCTCAAGGGGCTATATGTAAAGTGCGTAGCCTACAAAGGCAAACATGATAAAAATATCTATGACAACATTTCTATTCTCTAAAATTCTAGGGTTTGTGCCTCCTTCTCTTTTCTCAAGGTTCTAAAACCTTCCCCTTTTTAAAATTAAATCAAGAGTTTAACCCTTCCTTTTTTCAAAAAGAAATAATTTTTCACCACAAAATCCTTGAAGGGGATCTAGGATCTTCAATCAGATCTCGAAAAGGGGAGACTTTGAGTCTCACCCTCTTTTTCTCCAAGATCCAGCCAATCAAGAGGAGGAAGAAGGAGACTCATCTCCAAAAATCCAACTGGGACAGATCCAAGGCTCAAAAGAAGCTTCAGGGCTAAAGAGAGAAGAGAGGGGTCGCCTTTGATCACCTCTGAAGATCTTTGGGGAGTTCAACTCCAAGACCCAAATCCTCAAAGGAGTTTAACTCATATTCTAGATCATTTAGGACTTTAACTCCAAATATAAATCTTTTGGAGTTTAACTCCACTCAAAATCCCTTGGGAGTTCAACTTCCAGCACAGGGGCTAAGCCCATTTTCCGCTGGTGTTTCCAGCGGTCGCGTGCCGTGAACGTGACCCGCAGGCGCCCAGCGGGCGTGTGTAGAGCACGTGACCCGTGGGCGCCCAACAGGCACGTGCAGAGCACATGACCCGCGGACGCTAAGCGCACATGTGCGCCCCACGCGACTCGCGGGCGCTCAGCGCCCAGCGGTCGCATGCACCTCATGTGACCCGTTGGCGCCCAGCGGTCGCGTGCTGCACACGTGACCCAATGGCGCCCAGATGTCATATGATTTTGTATCGTACGCGGTACCTTTGAGGCGGAATCACCGACTATTATATATATATATATATATATATATATATATATATATATATATATATATATATATCGACTCAGATTAAGGTGGTTTCCATACCCCTCCTGATTGACTTGTTAGTCAGAGCTGTAATTTTGCTAGTAGATGTTAGGCTAGGCCGATGTCATACCTATTTCAAAAACTAACGAATCGGGAGTATTTAATAGACAGGCAAAGGGATTCTACGGATATTTTCAAAAGACACATCTTTTCTTAAAAACACCGTAGCCCTTATTTTCCTAAAAACCCCGATACGTCTTCTTTCAAATGGCAAAACAGTATGACATAGATATATTGATGTAAATTCTACACTATTGTGTTTATTATTCATTTGCCATAGATTCTTACTGTTTGCATCGCATTTCATGTTAAATATGTTATTGTTATATCAAATCCATGCTGTTAGGACACCAGCACCATTATCGAAGATGCATATGTTCTACGTACACCTGCTTGCTGGCTCACACACTTCATCATCGATAATTGCCATGTCACTACACTGTAGTACTGTTACATTCAGGATATGACCCTTGCATGGCATACTTGTGCACATATCTATTGTACATTCATATTCATGTACTTATATATTGTACACTCATATTTGTGCACATACCTATTGTACATTCATATTCGTATACTTACATACTGTACACTCATACTTGTGCGCATACCTATTGTACATTCATATTCGTGTACTTACATACTGTACACTTATACTTGTGCCCATACCTATTGTACATTCATATTCGTGTACTTACATATTGTACACTCATACTTGTGCACATACCTATTGTACATTCATATTCGTGTACTTATAGTCATACTTGTGCACATACCTATTGTACATCCATACTTGTGTACTCACATATTGTACACTTATACTTGTGCACATACTTACTGTACACTCATACTCGTGCACCTACCTGTTGTACACTCATACTTGTACACATTCATATTTGCATATACATAGATGATTTCTCGCTTGATTTAGAGATTTGGGAACCGCAAGATACCCTTTAAAACTGATTCATTTTAAAAGAGCGGTTTTCTCCAATATGTGCATATTACTATTCCATGTTGCATGATATACTGATATGCTTACATTGTTTTATATGTCGCATACATCATGCTTTCTGATTATACGCATTGAGATATGTTGTTTCCATGATATTTCTGGATTTGGGAACTGTGGGTATTTTAAAAAGAGAGTATGTATTGTTTTAAAAACCCGGTTACCCTTGATATGATATTTCAATGCGTCCACCATGTTTTTTTTCGGTTCTGAGAGTGACATGTGAAACCCGATTCGAGAAGCGGTAGGCACCGTCTGCGGGTACATGGTGGACCCTGTGAGGTACCCCGGGGCAAGAAAACTCGTATATGTTAGACGGTGAGCCCGGCAGGGGAGTACTGCCTACCGGTGATTGTGTTGAGCTCAGCGAATATCCGGGGGATACCGACCGGAGTTGAGAGATGAGACGGGCCGATCTGGCTGATGGAGCCCTATGTATATGAGGATTTACGTGCCGATGCTAGGCACAGGTTTCATGATATTTTCAAGTGTCGATGCTTGACACTCAAGTTCCATGATTTTGATATGTCACGAGCGACACATGTTGATTTACATTCTCATACTTCCATGCATATGCTTTATGATATTTACATGCATGATGCTTATTGTCATTGGGTGACACGTGGACGAGATCCACAGACATATAGCTTATATTGATGACATTGATCACATAGTTGGGCGAGATCCACGTTTATGATGATATTGATTACATAGTTAGATGATATCCACTTTTTCATAGACTTCATGATATAGTCGACATTGATCATATCTCATATTTATGATATGTTATTATCTGAGGCACTGGCACGAACACTTGGCACTACACTCATGTATAGATGTTACATTGCCACTTTATCATGCTTCAGACTTATTCATTTGAGGTTTATATATATATTGATCGTATTGACTTAGGATTGTGTCATACATACGATTTCTGCTCTGTGATATTTTCTATTCACGAGTTGGCAACTCACCCCCTTTGTGCCATAGTTTCTTGCAGGTTTTGCCGTATAGATTTCATTGCGGTTTTCCTGGCATACTGCTTCCCTTACGGGTGACTTGCTTTGGTAGGTGGATTCTTTTGCATCAGAACTACCATTGTATATGTATTATTCAGTTGTATCTAGAAATTCCATTAACCAAACTTGTATATTGTTTCAGACTTAGAAAACCAGTTGTGTATTATTTCGACCATAGAGTCGCGCGCTGTCGTATTATGATTTTCATGCTGATTTTGAGTTTTCTTTTGAGTTTTGATCCTCGCCCTTCGGCGTTGTATATTATATTGCTTGCGTCATTATGACCGTCGATTGATGAAGAGCTAGCTCCCGCTTGGGGATGCCTTTTATCATTGTGTATATATTATTCTTGTTGTACCCCGTTCGGGGCCATTATTTACAAAGGAAACTCTGCCGAAATTTTCAGAAAAGAATATAGATTTAAAAAATGCATATTCGGCTTACTTATTTAAAAACCTTATTTTTTAAAAACATGTTTTCCTTACTTCTTAAAAACTAGTTTTCTTATTTACTGTTTAAAATGGTTTTAGATTTCTGGGCTTTTGGCTTACTTGAATTGGATGGAGTCCTATAGACTTCGTATGATTCAAGTGCCAGTCATGTGCTATTTCGGATCATGACAAAGTTGGTATTAGAGCGCTAGGTTAACCTTGGTTCAAGTCTAAGTTTGACTATACGGAGCCTAGAGCGTTCATATATATACAGAATTTAGGTTTGACCTTACGGAACTTATACTTAGTCGAGGGGGTATTATACCCGAACTTTTGTCGCGTAGGATGACCCTTTGTTGATAGAGTAGGTAGCTTGAGTAGAGTGACGTACAGTACGTATGTTCCGCGGCATACATATGATACGCTACTCCGCTTAAGAAACCTTAGGATGTACATTTCCTTGCACAGTATTATATTCATTCTTATGATCTATCCTCATCGATACTGGTTATGATTTTGCTGCCACGATTACACGGGCAGAGAGAGCTACGGCTAGAGTTGCATCAGCTTGAGCTCGTCACGGACGAGGACTGACCAGGGCATGATTCCAGAGACGAACGATTGCATAGGGGCGTCGCTTTATTGTTTTTTCGCGCCCTGAGCGTTTGACAGATCGCTTTTACGGGATTTATCGGACGTGCTGATCGGCACCAGAGGAGCAGGCTACTGCTAGAGGCCAGCCAGAGTGTGATGACCATTGATATATCGCTTATTCATGATGATTGAGGCGCTGTTCAGTGTACAAACGAATGAGCCCGTTGTTGCTGCAAATGACGAGATATCGTCCAGATGATTGGAGCTACTGCAGCATGAGTATATACTTAGAGATGTGGTGGAAGTTCGCTAGTCACCCGAGGATGAATGACTAGGACATGTGGTTCGTTCACTTACCCTGATGCGAGGTCATCAGATAGATTAATCCCAGCTAGAGACGACTTCATGCAGATTCGTTGGTAGTCGATAGAGACGATCGAATGTCAGGAGCCCATATAAAAAGTTTAAAGTATTCGGAAAGACGTGCAAGCGATTCTATGGACCTTCTAGAAGAATGGAACCCTAACTCGACATAATGACCGTGTGAAAGCCTTTGAACCTTAGGGTTTGCGGAAGTTCCACGGAGCCATTAGTGAGGCTTGGGTTTGCCCTTCTACAGCTGGTCCACTGATGCTGTGGTATGTACTCGATACTATTAAACTGTACCTAAGATGTTGATCTCTTGGGGGATCATGAGGTTTTGATGAATCGATTGGATGGTTCGACATCATTCGGATTTCATGTGATGGGACACATTGCTTGGGAGACTCTAGATACGAGTATAGTCGTTAGAGCGCAGTCCATGCAGCCATAAGAAGACGAGTCCGAATCAATCGACATTGGAACAAAGTGGAGTAAAGAGTTCGCACGAGATTTCGACGAGATGACGTTCCACTCCGCTGACATCAGAGATGCGATACGCATGCAGAGGCGTTGTACATGGATATACCTTCCAGAAGGAGTCGCGATGAGCATACAACCGTTCCGGAACGAGAAACAGATATAGTAAAGATGATAACTTCCGGGCAATTCGGCAGAAACGAGATTTGAGAGAGACCTCGACAGGACCTTTCTGGAATACTATACGAGAAGACCTGGACCCAGGAGTGGTCATATTGCGCACACCCAGCAGGCCAGAGTTCGGCATCGTCAACGAGATAGTTGACCAGGTTCGGGTAGAGGACCTCACCCAAATGCATTGTGAATTGATCAAGAAAGGACGAGTATGGAGTATACCGCCGCAGGTTGGGACGAGTTCCCGAGGACGTGTTCGGCCATATATCTTCCACAGAGTGATGAAGATACTGAGTTCGTGATTTCGATTCCGTGTGAAAGACTTCGGATGGACCGTAGCCGAGGACATTTGCGGTGCGCAGATAGATATGTGACGTCGAAATGGATGATGATACAGACAAGCGGGATAAGAGGTTCGTGCGAGATGCTGACGAGCTGTTGTTATTCCCCATTATGATTAAAGGTCGGATATGTCTACAGAGGCGTTGGAATGCGACCAGTTTCTGAGAAAATGTTGTGCTGAGGACGCAGATGTCCATCGAGCGAGAAGAGATTATTCAAGAGTACCAGCCTCCGTACAGTTTGGTATAGGCGAGATCGGAAGAGACCTTGAGCAGGATTCCTTCCAGGACACTGCTGCAATAAGAATTGCACCCAGGAGCAGATGTGTGATGTGCATTCAGAGGACTAGAGGTCGGCGCCAGGACGTGCTGCTTTACGAGTGGTCGTGAGGATTGACTGAGAGATGACCAGAGAAGTGCCAGGACGGAATCGTCCCCGTTAACACACCTGACAGGGCCGATGAGCCGAGGGATTATGAAATTGGCAATCCACAGAGAAGATAAGGGCCCAGAGACATAGAACGCCAGACCGTGAGCAAAAGGCAAGTAGATATCTTGCGCTGCTAGAATTGGATGCACCGACGCATTCCCGACTTTGAAGGAGGATATATCAAAGACGGTATTTATGATTTGTGATTTTGTGTATCGATTATCACGTATCCGTCACCTTGGATTTTGGCGTTTTTGGGCGATATATTCGCATGATTTGGTCTTGATGGCTGAGTTCCATGATATTTGTTTTCGTGCACCATGGTTGCACCTACTGGGCATTTATATCTTGCGCATAGTTATTACACTTGAGATGTGCTTTATACACCGTCGTGTTGATTTATGATTTGTGCACAGTTATCGCACCTGATATCGTTTTCGTGCCTTGGCTGCACCTGCTTATGACTTCATGGATTTCATACGGTTGAGTTATTTTGTGCATATGTTACGCACACGATTTGATTTTTTCACTCGGTATAGCTTATATGTGCTTGTAGTGCATTGATATGTGTTTTGTGCACGCAGTTGCACACATTTATGATTTTTACACCTTGGTACACTCGGTGTTGCTATTTATGCATTTGAGTTATTGTTTGGGTTTTGTATTTCTTGCACAGGATGCACCAGTTTTATACTTCATGCGTTTGTCACACCAGTTTTATGTTTCTAGCGTTTATCGCACCAGATTTATATTTCGTGCCTTTGTTGCACCAGATTTATATTTCGTGCACTACAGTTGCACCTGACATCGATTTGATGTCATTCGATATGTTGATTTTGATTTCATGCCTATGTTATGCATGTGATTTGACATATATTTTTGGCATAGTTTTCATACACTTTTAGTGTTTTGATTTGATTTGTGCATGCTGATGCACCCGGTTGTGAAATTATACACCGCGGTATACCTGATTTGGATTGAGCTATATTGTATACCGTTGATTTCGATTCTGATATTGAGGTTGATTTCGTGCACTCTGTGCACGTCTCTTGGATTTTGCGCATGTTCGACACTTGATATTGGATTTCGTGATCTTGTGCGTGTCGAATGCGCATGATTTAGATTTTATTCGTGCATGATGAATGCACCTGATTTGGATTTTCGCGCGTGTTGAGCGCATGTTTGAGATACGATTTTGGTGCACACCAGATGCACTAAATCGGGATTCCTTGTGCATGTCAGATGCACCTGATTGTGCTGTCAGGCACACACGTTGTCTATGACAGATGTTTCGTGCACACCCGTTGCACCTAGATGTTGATTCTGTGCACATGTATGGCACATATATAGATTTTGACTTCCGTGCGCACCAGACGCACAGGGTACTTATATACATTTTTGGGATTTATTTCTTATGGACCAGTACGTTTTTATGATATTTGCTATTTGTTTTCGTACTGAGCAAGATTAGTCAGAGGACAGTACCTGGATATATTTTGCATGCATTGATAGTTATCGAAGGGATTTCCAAAAAGGGAGCTATAGTCTCAGTATTTACCTACGTGTCCGATATGACACGAAACGTTTAAAACAAGGAAACCCTTCTAAATTGTTTTCAAAACGGAGGAACGTACATATTGAACAAAAGATATATACGTATATGGTTATTTTATTATAATAGACATCCGCCACTGTGCAGTGTTATGCGCATCGCACAACGGCTTAAAAAGATTTGGCATGCATTTACTTCAGCTATTTATACGTATAGATTTGATGTCTACATGTATAGTTCTGATTTATATCATATTGGTTTTATTTTGGATTTTGTGTCTTTACCATGACTTCGATGATTGTGGGATGCTTGACGGAGTTTTTGATTTCGAGTTATCTGCTCATTTCTCATGCGCATGCATTGCGCTATGATGCGTTTTATGTATTGATGATTTCGGAGGCCCGACGACTTGGACTTTTACGGAAATGTTTTAGTATTTGAGGGGTTTTAAATTAAATTCGGGGACCGAATTTCTTTAAGGGGGGAAGATTGTAACATTTCAAAAGAAAAATAAAATACTAATTTTGGGAATTTATATAATTTAATATTAATTTTAAATGAATATTTTAATATTTCGGTATAATTAAATACCGATAAATTGGGGAAAAATTTGGAAAATTATAGAAATTATTAAAAGAGAGTGTTTTATGTGAATTATGCAATTTTTAAGTTTTTATAATTAATTATATGCTAATATAGTGCTAATCGCGATTAAAAATCGCTAATCGCGTTTAAGCTTGTTTTGTGCAAAACATGCACCATATCATTTTACACTTGTTACATATTTTTCCATGGCTTTCCTTCATGTTTTAAGCATGGTTGTTGATTTATTGGAAATAGAAAAGAAAATGATAAGATTATAATATGGAGGTATAATTAGAGAGAGAAAGAGTGGGTGAGGGGTCAACCCTTTGTCATGAGCCATCCCTTATCATTTCATCCTCTCATTTCTCTCCCCTCTCCTTCCTTTGTTGTTGCTGCTGTTGCTGCCCCTCTCTCCCTCTTTACAAAATCCCCCAAAACACCATGAAAATCAACTCAAAACCCAAACCCCATTTCACAAAAATGATGCACAAGCTCACTGGCTACCCCATGGACCAAGAAAGAGAAGATTTTGAGGACTTTGAGCAACTCAAGAAAATTCTTGAGTTGCCAAAGGAAGTAATTTCTGCACCGATAGTGTAGTGTTTCAAATCCTTATGCATCCATACTTGTTTCATGTCGATATTGAGTGGTTATGTGGATTTAGAAAATTCTAGTTAGGGTTTGAGGGAACTTTGGGTTGTGATGGGTAATTAAGATCAGTAGAGGCCACAAAACCCCCCATAGTGCTAGAACCCAGGCCTAAAACCAGAGACTTGAAACCCAGAATACGGATTTAGAAAGCCAATATCGGAAAAACTGTGATTCTGTGAAGGTTAAATGGATTCTGCTATCACCCCAAGACTCTGAAAATTATTTTGTATGGACAGTGATACATGCAGGCACCTAGGAAGCTACCACCAAAGCCCTGACCCCTAACCCACAAACTTGGCTACAATTAAATACATTCTGGCCGCAAATTGCGGCCAGACCAGTGAGGTTTTGGCTCGTTTTTTTGTGGCTTTGTCTCTAGTAAAATAGACCCGTGGCATATGCAAAATTGTCCAATTTGACCTAGGGTAGAATATGGAGCCTTTTTTCTTGAGTTGCTATTTTAATTCGTGTTTTCGTTTTGCGTATTTTAAATTCTGGATTTGTATAATTGCATTTTACCTCGATTACTTGGCGTTTATACGACGATATTGAGGATAGTTTGATGGTTTTGAAAGCGTAGTCCATAGGTTCTAACTTATAGGCCTTAACGCGTCGTTTGGTTTTCTCGATGTGATTTTAAGGTTTATTTCCGATTGTGTTATCTTGTAGGTACCTTCTCGAGGGCTTCATACGATGAAGAAGATGAAGGCGACACGACACCGACATGTAGGATACAAGGTGAGTAGATTATATCTACGGGGGAAGTCGGGTGGATGGCGTATAGCACCCCCGCAGTTCGATGTTTAGTATGCTATATATATACTATATATATTAGTATGATAGCGTTAAGTGTGATATGGATATTCTAGATGTGATTAGGTGTACTATGGATAGATTAGGGTTTAGAAGTAAACTAGTATAGTTTACTAGTTGCGAACCCTAGAATAGGTTTACACCCACCCACACACATATGCTTGCTTGTTATACTTATACCTAGATGATGAGGATAGTAGATAATATTTGGAGGTGAGTCGATGATATTGGGCATAGTGCCATGAGATCGGTAATATGATGTGATTCGTATTTGGGATACGACATGTGATTGTGGCGGGCCTTTGGACGTGTGTTTCACATACGCATTTATATTTATATTGATGGTGTCGATTTGTACTAGACTTAGATCAGTACCCCAGATCATGAGATATAATGATAAGGATACCTGATAATTGATGAGAGGAATGTGATATTGACCCGTACCCAGCTATTGGGATGCCGTACGATGATTTACCGTACGAGCTTTATATTGATGATGGATCCGCACTCATGACTCGAGGATGTCATATGATTTTGTATCGTATGCAATACCTTTGAGGCGGGATCACCGACTATTATATATATATATATATATATATATCGACTCAGATTTAGGTGGTTTTCATACCCTTCCTGATTGACTTGTTAGTCAGAGCTGTAGTTTTGCTAGTAGATATTAGGCTAGGCCGATGTCATACCTATTTCAAAAACTAACGAATCAGGAGTATTTAAAAGACAGGAAAAGGGATTCTACGGATATTTTCAAAAGATGCATCTTTTCTTAAAAACACCGTAGCCCTTATTTTCCTAAAAACCCCGATTCGTCTTCTTTCAAATGGCAAAACAGTATGACATAGATACATTGATGTAAATTCTACACTATTGTGTTTATTATTCATTTGCCGCAGATTCTTATTGTTTGCATTGCATTTCATGTTAAATATGTTATTGTTATATTAAATCCATGCTGTTAGGACACCAGCACCGTTATCGATGATGCATATGTTCCACGTACACCTGCTTGCCGGCTCACACGCTTCATCATCGATAATTGCCAGGTCACTACACTGTAATACTGTTGCATTCAGGATATGACCCTTGCATGGCATACTTGTGCACATACCTATTGTACATTCATATTCGTGTACTTACCTATTGTACACTCATATTTGTGCACATACCTATTGTACATTCATATTCGTGTACTTACATACTGTACACTCATACTTGTGCACATACCTATTGTACATTCATATTCGTGTACTTACATACTGTACACTCATACTTGTGTGCATACCTATTGTACATTCATATTCGTGCACTTACATATTGTACACTCATACTTGTGCACATACCTATTGTACATTCATATTCGTGTACTTATAGTCATACTTGTGCACATACCTATTGTACATCCATACTTGTGTACTCACATATTGTACACTTATACTTGTGCACATACTTACTGTACACTCATACTCGTGCACCTACCTATTATACACTCATACTTGTACACATTCATATTTGCACATACATAGATGATTTCTCGTTTGATTTGGAGATTTGGGAACCGCAAAATACTCTTTAAAACTGCTTCATTTTAAAAGAGCGGTTTTCTCCAATATGTGCATATTACTATTCCATGTTGCATGATATACTGATATGCTTACATTTTTTTATATGTCGCATATATCATGCTTTCTGATTATACGCATTGAGATATGTTGTTTCCATGATATTTCTGGATTTGGAAACCGTGGGTAATTTAAAAAGAAAGTATGTATTGTTTTAAAAACCCGGTTACCCTTGATATGATATTTTAGTGCGTCCACCATGTGTTTTCTTGGTTCTGAGAGTGACATGTGAAACCCGATTCGAGGAGCGGTAGGCACCGTCTGCGGGTACATGGTAGACCCGATGAGGTACCCTGGGGCAAGAAGACTCGTATATGTTAGACGGTGGGCCCGGCTGGGGAGTACTACCTACCGGTGATTGTGTTGAGCTCGGCGGATATCTGGGGGATACCGTCCGGAGTTGAGAGATGAGACGGGCTGATCCGGCTGACGGAGCCTTATGTATTTGAGGATTTACGTGCCGATGTTAGGCACAGGTTTCATGATGTTTTCAAGTGTCGATGCTTGACACTCAGGTTCCATTATTTTGATATGTCACGAGCGACACATGTTGATTTACATCCTCATACTTCCATGTATATGCTTTATGATATTTACATGTATGATGCTTATTGTCATTGGGTGACACGTGGACGAGATCCAAAGACATATAGCTGATATTGATGACATTGATCACA
Source organism: Agapanthus africanus (assembly GCA_030015575.1). Lineage (NCBI taxonomy): Eukaryota > Viridiplantae > Streptophyta > Magnoliopsida > Asparagales > Amaryllidaceae > Agapanthus > Agapanthus africanus. Next base: position 174,300,246 of record JASDDO010000026.1, on the reverse strand, counting down.
TAGTTGGGCGAGATCCACATTCATGATGATATTGATTACATAGTTGGATGATATCCACTTTTTCATAGACTTCATGATATAGTCGACATTGATCATACCTCATATTTATGATATGTTATTACCCGATGCACTGGCACGAGCACTTGGCACTACACTCATGTATAGATGTTACATTGCCACCTTATCATGCTTCAGACTTATTCATTTGAGGTTTATATATATATTGATCGTATTGACCTAGGATTGTGTCATATACATACGATTTCTGCTCTGTGATGTTTTCTATTCACGAATTGGCAACTCACCCCCGTTATGCTACAGTTCTTGTAGGTTTTGCCGTACAGGTTTCATTGCGGCTTTCCTGGTACACTGCTTCCCTTACGGGTGACTTGCTTTGGTAGGTGGATTCTTTTGCATCAGAACCACCATTGTATGTGTATTATTCAGTTGTATCTAGAAATTCCATCAACCAAACTTGTATATTATTTCAGACTTAGAAAACCAGTTGTGTATTATTTCGACCTTAGAGTCGCGCGTTGTAGTATTATGATTTTCATGCTGATTTTGACTTTTCCTTTGAGTTTTGATCCTCGCCTTTCGGCGTAGTATATTATATTGCTTGCGTGGTTGTGACCGTCGATTGACGAAGAGCTAGTTCCCGCTTGGGGATGCTTTTTATCATTGTGTATATATTATTCTTGTTGTACCCCGTTCGGGGCCATTATTTACAAAGGAAACTCTGCCGAAATTTTCAGAAAAGAATATAGATTTAAAAAATGCATATTCGGCTTACTTATTTAAAAATCATTTTTTTAAAAACATGTTTTCCTTACTTCTTAAAAACTACTTTTCTTATTTACTCCTTAAAACGGTTTTAGATTTTTGGGCTTTTGGCTTACTTGAATTGGATGGAGTCCTATAGACTTCATATTATTCAAGTGCCAGTCACGTGCTATTTCGGGTCGTGACATCGGTGTCCGTCAATGACACCCCAAATCGCAATATCTCAGGCGCCGTCACTTTGATCGGCCCTCATATTCGTCACGTCATGAAACGTGAGTGTCCAACAACGACACTCGAAACATTATGAAAACCCGTGTCCCGTATCAACACGTAAATACTTATATTTCAGGCGCCGCATACTCAGATCGGCCCTCATATATATCTCATCTCAGGCGCTGCATATTCAGATCGACCCTCATCTATCTCATATCACAACTCTAAAACGGTATCCTCCGGATATCCGTCGTGTTCGATACAATCACCGGTAGGTAGTACTCCCTCTGCCAGGCTCATCGTCTACTGCACAACATACCTTTCTTGCCCTGGGATACCATACCGGGTCTACCATGTATCCACAGACGGCTCATCCAGCTCCTCGAATCGGGTATCATATAGCTCAGAACCGAGAAAACTCATCGTGGACAACTCGAAATATCAAATCAAGAGAAACCGCGTTTTTTTAAAAAGCAACATATAATTTCCTTTTGAAATATATTCGCGGTTCTCAAATCCAGAAATCGCATGAAATCGGTACATCAATGCATATATCCATGAAATACGATGTATGCAAACACGGAAAGGTAATGTGAGTAAATCAAGGGAAAACCGCTCTTTTAAATATATCAAGTTTTCAAAGGTATCTTGCGATTTCCCAAATCCACAAAATCAAAATCCAACAACTTGTGAAAGTAACAGGTGACTATAGCAATGTATGTATGTATGATGCAATTCATATGCACAATAGAACAAGATTTAACATCTAACCATTAATGATAAAGAAAGCAGTACAATAAGTTATCCATGGTAATTTCTATAGTGTGCGTGTCATGGCAATTACTAACGATGTGTGTGGCATACAATTTGGTGCTTGTGCAACATGAACCGTTAGTAATTGTACCATGCCTCATTAATACTATGTCCATATACAACAGATAATGGGATGTGCAACAATGGTACTCATGCACAATAGATATACATATATATACATATAAACTATAGTCATATCATTGAATCTAACCCTCGACGCATAACGCCATATGGGCGATTCCCCCGTAGATATTAAATCTGCTCACAGATGATCTCGAGCTAGGTAAATCCAACCACCCGCTTTCCTTTCCTTGTAGCGTCCGAGGTTCCCGCAATCGATCCTAATATCACACAACAACGTAACAAGTGCAAATTAGAAACCGTCCAATAATACACGCAAACAACGCTTAAATCAACGCTTCGAATCCTACAAGCTCTCAAGTGTTAGCTTACTGGCTAATGCGTGTAGCAACACCCTAAATCAAACCCAAGTGCAGCAAGCTACAGAAGCACAAAAACCATGTCGGATACCGAATCGTACGTTGCCGAAACACTAGAAACTAGCAAAGTGGTTCTAGATTTTGCCTACAGACAATATAGGAAAATCAAACAGAACCAAACACTAAGGATAACCCACAGATAGCTACCCTCAAAAACATAACTTCGCAGGCCACCAAAAATCCGGCGGCGTCGGCCGCTTCCCTATATCTCGCCGGGACAACAAGGAGGGATGGGGTCCGGGTTTCAGGTGCACACTCAGGGCTCTCTCACTACTGTACTGTATTGTTAGATTATATAATAGGCCACCATAACAACAGCAGATCACCGAGACACAACTTATCAAAAAAATACGATATTTGCACAAAAACTATAACTTTAGTGTTTAAAACTGAAACTAATAAGAATACACACTTCCTTAAGGCCTAATAAAGAGTTAAAGATCACTACCTCATCAAAACTTAGGAAAACCCTAGCTTTCCAAGCTCCAAGTCATCACAATAGGATTTTAAGCAAGTTTAATGAAGGGTTTAGTGAGGTTGATGAAGGTTTAGGCTTAGAATTTGTGATGAAAATATTTCAAGCAAAGAACTTGTGAAGGAGAAGAAGAACAAGAGAATGAGAGTAAGAATTGAGAGAGTGAGGTGAGAATGAGAGGTTAAGTGTGAGGAAATGAGAGTGTATGAGTGTGGGGTGAGTGTAAGCCTTACACACACACACCCACACCCACACCCACTCTCTCTCTCTCTCTCTCACTCTCCTCATTAATTAGCAACCATGCCTACCTTAAAGTCTCCTCCAATAATTCACTCTTTTCCTCTTTTCCAAAAACAAATAAATCCCTTTTTCTAAATAATTAAAATAGATATACATGTTTAAATGTAACATGACATGTTAAAAAGAAATAGTTAAGTGTGACATGGCTAATAAAGTATGGTTAACACCTCCTTAACCCTAATTCAATTTGCACATGTGTGTGCAAGTGTAAAAATAATTAAATAAATATTAATTAATTAAATAAAATATTTTAAAAATAATTATCGGTTAAATTTCATTAAAAACCCGCATTATCGCTTAATTAACACTAACCGCATTTTAAAGTGTAACAATCTTCCCCCTTAAAGAAATTTGGTCCCCGAATTTAAAAATCTTACTATGTGTACCTTCGAAGAGATGAGGGAATTTCTTCCGCATCTCGCTCTCGGCTTCCCATTTAACCTCTTCTCTTTTCGGGCTATGACAAAGAACCTTTACTGACGAAAAGACCTTTGACCGAAGTTTCTTCACTTGCAAATCCAATATAACTATTGGTTGCTCTGTGAACGAAAGATCGCGCTCCAGCTGGTTAGTCTAGTGCTGAATAATGTGGGAAGGGTCATGAAGATACTTACGAAACATCGATACATGAAATACGGGGTGAACATCCGGAAAACTGGGCGGAAGTGCCAAACGATAGGCAACGGCACCAACTCGCTCAAGGATCTCAAAAAGACCCACAAATCTGGGACTAAGCTCCCCCTTCTTCCATAATCTCATCACACCCTTCATCGGAGAAATCCATAGGAATACATGATCACCCACTGCGAACTCAAGTATGCGACGACGATGGTCAGCATAAGACTTCTGCCTGCACTGGTTTGCTCTCATCCTATCATGAATCAACTGGATCTTCTCCGTAGTCTCCTGGACTAGCTATGGTCCCAAAATCCTGCTCTTGCTGAGTTCGCTCCAACAGACTGGCGATCAACACTTTCTCCCATACAAAGCCTCAAAAGGTGCCATCTAAATCTTCTCCTGATAACTGTTATTGTAGGAGAACTCTATCAACGGCAAGTGACGATCCTAACCGCCACCAAAATCAAGCACGCACGCACGAAACATATCCTCAAGAGTCTGTATAGTCCGCTCCGACTGTCCATTGGTCTGCGGATGGAAATCGGTGCTAAAACTCAACCAGGTACCTAAATCTTCTTGAAGATTCTGCCAAAGACGACTGGTAAACTGGGTGCCCCTATCGGATACGATGTATGAAGGAATGCCATGCAAACGCACGATCTCATCAATGTACAGCCGGGCATACCGAGCATAATCGAAAGTGGTCTTCACTAGAAGGAAGTGAGCCTCTTTCTTCAACCGTTCAACAATCACCCAAATGAAGTCATACCCTCGGCTGGACCTGGATAGACCCACAACGAAATCCATGGAGATCTGCTCCTATTTCCACTCCGGAATGGGTAAAGGCTGCAACTCTCCTGTCAGTCTCTGATGCTCATCCTTACCTTTCCAACAAGTCAGGCACCTCGAAATGAAGTCCGAAACATCCCTCTTCATCCCTTCCCACCAGTAGATATCTCTCAAGTCATAATATATCTTGGTGGAACCTGGATGAACACTATAAGCTGACTGATGTGCTTGCTCTAGGATCTCACGCCTCAGCCCCTCGGTATCTGGTACGCATAAACGAGTCCCAAAACATAGCACACCTTGGTCATCAATCATAAACTCTGAATCTCTACCCTGCCGAACATGCTCAAAAATCTCAGACAAATGGGTATCGTCGGGCTGCGCCTCACGGATACGATCAAGTAGAAGTCAACGGGTGCGAACATGAGCAAGCTGTCCACCAATGGAAGTGAACTCGAACTGCACTCTACTATCGCACAAGATCTTTCAATCTGCAGAAGACTGTCTCTGAACTGTGCTCAACTGGAATAGGCTACCTCGGGGCCTACGACTCAAAGCATCAGCTACCACATTCGCCTTGCCCGGGTGATAAAGGATCTCACAACCATAATCCTTCACAAGCTCCATCCAATGGCGCTGTCTTAAATTCAGAACCCGCTACTGGAAGGTGTACTTCAAGCTCTTGTGGTCCGTGAAGATCTGACACGAATCCCCGTGCATGTAGTGTCTCCAAATCTTAAGCGTAAAGACCACCGCGGCCATCTCAAGATCATGGGAAGGATAGTTCTGCTCGTGTTTCTTCAGCTGCAGAGAAGCATAAGCGATAACTCTATCATGCTGCATCAATACAAAACCGAGCCCCACTCGAGAGGCATCACAATAAATGACATAGCCGCCCGATTCAGAAGGCAAAAGATAAAACTGGTGCTGTCGTCAACCGAATCTTCAACTGCTGAAAACTCTGCTCGCATGCCTCAGTCCAAAGAAAAGGAACCCCCTTCCGGGTCAGTCCGTTCAGCGGTACAGCGATACTCGAGAAATCTTGTACGAAACGGCAGTAATAACCGGCTAAGCCCAAGGAGCTGCGGACCTCAGTCACAGATATAGGTCTGGGCCAAAGCTGTACGGCCTTGATCTTCTTCGGGTCCCCATGAATACCATCTCTTATAACCACATTTTTGGGTTTCCTTTGCACCTACTAAGGAGTATGGAAGCATCACACATGCCACTTTAAAATTTTAGAGGTGCAAAGCAAACAATGAAAGGATCTTTAACTAGAAAAAGCTAGGGTAACAACACATTAAACATTATTTACACTAAGTGTAAGGAATACAACCTTTGTAGTGACTCCTAGGATCTTTGAGAGTTGTGAAAGATTTCTAGTAAGCTCCTACGTCCACGATGATCCATTCGAAGTTCACTAGCTCCAAGCTCCTACCTTCAAATGATCAAACAAGATGATGAAGCTAAATACTCTAAACTAATTGGATAGATTAGAGTAGAATGATGACGTGGTGTGTTTTCTTTTATCAAAATCCTTTCTTTTTATCTCTCTCTCTCTCTTTGGAAAAATCAAGAGAGCAAGGAGGAAGAAGAAGATGAAGGCAAAAGCTTTTGTGAAGTGATAAGCTTGTTGAATAATAGTAAAGATAAGTATATATATTCTCTATTCTTCATCCCAAACCATGGTTACTAAATATAGAAATTATTGAACTTAAGTTAAAAGTCAAAAGGAAAGATTAATCTATGGTTAAAAAGTGGGTGAACTTAGGTTAAGTTCAAGAAGAGTGTAGAAGATAACCATGGATTAATCTTTATCTTTTCTTTTTGTTTTAAAACAAATGCATATAAATATCCATATATAATAGTTCCATGTAAGTCTTATATTGCCACCAAAGTTGTATCATCAACTATGATACTTTGCATGTATGTTTCTATGCACATCAACATGTGCATACATGCACATACACATGTGCATATATGCATGCATTCTTCCTCTTTAATAAAAATAAAACTAAAAGTCAAAATGTTAAATCAACAATTGATTTAACAATTCGGTCATATCACATACGACTCGACCAATAGTAAAACGCCCGATTAACATACGGTATCACATAGTCGTATTCAATCGGGTCCCCACGCATATCCCATATGCACAGCACATCTTTTCGCCTGGGCTAGGAAACTTTTGTGTGGGACTCTAGGACTCGTCAATACGCCGGCAGTGGATGATGATCATATCAAACACCTACAAGACACAAACGGTTAGCTAAACGTAACGGCCACCCGGGTATTGAGCGATCAGAAAAAAATAGCAAAGCTGTCAAAACTCCCGTCGAGCCATCTGGCAACACTTACCGTACAGTCCGGTCTCCTCGTCAAATATGTTGCTTATCAAGTCTGAGGATGGTGTCGTTGACCCTAAAAACTCAATAAGTCATGCCGGTATATAGCTGATAACAGATCGAGAAACTAATGATAACGCTTATCAGTAAATCTCAGTAGCCCTGGCCAGGAACTTCCTGTTATAGCCAATCAAGCATAGAACAACATCAACCCCAATACCGAGAGCGATGAAATTCCTCCTATCGCTCATTGCCTCCATGTGCCTCGGGACTGTGCCTAAAGACCACCTGTTTGCACGACTCAGTAGAGCCGTGGTAGGGTGGAGATCAAAGTACAGTGGGAGAACACACAAGACTCTATGACGATCTCGGGTATACATACTAACTTGTACCAGTGTCACCTGAGAACTGCTATCCGATGATAGATATAATACCACATAGGAGTTCTCTATGAGTCTGTTCAGTGTACCTAGTCTCCACTGAGCACCCGCATACAATCTTTGGTGTCAGCACACCAGATGGATATGGGATCATCCATCGCCCATCACATGGGATAAGAATGGTATACGCTAGTCTACTCTGGAATATCGATGCCCTGTCTCGATACACCTACGACTAGGAATAGTTCAAGGATATGTTTATAAACTACACGTGCCCCGCTAGTATGATCCGTATCATAGTCACAGTAATCAAGCAAATATCCTGAGGGCTTTATCAACATGTGTAAACGAATAAAAGCATGATCAAATCAACATGTCAGATAAAGTAAACCAGATAGCATACTATCATGTCGAGCAAGAAAGTAATATATATATATATATATATAGACACACACACACATACATGTCCAAGCATCCACTATACATATAATGGCCTCTAGAGCATACATATATCCAACACACATGACCTAAGAAGTCAACACTATCTAGTCAGAATGCGCACTTCAAGAATTTAGCAAACAACTGGTGCTCTCTCAATGTCTGCAAAGCAATCCTCAAGTGCTGCTCATGCTCCTCTCGACTTTTGCAATAGACCAGAATGCCATCAATAAACAATAATAAACTAGTCGAGGAACGGCCTGAAAATCCGGTTCATCAAATCCATGAACGCTGCTGGGACATTGTGAGTCCAAACGACATCACCAAAACTCATAATGCCCGTAGCGCGTACGAAAAGCAGTCTTCTGAATGTCATCGTTCCAAACCCGCAACTGATGATAACCCGATCTCAAATCAATCTTGGAAAAATGTCCCGCGCCCAGGAGCTGATCAAAGAAATCGTCAATGCGAGGTAATGGATACCTATTTTGCACCGTAACTCATTTCAATTGACGATAATCAATACACAACCTCAAACCCCCGTCCTTCTTCTTGATGAACAGAACAGGAGCTCCCCAAGGCGAAACACTCGGACGCACAAGTCCCCTATCAAGCAACTCTTGCAACTGATCTTTAAGCTCTTTAAGCTCCGCTGGGACCATCTGATAAGGCGGTATAGAAATAGGCCCTGTTCCGGGAATCAAATCAATGCAAAACTCGATATCGCGCTCTGGCGACAATCCAGGTAACTCATCGGGAAATACGTCGGGAAACTCTCTCACAATAGGAATCCGGTCCAACGAATCTACTGTGGCTCTAGTATCACGAATAAAGGCCAAGAATCCCCAACATCCACTCCTCAAGAGCTGATTAGCGCAAAGGGCAGAAATCAAACTGTGAGGGGCGGCACTACGGTCCCCCCGCACAACAAGAACTGACTTTCCCGAAAAAAAAAACTTGAATGCCTTCTCACGACAGTCTACAGACGCATAGAAAGTAGCTAACCAGTCCATGCCAAGAAGAACGTCGAAGTCCAACATATCAAGAAGGATCAAGTCGACGAACGAATCTCTATCTCCAATATGAACGGCACATGACCGAAACACATGTCGCGCAACAAAATACTCACAAACGGGAGTAATCATGACAAGCGGCTGATCTAGCAAGGACGACTCTCGGCCCAACCTTGGCACGAAGTGTGTAAAAACATACAAGTGCGTAGATCCTGGATCAAATAAAACGTGCGCATCGAAAGAACATACTGAAAGACTACCTGACACAACTGCATTCGACGTCTGCGCTTCCTGATGATTCAAAGCAAATACTCGAGCCTGCCCTCTACTGGCAACTGGCTGTCCTCCGCCTCTGCTATCCCGTCCTCTCTGAATGTGACCGCTACGACCACGTCCCCTCTGAGCATCTTCCTGGCATAGAGCAATAACGAGCATAGGAAGTAATGCCCTCTGAGGTGGAGAAGGTGGTAAAGTAACATGTAGAACTGCTGCCTCGCCCTGGCATACCTCAGTACAATCTCTGATGCGATGATATTGACTCCCACACTGGAAACATCCAGACGATGGCTGCTGACCCTGTGGGTTAGAACTATATAACTGGCCTCGTCTCAAGCCTCTGCTACTCCCATGACCTGAAAGGAATCTGTCGCGGCATCTATATATCGATCTCCTGGCTGATACATCAGTACAAATCCACTTCGGTCCCAAAACGACTGAAGTCTCGGAACGACGCTCCTCGACTAGTAGGGCAGCGTCCATCGTGGCTGCATATGTATAAAAATGCTAGACACCGATAGAGAGGAACAACTAGGTAATCATGCCTCGCACAAATCTCTTGACCAGCCTCTACTCAGTATCTGTAAGTCTATGGTAGCGCCTCGACCGTCAATCTGACGCCAAACGCGGAACAAAAACTTTTATAACTGGCGCTATCGCATACTATAACCCGGATCTTGCCATTAACGCTAAACTAACAAAATGTAAAGAGGTAGAAAGGCTATACCGATCGATCCGAGTCCTTCGGTATTTAGCCATCATCCCACGCTCCTTTGCGGCAACTCCGATCTCTTTGCTCCTCGTCGAGGTGGCACCACATCTACGGATCTTTAAACGGGCTCCCGCCTCTATACCGAGGCAACTCGGTCATCAAGTCTGCTAAAAGAGATGACCAAGATGAACTAGAGAACGAGTAGAATACTTTGTCTCAAACACGCTAGGGTTCTCATCACATGAGAGGGTTAGGGTGGAGGTTGAAGAAGATGCTAGGGTTTGGAAATTGTGAACTCAAGAAAATCAAGAGAGCAAAAGAAAAACGAAGCATATGAACTTCTCACTTATTTTCTCATCCTCTTGTGAATAGATATGAGAGGTGGTATTTATCAAAAAACCAAAGAGAAAATATCTAATGAAAATATCTCCTCAAAATATCCACAAATATCTCTTCACAGAACAAAACACAATAACTCCTTAATGACTCACTAGATGACTCATTACATGAGTCACTAGTGAACATTCTAGAGTTAATGTATCATCCAAAATGAGTCACCCTTTCCAAAATCCTTTTAACCATTTAAACCAAAATGATTAACCAAAAGAAATGTATCTTCTAAAATATTCTCGTAACGGATTACGAAAATACCCCTCACCTGTATATACATACCTGTATCCGTATTTTGACCGAGTACGAATACAAGAGACTAAAATATTCTGACTCAATATAATACATAGATCCGGCTTAAACCAAAGCCCACCAGTATTATCTGTCCGAAATATGACACGTGCGCAAACGCACGTGCATTTTCGAACCCTGCCATAAAACCATACGGCCTCTACAATGTTTCACCCGAACTTGGGAAACTATCTGTGGGGAACTCTAAAGACTCGTCAGTACCCTGGCAGTGGGTTTAACCACATGCACATCAGCGGCACTAGCTGTGTGTAACGGCTGCCCATGTACTGACCTCAAGGGAAGCCGATGAGCGAACTCATCCTGGAACCCTACTAAGCCTATCCGTGACAATACACATATAGTCCGGTCCGTTCGTCTATGAGTATCGCATATCGGGCCTAGGGGGCTGGTAACGTCAGACCCCCAATAGCGGTATAAGTCGTGTCAGAGTGTAGCCCAGAACACCTTGAGATGCTACTGGAGTACCTACCAGTAAATCTTCTGCCTTGGCCGAGGGCTTTGTGTAATGGCTCTCCTAGACAGCGCGATCTCACCCCCAATACCGGGAGAGACGAGTCCCCTGCCGATCCGCTCACTTGCTTCCATGTTGCTCGGGACTGTACCCAACTAAAACCTGTTTGCACGACTCTTTTGAGCCATGGTAGGGTAATAATCAAAGCACAGTGGGAACTCACACGAGACAAATGACGATCTCAGGTCGATGAACTAACCTGTACACATGTCACCAGGGAACTACTATCTGACGCTAGGTATATTACCAACTAGCAGATTCCCGGCGAGTCCTGTCCGGTGTACTCATAACCCAATGAGCACCTGTATACATCTTAGGTGATCCAACTGACACCAGTGGCTTGTGAGACCGGCCACCGCCCCTCGTCGGGCTCTCGACTGTATAAACTTGTCTACTCCGGAGTATCGATGCCCTGTCTCGAAACTCCCATGACTAGGGACGACTTTTAAGGATGTGCTTATGGACTACCCAACTCTCACGTATATGATCGCCATCATACTATTGGTAGTCAAGCAAGATCCTAAGGGCTCTATCAACGTGTAATAATGATCAGTCACCTGAACCTGTACACGACTGATAAATATAAACCAGATAGCATACTATCATCTCGAGTAAGACTGTCCTACCGGTATAGGTCCTCCTCAATCATTGCAATCATGTGCCTGCAATCCAATAATTGACTTTGAGGGCACTATAACCAACAATCTCCCACTTGCACTTAAGGATAATTATTGCGATGTCGCATACTCATAGCCCGTGTGATACCAAACAACCAACTCCTCTACTAATCAGTTTCACAAAGCTCGTTTGTAAAACTCTTGTGTTCGAGAAATAGCCTCAATGAGTGGATCCGCCCTGATGTTTCCTTCTATGTCTCTCTTAATCTCAAGTTCGCGGAGAAATCCATCTCCCGAATTGAGTAATACCTGTCTTAGAATATGTCTGGATATCTGATGGGACCTAGTTCATAAATGAACTCCAAATCTAAACTTCTTAGACTGTATCGATAACTGAAACTAATCAGTTTCTAGTACCATGCCTCCCATAGTATCCTCTTGGACCACCTGTCCATAATACTGCCCCCTTTTGTCAGAGGGAAAACTATAACTCTGACAACCACTCTGTCATCCATGTCACCTTGGAAGCCTGGAATAATAATCGTCTCCCGAAGGAGGCTGCCGTTATCAAATCCGTAGAACACACTTATGTTCTAAAACTGCTTCTGTATGTTTCTCCAGGATTGGATTAATATAAACTTATTGCAACAAGTGCAAAAAAAAAACATCTGGTGTGGTACTTGAAATCTTATGATTGACTCAATTGCCTAAGCAAGTGATCTGCCAATCATTCACATACCTTTCACCTTTAGTCTGTAAGACACCTTTAGAGAGGGAGACTCTATCACCTGCAGGTACACCACCATACCAGGAGTCGTCCATTCTAAAATACTATTAGAATACTGTCAAAGTACCCACATTGGGAAACTACCCAAATCTAGATCTAAAACCATAGATCTAGAAACCAGAATGTCAGATATTATATCCATATCCTTTGTGGAGAAACAACTGTGTGACGACCACAGTATAACCGATTATAGTATAGGAATTTTACTTCCTACTTTGTGTATGTCATCCAAATACCATGACATCACACCTTACTACCTTCTTAACAGATCCATCCCCTATTCTGATGAAGTCAAACCCATGAATGTCACATCAAAATTAGATGATCTAACTCCGCTATATCTGCTCAAGTCTATAAATAGACATAAGCTACTTGCCCACTATGCTTCCGCTGCTCCCACTGACCACAACAACCATCTGGCAGAATAATATATACGTGCACTTCTAAAGCTAGTTTAAAACGACGCTTTACTTAACCTCCTGCCAGGTCTCATAGTCTGGAACAATAGTAGTGTCAAGTCTCGGTAAACAAGAATCTCCCTGTCACCGTCCTTGAGGCTACCAGAGTACCTCTCGGGTGCCTGAGGTTACCCACCATATCTGCGGAGTGGCTAAAGAAATGTCAAATCTGATTGAATCTTTAGGTTCTATTAAATTTTCCGTAATCGTTTGTGGTTCTGGAATTACTTCCAGTTCTACCATACTCCCACTACTGTTTTCTGAAAAAATCCATTTTACTAAAACTGTGGCGAGTCAAGAACAATATCACTATTGATCTTCCAGATGGTAGAAGTCAACCCTCGTCATATCCTAGGTCAACCCACAAACTGCCATTACAGAAACGTGCCTTGAGTTATCCAGAGTCTGGTTTTAAGCATAAGCCGGATAACTCCCTATACCTTAACATCGTTAAGATATGAACCATTCTATATCCAATATAGAAACTTTAGCACTTATTTAATTGGAAGCAGATTCAAATCATGCAGTTGTCTCCAGTGCATATCAACTTAATGGAAAGAGGCTAATCAGCATTACTCAACTTAGGAATACATCCAGTTATGAGTAACCTGAAAGAGAAACAAGTTTCTCAAAACCATTACTATCAACTGAATACCAATCACAAGAATCTACATCATCGATCTCTTTGAAGAATCCCGATACTTGCGACATCTGGTTCTCTACTTTATTCCTATACCCACAACTTCTCAAAACTTAGACCTTGTATTTCTACGGAACACTTGTCTAAAAACTAGAGAACTCACAAGTAAACAGAACATAGTACGAGGACCAACCCCTTTGTCCTGATGGACACTGGACAGCATACAATACTCTGTATGAGTCCCCTGAGTCGAATAACTCAAAACCTGTGCATCGTAGGTTGAAAACCGTACTTATGGTTAATAACTACTCCGCTTTTCAATACTCCTTACCCAATCGTCAACTGATATAGATAAATGTCACGGACATAATTTCAAAAAGTTATATCTCACTTTATAAAAATAAACGTACAGATATATCATTTTGAAATTGGTGCACAACAACGGATACTCAAAACCAAATACATGTCGTCCGGCAAAAGCCCAGGCGATTTCCTCAAATATCACCAATTACAATGAATTCCGATATAATGAGGATGATCACCTTATTCCCAATAAGCTACTCCCACTCATCATCTGTAAAACCATACAGATGTTAGAAACATACCTGGTAAATACATACCGTGGAGTAAGTATCTAATCGGGAAATCAGTTTTCCTTTTAACAATGCACAGTGAAACTGAAACATGAAAATATTTCGTAGCGGTATCCTGGTATTCCTAGTAATGCCTCTTCCATAATCCTATTCATGACTATAACCGTATATTTCTTTGCCATCTCTCTAAATCCCTTTATTTTGTCTTCACTTATTACCTTCTGTACACCCTACTTAGTCTAAATGGTTTTCTTCCTTCCCTACCGTTCGGCACCAACCTATGGTTTGGAAGAAGACTATCCAGTAAGCATAATAGGTGTATTCTCCTAAACCAAGGAGTACTCACAACTTGAGAGAAGGTGATGATAAAAGACAACTGAATAATACCTTATTCTATTTCTCCCAAACTGGGGAAAAAAGCAAAAGTGAAATAGGAGTGGCGATGAAGTACGCTGTTTGGTCGTGAATGATAGCAGTCGCAATTTACTTTGCCCTCATTCTAATCCCTTTATTTTGTCTTCACTTATTACCTTCTGTACACCCTACTTAGGCTAATTGGTTTTCTTCCTTCCCTACCTTTCGGCAACTGCCTATGGTTTGGAAGAAGACTATCCAATAAGTGTATTAGGTGTACTCTCCTAAACTAAGGAGCCCTCGCAACCTGAGAGAAGGTGATGATAAAAGACAACTGAATAAACCAATTCAATTTCTCCTGAACCTGGATCCATCCTCGAAGAAGTCCCTTCGAGTTCGTATATAACCATACGACGGATCTATCCAATGGAAGTGGATGTTCGTAGTGATACGAGGTATTCTGAGAAATGCAAAAGGTAAAAGAAGGAGCGACAATACTTATGCAACTTAGACAATTCAAAAGACAGTATTTTAAGAAGGTTCGGTCAACTTGGTCACTGAGTCATAGTCTAGGGTCGGTCAAAGGTCGCTGCCAAAGAGAGAGAGAGAAAAGAAACACTCTGCATGCACTCTAACCTAGATCAGAATGGTTATCACTTTATCTAATCAGGAAACCTCCCACTTTACTGTCAAATTCTCTTCCAAACCTGAAAGAAGAATCAATCGGGATCACCCGAAGAGTAAACCAATTCATCAGTAGGAATCGGGATCCAACTCTCATCGCATGATAACGCGACGGAATCCACTCACGTTATCACACTCCAGAAGGTATGCGCATGCCTGGCAAGTTTCAGTTTCTTTAGAAACTCCCGATATGATTTTTATCCCATGTTCTTATGACCTTGATGAAGGCCAACAAATCATAAGTCACATGTCAAGTTCTACCCGTCATTATCTTGTCAATTCAAACCTACCCGTATATACCCTTGACGAAGGCCAACAAGGTAATACGACTGTCCCAAACCAACTCATCTATCTATGCAACAGAAAAGTAACATGCAGCTACCATCCACTATGCCTTGACGAAGGCCAACAAACATAGCATGAATACTACGTGCTACCCATCTGAAATGACGGAGGGCTATGGCTGGTTTTTGGCGAAAAACCTTTAACGTAATGAACTTGATCTCGTTGAAGGAACCTGATAGCTTTTTATAAAAATATAGTGGCGAAAACCTTTGCTAAAGAGGTCACTCCCGGTGAAGGGATCTCGGCTCTTTCCTCGTGGAATGGGATGCAGGATATCTAACTGCATACCTTGATGCAAAGCAACATGTCATCGACTATAGTGAAGTTATTACCCTGACACAAACTTCTACCCAAGGGGTCTCTCCCGGTGAAGGGGTCTTGGCTCTTGCCTCGTTGAATGAGGTGCAGGATATTCCAACCGAATACCACTGTGCAAAACAAAAGGAAATGTCCTTGTAATAACACTTTTTAAAACTGTTCCAACAGCGTCCAAACAGGTTCGTTTCCCTTTGCATTGATTAGAATCAACGCAGTCCCATCAATTAATCACACCAGAAAAGAACGAAAATAAAATGTACGTATATGCCATCCGCATTCGTCACTGGGTCCCGTCATCACCCGTTAAGTTACTTAACTAACGACAGAGCGGGGACTGGACTAGCGCGGGTGTAAAACATATACAACATCTACTAGTATATATACTAATATACAATAATCACTCCAGGCGTGATAAATGCAACATTAAAGAAAAGTAATAAGCATTACAGAACAATACAGATAATCGGGGATCCCCGGGTTTCACAGAGCCGCTACTGAAACCCGACGTTCTTCTGGTCGTGTGGATAACCTGTGCAATGAAACCTAGACCCCTATGGGTGCGGCAAGTTACCCGCCAAAACATGAAACGAGGCAGCCCCTACAGCAAAGTGAATGGACCATCCTGCACTTCAAGGAATCCGGTAACTTGAGCACCCCTCCTTGGGTCAACCTGTACCCCCTACGAGTGCGGCGAATAGTCTGCCAATTCTAGAGTGAGGCCCCTCTGCCTCTCAAAGCCATGAGATGCGGACCCGTTGCCCTCCTGAAACCGGTTATCCGTACACTCCGTCGCGCGGTAAACCTAGTACAGAAATGAAAAATATGTACAACGGGTACATCGACCTCAGCCCGGTCGTGCCCCATAAGAATATTATACAAACAGGCAGTGACGGCAGTCCACATGTTGGACGCTCGCCCCGCAATATCAAATGTACAAATAAATCCAAACTGCACTACCATTGCACACAACTATCCACCACGACAAATCCGCAACATCACAGCACAACACAGAACATCAACGCGAATGTCACGTTCGCAAACCCGTCTAAAAGAGCTATAACAATTAGACACGGTTTACCGCTCGAATGACATTCACGGTCGGAGATATAATATAAGTAGTGTAAACTAACAAGTTTAAAATTCCGATCGATAAAACTTCCCAAAGTGGGCCCCAAGTACAACTGCTGTACTCAAACAAAATCTGGGCCCAAACAAAATATTCCAGAAACCACAATTCCCCATGAAAACACTACTGTAGAAAAATGGTACCTTGTTGCTCCAAACCTGCGGCGGAACCGCGGCCAAAGCATGGTTTGTGCGGCGGTTCCGCGGCAGTACTGTGGAGACAGTGAACCAAATTTCAACAGTATCCTTAGAAAATCCTGCACGATTTTCTGAGATGCCCAAAATAATTTTTAGACCATAAATAAAATTCGACAGAAACTTTACACAAGAAAATGCGGTTTCGGAAATTTCGTTCGATCGATATTTTAAACGTGTTAGTATAAGCTAGTAAAGGTTAATAGCGTGGCTCTGATACCATGTAAGTCTACGGTAGTGCCCCGGCCGTCAATCTGACGCCAAACGCAGAACAAAAACTTTTATAACTGGCACCATCGCATACTGTAACCCGGATCTTGCCATTAACGCTAAACTAACAAACTGTAAAGTGGTAGAAAGGCTATACCGATCGATCCGAGTTCTTCGGTCTTTAGCCATCATCCCACGCTCCTTTGCGGCAACTCCGATCTCTTTGCTCCTCGTCGAGGTGGCACCACATCTACGGATCTTTAAATGGGCTCCCGCCTCTATACCGAGGCAACTTAGTCATCAAGTCTGCTAAAAGAGATGACCAAGATGAAATAGAGAATGAGTAGAATACTTTGTCTCAAACACCCTAGGGTTCTCATCACATAAGAGGGTTAGGGTGGAGGTTGAAGAAGATGCTAGGGTTTGGAAATGGTGAACTCAAGAAAATCAAGAGAGTAAAAGAAAAACCAAGCATATGAACTTCTCACTTATTTTCTCATCCTCTTGTGAATAGATATGAGAGGTGGTATTTATCAAAAAACCAAAGAGAAAATATCTAATGAAAATATCTCCTCAAAATATCCACAAATATCTCTTCACAAAACACAACACATTAACTCCTTAATGACTCACTAGATGACTCATTACATGAGTCATTAGTGAACATTCTAGAGTTAATGTGTCATCCAAAATGAGTCACCCTTTCCAAAATCCTTTTAACCATTTAAACCAAAATGATTAACCAAAAGAAATGCATCTTCTAAAATATTCTCGTAACGGATTATGAAAATACCCCCCACCGGTATATACATACATGTATCCGTATTCCGACCGAATACGAATACGAGAGACTAAAATATTCTGAGTCAATATAATACATGGATCCGGCTTAAACCAAAGCCCACCAGTATTATCTGTCCGAAATATGACACGTGCGCAAACGCATGTATATTTTCGAACCCTGCCATAAAACCATACGACCTCTACAATGTTTCGCTCGAACTTGGGAAACTATCTGTGGGGGACTCTAAAGACTCGTCAGTACCCTGGCAGTAGGTTTAACCACAAGCATGTCAGTGGCACTAGCTGTGCGTAACGGCTGCCCATGTATTGACCTCAAGGGAAGCCGATGAGCGACGAACTCATCCCGGAACCCTACTGAGCCTATCAGTGATACATACAGTCCGGTCCGTTCGTCTATGAGTATCGCATATCGGGCCTAGGGGCTGGTAACGTCAGACCCCCAATAGCGGTATAAGTCGTGTCGGAGTGTAGCCCAGAACACCTTGAGATACTACTGGAGTACCTACCAGTAAATCTCCTGCTTCGGCCGAGGGCTTTGTGTAATGGCTTTCCTAGACACAGCGCGATTTCACCCCCAATACCGGGAGAGACGAATCCCCTGTCGATCAGCTCACTTGCCTCCATGTGGCTCGGGACTGTACCCAACTAAAACCTGTTTGAACGACTCCTTTGAGCCATGGTAGGGTAATAATCAAAGCACAGTGGGAACTCACATGAGACAAATAACGATCTCAGGTCAATGAACTAACCTGTACACATGTCACCTGGGAACTACTATCTGACGCTAGATATATTACCAACTAGCAGATTCCCGGCGAGTCCTGTACGGTGTACTCATAACCCAATGAGCACTTGTATATATCTTAGGTGATCCAACTGACACCAGTGGCTTGTGAGACCGGCCACTGCCCCTTGTCGGAGTCTCGACTGTATACACTAGTCTACTCCGGAGTATCGATGCCCTGTCTCGAAACTCCCACGACCAGGGACCACTTTTAAGGATGTGCTTATAGACTACCCAACTCTCATGTATATGATCGTCATCATACTGTTGGTAGTCAAGCAAGATCCTAAGAGCTCTATCAAAGTGTAATAGTGATCAGTCACCTGAACCTGTACACGACTGATAAAGACAAACCAGATAGCATACTATCATCTCGAGTAAGACTGTCCTATCAGTACAGGTCCTCCTCAATCATTGCAATCACGTGCCTGTGATCCAATAATTAACTTTGAGGGCATTATAACCAACAGTATCTACCATATACTGATAACTGGGTAAACTGAATGTCATACTCAGCCACTGTCATACCAGGAGTCTGGCGCAAAGACTCAAACCTGCATGCTCGGGGATCCCTGACGCTTTATGGAAGAAAACGGATAAGAAAAACCGTCACGAACTCAACCCAGGACATAGGAGGAAGACCTACGGCTCGGCTTCTCTCCAAAGACTCGCACCAAGTCTGGGCAAGGCCCGCCAGACGAAAACTAGTGAACTCTACCCATCTGGCATCAGATCATCTCAATGAACGACAGATCCTGGCCATCCGGTCGAGGAACATCTGTGGATCCTCAGCTGTGTCAGTGCCGGTGAAAACCAGAGGCTTCAGCCTCATGAACTCAGATAAAGATACGGTGATAACCTTCATAGCGGTAGGTATAACTGTCTGAATAGTAGTTACCATCACTGTCCCCATAACAGGTGGAACAACCTCCAATCTCTGCGCTCGACTGGTCTCAACCAACGATCCCATCATCTGGCGCAAATCATGCATACCGGCCTCTAGCCTAGTAATACGATCTAGCGAAGGTGGATCAATCTTCTCCTATAAAATAGGTGTTCCGCCCTGGTCAGTCCTCGTCTCTGACGAGCCTGCCCTGACCTTAGCTCTCGCAGCAGCTTTCTGCGCCGTGGTAGTCTTCGGCGGTATAGTGGCTGGAATAAGGAAACATGATTCGATAAGAACATAGAAATTGAATCATAAGGATATATATAATCAAGGAAGGAATTACAACAATATGTCCTAAGGTCATTTAAGCGGAGTACCGTGTCGTAAGTATGCCGCGGAACATACACACGCCACGTCACTCTGCTTAAGCTACCTACTCCATCATATTAAGGTCATCCTATATTCTGAAAGGTAAAACCTAGCGCTTTGATACCAAATTTTTCATGACCCAATTTAGAAACGCGACCGGCACATAAATCACGCAACGACTAAACGCATAACGTAATTCAAGTAAGCCGAATAACCCAGAAATCTAAACCATAAAAAGATAGAATGGAAAAACATTTAAAACATTTGTTAAAACATTTAAAAATATAGAGTTATAAAATCTAAATTTAATTTATTTTCTTAAAAAGTTTCGGCAGTATCTCCTTTGTAAAAACTAGCCCCAAACGGGTACAAGCATAGAATAAATATAAAACATCCCCAAACGGGAGCAATTTACGCCAAAAGGCGGAACACAACCACAACATGTATATACGACACCGTAGTGAAGAAATAAGCAAAAAGAAGTGAAACCAACATCACAACATAAATAAAATAGACGGCTCACACGAGCTCAACACCCAGAGTCACAAATAATACAATATCGATCCTCACAAAATCTCTCTCTAAGTCAAATACATGAAAGTGTTAGATGGAGAGTACTAGATACAATAAGATATACAATGAGATCATACGGATACCCGCAAAACTACCCACCTATCCAAAATCACGATCAATAGTAGCGGTATCCATAGAAGTAGATGCAATGAGAAGCCCTGCCGTGACTACATTGAGGGTCAAATCTGCAAAACACCGTGGCACAACGGGGGTGAGTTACCAACTCGTGAATAGTAAATAATATCATACAGATAATCGAAAGTATGCACGAACGCGACAGTCTGAATTATGTAATCTTATGGCAAGTATAACAGTACGGATATGCAGTAAAATTATGATCAAGGTACACCACCAGGGTACAACAATTACATAAAACAATGCATGTCAATAAATCCAGAGTATGGGATAACACATAAAATCTCATGTATGAATCATCATCATTGAAAACCGGTGTCCATCAACGACACCCCAAATCGCAATATCTTAGGCGCCGTCACTCTGATCGGCCCTCATATCCGTCACATCATGAAACCTGAGTGTCCAACATCGACACTCGAAACATCATGAAAACCCGTGTCCAGCATCAACACGTAAATACTCATATCTCAGGCGCCGCAACTCATATCGGCCCTCAAATATATCTCATCTCAGGCGCCACATACTTAGATCGGCCCTCATCTATCTCATATCTTAACTCCAAAATGGTATCCTCTGGATATCCGTTGAGTTCTATACAATCACCGGTATGTAGTACTCCCTCTGTTAGGCTCATAGTCTACTGCACAACATACCTTTCTTGCCCTAGGATATCATACCGGGTCCACCATGTACCCGCAGACTGCTCATCCAACTCCTCGAATCGGATATCACATAGCTCAGAACCGAGAAAACTCATGGTGGATGTCTCGAAATATCATTTTAAGAGAAACTGCATTTTTTAAAGCAACATATAATTTCCTTTTGAAATATATTCGCGGTTCTCAAATCCAGAAATCGCATGAAATCGGTAGATCAACGCAGATATCCATGAAATACGATGTATGCAAACACGGAACGGTAATGTGAGTATATCAAGAGAAAACCGCTCTTTTAAATATATCAAGTTTTCAAAGTTATCTTGCGGTTTTCCAAATCCAGGAAATCGAAATGCAACATCTTATGAAAGTAACAGGTGACTATAACAATGTATGTATGTATGATGCAATTCATATGCGCAATAGAACAAGATTTAACATCTAACTATTAATGATAAAGAAAGCATTACAATAAGTTATTCATGGTAATTTCTATAGTGTGTGTCATGGCAATTACTAACGGTGTGTGTGTGGCATACAATTTGGTGCTCGTGCAACATAAACCGTTAGTAATTATGTTGTGACCCATTAATACTATGTCCATATACAATAGGTAATAGGATGTACAACAATGGTACTCATGCACAATCGATATACATACACACACACACACACACATATATATAAACAATAGTCATATCATTGAATCTAACCCTCGACGCATAA
The DNA here is from genome assembly GCA_030015575.1 of Agapanthus africanus. Classification (NCBI taxonomy): domain Eukaryota; kingdom Viridiplantae; phylum Streptophyta; class Magnoliopsida; order Asparagales; family Amaryllidaceae; genus Agapanthus; species Agapanthus africanus. Next base: position 174,278,116 of record JASDDO010000026.1, on the reverse strand, counting down.
CGCTATACAGGAGATTTCCCTGTAGATATTAAATCTACTCACCGATGATCTCGAGATAGGTAAATCCAACCACCCGCTTTCCTTTCCTTGTAGTGTCCAAAGTCCCCGCAATCGATCCTAATATCACACAACAACATACCAAGTGCAAATTATAAATCGTCCAATAAGACACGTATATAATGCTTAAATCAATGCATCGACTCCTACAAGCTCTCAAGTGTTAGCTTAGTTGCTAACGCATATAGCGACACCCTAAACCAAACCCAAGTGCAGCAAACTACACGAAGCATAAAAACCGTGTCGGATACCGTATCGCGCATTGCCGAAACACTAGAAACTAGCAAAGTGGTTCCAGATTTTGCCTACAGACAATATAGGAAAATCAAACAGAACCAAACACTAAAGATAACCCATAGATAGCTACCCTAAAAAACACAACTTCCCAGGCCACCAAAAATTCGGCGGCGCCGGTCGTTTCCCTATATCTCGCCATGACAACAAGGAGGGGTAGGGTCCAGGTTGCAGGTGCACACTCAGGGCTCTCTCACTACTCTACTGTATTGTTAGATTATATAATAAGTCATCCTAACAACAAAAGATCACTGAGACACAACTTATCACAAAAATACGATATTTGCACAAAAACTATAACTTTAGTGTTTAAAACTGAAACTAATAAGCATATACACTTATTTAAAGCCTAATAAAGAGTTAAAGATCACTAACTCACCAAAACTTGGAAAAAACCCTAGTTTTCCAAGCTCCAAGTCATCACAATAAGCTTTTAAGTAAATTTTATGAAGGGTTTAGTGATGTTGATGAAGGTTTAGGCTTAGGATTTGTGATGAAAATATTTCAAGCAAAGAACTTGTGAAGGAGAAGAAGAACAAGAGAATGAGAGTAAGAATTGAGAGAGTGAGGTGAAAATGAAGGGGTAAATGTGAGGAAATGAGAGTGTATGAGTGTGGGGTGAATGTAAGCCTTACACACACACTCTCTCTCTTCATTAATTAGCAACCATGCATCCCCAAAAGTCTCCTCCAATAATTCATTCTTCTCTTCTTTTCCAAAAACATATAAAACCTTTTTTTTCTAAATAATTAAAATAGATATACATGTTTAAATGTAACATGACATGTTAAAAAGTAATGGTTAAGTGTGCCATGGCTAGTAAAGCATGGTTAACACCTCCTTAACCCTAATTCAACATGCACATGTGTGTGCAAGTGTACAAATAATTAAATAAATATTAATTAATTAAATAAAATATGTTAAAAATAATTATCGGCTAAATTTTATTAAAAACCCGCATTATCGCTTAATTAACACGAACCACACTCTAAAGTGTTACACCCGGTTTGCGATACTCTAAGACGGAGAGAGCGGACTGTATAGAGACTGTCGCTTATAGACTCAGTCGGTCATGGATGAGTTCGCTCGTCGACCTGCCTTTATCTTGATCGTACCTGGACAGTCGTTACATACAGCTAGTGCCACTGACGTACTTGTGGGTTAACCCGTCAGTGGATTGGTTCTGAAAGTGTTTCGGATTCGATCGGATATGATCATGCATAACCTACAATCAGAAAATTGAAAGGTCTTTAGAGTCCCGCAACAAAGGTGCCTGTCCTGGCAAAATGTGATGTGACATGCATATATGATACGTACAGGACTTTGATTAAATGTTTAATTTAATCGAACGTCCAAATATACTAGCCGGTTTAAAAGTCGGAATATCAAATCAAGTATTGATTTGATAACCGTATAGTTGATATGGTTTCTAGTATATAGTATATGATACAAGTACTCTCCGCAGTTTGCCATACTGAGCTGATATGGATGTCTAGTTGTGTATTTGATGCATGACATGTGTATGTATGTGATACATATACAAATATCATTATATATATATACATATATATTGTTTACCGCCGAAAACATAGATGAACTAAGATTGATCGTCTTGCCTGAATTTGGGGGAAGATGCTAATTGGACATATCCATCCACTTCTCCGAAGACACCAAGTTGATTTATGGCACCGTATATCGGAGGTTTGGATAGATGCGACCAACGTAGCAAACTTTATCGGATTCCCCCTCATTTGTGAGGGGTTTTTGATAGTGGGGACGCTTTTCCCTGCAGGTGCAATCCCCTGCAGTTAATTATGTTATTGAGTTGCGATAACACTTTCTCCTGCTCCAATAGTTCACTTCGTGTCGTGTGGTATTATGTTTATTAAGGTTGCCCATGGATTGTATATGGAGACCATTTTATGTCGTCGTCCGTAGGGCGCGGATTAGTCCAAATCCGTATATTTTAGATTTGGGTTTGAACTTAGGTTTTATATTTCTTTAGTTTAAAGAATATTTTATTTTATTTAAAGACCGTTAATCTGTTTTTAGATTAAGATCAACTTAAATATATTAGTATTTGGGCTCAATTTATTTTAACTAAGAATACATTAGTCTTATGTGAGACTAAGATCAAATTAGCAACATTTTCAGGAGCATTAAATTTTATTAAGACTCAACAACAGAGCATTTGGGCTCAGTTGCAAGCAACTTCAGAGAGACTTAGACAATTTGGGCTCAGTCTGCTCGGTCTTGGGTTTACTCCTTTTATTCAGAAATGCTAAACACTTATTTATAGCTCTAGCGCTCACACGGGAAGCACGTGAGGCGCTCAGACATAGGCGTTGCCCAATCAGTGCTAAGCACTTAGTCATTTTTACTAGATATATAGTGCTAAGAACTTTTATACAGCGTTCACATATGTTTCACGTAAGGCACCGAGTCTTCATCTCTGGACGCTCACGTGGGAAGCACGTAAGACGTTGAGTTTATATTTTTGGGCACTCAAGTGGGAAGCACGTGAGGCGCTGAGGTTATATTTTTAGGAACTCACGTGGGAAGCATGTGATGAACTGAGCTCCTTTCTTTGTTAAGCGTTCACGTGGTAAGCACATGAGACTCCGAGTTCTTTTTAAAGATTTGCTCCCTGTAAATGGTGTTTTGACCATTGATGATCATCAAGATCTCTATTTTGATGATCCGGGATCATGTTTTATTTTAGAACTAAGTTCTTATGTTTTTTATTATAAGAACTAAGTTCTTTATAGGTTAAACCCTGTTTTCAGAGTAATTAAATTCCAGAAATATGTTTCTTTTCTATATTTTCTTTTTATCTAGTTATTTCCCTTAGATTTTGAGTTTGAAGAACATAATCTTTTCGAGGAGAATTAAATTCTCAATTTATGGGAAGATTTGTCTTTCGGATCACAGATCCAGAGAAAGAACTAAGTTCTTTTATGAAGGGTTAAACCCTTATTTTTGTTTATACTAAGCAAAGGAGATATATTTTATCTCTTCTTTTCTTTATCTAGGGTTTGAAAGGAGGAAGATTTTCTTCTTCGAAAGGAGAATAAAATTCTTTGTTGCAGCTTTTTATTTGCAGAAGGTTATGGAGGGTTCTCTCTCTTTCTTTTTGTGTGTGTGTGGCTTGAAGTCTCAGGTCATTTATATAGGCAAAGAAAATTGTTGATCAGTTTTGAGAAAATCTTTTATTAAGAGATTCAAATTGATTTTATTGGTCTCAAAAATTATTTGGGGATTTGATCAAATGAATTTTTTTTTACAGAATATATTTTCCTATTTTTAACAAGATTGGGGAAATATTTTCCCATAGATAGAATTTAATTCTATCAAACGATAATTTTTAATCACCATTGGATTTTTAATCCAAAGGTTCGGAGTATATCTTTCTCGTTTAGAAAGGTTAGGGAAATATTTTCCCATATTAGAATTTAATTCTAACATTGGATCTATGATCCAGTAGAGAATATCTTTCTCATTTAGAAAGACCAGGGAGATATTTTCGCCTAATAGAATTTAATTCTTTATTGATAATTTTTAATCACTATTGGATTTTTAATCCAACGCTTCTCTATTTAACAGAATATTTGATCAGGGAGATATTTTTCCCTAATAGAGTTTAATTCGATCATCGAATCTTTGATCCAATGGCTCTGTTTAACAGAGAATGTCCCTAGATTTTAGGGAAATAATTCCTATATAGAATTTAATTCTACCTACTCTTAATTTAGGTGCTCGCGCTCACGTGCTGTGCACGTGGGTGCCGCCTAAGAATTTAATTCTTACAGAACCAGACACCACGTGTTTTGCATGTCGGTGCTCACGTGTATTTCACGTGAGGCAGTGTTAGAGAATTAGCCAGTGCCCACGTGTGTTTCACGTGAGGCGCTATTATAGGATTTAATCCTACCAAAGGCTGGTGCTCATGTGGAGAGCACGTGAGGCGCTGCTTGATTGTGCTTAATTAAAAGGTATTTTTTATGATGGAACAAATGTCTTCCACCATTGTTCTTACGTGGCTTGCACGTGAGTGCAACGGTGCACAAATTTGGGCCATCTGATCCATCTTGGGATATAGGAAATCTGAACTGATCCTCATCCCTTTAAATAGGGGTTCAAGCCATAGGCGACTGCTGCGCTTTCATCTCTTCTTCTTGCTTGAGAATTTTATTCTCCATTAGAGCTTAGCTCTGATTTTCTTGAAGCTTAGTTCATAACCCTTTACAGATCTACATTGTAGACCCACTCTGCCAAAATTTTCTTGGTAAGAGTTTTTTTCTACAAGGTTTGGCTCTTGTATTTGGAACATTACTCTTTAGGAATTTCGGAGTTCAACTCCATTTTGATCACAGAGTTTAGCTCTAACATATCCCTTTTGGGGATTTATGGTTACAGAACTTGGTTTTGATTTTCTTGAAGATTTAATTTAGCAGAGTTTTGCTCTGACAATTTATCATAGAACTTAGTTCTCAATTCAATTTTAGGTCTCCTCACCTTTTTAAATAAACAGAGCTTTGCTCTGAAAATTTATTATAGAACTTGGTTTTGATCTTTAGATTTTCTCCTTTTTTGGAGATTTTCTTGCAATTTTAACAGAGCTTTAATCTGAAATTTTAATATCAAATCCCTTTGGGGGTTTTCTTGAAATTTTAACAAAGCTTTGCTTTGAGAATTTTAATATCAAATCCCTTTAGGGATTTTCTTAAAAATTTTGGTATTTTGTACCATTTTTCAAAACAGAGATTCGTTCTAAATTTTTTATTATTATTAAAGCCAGCCTTAGAGAATCTTTTTAGATTTCTTTATTGGACATATGTTCCAATCATTAATGAGCCGCCATCTTGATTCTGTGGGGCCCACTAACTTTTAGACTTAGTGATTATAGTAATTTTTACTGCTAACTCTCCAGCTGGTTTCTTTCAGGTACAATGGCTTCCGGCTCCTTTTTTCCTAATGTTCGCTCGGAAAGCGCTTTCGTTGATGCACCCACTGATCGTGAGGTCCTCGCTTTAATTTAGGACTATGATCCAGAATGGAAATCCTTTAATTTGTGGGGAGCGTGGTATAGTCAGATCATCTGGGAACGACACAACTTTACTTGCGAGGTGCCATCAGAGCCGATCCCCTCGATTCAGTATACTAACCCTCCGCTGACTGCTTATACTGTGGAGGAGATTGATTGGACTGCAGATGGTCGTCTTCAACCATCCATGGCATCAATACTGGATCAACCACCGATGGCCCTAGATATTTTCGGGCGTCGGATATGTCAGAGAGAGGCGCGGACGTGGGGTCAGGTCTATATCATAGGAGTGAGTTCTTAACATCCGGCAGGTTATCTCGTTTGGGCCTGTTACATCTTATCTGCAAAGAAATCGTTGCTACTGAAGACCGGGTTGTATCCGGCGGTTTACGCATAACTATTCTATTACCACACTCCTCACGTATGGTGGGTTAAGTCTTTTTTGGAACAATAGAATATCCTAACCCATACGTTTTTGTTATCGGACCGGGAGGTGTCGATTTCGTTGGTGGAATTCTTAGAAATCTCTGGATTAACCATCAGGGGGGAGCATTATGAAGAGATCCTTCCTCCTGACGAGTATATTTTCACCACTGAATCGAATGCCATCGGCCTTACACCAGAGAATGCTATCCGACACAAATTCTCGAGTCTAATTAAAGTGCTGAACATTTATGAGAGCCTGTATTTGGAGTCAGGGGGCATGGAGTTAGCTTTGCAGATTTTATTTCCCATTTCCTCCACCTGAAAGTTTTGTCGAAGAAGGCCGCGAAATATGCCAAACTTGATAATCCGTTCGGGTTTTGTTTAAACAAGCTACCGACTGCCGATGCGGATATGAAGCAGTTTTACATTCCAGAAACCCCCATCATTTCCTTTGTAGAAAGTACTGCTCCAGACATTGATGAGAAGACATTTCTGGTGGGCTTCATCGACTTATGGCTCAATTGGTTTGAACTCCCAACACATCATCGGTACATGAGACCGTCCGTCTTCTAACCGGCTCATCGTATTGCGGCGGGAACACGTATGGTCGTCGGGGTTGCAGGATTAGCCCATCTGTACAATGACTTGAGCAGGGTGGTCGACACCGCCCAGCCGGATGTGGAGCCCGTGCATTTTCCTCTCCATTATTTTACTTCATGGGTAGAGATGCACGTGCTGGGTGCTTTTGGTGAGCATAAAAGACCCAAATTTTATGAAGGGTACAACTTTCCTCGGGTCATGAAGTTGATCGATGCTTTTTCTCCCGATCCAATACAATGGGAAGCTCTGTGATTGCTTTTGCGTCCACGCCTCGTTGGAGACAACATGACCTTTGTTGATAGGGTTTTGACAACTGGGAAAGAACCTTCTAAATTGGCCCAGTCGCTTCATGATGTGTTTAAGGATGGGATTTCTGCTTTGCGTGCCAGGGAAATTGTACATTTGTACTCTATCAGGCCTGGATTCTTGGTGTACAGGCGAAATGCTTCCGTGCTGTTCATGAGATATAACCCGCATTGCTTCGCTCAACAACTAAGCTATGACCAGGGCGTTCCCCTCGAGCCGTTTCTCGTCAATCTGGTTGCTTCAGAGGAGACCGTTTGCAGTGTGGTCCACCATTTCATGCGATTGAACATGAGATCCTACTTTTTGATGGCTGAGCCAGATCATATTCCAAAGGCCTTTAATGCCTATATAGCGTGGTATCAACATGCGACGGATGTTGTTATCAAAGAAGTGAGGCGAATGCTCCTTGACCATAAGGATTTTGTTCCGGCAAGCAACCTCACGGTTCCATTAAGACGACGTGCAGTCGTCCGTCCTTCCCTAAGGGAGGGCGGTGCGGTGGTTGCCCTACGTGATTTTCTAATGGTGTCAATGGCTAAACCAAGACCCGATATGAGCACCCATGGCGGCCTGATGGCTGCAGCATCTCCTGAGTCAGATATTGGCTCAGAAATTGGGACACGCCATCCTAAGATGCTTATGAAGAGAAAGCTCCTATCGTCAAGTGCTACTCGCGGCTCTCAGAAGAAGAAGAAATCCATATTTTTGGCTGACGTTGTATTTGGTCAAGAACCTCATGCTCCCCATAGAGAAGGCTTGTCCGAATATGGCACCAACGACAATCATTTTTAAGCTTCTACCGATGAGAACGCAACGACTAATCTCTAACCCGCTCTTGAGTCTTCTGAACGATTAACCCATGAGCAAGCAGTGCTTGCTGCTCTTGCGGCATCAGGTACATCTCATTTACATTCTTTACATACCTTAGAATAAAATGATATAGTGTTCTTATTTAACATTTTACTTTCCCAACATGCAACTCTACCGAGGAGGCTCTCCAGGAATCCATTAAGACATACGAGGAAGAGGAGAGGTTTCGTGCTTCCATGGGTCTTGGTACAATTTATTTTACGGGCTTTAGAACATTTAATTCATTTTCCAATACCTTGACTCTTTTCTTTTTATTTTATTATAGGAATCTTTGTAACTAGTGCTACTTCGAGCTGGGCGCCATCTTTGGGTGCTAATATAGAGGATATTCTTCACCCGACAACCCCTGCGAAATCTTCAGAGCCGCCGATTGTTGCTCAGGCTTCCTGTGTGCCACCACGGGAAGTATCGTTGAAGCAGCCGATGATGGATGTCGTAGCAGATCCTGAGTCTGAATCCGATTCAGATGAGGCTCTTCCTCTATCGGTTGTCCTGGAGAGATCTCTCCGTACGACTAAAGCCGAGGAGAAGCGTTCGAAGCATGTAGAAAGAAAGCGTCAGGCCGGCTTGGCCAAAGGAACAGGCTTGAGCGAAACACGAACCCCTAATGCTCCTATGGAGGATATCCCTCTTGCCTCGTCAAACGCTCACAGGCAGATTGAATATGCAGCTCGTGAAGAGATGGAACATTTACTTCAGGGGGAAACAACGCATGGTACCTTGACAAAACCTGGTAGGATTTATTTACTTTCCAGGTTTCCTCCCATACAAACTTATTCAAATTATAACATTCTCATTTTCTTATGGTGACACCTGATATAGTAGGGACAAGTTTAGCTGACGGAGCAGCGAATGAAGCAGCGACATTTGGAGATTCTGGGACGAAGGACCATAACCCCAAAGTCAATATTGCTCCAACTGCCACTCCTTTCCCCAGTTGATCTCCAGTATCTACTGGTAACGCTAGCATAACGACAACCCTTATTGATTCGGGAGATAAGGGCGCAGATCTTGAATCCGTCTCCTCTGTGGTGAAGGAAATTGAATAAGCTGTCGCGACTAGCAATGCTCCGGACACAATTATGGCTCCTGTATCGTCGGTTCTCATAGTATCCGCAGGTACTTTACATGTATTACTGTCATATTCTTATTTCTGCTAGACATATTTGCTAACGTTTTCTTTATTTCTGGTATAGGAATGACAAACCCTAGCGATCTACTGATTGAAGAACCCCCGTCAGCTGGCACCATGACCGTTGTCACTCCACCTATCTCCTTTGCACTTCCCGAGTCTTCTCGGGCTTCGCGACAGAAGGTAATTTTTTCCATTGATTTTTTTATTTCTTCATTTCAGTATTAATATTACTCCTTATATTATTTGCTTGGTGTATATTGTCGCAATCTTACAGGATTGATTTTCTACCATCTGTGCTAAGCGTTAACCTCGCACTTTGCCCTCCGATTGGGACATGTCCCTCCTTCTAGCGTTGGTTAATATATCTCTCATTTCTTATTTCAACTTCTTACAAGTAATCCTTTCTTAATAAGAAATTTCCTGTATTGACTACAGTCTTATGGTTCGAAAGAGAAGACGAAGAAATGGCTGAGCTCTCTATGCTCCCGGATTAGTCACTTCCAAATATTGGTAGGTTAGATATTATTCATTTTTTTTATTTAAATAGAGATCCGACCAATCTTTATCTGTAGCAGTCCGCTGGCCTCGATTCCCATTGAATCTTGTATAGCTATGCTCGCAGGACTCTTCGCTAAACATCAATCTTCTAGAGGTGCGGAAAATAGCAGGCTTATGCTGAGCGAATTTATTGAATATCTTGATATTGAAGCTCTCACTTCTGCTAGAGACTTTACGGATGAAGTCAGCCTTATGCTGGTGACTCTCATGACTTTCCATAATGAAGATTTTGTCCGTAGTTGGGTTGACTATTGCAAGAAGATTGAGGCTTGCTTCCACCAGATCAAGTGCCAGTGTCACTTGCCTGAGGCTTTATCTTTAAGGGCCTAATTAAGTGCGCGAGTCGAACAGTGTGCCGCCCTCATTCAACGTTACCAGCAGAAGCTAACTAGAGAGCAAGAGGCGTATGAGGTGGCTTCCAGAGAGTTAGGACAATTATGAGCCCAGATGGATGTTAATGCTGTGCGGCTCCAAGTCATCTTTCAAAATCATCAACGCTGTATTTTTAGAGGAATGGAGCTGAAGAGGGATCTTGATTTTATAGAGCAAGGAATGCGGGGCCATGAGGTTTCGAGATGGGAGCTTTCTAAGAAGCTTAATGCGTTCCTGCAACAACATGCTCAGACCAAAACGCTTTTGGTTGTACTAACGGAACGCGAAAATGAGCTTCGACAAGAGAATGAGTGAGTCGCTATTTTGCTGAAAACCCTACCTTTTTAATAGTTGTCCTTGTATCCTTATTTTATGGATTGTATATTTTAAATATTTGATTTGTGAATAAAAGATATTTTATTTTCAAATTTGCGCCTTTATTTCTTGATTGTCTTGATCTGGCAGGGACTAGTTTATTCACTCGTTTCGGAGTTTCTAGTTTATGTACTCATTTCAGAGTTTCTAATTTATTCACTCATTTCGAGGGTTTTAGTTTATTTACTCATTTCAGAGTTTTTTAGTTTATGTACTCATTTCGGAGTTTTTTTAGTTTATATACTCATTTTGGAGTGTTTTTAGTTTATCTCCTTTAGGTTTATAGGCAAACTTGCTCAAATGTTGATGTAAACAACCTCCCATTCGTTTATGACAGGGGTCCGTTAGGTTTGTGGTACTAAGTTTAAGTCTATCGTACCGTCGCGTTGGTCGATATTTCTCGATATACAGTCCCTTAGGTTGCTGCTCGAGTAGCCCCACAACTGTCGTGTCTCTGATCCCTTCTAAGGCTGGACAAGATGTCTTCAAGTAATCTTCTTAAGTTAGAATATCCATATTACCGTCGAAAGGTCAAGCGTTAGGTATTTGCCGTAGTGCTTTTTACTTGAGGTTAGACTTAATTTGAAGCCCCGATGAGTCATAACCGCACCCTTCTGGAGTGGGATGATCTTCATTGGTCTTTAGGTTTTGTATGTGTTGTCGTCAAGACCTGAAGCTAGTAATATACCGTCACTTCATTTTTTATTTTGGTATCATACCGATTCTTTGCTGAAGTAAGGTAGACATCTGTATGATTTCTATACTGTATATATAGCAGTCGAGATCTAGAGCTAGGAATGTACCATTGCTCCAATTTCATTTGATAGTTGTGTCTGCACCCTGCTGGAATGAGGAGGAACATCGAGATGATCTCTAAGTTGTAGATGTTGCCATTAAAATCTAGAGCTAGGATTTTGCCATCACTCCGCTTTTATTTGACCCTTGGGTCTTAGTTGAAGTTGTGTCTGTAGTTTGCTGGAGTAAGAAGTACGTCCAAATAGGCTCTAGGCCATAGATGTGCCATCAAGACACGGTTCTTCTTTTGACAAAGCATGGTGGGAAAATATGGTTCCCTTTCTTTCATTTGTACCCTATTGTATACATGAGTCGGTATGGAACTACCTGCAGGGCAGAAAATTTTATTTTATTATTTATTTTTCTATTTATTCCCACGATACTCTATCTTTTCAGTTTTTATATCGCGAAAGTCGCGATCGCCAAATCATTTCGGCTATTTTTCGCGGTGCCCAATCATTTCGGCTATGACATTTTTTTGACCCGCTACATTTTATCGCAAGTTGAGGATTTAGAATCTGATACCAATTTTGGTATTAGCATCGCTACAACTGAAATGTTGCTAGGAGAGAATCATCATTTGCCTTTGTCGATTTGAACAAAGGTGGCTTAGCAAATATGGTTAAGATCCTGTCGACTAAGGCTTTTTGATTTTATGAGCCGTAAGGTTCTCATAAAGAGATTTCTCCCTATGAGTCATGAGGATCTTATAGGTGTGTTTTTTCCTTAGAAATCATGGGTATTCCTAAGTGTGTTTTCTCTTATAAGTCATAAAGATCTTACAAGAGTGTTTTCTCCTTATAACTCGAGAAGACTTACAAGTAGTTGTTCACCATATGGGCATATTTCTCGCTATTGGTGCGACTTGGTGGGGAATATATTTATTTATGCCCATGGATTGTATACAAGGGTCAATATTGGACCACTTGTAGGAAAGAAAAACTTTTAGGGTTTTGATGGCTTAAGAACATGTTTGGATCCCTGTAACTTAAGGCTTTTGAACTCTGTAAGCCGTGAGGGTCTTATAGAGGGTATATTCTTCTTACGGGTCGTGAGGATCTCATAAGTGTATTTTCTCCTTAGAAATCATGTGGATTTCTAAGTGTGTTGCTCCTTTGTGATTTGTAAGGCTCTCACGCAGGCGTTTTCTCCTTACGAAATCATGAGGACATTGCAAATGCATCTATTTTTTTAACAAGTTTTTGCCTTTTCGGGTTTTCACAAGCTCGCCGGCAGTCCTACTGTTTTTACTCACGGTGGCTTTTCGGGTTTTCATCTTTGCCCATTTCGCTTGTGGACATACCGTTTTTTTAGGCGGCCCGTAAGGTAACACACTATTAGCTGTATGCCCTAATCTTTTGAAGGATCATATCATGTAGGACGTGGGAGAGGTATAGATTGTTTGTGCACATAGATTATATATGGTGCTCAATATGAATATCCACCGTAAGGCTAAACGTGTTAGTTTAAGGACATGACGGTTCATTATCGCTGTATTTTAGGACGAGTATTTAGTTTAAGGACGTTTCAGTCCAAAGCCGGTTTAAGGACATAGTGGTCCAATATTAGTTTAAGGACTTCTCAGCCCAATATTAGTTTAAGGATTTCTCGGTCCAATATTCCCATATTTTGGGGATTGCGCTAGTTTAGAGACGTCTCGGTCCAATATCGCTGTGTTTGGGGCGACGGGGTTTTTTTGGTACTACTTCTGACTCAGGAAAATAGCGAGCGGACACAAGCTTCTTCATCTATCATTGACCTAAGTCATGACTCGTCAAGCGTAGTACTTCTTTAGGAATCAGCCGTTTATTTACCGGAATGGTTTTTTGCCATGCATATCCATAAGCAGGTAGGCTCCAGCTTGGTAGACTTTATCTATGATGTATGAGCCTTCATAATTTGGCTCGAACTTTTCCCGCTTTGCACGATTAGGAATCATCGGTCTTTTGAAAGCCAACACGAGTTCTCCTTGGCGGAATGTTCTCGGCCTGGTCAGTCTTTCATATGACTGAGTCATCCTTGCCTTATAAGCTTCCAGATTTTGTTGTGCTATAAGGCGGGTTCGTCGAGGGATTCGAGTTCCTCGAGCCTAAGATGAGTATTATCTTCATTTGTCAGCTCGTATTGAACTGCTGCTCATAAAGAAGAGAGTTCTATCTCCAGCGGGAGCACTGCTTTCGCGCCAAACACCAGTGCGTATAGTGTTATATTTGTGGCCATCTTGAGTATTGTTCGGCACGCCCAAAGGGCTTCATGCAGCCTTTCACACCAGTCCTTTTTTGTTTCTGGAAACCATCTTTTTTATAGCCATGGTCAAGGTCTCGTTGAAGGCTTCAGCTAGACCATTGGCCTGAGGATTATAGACAGAAGAGTATCTCCAGTCTATTTTATGCTGCTGTGTGAAACGACTTATTTTGTGGCTTCTTTAAGCTGGTCCATTATCCGAGATAATTCGTCGCGGAGTCCCGAACCGGTATATAACTTGGGTCTTGAAGAAATGGAGGATATTCTCTGTCTTCACCTACCTTAGCGGTACATTTCTGCTCACTTAGAGAAGTAGTCGGTTGTTGCCTATATAAACCGGTCTCCTTTGGATGATGCCGGTTCGATAGGGCCAATTATATCGGTTCCACACATTTCGAATGGCGAGCTGGCCACTGTGGAGTATAACGGGTTTAGGTGCTGATGTATGAAGTCCCCATCAATTTGGAATGAGTGAAACTGCTTCGCATATTCGAGGCAATCCTGAATCATCATGGGTTAATAATATCCCATTCTTTTTATTTTCAGCTTCATCTTTGGCCTAGCTTGATGAGAACCGCAAAGTCCGTCGTGTATTTCTCGGATGACTTTCTTTACTTCCTCCAGCCCCAGGATCTTAGCCATAGGAAGTCGAATGATCTCTTATATAGAGTATCATTGACGAAGGCAAATGACAAAGCTCGTTTCATGAGTTGATGTCTAGATGACGCATTTTCGGGCGTTCGTTGGGACTTGAAGTAATCTATAAAGACTTCCCTCCAGTCCATGACCTTTTCATCGTCCTCTATTTGAAGGACTGCTTGTTCGGTCATTTTTTTTTCTTCGGGTAGTTCTATCAGGTCTTCCGAAGATATATATGTTGGTACGAGGACCCTACGATTTTGCACAATATTCTTTACGTCATCGAGGTCTTCATCGGCCAATTATTTAGCCAATTTGGCTCACGCATCCGCTTTGATGCTTTCCGCTTGCGGTATGCTTTTCAGGATATAGGAAGGGATTTTTGTCAGCAGTTGTTGCACCTTTTCGCTATACTTTATCAGCTCTGACTTGCATGTTTGATAATCGACATTACTTGACTAACGATTGGCTGGGAATCTCCATATATGAGGAGATCCTTGATTCTCATATCAATAGCGATCTTAAGACCGGCTATCAAAGCTTCATATTCCGCTTCATTATTAGTCCTGGGTTCTGTCCAGGAGAGGGCATAATGCAATATTCTTCCTTGCGGGGTCATGAAAATAAGACCCACCCTGTCTTTGATTATGGGAGTGTTCTTATTTCGCCGCTTCATGGAAGATGCTCCATTAAAGTAGAGTTCCCATTGGGAATCATTTTTTCTTTCTTCTTCGATTACGTCGAACGCGTGTTCATCTGCAAACTCACAATTTAGGAGAGAGTCAGCTGGTATCGGATGCTCCACGAGAAAGTCAGCGATGGCTTGTTTTCCTTTCACCTCTTTGAGGGGACGATACATTATCGAGAACTCCATCAGGAGGAAGGCTCATTTAGAAAGCCTTCTTGTCAGTATGGCCTTTGACATCAGATATTTGAGAGCATCCACCTTTGATATGAGGTGGACCTCATGTGCCAAGGCATAATGTCTGAGCTTCATCATTGCGAAGATCAGCGACAGGCAATGCTATTCGATAAGGGAGTAGTTACTTTCTTCCCCTAGGAGAACTCGACTTAAATAGTACAGAGCTCACTCTTTTCTTTGATCATTCTTTTGTGGCCACAATTCATCTAAAGAACCCTCAAGGACCGTTGTATATAGGATTAAGGGTTTTCCCTTAACCGGAGTGGCTAATACCAGAGGATTTTATAGGTATTGTTTGATTTCGTATAGTGCGTTTTGGAACTTCTGATCCCAGATGAACGGGGTCGCTTTCTTCATCAGATGACTGCAGGGACAACATTTTCCGGAGAGGTTGGCTATGAACCGTCGGATATACGCGAGCTTTTCTTGGAGAGACCGCAGTTGTTTAAGGGTTCTTGGGGAAGGCATTTCCATAATCGTCTTTATTTTTGAGGGATTGTTTCCAAGTCTCGGTGGTGTATGTTGAATCCCACGAATTTGCTTGAGGAAACTCCAAAAGCACATTTTAGAGATTTCATCTTCAGATTATACTTTCGAAGCCATTGAAACTCTATTTTTAGATGGTCCCAATGTTCCTCATGAGATTTTCTCTTCACCACAAGGTCGTCAATGTAGCATTCGACGATCTCGTTTATGAGATCATCGAAGATCTTTGTCATGGCCTTTTGGTAGGTAGCACTGGCATTCTTCAGACTTTGTAGCAGAATACGCCTAACGGTGTCCGAAAGGCGGTTTACTTCTGGTCCTCAGGATCCATTTTTATTTGGCTATATCCTGAATATCTATCCATGAAGGAAAACACCTCATGGGTGGATGTGTTATCGATCATCGGTAAGGCGACGGGTACTGGGAAGTCATCTTTCGGGCATGCTTTGTTGAGTTCCCGAAAGTCCATGTAGATGCGAACCGTCCTATTTTTCTTCATCACTGGAACGATTTTAGAGATCTAGTTGGGATATTGAACCTCTTGGATGAAATCAGAGTCGATTATTTTCTTGAATTTAGCATTGATGCTCATCTCAAGTTCTAGCCACATATTTCTTGGTGCCTGTTTGATTGGTTTTAGGTCTAGCAATATGGCCAATTTATGTACCGCTACTTCTGGATCTCGACCTGGCATTTTGAAGTAGTTCCATGTGAAGCAGTATTTGTACTGCATAAGTACGTCTTTAAGTGTAGCTACTTGTTTTTCCGATAGTAGCTCAATGACAAACGTCGGCCTCAAATCGTTCTTCGTTCCTAAGTTGATTTTCGTTAGGTTATCCGCCTTGATGTGTATCCCGTCCTCCACCTCTTTTGGCGCTAGTGGAAATTCTGATATTCCTCATCATCATCTTCATTTGTGAAGCATCCGAAGAGATTAATCATATCCTCGTGTTCCCTCTTTTAAGAGTGTTATCATTTGTCAGGTACGAGCCCGCTTCCATTTTCGCGATCGAGCTGATCCTATCCTGACGGTATAGGTTTTCTTTGGCTCGTGTTTTTGTGGCAGGCTTATCTTCCAACTGTCGGATAAGATAAACCTGCTTTGTTGGTATTGGTCATCCACCCAGTCTTTGAACGTGAAGCAATCTTCAAGGGGGTGACTTACTACTCGGTGATTGGAGCAATAATCCAGGTTATGGGCCTCGTTTAATTGTTCAGGGTGTTGGGACTCAGGAAGCGTCATCATTTGGTGCTTCATGACAAGGTTGAATATTTGTCTTGTCTTGTCTTGAGGGAACGAATATTCTCGACCTATCTTCTTTATAAAGGACGGGCTCCAACCGAGGTTTTCTCGATTGAACGGCATTTTGGGTATGTTTTGTCGTCCTTGAACGTTGTTTTCATTCTTCGCCTTATTTTTTCCCTCCGCTTCGGGATTTTCTCTCTTCGCGAAAGTACTCAACGGGCTGTGGATGAAGGGCATTATGGTCTACTTCTCCCACTGTTTGTTGATTGAGCCGCTGCGTCTTGGCATTTTCATATATGGCCATTTCACGGTTATGGTTATCTCGGTTTGCTTGACAAGCTTCTTTTATTAGCTTATCGATTTGATTTTCGAGCGATGGATTTAACGCTCTCAAAGCGGGATCTCGCTCCAATTTGACGTCATGGCTATCTGGAAGAGCATTTTCCTCTTCACACAAACTGTTTATGACATGGAAGCTGTAAACTTGCTCCCATTTCTTAGAAAAAACATATCTGTGAAAGTGAGTCGTAGCACCACCACTAGGTTTATATAAGTATCAAGTATGCAATTTTAAAAATCTAGAGTGCTAAGCTATACTAACCTAGAATCGAGCTAGAGAATTAGGATTTAGTAAACATGAAAGCAAGTTCTATGCTAAGTGAAGAGGGTTACAACATTTGTAGACCTAGTCCTTCACTTCTAAAGCTCTGAGTAGTAGTCCCCACAACTCCTCTTGGCTCCACTTGAAGAATGGATCGAGCTTGCTTTGCGATCTTTGTGTCGAAGATGATCCATCTTGAAATTTCTCTAACTCAAGCTAATGCTTCACTAATCAAGTATTAGTGAAGTTAACAACCTAAACTAATGGGCTAGATGAGTGTAGGTTGATGAAGTTGGACTTTTTCTCACTTTAGAAATCTATTTCTCTTTTTATTTCCAACTCAAGAAAAACCCTAGTGAGCTCTTGAGAGGAAGAAGATGAACTTGGGTGTGTGTGAGAGAGATAATCATGAGTTAGAGATACGGAATGGGGTTAATAAATATATTAGAGTAAAACAAAATTAAGGGATGAGTCATGGCTTCTCAAAGCTTCTCAAAGCATCCAAAGCCATGACTCATTTCCTTTTAATTTTGTATTTACTTAAAAATAAATTACCCTATTATCCTTAGCTCTAGTGTGAGTCTCAAACACCCATGTTCAATGCATCATCTACCATGATACAAAATCATTTTATATATAAATATACATATCATATATATATATATATATTTAAAGAGAAGAGAAGAAAATATTTAGTGAGCACAATATTAGTTAATATATAAATATATCATATATAAATATATCAAATATAAATATATATTAAATTATTAAATCAACACTTGATTCAATAATCCAGTTATATCATATATAACCAACTAATATCATATTTATATGTATATGATATTATCAAATCAATACTTGATTCAATAACTAGGTTACATCACATATAGCCGACTAATATTCAATACTATATTAAATCAACACTTGATTCAATAATTTGGTCATATCATATACAACCGGCTAGTATCAAATATATATACATATAACAAATTATTGAATCAACACTTGATTCAATAACCCGGTTATATCACATAAAACCTTACCGATATTAAATATCGCGAGATTAGAATAAGGTATCACATACTCATATTTAATCAAACTTCCACACATATCACCATATTTTCCCTACTTCGTTTCTCTTGAGCTAGGAAAGCTCTGTGTGGGACTCCAAAAACTTGTCAATACTCCAGTAGTAGGTACTGATCACATCAGACACCTACAAGCTGTCAGCGGTACTAGCTGGACGTAATGGCTACCCAGGTATTGAGCAAATAGAAGATCAACAAGTAAGCTTGTCCAAACTCCCGTAAAGCCTATAAGTAACACTTACCGTACAGTCCCTCTTTGTCTGATATGTAGCATATCGAGTCTAGGGGTAGAATCGTCAGACCCCAGTAACTTGATAAGTCATGCCGATCTGTGGCCTATAACCTTTCAAGAAACTACTGATAACACTTACCAGTAAATCTCATCAGCCCTGGCCAGGGACTTGCTGTTATAGCCAATCGAGCATAACGCAACATCAGCTCCTTATACCGGGAGAGACAAAACCCCTCCTATCGCTCATTGCCTCCATGTGACTCGGGACTGAACCCAAAATCCACCTTTTTCCGTGACTCTTTTGAGCCGTGGTAGAGAGGAAATAAAAGCACAGTGGGAACCACACAAGCATCTATGACGATCTCGGGTCTACAGACTAACCTATACAAGTGTCACCAAAGAACTTCTATCTGACGATAGGTATGGTACCATATAGGAGTTCTCGGTGAGTCCTGTTCGGTGTACCCATTCTCTAATGAGCACCTGTGTACAATCTTTGATGTCAAACACCAATGGTTGTGGGATCAACCATCGCCCCATACAGGGTCAAGAAACATACACACTAGTTTACTCTGGAATATCGATGCCCTGTCTCGATATCCCCTCGACTAGGAACTGTTAAAGGATGTGCTTGTGGACTACACCAGCCCCACTAGTATGATCTACATCATAGTTCTGGTAGTTAAGCCTACATCCTAAGGGCTTTATCAATATGTAACAGAGAGACATTATAATAATACAAGCATACATGTTAAGATAAAGAGCAATAAGATAGCATACTATCATGTCGAGTAAGAGAGTCCTCTCTATATATGTCTAAGCATCCACTATAATATACAATAATTGACTCTAGGGCATACATATTCCTAACAATCTGAGCCCAGTTGTTTACATCTTCCCGTTGGGCTTCTTTCTCTGAGTCCCGGGAACATCCTAAATCTTTTTATACAATTAGGTCTGGCAAACCGTTTGTTCTAGAGGTACGCCTTGGCGATTTAATAGTTTTTTAATCTCTCTACATAATATCTTGGTATATGGATGGGATAGAACCTGTTAAGAGTAAGGTTGACACCATGCCAGACTTCTTTTTCTATCCTGGTCTCCGTAGATTTGTAGAAGAGGATTTCATTTTCACCACTTCACCTAAGAGGCACGTAGAAGGTTTGTAGTTCTTGTACGCTATATGTATCAAGCGCATCAAGTTCCCTGTAGTGTCGAGGCAGATTCATAATGATTTGTAGACTCTGATCCGCTTCGGCAAGAGTCTGCATCGACCGACGGACGGAGAACACTTGGTCTTATCCTCAGAGTTGCTACCATAGACCAAAATAGGAGTAGATGGGCTGGGCTTATTGTTTTTCTTTTGAGGTTACCCCGAGTAAACTATTTTTCCATCTTACTCAGAGTCGCTTCTAAAGATCGGGATGGTGGTCACGGATTTTTGTTTATTCTCCATCTTGTGGCACCTTTCAATATCCTCGAAATCTGGCAGAAAGTACTTCGCATCTTCATCCTTTCATATTTCATTCACCGAGAACGGATTTAGTTCTCCCGTGATGGTGTACTCCAAGCCATCCTTGAAATACTTCATACACTGATATTATGTAGAAAAGATGATGTTGTACTCGTGTAACCAGGGCCTACCCAGTAAGGGGTTATAATAAGTCTTGGTGTCAATGACATAAAATTTGATGTCAGTGACGAGCAGCCCGAAGCATAGCGTCAGTATTATGGACCCTTGTGTCCGTGTCGACTGTGAGTTGAACCCAGAGACGGTAATTTTATCTCGGGCAAGGTGTTGAACATTCATGCAAATTTCCTTCAGCACTCTGACGTTGAGAAAATTAACGGAGGATCCGTTATCGACAAAGATTTTCCCTATCTTGATGTCGTGACAGTACCCAGTGACGTATAGCAGTCAATTATGTTCGCACGTACCGTGCATTAAATCCTCATCCCTGAATGTAATATCAGCCGTGTGGACCTCTGCCAGTTCATTTTTCATCTTCTCTTTTGCAAGGAAGCTTGAAACTAATCGGGCTTTTGTAACGCCTTGATCAGGGAATCTCGTGCCTCTTTGGACAGGAGGAGAGCATCCAATATGCATAGCTGTGGGGGTATTTTCCTCAGATATGCTAGGACATTGTAATGTTAGGAATATGTATGCCCTAAAGGCCATTATTGTACATTGATATATATTATAGTGGATGCTTGGACATATATATACAGTACTTTCTTGCTCGACTTGATAGTATGCTATTTGGTTACTCTTTATCTTAACATGTTGACTGGTATTCTTTACTGTCTTGCTCTCATATATTGATAATGCCCTTAGGATATGTACTTGACTACCAGGATTATGATGAGATCATAATAGTGGGGCCAGGGTGATCCAAAAGTACATCCTTTAATCAGTTCCTAATCGAGGGGATATCGAGACTAGGGCATCGATATTCCAGAGTAGACTAGTGTGTACATTTCTTGTCCCTTAGAGGGCGATGGTTGATCCCACAACCATTTGTGTGTGACAAGAAAGATTGTACACAGGTGCTCATTAGAGAATGGGTACACGAAATAGGACTCACCGAGGACTCCTAGTTGGTAGTATACCTATTGTCAGATAACAGTCCTCTGGTGACACTGGTACATGTTAGTCTGTAGACCCGAGATCGTCATAGATTCTTATGTGGCTCCCACTATGCTTTGATTTCCTCCCTACCACGCTCAAAAGAGACGTGCAAACAGGTGGATTTTGGATACAGTCCTGAGTCACATGGAGGTAATGAGCGATAGGAGGGGTTTCGTCTTTCCCTGTATTGGGGGTTGATGTTGCTCTATGCTCGATTGGCTATAACTGGAAGTTCCTGGCCAGGGCTGCTGCTGTGATTTGCTGATAAGATTTATCAGTAGTTTCCTGAACCGTTATAGACCAGACATCGGCATGACTTATCACGTTACTGGGGTCTGACATTTACCACCCCTAGACATGATATGTGACATATCAGATGAAGAGACCGGACTGTACGGTAGTCTTACTGATAGGCTTCATGGATAGTATAGACGAGCTTGCTTGTTGATCTTCATATCGCTCAATACCCGGGTAGCCATTACATCCAGCTAGTACCGCTGACAGCTTGTAGGTGACTGATGTGATCATCATCCACTGTTGGCGTATTAACGAGTCTTTAGAGTCCCACAAAGAAGTTTCCTGGTTCAAGCGAAACGGAGTAGGGCACATATGCTGATATGTGCGAAGGCTAGATTAAATACGTGTATGTGATACCGTATTATAATCTGGCAGTTATCTGTTATCAAGTTAGGTTATATGTGATATAACCAGATTATCGAATCAAGTGTTGATTTGATAATGTGATATACAGATAAATGATATTTGTCGGTCATATGTGATATAACTGGATTATTAAATCAAGTGTTGATTTAATAATTGGATATAAATTATATTTGATGTAATTATATATATCAACTAATAATATTAGCTCACTAATTGCTTTATATATATATATTATTAAATGAAGCATGGTTGTTTTTCCATTTTTGGAAAATGGAAAAATGTGGTGGAAAAAGAGAAGACATAGAGAGTATGGTTGAGTATGGCTTTATACTATATTTTATTTCCTCTTGACTCGCTATTCAAGCATGGCTCTAATTTTCAATTTGAAATAATGGATGCTTCAATAAGTGAGTGGTTTTAAGGTTGATCCATTCATTCATTTTTGACTTAGCCATTTTCTTGAGCTCACTCTCTTGCTCTCATCTTCTTCCTCCTTTATTTGTTTCAAAACTCCAACCCTTCACATGTGATGTGAATCATGGAGTTTTGAACATATTAGTGAGCAAACCAACACCTCTACTTCACCATCCTACTCTTGAGTAGCAATCAAGTGTAGCATGTTTCCTACCGTAAAAGAGTTTAGTGTAGAGGTAGCTTGAGCTAGAAGAACTTCGGGTGGATCGTCTTCGGCGCGAAGATCACGAAGGAGGCTCGTACAACTCGAAGAGGAGCCTAGTGGAGTCGTGTGGACTACAACCCAGAGCTAAAGAAGAGAAGGACTCGATCTACGAGGGTATAACCTCTTTTCCTTCTCTCTAGTAGTTTATATCATCATAAATTGAAACCCTAATATTCTAGTAAAGATCTTGTTAGTCTAACTTAGCACCTAAATTTTTTAAAATTTGGCATGCTTAATGCTACTAAAACCTCATGGTGATGCTAGGGTAAACTTTCATGGTATCAAAGCCAAGCTAGAACATTTGGGTAGGTCTTTATGATGTTAAAGTGTTCGATTGGTTTCGAAACCCACAAAATATACTACTTTCTGTTGAATTTTTCAAACGTTGGAATTTTCGTGATTAAAAATATCCAAAAATTCATGCAGGGTAATCCATGGACCCCGAGAAATTTGGAACCCCAACTCCTCTAAAGCGCCGCGGAACCGCCGCCAAAATGCTTGTTTGGCCACGGTTCCGCCACCGTTTTGGAGTGTTAGTGGTCCATTTTCCTTGTGCTTCTCAGTGGTTTCATTTAGTACTTTCTGGGTATTTTTAATATTTCTCAAGTTGTTAAGATCTCTGGATTTTGTGGGTGTTTGCTAAATCGATTGAAAAAGTTTAACGTTGTATAGATCTTGATGATATTGATACAATATTTAGGATCCAAATAATTAGTTTTGTGAAAACTAGTTAGTATATTGTAAATCTAGTGTTTTAGTCTTGGTAAATCGGTTGCCACGGAGTTTTGATTCAGATCAAAATTCCATCGCAATCGCGTATTGTACGCGAACACTCGTCGGGTAACTCTAGTAGACAGCCACGCCCCATAGCCGCGACAAAGTGACTATAAGAGAACCCCGTTGCCAAAAGCACCCACTCGGATGCTAGCGGCCATGGTGTTCCGCCTTAGTGCACTTCATCGACGGTATCGGGGGTGCGGCCATCTGCTAAAGTTTCTGATGAGTATTCGATAATGTAGTCGGGAATCCTGTTGAATTACCTGACTAAAGTAATTGAAAAGTGTTTTCAATTTGAGACTAAAATACAAATTTTATAGGTTAGGCATGAAATCCGGAATATGAGATATTCCAGGTTTATGATATCTAAGGATATACGGATTCTAATTATTATAGTTTTCTATTTCTTTTCTGCGACCGTAAGTGTAATATGTGGGGTATCCCGATCTCGTTTCTATATGTCAATGAGTTTTCGAGATACACATATTTACTTACGTTGATGACATGTGATGTTATGTGTTGCTGTTGATATGATTTATTTGATCGTCGTGAATGAATAGCCCGGGGTTTTGATGTTAAATGAGAGTTTTTATTTTCATTCATGTAAAATCTGTATGTAATATTATTTTATTGTAGAACTTCCGGGTTTAGGATGATGTCACCATTGATGTATATTATTTATTTTTCCGCATTAGAATAGACCCAAGGTGGGGAGCACAAGTAACCGGGTTCTAGAGTTTAGTGGGAGACCATCTCAAGACGTTAAGACCGGGTCTCCTAACTCTAGAATTGATAGGGTTACTTGCCACTCTCGTAGGGGTCTAGTGATGTGGATTTGGCTATTCTTTACGACCGTGGAATCCGTGTTTTACATTATTGGCTAAATTTAAAACACGGAAATCCTAGTATATCCAATATTTTATATGTTGCTTCTGCTACTTGGTTCTGTGATGTGATCATATAACTGCGTGAGACGAATGCTATATTTTATATATGAAATATAATAAACGTTGCTTATGTTTTGCACCCGCGCTAGTCCAGCCTCCGCTCTGCCGGTAGTTAAGTAACCTAACGGTGCATGACGGGGCCCAGTGGCGAATGCGGATGGCATAAGCGTACGTTCTATTTTCGTTTCATTTTTCTGTGATGTTTAGGAAACATTTAATGACGGGACTTCATTAATGAGATTAATGAAAAGAAAGAAACCTAAAGATGTTGTAGAATCAAAATATCAAACAAGGTAGCTCTATTTTTGCTTTACATAGTGGTATTCCTTGATGAATATCCAGCACCTCATTCGATGAGAAAAGAGCCGAGATCCCTTCACCGGGAGTGACCTCTTTAGCGAAACTAGCAAATGCTACAACTCGGTTTTGTCTTTTGATAGCTTCTCTAGTTCTTGCCTTGCATAGTGGTATTCTTGAATATCATGCATCTCATTCGATGAGGAAAGAGGCGAGATCCCTTCACCGGGAGTGACCTCTTTAGCGAAACTAGCAAAACCCTAAAAAACACTCCTTTTCAAAATCATTAGATTCTACAAAGATATCAAGTTCATTACGCTCATGGCTTTCTTAAAAACCTGCGTAGCCCTCAGTCATTTCAGATGAGTGCTATTTTAGTATACGTGCTACGTTTGTTGGCCTGCGTCAAGGCGTAGTGTGCGGTAGCTAAATTAGTGCATATCTGCCGCATGTGATGCGATTAGATTAGTGTAGTCGTACGGCGTTGTTTGGCCTGCATCAAGGGTCGTACAGATGAGTTTAATTCAATCAAGAAATGAACGGGTTGAACTTGACTAGTGCCCTATGGGTTTTTTAGCCTGCTCAAGGTTATAGGACGCTAGGAGTAAAAACATTATCGGGAATTTCAAGTGTTGAAATTTGCAATGATATTACATACATTCTATACGATAGTTGGATCCCGATACCCACTGCGAATAAGAGTTACTCCTGAGAGAGTTTTGCACTTTGTAATTAGCTAATCTAGTTAGTGTCTAGAAAGGTGTTAACGGGGTTATACCTCTAGGGAAACGAGATTTATTTTAATTAGGTCCGTGCGAAAGCACGGGAAACCTCCTTCGGAGTACTGATAAATGCCTGGTCGAACGACTGGCGAACCTGTAGGGTATAATTAATCTCGGCTAATCTTATCTTTTATAGTTTGAAGGAAGATTTGATAAAAACAGTGATAGCCATCCTGATTAAATAAGATAATAACCAATCTAATCTTGCAAAGAGCGCACGCTAATGTTTTTCCTTCTCTCTCTCCCTCCCTCCCAAGCAGCAACCAATGTCATGCCTTAATCAAGATAATAATATAGATGTATTGACCGAACCCTCTTATTATACTATGCTGGGAAATATTGGTTCCTTAGGAATAGGGGAATATCAGGATTCCCACGCCACCCGTACAAAGAAACAACATGTTGATGCATCTTCTTTGGGTGTGTTTGTTACCGAGAACTATTTCTCAGTTTGTTCTACGTCCTGGGTATTGGATACCGGATCAGGATTCTACGTATGTAATTTATTACATGGGCTAAATAAAGGTAGAGAACTGGGAAAAGGTGATAAATCTCTAACAGTAGGGAATGGTGCAATTGTTGCAGTCAAGGCAGTTGGCGAATATCACTTTATATTACCGACTGATAATATATTGATTCTGAACGACTGTTACTACGTACCAAAGATGATGTGCAACATTATATCTGTTTCTTGCTAACTAATGAAGGATATAATCTCACATTAGAGGATAATGTTATGAAATTTTTTCAAAATCAAGTGTTTATTGGATTTGGTACGTTATATAACGGTATATACGTTCTTAATTAAAGTATAGTTCTTAACGTACAGAACACAAACAAGAGGAAAAACTTAGAAATGAATGAAGCCTTCTTGTGGCACTGTAGACTAGGTCATATCAATACGACAAGACTGACTAAGGTGCATAAAGATGGATATTTGAATCCGCTCGAATTTTCATCTTATGAAACTTGTCAGTCATGTCTCAAAGGCAAGATGACCAAAACTCCGTTTACTGGACATGGAGAAAGAACTCTTGGGACCGATACATAGTGATGTATGCGGTCCCATGTCTACACATGCCAGGAATGGTTTCTCGTACTTCATTACATTCACCGATGATCTCTCAAGGTTCGGACACAAGTTCTTAATGAAACACAAGTCTGAAGCTTTTGAAAAATTCAAGGAATATAAGCACGAAGTTGAGAACCAGACGGGTAGAAGTATTAAAATCCTATGATCTGATCGAGGAGGAGAATACTTGAGCACTGAATTCCGTGATGATCTAAAAGAGAATGGGATTCTCTCTCAACTTATTCTCCATATACGCCACAGCACAACGGTGTATCGGAGCGGAGAAATAGCACCCTATTAGATATGGTGCGCTCTATGATGAGTACTGCTGAGTTACCTATTTCTTTTTGGGAATATGCGCATGAAATAGCTGCAGGCTTATTAAATATGGTTCCCACCAAATCTACGACTACCACTCCATATTAGATGTGGAAAGAAAAGAGACCATACTTTAATTATGTTATGATATGGGGTTGTCCGGCCTATACGAAAACACAAAATCTGGACATGCTCGAGGCAGGGTCAGTTCTGTGCAAATTTATAGGATATCCCAAACATTCGCGAGGGTATATCTTCTACCACTCCGAAGAACAAAAGGTGTTTATTTCTCGACATGCCGCCTTTTTAGAAAAGGGATTTTTTATGAAAGAAATTAGTGGCAATAAGGTAGAACTGGAAGAATTTCCCGCTACACAAACTGTTACTGATGATTTGGTGGAACCAGAGGATCCATTAGTACCCAACGAACCCCAGCCACTCCGCAGATCTAGTAGGGCTCCTCATTCACCTGAGAGATACTACGGTTTTCTCGTAGACGGTGGGAGCGAGGATTGCATCATGGAAGATGATGACCCGACTAGTTTCAAACAGGCCATCACAAGTGGAGACTCTGTGAAATGGCTGGATGCTATGCGGTACGAGATGGAATCCACGTACACAAACAAAGTATGGACTTTGGAAATTGCTCCTGAAGGGGTAAACCCATTGGGAGCAAGTGGATCTTCAAAAAGAAGAGACTTTCAAAGCTAGACTTGTAGCTAAAGGTTTTCGTCAATGACCTGGCGTCAACTATGATGAAACATTTTCTCCTGTCTCTATGTTTAAGTTCATCAGGATCCTACTTTCCATTGCTACATACCATGACTATGAAATCTGGCAGATGGACGTCAAGACCGCTTTTCTAAATGGTGATTTAGAATAGAGCGTGTACATGATGTAGCCAGAGGGCTTCGTAGAAAGTGGGAGCAGCAGAAAGATGTGCAAGCTGCTTAAATCCATCTACGGATTGAAGCAG
The DNA here is from genome assembly GCA_030015575.1 of Agapanthus africanus. Lineage (NCBI taxonomy): Eukaryota > Viridiplantae > Streptophyta > Magnoliopsida > Asparagales > Amaryllidaceae > Agapanthus > Agapanthus africanus. The sequence goes on along the minus strand of JASDDO010000026.1, from coordinate 174,250,686 downwards.
GCAATGCGGAGCTGGAACATCTGTTTTGATGAAGCTGTCAAAGAGTTTGACTTCATTAAAAATGTAGATGAACCTTGTATATATAAAAAGGCTGTAGAGAGTAAGATGGTCTTCCTCGGATTGTACATGGATGACATACTCTTGATAGGGAACAATATTCCTATGCTACATGTTAGGAATATGTATGCCCTAGAGGCCATTATTGTACATTGATGTATATTATAGTCGATGCTTGGACATATATATAGAGGACTTTCTTGCTCGACATGATAGTATACTATCTGATTACTCTTTATCCTAACATGTTGATTGGTATTCTTTACTGTCTTGCTCTCACATGTTGATAAAACCCTTAGGATATATACTTGACTACCAGGATTATGATGAGATCATACCAGTGGGGCAAGGGTGGTCCAAAAGTACATCCTTTAATCAGTTCCTAGTCGAGGGGACATCGAGACTAGGGAATCAATATTCCAGAGTAGACTAGTGTGTATGTTTCTTGTCCCTTAGAGGGCGATGGTTGATCCCACAACCATTGGTGTGTGACATCAAAGATTCTACACTGGTGCTCATTGGAGAATGGGTACACCAAACAAGACTCGCCGATGACTCCTAGTTGGTAGTATACATATCGTCAGATAGCAGTCCCTTAGTGACACTGGTACAGGTTAGTTTGTAGACCCGAGATCGCCATAGAGTCTTATGTGGCCCCCACTATGCTTTGATTTCCTCCCTACCACACTCAAAGAAGACGTGCAAACAGGTGGATTTTGGGTACATTCCCGAGTCACATGGAGGCAATGAGCGATAGGACGGGTTTCGTCTCTCCCGGTATTAGGGGTTGATGTTGCGCTATGCTCGATTGGCTATAACTGGAAGACCCTGGCCAGGGCTGCAGCTGAGATTTACTGATAAAAGTTTTAAGTAGTTTCTCGAACCGTTATAGACCAGACATTGTCATGACTTATCACGTTACTGGGGTTTGAAGTTTACCACCCCTAAACATGATATGCGACATATCAGACGAAGAGACCGGACTGTACTGTAGTGTTACTGATAGGCTTCATGGAGAGTATGGACTAGCTTGCTTGTTGATCTTCAAATCTCTCAATACCCGGGTAGCTGTTACGTCCAGCTAGTACCGCTGACGATTTGTAGATGACTGATATGATCATCACCTACTGCTGGCGTATTGACGAATCTTTAAAGCCCAACAAAGAAGTTTTCTAGTTCAAGCTAAACAAAGTAAGGCACATATGTTGATATATGTATGGGCGTGATTAAATACAAGTATGTGATACCGTATTGTAATCTTCCAGTTATTTGTTATCGGTTAGCTTATATGTGATATAACCAGATTGTCGAATCAAGTATTGATTTGATAATGTGATGAACAGATAAATGATATTAGTCGGTCATATGTGATATAACTGGATTTTTAAATCAAGTGTTGATTTAATAATTTGATATGAATTATATTTAATATAATTATACATTAACTAATATCATTAGTTCACTAATAGCTATATTAATATATATATATATATATATATATTAATGTATATTTGATATATATATATTATTAAATGAAGCATGGCTTGATTTTCTATTTTAAGAAAATAGAAAAATGAGGTGTAATTGTGGAGATATTTTTGGTATGGTTAAGGCATGGGTTTTTATGATTTAATATTGGTCTTGACTCACAATTCAAGCATGGTTGCAATTTAGAATTGCAATTTATTCCATACTTGAATAAGTGAGGAGAGAATTATTTTTTTTCTCATTCTATACTTGCTCCTTGTTCTTGAGTCTATGCCTTAGCCATTTTGAAGAGCTCTTTCTCTCTATTGCTCTCAAAAAATTCTCACCTCATCTCCAAGCTCAAAACCCTCACATGTGATGTGAATCATTGAGCTTGTGAGATCATTTGTGAGCTTTCAAAATCCCTACTTCATCATCCTACACATGACTAGCGATCAAGTGTAGCGTGTTTCCTATACTAACAGAGTTTAGTGTAGAGGTAGCTTGAGCTAGAGGAACTTCGGGTGGATTGTCTTCGGCGCAAAGATCTCAAAGGAGGCCCGTCCAACTCGAAGAGGAGCTTAGTGGAGTCGCGTGGACCAGAACCCGGAGCTAAAGAAGAGAAATGACTCGATCTACGAGGGTATAACATCTTTTCCTTCTCTTATAGTTTTGTACATATCATCATAGTAAACCCTAAAATTCTAGTTAAGATCTTGTTAATCTAACTTAGCACCAAATAAAAATTAAAATTCGGCATATTTGATGCCACTAGAACCCCTTGGTGGTGCTAGGGTAGATTTTCACTACACTCGATCGAGTTCTTCTTATCACATAAGTTCTCCATGAAAGATCTAGGTGATGCCTCCTATATCCTGGGGATAAAGATCTATAAAGATAAATCTAAATGGATGTTGGGATTTCCCAATCCAGGTACATAGACACCATACTAAAAAGGTTTAGTATGGAAGATTCTAAGCGAGGTAATTTAACCACTTGCTCAAGAATCACTCTCTCCAAAGAGATGTCTCCTAAGACTGATTTGGAGAGAGCTCGCATGCAAGGAATACCCTATACTTCGGCGGTAGGCTCTGTCATGTATGCGATGTTATGTACCAGACCGGATATAGCTTACTCACTAGGTGTAGTGAGCAGGTATCAATCAGATCCTGAGAAGAAACACTGGACAGCTGTAAAGAACATTCTTAAGTACTTGAGAAGGACTAAAGAAATGTTCTTGGTGTATGGTAACGGTGAACTCCAGGTGGAGTCCTTTACCGATTCGAGCTTCTAGAGTGATAAGAACGACAGTAAGTCGGTCTTGGATTTTGTCTTTACCCTCAACGGAGGGGCGGTGCGTTGGAAGAGTTCTAAGGAAGACACCGTAGCAGACTCGACGATGGAGGCTGAATATATTGCTGCCAAAGAGGCTGTCTGGATGAAGAGGTTCATTACTGAGCTTGGTATGGTTCCATCCATTGAGCATCCAATACCTGTGTATTGTGATAACAATGGAGCTGTAGCTTTGGCTAAGGAACCCACGTCCCATCAGAGATCCAGACATATTCTTAGGCGGTATCAGTTGATCAGGGAGATAGTAGATCGCCGGGAGATCGAGCTCGGGAGAGTTAACAAGAAGGACAACATAGCGGACCCACTCATGAAGGCCCTACCCCAGATGCAGTTTGAGAGACTTTTAAGGATGTTGGGAATGAAATACTACAACACATGGCCTTAGTGCAAGTGGGAGATTGTTAGGAATATGTTTGCTCTAGAGGCCATTATTGTACATTGATGTCTATTATAGTGGATGCTTGGAGATATATATAGAGGACTTTCTTGCTCGATAAGATAGTATGCTATTTGGTTACTCTTTATCTTAACATGTTGACTGGTATTCTTTACTGTCTTGCTCTCGCATGTTGATAAAGCCCTTAGGATATGTACTTGACTACCAGGATTATGATGAGATCATACTAGTGGGGCCAGTGTGGTCCAAAAGTACATCCTTTAATCAGTTTCTAGTCGAGGGGATATCGAGACTAGGGCATCGATATTCCAGAGTAAACTAGTGTGTATGTTTTTTGTCCCTTAGAGGGCGATGGTTGATCCCACAACCATTGGTGTATGTCATCAAAAATTGTACACAGGTGCTCATTGGAGAATGGGTACACCGAACAGGACTTGCCGCCAAGGACTCCTAGTTGGTAGTATACCTATCGTCAGATAGCAGTCTTCTGGTGATACTGGTATAGGTTAGTCTGTAGACCCAAGATCGTCATAGAGTCTTGTGTGGCTCCCACTGTGCTTTGATTTCCTCTCTACCACGCTCAAAGGAGATGTGCAAACAGGTAGATTTTGGGTACATCAATCAGCGATAGGAGGGGTTTCGTCTCTCCCAGTATTGTGGGTTGATGTTGCACTATGCTCGATTAGCTATAACTGGAAGTCCCTAGCCAGAGTTGCTGCTGAAATTTACTGATAAGATTTATCAGTGCTTTCTCGAACCGTTATAGACAAGACATCGGCATGACTTATCACGTTACCGGGGTCTGGCATTTACCACCCCTAGACATGATATGCGACATATCAGATGAAGAGACCAGACTGTACGGTAGTGTTACTGATAGGATTCATGGAGAGTATGGACGAGCTTGCTTATTAATCTTCAAATCGCTCAATACCTGGGTAGCCATTATGTCCAGCTAGTACCGCTGACGGATTGTAGGTGACTGATGTGATCATCACCTACTGCTGGCATATTGACGAGTCTTTAGAGTCCCACAAAGAAGTTTCCTGGTTCAAGCGAAACGAAGTAGGGCACATATGCTGATATGTACGAGTGCCGGATTAAATACGTGTATGTGATACCGTATTGTAATCTTGCGGTTATCTGTTATCAAGTTAGGTTATATATGATATAACCAGATTATCGAATCAAGTGTTGACTTGATAATGTGATATACAGATAAATGAAATTAGTCGGTCATATGTGATATAACCGGATTATTAAATCAAATGTTAATTTAATAATTTGATGTAAATTATATTTGACATAATTATATATATCAACTAATATTATTAGCTCACTAATTAATTTATTCATATATATATATATATACATACATATTATTAAATGAAGCATGGTTGTTTTTTCCATTTTTGGAAAATGGAAAAATGAGTTGGATAAAGAGAAAACATGGAGAGTATGGTTGAGTATGGGTTTATACTATATTTAATTTCCTTTTGACTCACTATTCAAGCATGGCTCTAATTTTCAATTTGAAAATAATGGATGCTTCAATAAGTGAGGGGTTTTTAGGTTGATTCATTCATTCATTTTTGACTTATCCATTTTCTTGTGCTCACTTTCTCGCTCTCATCTTCTTCCTCCTCTATTTGTTTCAAAACTCCAACCCCTAACATGTGATGTGAATAATGGAGTTTTGAACATATTAGTGAGCAAACCAACACCCCTACTTCACCATCCTACACTTGAGCAGCGATCAAGTGTAGCGTGTTTCCTTCACTAAAAGAGTTTAGTGTAAAGGTAGCTTGAGCTAGAAGGACTTCAGGTGGACCGTCTTCGGCGTGAAGATCATGAAGGAGGCTCACACAACTCAAAGAGGAGCCTAGTGAAGTCGCGTGGAATACAACCCGGAGCTAAAGAAGATAAGGAATCGATCTACGAGGGTATAACCACTTTTCCTTCTCTCTAGTAGTTTATATCATCATAAGTTGAAACCCTAATATTCTAGTAAAGATCTTGTTAGTCTAACTTAGCACCTAAAAATTTTAAAATTTGGCATGCTTGATGGTACTAAAACCTCATGGTGGTGCTAAGGTAGACGTTCATCTAATCCACCTTGTTTTTCTTAGGCGAGTCCTTTACGGCGAGCTCTTTGACTGCTTCTTTATCAAGAGCGATTTTCTCGGACATCTTCCATTTCCCTTTATCTTTTTTGTTCAAACATTTGTTTGTAGGTCCAAAGTTCTTCTCAGATAGTGTACGGTTACGTAGTTGAATGTTTTCGCAATTCTTCTGCTCCTCTTCTTTTCCAGAAGCGGAGTATTCAAAGAGAGAGTCGAGGTGTATTTTGTCCTCAGAATCTCTCACGAACGTGAGAACTTGGGTTTTTTCCCTTTTCGAACTGCTACCAACCATATGACAGTTGCCAGTTGATTCTTTATGCGTTTTCATTTCGCCACTTTCACATCGACGAGCGCGATCTTCGCACTTCTCCTTCTTGAAGGTTTTCGATGGGAAACATATCCTTGCCACCACTTCTTGAAGGTACTGCATTCCTCGATGAGGTGAGCGACCCTTCGATGATATAAGCAATATTTTGGATGTGATTCTCCTCCGTCGAAGTATGGGACTCTAGGAGTGTACCTTATGAGAGGTGGTAACTTCATCCCTATTGATAGGGCTTTGGCGAACCGCTTCTCAGTTTTGATCCTGCTCTTATTTGTTGTAGGTGTGCTTTAGTTTGGTCGGTGTGCTTTACGACATGTTCTCACCGCAGCTTCTACGCTGATGCTTAACTTTTTCATATATGGCTATTTCGTGTTCTCCTTCGTCTTTGTTTGCTACAGTGCCCTCAAGGCAATTATCGTAATCGCAGGTAGGTGATTATGATGATTGAGGAAGGACCTATACGGATAGAACAGTCTTACTCGAGATGATAGTAAGCTATCTGGTTTGTCTCTATCATCATGTACATATTTTATGTGGTATTACAGATCACTATTATATGTTGACAGAGCCCATAGGATTCATGCTTGACTACCGGCATTATGATGGCAATCATATACGTGGGAGCTGAGTGGTCTATAAGCACATGCTTAAATGTCCCTAGTCGTAGGAGTATCGAAACTAGGCATCGATACTCCAGAGTAGACTAGTGTATACTTATCGAGACCCCGACGCGGGCTGGTGGCCAGGTCTCACAAGCCATTGGTGTCAGTTTGTTTACCTAAGATAGTATACAGGTGCTCATTGGGTTATGAGTACACTGGACCGACTCGCCGGGAACCTGCTAGTTGGTATTATACCTATTGTCAGATAGCAGTTCCCAGGTGACATGTGTACCGGTTAGTCTGCCAACCTGAGATCAGCATTTGTCTCGTGTGTATTATTACTGTGCTTTGATTACTACCCTACCACGACTCAAAGGAGTCGTGCAAACAGGTTTTAGTTGGGTACAGTCCCGAGCCACATGGAGGCAATGAGCGGATCGTCGGGGATTCATCTCTCCCGGTATTGGCGGGTGATGTCGCGTAATGCATGGGTGGCCATCACCGGAAATCCTTGTCCAAGGTAATCGAGAATTACTGATTCGGATCAGTAGTTTCTCAATTGGTGATGGGCTTCATACCGACATGAAATGTTGCATTATTAGGGGTCTGACTTTCTCCACCCCCTAGACTCGATATGCGATACTCCTAGACAAATAGACCGGGCTGCACAGATATTGTCACGGACAGGCTCAGTAGGGGTTCGGATGAGTTTGCTCGTCGGCCTCCCTTTCGCTCAATACCTGGGTTGCCGTTACGTATTGCTAGTGCCGCTGATGTGCTTGTAGTTAAACCCACTGCCAGCGTATTTACGAGTCTTTAGAGTCCCACACAGAGGGTTTCCCTGCTTCGGGCGAAGCGATATAGAGGCTTTATGGTTTTATGGCAGGGTTCGATCATATACATGCACTTGTGCACGGATCATGATTCGGACGGATAATACTAGTGGCTTTGGTTTAAACCGGATTCTAGCATTTTATTGTTGGATTATTTTCGTCTCTTTGTATTTGTATTTTGTCGGAATACGGATACAGGTATGTATATACGGATGAGGGGTATTCTTATAATTTATTACAAGATTACTTCTAGAAGATGCCACCTTATTTTTTTAACCATTTCGTTTAAATGGTTAACGAGGTGGAGAGATGTGGTGTTGTGATATATTAAATCAAGCATGGTTACTTGGTGCCTCATGGGGTGACTCATGGTTTACTATTCTTGGATGCTTGATTTGGATAAGTGTTGTGAGATATTTTTGTGGACTAGATTCATTGACTTGGAGATATTTTCTTGGCTTCATTTATATATCTCTCACAACACTTACCTACTCATTTCACTTAGTTTCAAGCCCACAACAATCTCACCTTCTCCAAGCTTCTTCTTCCTCTACCTCTACCCTAAAAGTTTCATGTGTTGAGAAACTTAGGGTTTCTTGAGACAAACTAATCCATCATCTTACTCTACATCTTCTAGCCTATCAAGTTTGGCAAACTAGATACCCTAGTTACCTTGGTAATGAGGTTGAAGCTCAGAATACAAATCCTCAGGTGGATCATTTTCGATGGAGGGAGACCAGAGATCAATCTTGATCATGGTGGCCACTAGGAGCTTGGGAAGGAGGTTAAAACCCAAAGGAGATGGATTATTCGGTATAACCATTCTAAACTCCTCTTTCGTTTGCTAGTGTAGAGTTAAGATTCGTAGCATCGGGTTCCATTAGTGCCAGTTTAGAAAATTTTTGTTCTGCATTTGGCCACGGTTTGATGGCTGGGATGCTAGCGTAACCCAACATGGTATCGGGGCCAACCCATAAACCCTATACTAGCAATTTAAACGATGTTTAAAGTAATGAAATCGAAACAACTCCAAAACAATACCCTAAATATTCTAGTTTCTATCGATTTTAAATTAGTCTTCAAAAATTATTTAAACAATTGCAGAAGACTACTCTTATGGCTACAAGAACACACACCAAAAACGAGACGAAAATTCCATCATATGGCCGGCGAGATCGGCCAAAAACCTAGTGCCGCTGGTTTTGTGGAGGCTTTGGGTCTTGGGGTTTTTGTAGTGTTCTGGTCTCTGGAATATTGGTTTTTGGGTATTATTTGTTTTTTCCCCAGATAAGATATTGTGTTATCTTTTGTTTAGGGGAAATACAGAGTATTTCGAAGTCGCTATTTTAAACATTGTTTAAAAATTTTCAGTACATACATTACTATCTGCGACCGTGAATGTCATTAGAGCGGTACAACTCGTCTAATTGCTATATGTGTTTTAGACGAGTTTGCGAACATGACATTCTCGTTGATGTTCTGTGCTGTGCTGTGATTGTGGAGGGATTTTCGTGGTGGATAGCTTGGGTGCAATAGTAGTACAGTTCAGATTCATTTGTACATTTGATATCACGGGACGAGCATCCGACATGTAGACTTCCGTAGCTGCCAGCTTGTATATTATTTGTTTAGGGCATGACCGAGTTAAGGTCAATGTCACCCTTATACAAATTATTTTATTTTCTGTACTAGGATTACCCCGCGGTGGAGTGCACGAATAGCCGGATTCTAGAGGGCAACGGGTCCTCATCTCATGGCATTGAGACGGAGGGGGCTTTACTCTAGAATTAGCGGGCTATTCGCTATACTCGTATCGGGTATAGGTTGACCAGCAAAGGGGTGCTCAAGTTATCGAATTCCATGAAGTACTGGGTGGCTTACTCACCTTGTTGATTGAGGTTTCCTCAATTCTAGATTTGGCAGGTAACTTGCCGCGCTTGTGGGGGTCTAGGTTTTCATTGCACATGCTACCCACACGACCAGAGGAACGTCGGGTTTCAATTGCGGCTCAAAGGAAACCCAGGACTCCCAGATTATCCATTTGTTCTGTGATGCTTATCGCTATTCTATGATGTTGCATATATCATGCCTGGGACGATTGTTATATATATTTATATACATACTAGTAGATGTTGTATATGTTTTGCACCCGTGCTAGTCTAGCCCCCGCTCTGTCGTTAGTTAAATAACCTAACGGGTGATTACAGGACCCAGTAGCGAATGCGGATGGCATATACGTACATTATATTTTCGTTCTTTTCTATGGTGTGATATGTTTAATTGATGGGACTGCGTTGATTCTGATCAATGCAAGGAAAAGAAACCTATTTGATGTTATTAGAACCAAGTTTTTTAAAACTAACATTATAGACGTTTCCTTTTTCTTTGCATAGCGGTATTCGGTTATGAATATCCAGCACCTCATTCGACGAGGCAAGAGCCGAGATCCCTTTACAGGGAGTGACCTCTTGGGCAAAAGTTTGCATCATCGTAATAACTTCACTATAGTCGATTCTTTTGCTTTGCATCATGGTATTCAGTTAGGAATATCCTGCACCTCATTCGACGAGGAAAGAGCCGAGATTCCTTCACAGGGAATGACCTCTTTAGCAAAAGTTTGCGCCACTAAATATTTGTAAAACCACTCAGTTCCTTCAATGACATCAAGTTCATTACGTTAAAGGTTTTTCGCCAAAAACTAGGCATAGCCCTTCATCATTTCAGATTAGTATTATTTAGTATTCGTTCTGCGTTTGTTGACCTTGTTAAGGCGTTGTGTACGGTATCTAAGTAGTACTTTTCTGTGTATTTTAAATGTGATTAGTTAGTGTTAGTGATATATGCCCTAGAGGCCATTATTGTATCATACTGGATTGTATATTACTTAATGGAAGCTTGCGATATACACGGATATAGTAACAGTCTTGCTCAAAATGGTAGTACGCTACCTGGTTTGTTTCTACCTCAATATGTGCATGTGCTTTCTTAGCATATCACGTATACATATTGGTAGAGCCCATAGGATCTTTGCTTGATTACTAGCATTATGATGACAGCCACACTAGTGGGGGCTGGGTAGTCCATAAGCACATCCTATATAGGTCCCTAGTCGTAGAATTATCGAGACGGGGCATCGATACTCCAGAGTAGACTAGTGTATACGCTTCTTATCCCAGCAGGGGAGATGGTCTGTCCCACAACCATTAGTATGTCGTACTAGAGATAGTATGCAGCTGCTCATTAGGTTATGACTATACTGGACATGACTCGTCGAGAACTGTTGGTGGGTATTATACCTATCGTCGGGTAGCAGTTCCCAGGTGACATGAGTACAGCTTAGTCCGTCGACTTGACAATGCTACTTCGCCTTGAGTGTGTTCCCACTATACTTTGATTACTACCCTAGCACGGCTCATAGGAGTCATACAAAAAGATAGTAGTTGGGTGCAGTCCCGAAGCACTTGGAGGCAATAGCGGTTAGATAGGAGTCGTCTCTCCCGGTATTGGGGGTTGATATCACGCTATGTTCGGAAGGCTATTACACAAAGTCCTTGGCCAAGGCAAGCGAGATTTATTGGTAGGTATTCCAATAGTTTCTCTGGATGTTTTGGGTTACATTCCGACAAGACTTATTGCGCTATTAGGGGTCTGACGATTACCTCCCCCTAGGCCTGATATGCGATACTCTTAGACGAATAGACCAGACTGTACTGAGATTGTCACAGATAGGCTCAGTAGGAGTTCGAATGAGTTAGCTCATCGGCCTTCTAATCGACACATACCTGAGTAGCCGTTATGTGCAGCTAGTATCTCTTGCGGCTTATATAGTTAAACCACTACCAGCATAGTGTTGAGTCTTTGGAGTCCCACACAGAGGGTTTCCCTACACCGGGCAAAAGGTGTAGAGGCCCTATGGTTTTACGGAAGGGCTTCGATCACTTACGTGTACTTATACACGTATGATGATCGGGTGGATAATACTAGTAGGCTTTGCTTTAATCCGGATCCTAGTATTATATTGATGGATTATTTTCGTCTTTTTATATTCGTATTCTTCGGAATGTGGATGTGGGTATGTATATACGGATGAGGGGCGTTCTCGTAATTCTCATGGGGAAGCTTCTAGAAGAGACACTTCATTTAGGGTTTATTTCTTTTATGGATTAACATGATGAGGTGAGGAAATGAGGTGGAGATATTTGTTGGATGGGGATGACTCATCACTTGACAAATTAGATATTTGTGAACCATGGGTGATATTTGTGAGATATTTTTTATCTCATCAATTCACATGGTTCATTATTCATCATAAATGAATGAGCAAGCTTCATCCAACTCTCTTCTCCTCTCTCATTTTCTCAAGTGACCTTCTTCCTTATGAAAACCCTAAAAGCTCTCATGTGTTGAGAATCCTAGAGTTCCAAGAGACAAATCATTTCATCTTCTCACTCTACACAACCTAGGACTTCTAGTTTAGCGAACTAGAAGCCGTAGTTACCTCGGATTTGAGGTAGGAGCTCGGACTATAGACTCTCGGGTGGATCGTCTTTGACTAGAGGAGGCCGTCGAGGTTGCTCGATCCGTATCGATCCTTGAAGCTGACAACGAGGTGGAGGACAGCGAAGAAGACCCGAAGGACTTGGTATCGTGAGGTATAACACTTTTTTCCGAGTAGTTAACCTCTTACCAGTTTGCTAGTTAGGGTTTAATATTAATCCTGGAGTTCAAGTCGGTGTTGCGAGCTTTGAAAAATCGTTTTTTGAATATTCTGCCTCCCTACGGACACACGGGGTGCGCGACATCGACTTACAGTGGTATCAGAGCCTAAATAAACCTTTACTAGCTTATTAGCAAGTGATTAGAACTTCGATCGCCGAAAAATCGAGAAAACTATACACCTGATCCCAATGTTTCCGTCGAATTTTAAAACTATTCTAAAATTTATTTCAGAGGCATGAAAAATACAAGCAGGGAATTATAAGAACTCAGAAGAAAAACGAGACCTTAACTTGTCACAACCACCGTGGAACCGAGGCCAATCAGTCGATTTGTCATCGTTTCGTGGCCGCGTTGGCTCGTTTTTGCTCTGTGCTTCTTACTTTGGGTGTACAGTTCTATGGTATATTTGGTTTCTACCTATGATGATCTGAGTGTTGGTTTGCATTTGGGTAGACACGGAAAATAGTTTTCGATCGAAATTCTAAGTTATTTGCTAATCGGGTTTTATCTGTGTTGTGATATATGTGTTGAACTTCCGATAATTGCTATACGTCGATTAGTAGGGGTTGTACATATCTATGATCTGTGATATTGGTTTTTGTATATGAACTTATTGGATCGTTGTGGATGAATAGCCTGGGGATGTGAGATGAGGGTTTTTCATTCTTTCACTCGATTTAAATATGAAAAGTGATGTAATATTATTTTTGCATGGCACATCCGGGTTGAGGTTGTAGCCACCGTTGTATTATTTTCTTTTACCGTTTTCTGCTCCTAGGATATACCCAAGGTGGGGTGCACAAACTACCGGGTATTTTGAAATGCTGAGTGGCCTACTCATTTTACTAAGGGAGGTTGCTTCACTTCGGGTATTTGGCCGGTATTTTGCCGCACCCGTAGGGGTCTAGGGTGGGGTTTGGCTATTCATCACGACCGTGGAATTCGTCTTTCGTTATAGGCTTAAACGAAACTTGGAATTCCTAGTATATCTAATATGTTCATCTATGATCTAGAATGCCTATTATTGCATGAGACGAATGGTTATTATAAATATGCTATATAATAGGCGTTGCTTATGTTTTGCATCCGCGCTAGTCCAGGCCCCGCTCCGGCATTAGTTAAGTAACCTAACAGTGATAGACGGGGCCCAGTAGTGAATGCGGATGGTATAAGTGTAAGTCATATTTTCTTTTCTTTCTGTGATGATAGGTGTAACTGATGGGACAGCATTACATTAATGCAAAGCAAATAAACCAAAGTTGAATCATTGGAACAAATTTTAAAACCACTCGGTGTTTTCAGAACAGCAGACTTTTAAATACGGAGCTTAAACTACTCCTTTTAAAAGCTATCAGGTTCCTTCGATTATATCAAGTTCACTACGTTCACGGTCTCGCCAAAACCATTCGTAGCCCTCCGTCATTTCATATAAATGTTCAGTAGTATTCAAGCTATATTTGTTGACCTTCGCTAAGGCATAGTGTTTGGTAGCTGCTGGATATTCATATGTAGCATAGATAGATGCGTTGGTTTGGGACAGTCGTATTACTTTGTTGACCTTCGTCAAGAGTATATACGGGTGGGTTTAAATTAACCTGAACAATGATGGGTAGAACTTGACACGTGACTTATGATTTATTGGCCTTCGTCAAGGTCATAAGAGCATGTGGCAAAAATCCACATTGGGAGTTTCTAAGGAAACTAAAACTTCCTAGTGCTGCATACCATTTGGAGTGTGATAATGTTGGTAGGAATCCTTAAGGATTATCACACAATGATATTTGGATCCTGATCCTACTGTGAGTATATGCTACTCTTTGGGATATTTTTCACTTAACGATCAATGCTATAAACCAAGTAGGTGTCTAGAACGGTGTTAGCGGGGCTATGCCTCCAGGGAAAAGAGCTTATTTAATTAAGGAACTTCACGAAAGCATCGTAAAACCTCCCTCGAAGTATCGACACTAGCCTGGCTGAAAGGTTAAGCAAGTTACGATGAGATTAATTATGACTAATTCTTCTTTTATGGTTTGGGGAAGGATTCGAGAAACAGTGGGAGCCATCCTGTTTAGATAAATTAAAAACCAATCTAAATGTTCAGTTGAAAATATTGCACTTTGGTATGATTATTTTCCTTACATTTCTTAAATATTTAAAGGTGTTTATTATAAATATAGAACATATTTGGATTTATCTGCAAAATACTATTTACCATATGTTTATATATTATAATTAACATTCTGAAGGAAAATATAGGCATTTTATATTTATATAATATTTTGGTAATTGAAAATATGCATATCATATCAAATATTCTAATCACGATTCTTAAAAGATATAATATCATACAAATGGTTAGAATAATATTTCAAAATATATGCATAATATTTTAGTAATTAAAAGATGTGTAGCATATCAAATATTCTTAATCATCTTTCGTAAAGATTTATTACCATATAAAGTGAATAACATATTAAATATTCTTAATTAGTGTCTTAAAGATTTATTACCATAAAAAGTAATTAAGATACTCTCTTTAATTTAATAAATATTACTAACATTATTCATGGAGATTTTGTACAGATTTAGCTCAGGTCAAGAGATCAAGATATTCAAAATGACAGGATCAAAAATCTGCCAATAAAATCATAGGATTTGAAAACTTGGAAAGTGTATCTTTATGGTAAGTCTAAACCTATGAGATCTAGGATTTCTAATTTAAAGGCTATATAAAGGACTAATGGCTAAAATTAAAACTCATCACCTTTACTACAAAGCAAATCACCGTCAAAGAACGAGTGATCCATGACAGGTCCACGATTCGACGTGATAGGGCGACGTGAAAATCGACGGAGCATCTACTTCCTACGGGACAGATATCGAGAGCAACTTCTTCCTCTTGTAATTTAAATTCATAGGATTTGTACTTGTGAAGTTGATTAATAAAGGTAGATAATTTTTTTTAATTATTTATTTTTTGTATTATTTCTGGATTATGATTTCTTTAACTATCCTTTCTTCTTCTATTCCCAACATGCGCAAGTAATTCTCCGCTTTTTAGGGTTCGTAGGATTAGGGTAGATCATGTTAGTGTATATGCCCTAGAGGCCATTACTGTATCATACTAGCTTGTATATTACTTAATGGAAGCTTGGGATATTCACAGTTGTATATACAATCTTGCTCGAAATGGTAGTATACTACTTGGTTTGTCTCTGCTTTAATATGTGCATGTGTTTCTTTTAGCATATTGCTGGTATACATATTAGTAGAGCCCTTAGGATCTTTGCTTGATTACCAGCGTTGTGATGGCGCTCGCACTCGTGGGAGCTGGGTAATCTATAAGCACATCCTTATACAGGTCCCTGGTCGTTGGACTATCGAGACAGGGCATCGATACTCCGGAGTAGACTAGCGTATGCGCTTCTCATCCCAGTGTGGGAGACGGTCTGTCCCACAGCCGTTAGTACGTCGTACTTGGGATAGTATGCGGGTGCTCGTTAGGTTACGAGTACACTGGACAGGACTCGTTGGGAACTGTTGGTTGGTAATATACCTATCGTCAGTTATCAGTTCCCAGGTGACATGAGTACAGCTTAGTCCGCTGACTTGACACTGTCACTTCGCCTCGAGTGTGTTCCCACTGCACTTTGATTACTACCCTACCACGGCTCAAAGGAGCTGTGCAAACAGGTAGTTTTTGGGTGCAGTCCCGAAGCACTTGGAGGCAGTGACGGTTAGACAGGATTCGTCTCTCCCGGTATTGGGGGTTGACATCGCGCTGTGTCTAGGAGAGCCATTACACGAGTAGTCCCTGGCCAGGGCAAGCGAGATATACTGGTAGGTTTCCAGTGTTATCTCAGGGTGTTCTGGGCTACACTCCGACACGACTTGTACCGCTATTAGGGGACTGACGTTCACCGCCCCCCTAGGCCCGCCATGCGATGTATCAGACGAACAGACCGGACTGTACGGAGACTGTCACATACAGGCTCAGTAGGAGTGCAGATGGGGTTCACCTGGTCAGTCTTCTTATCGACATCTACCTGGGGACCGTTACGTACAGCTAGTGCCGCTTGCGGTCTGTGGTTAAACCCACTGCCAGCGTAGTGTCGAGTCTTTAGAGTCCCACACAGAGAGCTATTCGCCTTTAGGCAAAATGAGTAGAGGTCGCATGGTTTTGCGACAGGGTTCGTTCGCATCCGCGCACTTGTGCACGTTTGCTGTCCGGACAGTTTATACTAGCGGGCTTTGGTTTAAGCCGGATCCTAGTATATGATTTGAGATTGGTTTTTCTCATTGTGTTCGTGTTCCTCGGTTCACGAATGCGGGTGCGTATGCACGGTTGCTTGAGATTGAGGGAGAGGACCTTGTTTAGGGTTAATGACTATTGTCATTTTATTAACCCTATTGTTTTGTGTGTATTATTGTTAATTAATAATTAGCTTAATTATTGTGCATGGTTGTTGTTGTTGACACTTTGACTTTGTTGACTTGTTGACCAAGTTGACAATTTGACCATGATCATTTCATTTGGAAGATGCTCTTTGATTCTTGCAATTTGCATTAATAATGAAATGATAATGGTCACTTCTTGATTAAACCATGACAATTTTATTGCTAATTGATTAATTAAAATAACTCACACATATTAGTGAGAATGGCTCACTATTATTCTCATTCTCTCATTTCTTTTCTCTCTCTTGCTCATCCTCTCCCTCAAGCTCTCTCCCTCTCATGTGTTGAGAAACAAAAAGCTTGAGAAAAACCCTCTCTTGATCTTCTCTACTCACTTCTAGGGTTCAAGTCTTAGCATTTCTTGCACTCTAGTTACTCCTAGCTTGGAGTTGAAGCTAAAGGTGGTGGCTTTCGGGTGGATCCTTCTTTGACGGGAGAAGACAAGCAAGGTGATCCTTTTCTACCATACCTAGGAGCAAGGAGAGAAGGACTAAAGACCAAAGGTATAACCTTTCATCACTTAGCTACTTTGTAGTTAGGGTTAGCTAGTTTAAGTTTAGCAAAGATCCTCACAAGCATAGTCCATGTTGCCTAAGTCATTAAAAATCCGATTTTTATTATGTTTTCCGCCTCCCCGTAAGCACCGGGGTGGGCAACACGGACTTACAGTGGTATCAGAGCCTAACTAAACTCAAACTAGCTAAGTAGTTAAGTGTAACGAAGTTTCGAAACCGAAAAACCCTAAAACCAAACTTTTTCAAAATCCAACTTTCTGTTAAAATTTTTCCTGGTTAAAATGAAAAACTGTATACTTGTAAAATTGTCTCAGGGTTTTGTGTGAAACACCACCAAATACGAACCAGAGAGGAGCCAAGAGGACCGCGCTTCCGCGGCATAAGGAAGCTCTTGCCGAGGAAGCGCGGCCGTCTTGTCAACTCTCTGTATCGTTTTTGCTGCAGTTTGTTTCTGAGTTGGTTTTAGGATTTTTAGGATATGTTATATGTGCCCAGATTTTCCAGAACTAAAATTTACTTTTGGGGGCCTATAAATCCGTATTTTTCGGAACTTCACTACACTTTAACTATATCGGTTATATCTGTGATGCTTGTATGTATTGAACGTCGGCTAATCGCTATAAGTCGATTAGTCGGGGTTATACATCTCTGTGATCTGTGATTGTTGGTTTGTGGATATGAATGGATTGGATTGTCGCGGGTGAATAGCCGGGTTGGATGTGAGATGAGCGTTATTTTCTTTCATTCATTTGTAACATGTAAATTGATGTAATAATATTCTTTGTATGGCCGCACAACCGGGTCGGGGTTGTAGCCGTCATTGTATAATTCTTTTTACTGTTTTTGCTCCTAGGATAGACCCATGGAGGGGTGCACAAACTACCGGGTATCTCGAAGCGCCGAGTGGCCTACTCACGGTGGTGAGGGAGGTTGCTTCGCTTCGGGTGCTTGGCGGGTAGTTTGCCGCACCCGTAGGGGTCTTGGGTGGGGTTTTGGCTATTCACCGCGACCGTGTAATCCGCTTTGCGTTGCAGGCTCGAACGCATTGCGGATTCCTAGTATATCCAATGTATTCATCTGTGATCTGTAATGTCTATCATTGCTATATATTTATATATAATAACTATTTAGGCGTTGCTTATGTTTTACAGCCGCGCTAGCCCAGCCCCCGCTCTGTCGTTAGTTAAGTAACCTAACGGGTGATGACGGGGCCCCGTGGCGAATGCGAATGGCATAAGCATACGTCATATTTTGGTTGTTTTCTGCAATGGTAGGATTAAATGATGGGACGCATTAAAAGAACTAATGCAAGAAATAAACCAAGTAAAAGTCGATTGGAACACTTTGAAAACCACTCGGTTCTTTTCAAAACTAAAACTTTTAAACGCGGAGCTTGAACCACTCCTTTTAAAAGCTATCTCGTTCCATCGATTATATCAAGTTCACTACGTTCACGGTTTCGCCAAAACCATCCGTAGCCCTCCGTCATTCCACATGAATGGTCAAAAGTATTCAAGCTATGTATTTTGGCCAAAGTCAAGGCATAGTGATTGGTAGCGTTTGGGTATTCATGTGCAGCATAGATAGATGCGTTGGTTTGGGACAGTCGTGCTGCCATTTTGGCCAAAGCCAAGGGTAGGTACGGGTGGGTCCAAATTAACCAGGAGAATGACGGGTAGAACTTGACATGTGACTTATGATATTTTGGCCAAAGTCAAGGTCATAAGAGCATGGGGCAAAAATCCACATCGGGAGTTTCATAAGCACTGAAACTTGCTAGCGTTGCATACCATTTGGAGTGTGATAATTCTGGTAGGATTCCTTCGGCTTTATCACGCGATGATATTTGGATCCCGATCCTACTGTGAGTATATGCTACTCCTCGGGAAAACTCTCACTTAACGATCAATGCTATAAACCTAGTAGGTGCCTAGAAAGGTGTTAGCGGGGCTACGCCCACAGGGAAAAGAGGTTACTTAATTAAGGAACTTCGCGAAAGCGTTGGAAAACCTCCCTCGAAGTACCGACACTGGCCTGGCTGAACGGTTAAGCAAGTATTGTACGGTGAGAATGATCCCGGCTAATCCTTTTCTTTACGGTTTGAGAAGGGATTCGAGAGACAGTGGGAGCCATCCAGTTTAGACAAACTAAAAACCACTCTAAACTTGCAAGAGCATCATGCTAAAGTGTTTCTTTTCTCTCTCCTAATTGCAGCGACCATTCAAGATGACCGGACTTAAGTTACTATTAGATAAAAACATATTGACAGGGCCAAACTACAAAGATTGGCTCAGGAATGTCAAGATGGCTATCACTTATGACAAGCTGGGGTATATACTTACCACCAAAGCTCCCCCCGTCCCAGGTCCCACCTCCAGCGTCGCGGATGTAGAAATCCGTAAGACATGGGAGATAGATTGCGCGAGGGCCAAGTGCCTCGTACTAGCCTCGATGGACAATGACCATCAGAGGAGGCACGAGAATATGGACCTAGAGTCCATATTTCTCCATACAAAAGAACTGTATGGAGAGCAGTCTCGTATCGCAAGATACGAAGTGTCGAAGAAGCTCTTTTCGGCAAGGTTGGCCGTCGGATCATCGGTAGCGGACCACGTGCTTAAGATGATCGGCTACATAGAGGAGCTCGCGGACCTTGGGACCACGTTGGAGAATGAACTCTATACTGATCTGATTCTCCAGTCCCTTCCTTCCACTTACGCCCAGTTCATTCTTAACTTCAACATGCAAGGAAAGGAGGTTGAACTTGCCGAGCTTCTGAACATGTTGAGGACTGCTGAGGGCACCCTACAGAAGGGTAGGGAGACATCCACTTTGTTTGTAGGAGGATCTTCCTCTTCTAGGTCCAGGGCGAAAGCCAAGGGCAAGAAGAAGAAAGCCCCCGCCAAACCAAGAGGCGGTGTCGGTAAAGTGGATACGAAGGGAAAGGGTAAAGCAACAAAAGTAGCGGGGAAGCTGGTGGGGAAGGAAGAATGCTTCTATTGTCACAAAAGTGGTCACTGGAAACAAGATTGCAAGGCTTGGAAAGCCAGAACACAGGATTTGAAGCGAGTTGCAGCTTCAGCTTCAGGTGTGTATGTTATTGAAAACTGTCTATCTATAAACTCTACTTCCTGGGTATTGGATACCGGATCGGGATCTCATATCTGTAATTCTTTGCAGGCGTTGAGAAAGCGTAGAGTTTTGAAGGCAGGTGACATGACCCTCAGAGTTGCGAACGGTGCTAGCATGGATGCTGAGGCCGTGGGGGACTATCACCTGGGATTATCAGATGGACACTTTTTGGTTTTGCGTAGTTGTTATTATGTACCAAATGCAACCTGTAATATCATTTCTGTATCTTTATTATCTAAAGAAGGTTATGAATTTGCATTTGTAAGTAATGTAGTGAACATTCACCTTAATCAAGTGTTGATTGGGTCAGGTACATTGAACAACGGTATTTACGTTTTAAACCAACCACAGGTTTTCAATATCCAGAATACACACAAAAGAAAGTCTCCAGAAATTAATAAAACTTTCTTATGGCATTGTAGACTGGGTCACATCAACGAGAGAAGATTGACTAAGTTACATACTGAAGGATATTTAGATTCGTTCGAATATCAATCGTATGCAACTTGTCAATCCTGTCTCAAAGGAAAGATGACAAAGGCTCCGTTTTCTGGACACGGAGAAAGAGCGAGCGAGCTCTTGGGACTCATACACAGCGACGTGTGCGGTCCAATGTCTACACATGCGCGAAGCGGTTTTTCTTACTTCATAACTTTTACGGATGATTTTTCAAGGTACGGTTATGTCTTCTTAATGAAACATAAATCCGAGGCTTTTGAAAAATTCCAGGAATATAAGACTGAAGTAGAAAAACAGACCGGCAAAAGTATCAAGATCCTAAGATCGGATCGAGGAGGAGAATACTTAAGTGCCGAATTCCTGAACTACTTAAAAGAGAATGGAATTCTCTCTCAGCTTACTCCTCCATACACTCCGCAACATAACGGTGTATCGGAGAGACGGAACCGAACCCTATTGGATATGGTACGGTCCATGATGAGTAACGCTGAGTTACCGCGATCGTTCTGGGGGTATGCGCTAGAAACAGCTGCATATCTTTTGAACCGTGTTCCCACTAAGACTGTGCCTACCACACCATATGAGTTATGGAGTGGGAAGAAACCCTATCTTAATCACATTAAGACATGGGGATGTCCAGCTTTTGTAAAAAAGCAGCATGCGGACAAGCTCGAGGCACGCTCAGTACAGTGCAAGTTTGTGGGATATCCAAAGAACTCCAAGGGATATTACTTCTATTGCGAAGAGGAACAAAAGTCCTTGTTTCTCGCCATGCCCACTTTCTAGAACATCAGTTCATAGAAAAAGAAATAAGTGGGAGCGCAATAGAACTGGAAGAAATTCCAGAACCACAAACTATTACTGAAAGTTTAGTGGAACCAGAAAGTTCAAAAGAACAGGACATTCCTATGCCGCTCCGCAGGAGTAGTAGGCAGTCTCATCCGCCCGAGAGATACTACGGTTTTCTCATTGACGGGGATAGAGAAGACTGCATCCTAGATTGTGATGAGCCTACTAGCTTCCAGCAAGCCATTCAGAGCGTCGACTCGGTAAAATGGCTGGATGCAATGCGGACCGAGATGGAGTCCATGTACACCAACAAAGTATGGACGTTGGACATTGCTCCAGACGGGATAAAACCCGTAGGATGCAAGTGGATCTTCAAAAGGAAGATTGGTGTAGATGGACAGGTTGAGACCTATAAAGCTAGACTGGTAGCAAAGGGTTTTCGTCAACGACCTGGTTTGGACTATGACGAAACCTTTTCTCCAGTAGCTATGCTGAAATCCATTCGGATCCTTCTTGCCATCGCTGCTTTCCACGATTATGAGATTTGGCAGATGGACGTAAAGACAGCTTTTCTAAATGGTCATTTAGAGGAGTGTGTCTATATGGACCAGCCAGAGGGTTTCATTCAGGGTGGGAGCAGCGGAAAGGTGTGCAAGTTGCTCAAGTCCATTTATGGACTCAAGCAGGCATCGCGGAGTTGGAACATCTGTTTTGATGAGACGGTCAAAGAATTTGGCTTTATCAAAAATCCAGATGAACCATGCATCTATTGTAGATTTGTAGCGAGAACTGTAGTATTCCTCGTTTTATACGTGGATGACATTCTCTTAATAGGAAATGACATTCCTATGCTACAATCTGTCAAGGGGTTCTTGTCACACAGGTTCTCCATGAAAGACCTGGGTGATGCCTCCTACATTCTGGGTATCCGGATCTACCGTGACAGATCCAAGAGGATATTAGGACTCTCGCAGTCCAGGTACATCGACACCATACTGAAGAGATTCAGTATGGAAGATTCCAAGCGCGGTAATCTACCGGCTTGTCACGGGATCACCCTCTCCAAAGAGATGTCTCCCAAGACTGATTTGGAGAGGGATCGCATGTCTATTATACCCTACGCTTCTGCGGTAGGCTCTATAATGTATGCGATGTTATGTACCAGACCGGATGTGGCTTATGCACTGAGTGTGGTAAGCAGGTATCAGTCAAACCCAGGGGAGAAACATTGGATAGCAGTAAAGAACATTCTCAAGTACCTGAGAAGGACTAAGGAGATGTTCTTGGTGTATGGCGGAAAAGACCTGCAGGTTGAGGCCTTTGCTGACTCCAGCTTCCAGAGTGACAAGGATGATTCCAAGTCCATGTCGGGTTTTGTCTTTACCCTCAATGGAGGGGCGGTGTGTTGGAAGAGCTCCAAACAGGAAACCGTTGCTGACTCGACTATGGAAGCGGAATACATCGCTGCATCTGATGCCGCAAAAGAAGCTGTCTGGATGAGGAAGTTCTTGAAAGAACTTCAGGTGGTTCCGTCCATTGTTGACCCAATACCTCTGTATTGCGACAACAACGGGGCTATAGCTTTAGCGAAGGAACCCAGGTCCCATCAGAAATCCAGACACATCTTAAGGCGGTATCACCTGATCAGGGAGATCGTGGATCGCCAGGAGATCGAGGTCCGGAGAGTTGCATCAGAGGATAACACAGCAGATCCATTCACCAAGGCCTTGCCCCAGACTCAGTTCGAGCGGCTGATCGAGATGATAGGTCTTCGATACGCCAGTACATGGCCTTAGTGCAAGTGGGAGATTGTTAGTGTATATGCCCTAGAGGCCATTACTGTATCATACTAGCTTGTATATTACTTAATGGAAGCTTGGGATATTCACAGTTGTATATACAATCTTGCTCGAAATGGTAGTATGCTACTTGGTTTGTCTCTGCTTTAATATGTGCATGTGTTTCTTTTAGCATATTGCTGGTATACATATTAGTAGAGCCCTTAGGATCTTTGCTTGATTACCAGCGTTGTGATGGCGCTCGCACTCGTGGGAGCTGGGTAATCTATAAGCACATCCTTATACAGGTCCCTGGTCGTTGGACTATCGAGACAGGGCATCGATACTCCGGAGTAGACTAGCGTATGCGCTTCTCATCCCAGTGTGGGAGACGGTCTGTCCCACAGCCGTTAGTACGTCGTACTTGGGATAGTATGCGGGTGCTCGTTAGGTTACGAGTACACTGGACAGGACTCGTTGGGAACTGTTGGTTGGTAATATACCTATCGTCAGTTATCAGTTCCCAGGTGACATGAGTACAGCTTAGTCCGCTGACTTGACACTGTCACTTCGCCTCGAGTGTGTTCCCACTGCACTTTGATTACTACCCTACCACGGCTCAAAGGAGCTGTGCAAACAGGTAGTTTTTGGGTGCAGTCCCGAAGCACTTGGAGGCAGTGACGGTTAGACAGGATTCGTCTCTCCCGGTATTGGGGGTTGACATCGCGCTGTGTCTAGGAGAGCCATTACACGAGTAGTCCCTGGCCAGGGCAAGCGAGATATACTGGTAGGTTTCCAGTGTTATCTCAGGGTGTTCTGGGCTACACTCCGACACGACTTGTACCGCTATTAGGGGACTGACGTTCACCGCCCCCCTAGGCCCGCCATGCGATGTATCAGACGAACAGACCGGACTGTACGGAGACTGTCACATACAGGCTCAGTAGGAGTGCAGATGGGGTTCACCTGGTCAGTCTTCTTATCGACATCTACCTGGGGACCGTTACGTACAGCTAGTGCCGCTTGCGGTCTGTGGTTAAACCCACTGCCAGCGTAGTGTCGAGTCTTTAGAGTCCCACACAGAGAGCTATTCGCCTTTAGGCAAAATGTGTAGAGGTCGCATGGTTTTGCGACAGGGTTCGTTCGCATCCGCGCACTTGTGCACGTTTGCTGTCCGGACAGTTTATACTAGCGGGCTTTGGTTTAAGCCGGATCCTAGTATATGATTTGAGATTGGTTTTTCTCATTGTGTTCGTGTTCCTCGGTTCACGAATGCGGGTGCGTATGCACGGTTGCTTGAGATTGAGGGAGAGGACCTTGTTTAGGGTTAATGACTATTGTCATTTTATTAACCCTATTGTTTTGTGTGTATTATTGTTAATTAATAATTAGCTTAATTATTGTGCATGGTTGTTGTTGTTGACACTTTGACTTTGTTGACTTGTTGACCAAGTTGACAATTTGACCATGATCATTTCATTTGGAAGATGCTCTTTGATTCTTGCAATTTGCATTAATAATGAAATGATAATGGTCACTTCTTGATTAAACCATGACAATTTTCTTGCTAATTGATTAATTAAAATAACTCACACATATTAGTGAGAATGGCTCACTATTATTCTCATTCTCTCATTTCTTTTCTCTCTCTTGCTCATCCTCTCCCTCAAGCTCTCTCCCTCTCATGTGTTGAGAAACAAAAAGCTTGAGAAAAACCCTCTCTTGATCTTCTCTACTCACTTCTAGGGTTCAAGTCTTAGCATTTCTTGCACTCTAGTTACTCCTAGCTTGGAGTTGAAGCTAAAGGTGGTGGCTTTCGGGTGGATCCTTCTTTGACGGGAGAAGACAAGCAAGGTGATCCTTTTCTACCATACCTAGGAGCAAGGAGAGAAGGACTAAAGACCAAAGGTATAACCTTTCATCACTTAGCTACTTTGTAGTTAGGGTTAGCTAGTTTAAGTTTAGCAAAGATCCTCACAAGCATAGTCCATGTTGCCTAAGTCATTAAAAATCCGATTTTTATTATGTTTTCCGCCTCCCCGTAAGCACCGGGGTGGGCAACACGGACTTACAGATCAATGGATGATTAAAATCTTTTAACTCTTTTTACGTCCTATAAAGTTTATAAATTTTATCAAAACAATTGTTAACATCCTAATCTGGCGCGCTATCAATTCATTGGTAGTCACGACCACGATTAGAGATTAGATTAACAATTATTTTGGTAAAGGCTAGACATGAACGGAGATCCATGTAAAGATAGGGGTTAAAAGTGGGAACTCTATTCCCTCCGAAAACCCTAAATCTACATGCATCACCGTCGATCTAGTTTTAAATCTATTAAAGGATAAAAGAAGTAATCTTTAATTAATCTTCCATGACTACTAAATTTTAACGAACCCTACAAGCCTTTTTCTTATATAATTTACATCCGTAATTAATTTAGATCTTAAATAAACTATTCTCCTTTTTACTTTTATTTTATTCAACTCGTCTAAAGTAAGATTAAAAGTTCCACGCATCCCTGTGGACGACCCGTACTCATCTCGGCTAGCTACAAGCGATATCGTTATTGATTGAGGTTATTCTACAAACACTTTTTCACATCAATCAAATGGTGCCGTTCCCGAGGATACGTGAGTAATTTTTTCTTACTATTCGTGTTGAATTTTTATAAATCGAGAAAACATAATATAAAAATAAAACAAAATAGAAAATTATGTATTTAACGATTAGTGTGCGACTTTTGCGAGGGGCTATGGAGTCATAGATTTGAGAAAACAGAGATCCAGAGACATCAAGACAATTCCAGAGGAGAAAGGGAGGCCACCATTGCAAAAATCTTCAAAAGATCTCTCAATTTGGCGGCGGAACCGCGGCAGAAAGGGCTATTTAGCGGCAGAACCACGGCGGAGTTGGGGATTTTTGCCCCCAAAATTCTCTGGTATATTTCTCAACTCCTTCTCTCTCCTCTAAAAACCAATAAAATAATTTTCTGCAGGATTCTTTGCAAAATATCGCCGCTCAAAAAAGTCTTTTTGCAAGTTTTGTAATTGGTTTGTATGTGCATATTTTAATACGGACTTTAAGGGGCAAGACCAAAATTCAGATTAGTTAGGGATTTCATCACCCTTTCTAGGCCTCACAAATCACAAAACAAGCATCCGCATAAATCTACATTAATTAAAAAATATCTAAACCAAGACTCTAAGGACCGTCACGCTCAAATAGGACAGAAAAAGGTCATGGGTAATCTATCACTCATCCGCATTACTTTTATGGTGTCTAGGCAAGTGTGTCTAAGGCAAGTGGTTACTTAATTAAGCCCGCTATTTCGGTGATTCGTATACCGGATACCTTCCACTTACCTGGCCACAAAAGTAATAAAGATGTGGTAGAGAATTGATCCTGCGTCTTATCCTTTGGAAGTCTAGGAGCAGTCTAGTGACTTGACCTAGGTGACCTTAGTTCTAGGTTTGATTATGCATTTTTTTTGTGATTTGTCTCACGTCCATCTGTTTCAAAACAAACCATTTTTCTTAAAATCGTACATACGCTGCCACATGCGATAAACCCACTTAGTGCATGCTCGGCTGGACACGGGATTCTACTGCCCGTCTTGTCTGCGTTTCTGCTATCGACTCCGAAATCGGTACTTCTTCATCTTCTTTTTCTCCTCCACCCACAACATTGACCGAGATGGACAGTTCTCCATCAGATTATAACACCACTCTGCCACCACCCGCAGGTATGCAGAATCTACCGCGCATCTCTCTCCAAGAGAGATGTTATCCTATACGTGGTCCCCTTCCTACCTATCTATCTATTCCACCAGCCAATGGGGATAATTTTGAAATTAAACCCCAATTCATCAAACTGTTGCCAAAATTTCATGGGCTTGAATCCGAAGATGCATACGTTTTTATAAACAAATTCGAAAACGTATGTGCAATGATTGGCACGTCACAACTTTCTGTGGATGCTATGAGATTACGCCTTCTCCCTTTTACCTTGTGCGATCTGGCAGAAAAATGACTTTATAACACTGCCGCACATTCTATTTCTAAATGAGATGAATTCATTGTAACATTCCTTAAGAAATTTTATCCCAATCATAAGACTGCCTGCGTTCGAAGCAAGATCAACCAGTTTTACCAACTTCCCAATGAACCATTTTGGAAATGTTTTGAACGGTTTAAGAATATTCTTCTACAATGCCCTCATCATGGAATCAATAGATGGGATCTGCGTCGCATTATATATGCGAGCATTAGTCCAGTAACAAAGAAGACGCTTGAAACCATGTGTCAATGCAATTTCATGTCCAAAGACGATGGTGAAGCCTGGAAATACCTGGAAGATCTTGCTGAAAACACTTTGCAATGGAAAAGCGTTAGACCACCTTCATCTAGGGGAAGTATCCATCAGCTCGATATTTCCATCGCAGTAAAAGCCGAAATGGCAGTGATACAAAAGAAACTCGACGCTATAAAGAGCAAATTCTCATCAGTCTCCCTAAACAAACTTATGCTTCCCAAAACCATATGTGGTTGCTGTTCCGACCCATCACATTTGACGGAAGAATGTCCTATGAATGAACTGTTTCAAGGTTAAGAACACACCAATGCTACTTTTCAGCAGCGACCAAGAAACGATCTTTATTCTTCCACATACAAGCAGGGGTGGAGGAACCATCCTAACTTTTCTTGGAACCAAAACCAAACTAAAAATCAAAACCAGTTCCAAAGCAATTACCAAAGACCTCCTCCACAGCAACAACAACCACCACAATAAAGTCAGCACCCCTTTTAATCACAAAATTTTCAAAATCCGGTCAACAATTCTATACCTTCTAATAATTCTTTCCAAACGACCGGTACCGATAACTCCCCTTCACTCGCACAAACTTTGGATTTGTTTATGAAACATTCCATCCAAATGTCGGCTGATATGAGGTCTTCTATTGATACCATAAAGAAAGACTCCGCCTCCCATGGTGAGAGTATTAAATCAATAGAAGCCCAAATTGCACGGTTGAATGCTGCGATGAGTGCGAGAGAAAAAGGGAAACTCCCATCTCAACCCCTACCGAATCCTGGCCACTCACAAAATCATAATATGAGTGTCGTTATTACGTTAAGATCAGGAAGAGTGCTGGATAACCGAGTGGGTGAATAAGTTAATGACGTTAATGATACCAATGATACCCCGGCTTCTACTTCTTCCCCTAATTCGTCTAGTCTCCCACCTACTTCCGAGTCTATTCTACGTTTCCCACTAGGTTCAAACCCTCTGCCGAGTCTCCTTAAAATGATTCTCACTCCAATTTTGGGATCCATTCCATCCCCACAATCTTCACCAATGTTGGACCCAACCCTTATTGATAAAACACCTTATCAAAATAGGTTAAGAGGCAACAAACCAAGTCCACAAATGGAGAAGATTGTGGAAAATTTTAAGCAAGTTAACATAAATATTTCTCTCCTAGATGCTATTCAACATGTTCCGTCTTATGCGAAAATCCTAAAGGACTTGTGCACTAGAAAGTGAAAAATTCAAGTACCTAAAATGGTTTTCCTTGCGAGTAATGTGAGCACTGCTTTTACACAACCACTACCCAAGAAACGAAAGGACCCTGGTAGTCCTACAATTTCTATTTCTATCGGGGGTAAAAATATCAATTGGGCTCTACTCGATTTAGGTGCTAGTGTTAACTTGCTTCCGTATTCTGTTTATGAGCAATTAGGGATCGGGGAGTTAAAACTTGCGCATTGCACTCTTCAGAGATCGATCTATCACCCAACCTAGGGGTGAGTTAGAGGATGTGTTAATCAAAGTCGGGGAATTTATATTTCTGTGGACTTTATCGTTATAGATACACAATCTGTAGCGACCCCACAAAACCAAATTCCGGTGATTTTAGGTCGATCTTTTCTTGCGACTTCCAATGCAATAATCAATTGTCGAAAAGACTCTATGAACCTATCCTTCGGGAATATGTCAATTGAGCTTAACATTTACAAGTTGGGAAGTGAACCCTCCGAACCCTATACTCATGTGTATTTTGTCGAAACAATAAATTCCGACAGTAGCAAAATTAAAGAGCTTCATGATACTGATCTCGACTCCGCTATTACGTTGTTGTCCGGGTCAACATCTAACGTTAAATTTGAACCTTTTATGGAGTCCAGGTATCATCCTATTCTTTCCGATGAGATTATTATCCGGGATATCGATGAAAGTTTTGAAGAAATCTTCGCCGAAGAACTCGCATTCTTAGAAGACATGGGCGTTGTAATGAATCAACCCCCACCCAAAGAAGTTGAACCGCCACATCTTCTTCTTATCAGGAATGAGAATGCGAGTAATCCATCATCATTGTTTCGTCTCTACAAACCGAGACGTAAACCTTTTCCATTACACCTCTTATCTCCTCCCTACTTCTTCACGTCAATAGGCGACATGTTCTTCCACCAATCTTGGTTCTTCATCGATAAAATTTTTGAATGGCTTTACTTTGACCAATAACATTAACCCCCTCATAATTTTAAATACTTAATATGATTTTACTCAAATTTGGGGAGGAATATTTTGGCTCTTGAAAGAAAATTTTTACAAAATTACGAGCCAAAAATAAGTTTGGGGGGGGGGGGAATTTCACTTTCATTATTTTTTATCCCCTTTGATAACTTTTCCTCCCAAGTCTATAGATTTTGATATTTAAAAGATGACAACAGTGAGGACACTGCTGCAAACAGGTTTGGGGGAGGTTTGTGCTTATTTACGCGTTACTTTACATTATACTATATATAAGCACAAAAAATTTTTGATATTGAAAGCTAGAAAGTGCAAATTTACATATGAAAGATAGAAATAGTTTGAGCGAAGCAAGAAAATTAGATGTTTTCTTAAACAAAACTAGTAGTTATGAGCTGTTGTCCTAAGGGTTAGTAAGATGAAGGAATTCACTAATCTGAGGATAAAAATAAGTCTGAAAAATAGTCCTTATTCTTGAGGCCAAATATCTGAATGTTAATACCCTACTATACACACTTACACACATCTTGAAACTTGGGACAGTAGATGATACCTTGAAATGCTCTTGTCTAAAAACCTTAGTATGAAGGGGAAAAAATGTATAAGTGGTGAAGAAAGAAAAAAATGAACACTGGTTTTGTAATTGCTTAAGGCAGCATTAAAAAAATATATCGAGGGTGCTTTATCACCCAGTGCCTTAGACCAAATTGGTTTGGGAGCCACTGCTAAGCCTTAGGTGTTGCAAGACGAGAATATTGCTAATGAGCGAGCACATTTGGTAATCGGTTGGTTAGTATCTCAAGAAGTATTAATGGTCGCATGAAGAATGTATAAGCGAGAAACATCTAAAATATTCACCATAAAAAAATATAATATTGAGGTAGATGGACAAGAGTATAATAGCTTGAATTGAATTCTCTGAGTGTAGAGATGTCTTTTGCACACACGTAGGGGTATATGATCGATATTTGGAAGAAAGGTAGGGAGGAAGAATAATGGCGATGTTTTATTGATAAATGATGTAATTTCTAACATCTTTTCACGACCATTAAGATAGGGCTCATAGCAACCGAAAAGCTGATGTAGTTGGAAACTCTTATTTTCAAGTTCTTTCTTTTATAAATTCTTATCTTTATATGTAATTTTTACCATCTTTCTTTTATTATAAGATTTTGTGGGTGTAATCCGCTGAAAACCCTCCGGAGACAACACTCCTCTTACTAGGGACACCTAGAGGTTTAACGGCTTGTTGCACGTGCTCAGTGCAATCGTGTTTGCCAACGAGAGTGTGCTACTTAGGTTTTTCTTTTTCTTTTTCTTCTTCTCTTAAATAACTATTTTGCTCGGGACGATCATAGTTAAGTTTGGGGGTATTTGTTCAGTTGAAAATATTGCACTTTGGTATGATTATTTTCCTTACATTTGTTAAAAATTTAAAGGTGTTTATTATAAATATAGAACATATTTGGATTTATCTGCAAAATACTATTTACCATATGTTTATATATTATAATTAACATTATGAAGGAAAATATAGGCATTTTATATTTATATAATATTTTGGTAATTCAAAATATGCATATCATATCAAATATTCTAATCACAATTCTTAAAAGATATAATATCATACAAATGGTTAGAATAATATTTCAAAATATATGCATAATATTTTAGTAATTAAAAGATGCGTAGCATATCAAATATCCTTAATCATGTTTCTTAAAGATTTATTACCATATAAAGTGAATAGCATATTAAATATTCTTAATTAGTGTCTTAAAGATTTATTACCATATAAAGTAATTAAGATACTCTCTTTAATTTAATAAATATTAATAACATTATTCATGGAGATTTTTTGAAGATTTAGCTCATGTCAAGAGATCAAGATATTCAAAATGACAAGATCAAAAATCTGCCAATAAAACCATAGGATCTGAAAACTTGGAATGTGGATCTTTATGGCAAGTCTAAACCTATGAGATCTAGGATTTCTAATTTGAAGGCTATATAAAGGACCGATGGCTAAAATTAAAACTCATCACCTTTACCACAAACCAAATCACCGTCAAAGAACAAGTGATCCACGACAGGTCCATAATTCGACGTGATAGGGCGACGTGAAAATCGACGGAGCATCTGCTTGCTACGGGGCAGAGATCGAGAGCAACTTCTTCCTCTTATAATCTAAATTCATAGGATTTATACTTGTGAAGTTGATTAATAAAGGTAGATCATTTTGTTTAATTATTTATTTTCTGTATTATTTCTGCATTATGATTTCTTTAACTATCATTTCTTCTTCTATTCCCAACATGCGCGAGTAATTCTCTGCTTGTTAGGGTTCGTAGGATTAGGGTAGATCAATGGCTGATTACAATCTTTTAAATCTTTTTACATCGTATAAAGTTTATAAAGTTTATCAAAAGAATTGTTAACATCGTAATCGGGCGCGCTATTAACTCATTGGTAGTCACGACCGCGAGTTGAGATTAGACTAACAATTGTTTTGGTAAATGCTAGACATAAACGGAGATCTATGTAAAGATAGGGGTTAAGAGTGGGAACTCTATTCCCTCCGAAAACCCTAAATCTACATGCATCATCGTCGATCTAGTTTTAAATCTATTAAAGGATAAAAGGAGTAATCTTTAATTAATCATCCATGACTACTAAATCTTAACGAACCCTACAAGCCTTTTTGTTATATAATTTACATCCGTAATTAATTTAGATCTTAAATAAACTATTCTCCCTTTTTCTTTTATTTTATTCAACTCGTCTAAAGTAAGATTAAAAATTCCACGCATCCCTGCGGATGACCCGTACTCATCTCGTCTAGCTACAAGCGACACCGTTATTGATTGCGGTTATTCTACAAATACTTTTTCACATCAATCATTAAACTTGCAAGAGCATCATGCTGAGTGTTTTCTTCTCTCTCTCCTAATTGCAGCGACCAGGTGACCAGATTAGGTTATAGTTAGATAATAAAATGACTCAGTTATACTATATTGACTGGCATAGGTTTGTCCAGATGTCCATTACCTATGACAAGCTGGACCACCTCATTACTACTCAAGCCATCGCCGTCCCAGGTCCAGTTTCTACCGTCGCGGATGTTGATATCCGTAAGACAAGGAAAAAAGACTGTGTGAATACCAAGTGCCTCGTGTTGGCCTCAGTTGATGGTATATACCAGAGGCAGCACGAGAAAATGGACTTAGTTTCTATCTTCCTCCATAAAAAAGTTTTATATGGAGAACAATCTCGTATCGCAAGATATGAGACCTCAAAGGAATTGCTTCAAGCGAGGTTGGCTATCGGGTCATCTGTAGGGGACCACGTTCCTACAATGATCAGGTATATTAAACAGCTAACAGACCTGGAGAGTACGTTGGAGAACAAGTCATGTACTGACTTCATTCTACAGTCCCTACCTTCTACTTACGCCCAGGGGAAGGAAGTTATACTTCCAGTTGAGGGCACCCTGAAGGAAATCAGGGAGACACCCACTCTGCTTATTAGGGATTCTTCCTCTTCTGGACCCAAGGCGAAAGCCAAGGGTGAGAAGAAGATGACTTCTACAAAGCCGATAGGCGGTGTCGGTAAGGTAGAGGGAAAGGGCAGGGCAAAACTTTTAGGGATAACAGTAGGTAAGGAGGGTTGTTCCTATTGTCATGGGAAAGGGCATTGGCAAAAGGGATGCAGGGCTTAGAAAGCCAGAATCCAGTATCCGAAGCACGTTATGGCTTCGACTTCGGGTGTGTTTGAGATTGAAAACAGACTGTCAATTAACTCTACTTCCTAGATACAAGATACCAGATCAGAATCTTATATCTGTAATTCATTATAAGCTTTGAGAAACCGTAAAGTTATCAGGGCAGGTGATATGACTCTTAGGCTTGCTAACGGAATGAGCGTGGAAGCTGTATCCATAGGGTATATCATCTAGAATTGAAAAGAAGGTAGATATTGATTCTAGTAACTGTTTGTGTGTACCTAGTCTAGTTTGTAAGTGATGTGGTCCATATCCACCTAAATCAAAGTTTGATTGGGTCAGGTATACTAGAGGACAGTATATACGTGTTAAATCAAGTTAAGGTTTTCAACGTCCAGAACACATTTAGAAGAAAGTGTCCAGAATTATATAAGGCTTTCTTATGGCATTGTAGACAGGGTCACATCAATGAAACATGGTTGTCGAAGTCACATAGAGAGGGATATTTAGATCTGTTCTAATATCAGTCTTATGCAAGTTGTCAATCTTGTCTCATAGGAAAGATGACAAAGACTCCATCACTGGACACAGAGTAAGAGCGAGCGAGCTCTTAGGACTCATGCACAGTAACGTGTGTAGTCCAATATCTACAGATGCATGAAGTTGTTATTCCTATTTTATTACTTTTACGGATGATTTCTTTAGGTAAGGACATGTCGTCTTGATAAAGCATAAATCCAAGGCCTTTGAGAAAATCCGAGAATATAAGAATGAAGTGGAAAAACAAAAAGGAAAAAGTATCAAGACACTGAGATCTGATCGATGTGGTGAATACTTAATTGCCGAGTTCCTAGGTTACCTAAAAGAGAATGGAATTCTTTCTCAGCTTACTCCTCCATACACACCACAACACAATGGTGTATCGGAAAGGAGGAACAGAACCCTATTGGATATAGTTTGTTCCATGATGAGTAATGCCGAGTTACCGCAATCCTTCTGAAGTTATGCACTAGAATCAGCTGCGTATCTTTTGAATAAGGTTCCTACCAAGACTGTGCCTACCACACCATATCAGATGTGGAGTGGGAAGAAACCATATCTTCAGTATCTGAAAATATAGGGATGTCCAGCTTTTATCAAAAAACAGTATGCGCACAAGCTCGAGGCACGCTCAGTACTATTTAGGTTTATGGGATACCCAAAGAACTCCAGGGGGTATCTTTTCTATTACACAGAGGAACAAATGGTTTTTTTTCTTCTCGTCATGCCCACTTTTTAGAAAATCAATTTTTTGAAAAAGAAACTAGTGGGAGTGCAATAGAACTGGAAGAAATTCCAGAACCACAAACTATTACTGAAATTATGGTAGAACCAGAGGTCTGCGCCAATCCACAGGACTAGTAGGCAGTCTAATCCGCCCGAGAGATACTACGATTTTCTTATAGACAGTGATAGAGAGATTGCATCATTGACAATGATGAGCCAACTACCTTCTAGTAAGCCATTCAGAGCGGTGACTCGGTAAAATGGCTGGATGCAATGCGGAACGAAATGGAGTCCATGTACACCAACAAAGTATCAACTTTGGACATTGCTCCAGAAGGGGTAGAACCCGTAGGCTACAAATGGATCTTCAGAAAGAAGATTTGTGTAGATGGACAGGTTGAAACCTATAAGGCTAGACATGTTACAAAAGATTTTCTTCAAAGACCTGGTTTGGACTATGATGAAACCTTTTCTCCAGTGGCTATGCTTAAATCTATTCAGATCCTTCTTGCCATTTCTGCTTCCAAGAATATGAGATCCGGCAGATGGACATAAAGTCGTCTTTTCTAAATAGTTATTTGGAAGAGTGTGTCTATATGGATCAGCAAGAGGGTTTCAATCAGAGTGGGAGTAGCGGGAAAGTATGCAAGTTGCTTAATTCCATTTATGGACTAAAGCAGGCATCGCGGAGTTGGAACATCTGTTTTGATGAGATGGTCAAGGAATTTGAATTTATCAAAAATCCAGATGAACCATGCATCTATAGTATGATTGTAGCGAGAACTGTAGTATTTCTCGTCTAGTATGTGGATGACATTCTCTTGATAGGAAATGACATTCCTGTACTACAATCATTCAAATGATTCTTGTCACTAAGATTCTCCAAGAAAGACCTGTGTGATGCCAACTGTATTCTGGGGATCCAGATATATCGTGATAGATCGAAGAGGATGGTAGGACTTTCACAGTCAAGGTACATCAACACCATTATGAAAAGATTTAGTATAGATGGTTAAAAGAGCGGTGGTCTACCGGCTTGTCACGGAATCTCCATCTCCAAAGAGATGTCTCCTAAGACTGATTTGGAAAGGGCTCGCATCACTTCTGTACCCTACACTTCTGCAGTAGGCTCTATAATGTATGTGATGTTGTATACCAGACCAGATGTTGCTTACACACTCAGCGTGGTAATCGGGTATCAGTTAAATCTAGGGGAGAAGCATTGGATAGCAGTAAAGAACATTCTCAAGTACCTAAAAAGGACTAAGGAGATGTTCTTGGTGTGTGGCGGAAAAGACCTCCAGATCGAGGCCTTTGCTGACTCCAGCTTCCAGAGTGATAAGGATGACTCCAAGTCCATGTCAGGTTATGTCTTTACCCTCAATGGAGGGGCGGTCTATTGGAAGAGCTCCAAGCAGGACACCATTGCAGACTCGACGATGGAAACATAGTAGTTCGCTGCATGAGACGCTGCAAAAGAGCCAGTCTGGATGAGGAAGTTCTTAACTGAACTTCAGGTGGTTCCTTCTATTGTTGATCCAATACTTTAGTATTGTGATAACAAACGGCACTACAGCTTTAGGGAAGGAACCCAGGTCCCATCAGAGATCCAGACATATCTTGAGGCGGCACTACCTGATCAGGGAGATCGTTGATCCTCAGGAGATTGAGGTGAGGAGAGTAGATATGGAGAACAACAATGTAGATCCACTCATAGAGGCCATCTCTCAGACACAGTTCGAGAGGCAATTCAAGATCTTCGGTCTGCGATATGCCAATATATGGCCTTAGTGAAACTGGGAGATTGTTAGTGATATATGCCCTAGAGGCTATTATTGTATCATACTGGATTGTATATTACTTAATGGAAGCTAGAGATATACACGGATATGTTGGGTTACGCCAGTGCCCCGGCCATCAATCCGTAGCCAAATGCATAACAAAAACTTAATAAACCGGCACTAACGGAACCCGAGTCTACGGATCGAACCATAAGCCCTAGATAACAAAAACATGCATAGGAGTTTAGAGAGGTTATACCAAACGATCCATGTACTTCGATCTTCAACCTCTATCCCAAGCTCCTCATGGCTTCCTTGATCATGTTTGATCTCCGGTCTCCCCACATCGAAGAAGATCCACATCGAGGGTTAGTAATACGGGCTCTAGTTTGATAGCCTAGATAGCCAAGATGAAATAGAAAGAGTTTGTGATTACTTTGTCTCAATACACCCAAGGATTCTCAACTCATGAGAGGGTTTGGGTGGAGGTTGAAGAAGATGCCAAGAGGTGAAGAAGTGTGAGCTTAAAGGAAAAGGCAACTAAAGAAAAATGTGGCTGCCCTTTTTTTCAAGTGAATGTTGTGAGTTCTTTTGTGAGCAAGCAACTAAAGAAATTCCACCAAGATAAAAGATCTGCCTTGCTCACTAAATATCTCATAATACTCACACAAAATATCTAGCATGTCACACATACCATGAGTTACCAAGTGCACATGCCACAATCAATGCAAACCATGACTCACAATGCCAAAACTTACACTCACACTTTCCACCTCATAAACATTTAACCTAAATGTTTAATCCAAAAAGAAAAAGCATCTTATAAAGTAAACTTGTAACGATTTACAAGAATACCCCTCATCCATATATACATACCCGCATCTGTATTTAGACTGAATACGAGTACTACGAGACGAAAATAATCCAACAATATAATACTAGGATCCAGTTTAAACCAAAGCCCGCTAGTATTATCCGTCCGATCATGATCCGTGCACAAGTGCATGTATATGATCGAACCTTACCATAAAACCATACGGCCTCTACAACGTTTCTCCTGAAACAGTG
This sequence comes from Agapanthus africanus, assembly GCA_030015575.1. NCBI lineage: Eukaryota > Viridiplantae > Streptophyta > Magnoliopsida > Asparagales > Amaryllidaceae > Agapanthus > Agapanthus africanus. The sequence continues at coordinate 174,213,306 of JASDDO010000026.1, read as the reverse complement.
AAACCCTCTATGTGGGACTCTAAAGACTCGTCAATATGCTGGCAGTTGGTTTAACAACAAGCACGTCAGTAGCACTAGCTGTACGTAACGGCTATCCAGGTATTGAGCGAAAGGAATACCGACGAGCAAACTCATCCTGAAACCCTTACTGAGCCTGACAGTGACAATATCCATACAGTCCGGTCCGTTCGTCTATGAGTATCGCATATCGAGTCTAGGGGTGGATAAAGTCAGACCCCTAATAACGCGACATTTAATGTTGATATGAAGCCTATCACCGCCTGAGAAACTACTGATCTGAATCAGTAATTCTCGACTACCATGGACAAGGATTTCTGGTGATGGCCACCAGTGCAATCCGCGACATCAACCCCCAATACCGGGAGAGACGAATCCCTTGACGATCTGCTCACTGCCTCCATGTGGCTCGGGAATGTACCCAACTAAAACCTATTTGCACGACTCCTTTGAGCCGTGGTAGGGTAGTAATCAAAGTACAGTGGGAACTCACATGAGACAAATAACGATCCCAAGTCGACAGACTAACCTGTACACATGTCACTAGGGAACTTCTATCAGACAATAGGTGTAATACCAACCAGCATGTTCCCAACGAGTCCGTCCGGTGTACTCATAACCCAATGAGCACCTGTATACATCTTAGGTGAACCAACTGACACCAATGGCCTGTGAAACCGGCCACCGCCCCTCGTCGGGGTCTCGATCCGTATACACTATTCTACTCTTGGAGTATCGATGCCCAAACTCGAAACTCCCACGACTAGGGACACTTTAAGGGTGTGCCAATAAACTACCCAGCTCTCACGTATATGATCTCCATCATAATGCTGGTAGTCAAGTATGAATCCTATGGGCTCTATCAACATGTAATAGTGATCTGTAATGTCACCTGAAGCATGTACACGATGATAAAGAACAACCAGATAGCATACTATCATCTTGAGTAAGACTATCCTACCAGTATAGGTCCTCCCTCAATCATCGCAATCGCGTGCCTACGATCTAATAATTGACTTAAGGGCACTTTAGCCAACAATCTCCCACTTGCACTTAAAGATAATTATTGCAGTGTCGCATATTTATAGCCCGTGTGATACCATACACCCAACTTCTCTACTAATCAGTTTCATAAAGCTCGTTTGTAAAACTATTGCATTCGAGAAATATCCTCAGTGAGTGGATCAGCTCTGATGTTTCTTTCTATGTCTCTCTTTATCTCAAGTTCGCGGAGAAAACCATCTCCCGAAATGAGCAATACCTGTCTTAGAATATGTCTGGATATCTGATAGGACCCAATTCACAAATGAACTCCAAATCCAGCAAACTTCGTAGACTGTATCGTCTGCTGAATTTAATCAGTATCCTGTGCCATGCCTTCCTCGGTATCTGCTTGGACCACCTGTCCAAACTACCGTCCCTCGTCATGAGGGAAAACTATAACTCTGACAGTCACTCTGTCATCCAGATCACCTTGGAAGCCTGGAATGATAATCGTCTCCCGAAGGAGGCTGCCGTTACCAAATCCTTCGAACATCCATTTATGTTCATAAACTGCTTCCGAACGTTTCTCCAGGATTGGATTAATATTTATACTTATTGCAGTTAGTGCAAACACAACATCTGGTGTGGTACATGACATCTCATGATTGACTCAATTGCTTAAGCAAATGATATGCCAATCATGCACATCCCTCTCTGTTTTAGTCTATAAGACACCTTTAAAGAGGGTGACTCCATCACCTGCAGGTACACCACCATGCTAGGAGTCGTCTATTCTAAAACACCTTTAGAATAGTGTCAAAGTATCCAGATTAGGAAACTATCCAAATCCATATCTAAAACCATAGATCTAATAACCAGAATGCCTGATATAATATTCATATCCTATGTGGAGAAACCACTGTGTGACAACCACAGTACAACCGATCATAGTATAGGAATTTCAATTCCTACAATGTGTATGTCATCCATATACTAGGACATCACACCCTACTACCTTCTTAATAGATCCATCTCCTATTCTGATGAAGTCAAAGCCTATGACTGTCACATCAAAAATAGATGATCTATCTCCGCTATACCTGCTTTATTCTATAAACAGACATAAGCTACTTGTCCACTATGCTTCCGCTGCTCCCACTGACTATAACAACCTTCTGACCGAGTCATATACACGTGCACTTCTAAAGCTAGTTTATAACGACGCTATACTCATCCTCATGCCGGGTCTCATAGTCTAGAACAGCAGTAATGGCAAGTTTGGGTAAACAAGAACCTCCCTGTCACCATCTTTGAGGATACCCAAGTACCTCTCGGGTGCCTCTGGTTACCTACCATATTTGCGGAGTGGCTAATGGAATATCAAACCCGATTGAATCTTTATGTTCTATTAACTTTTCAGTAATTGTTTGTGGTTCTGGAATCGCTTCCAGTTCTACCATGCTCCCACTACTGTTTTCTGAAAAAGTCCATTTTACTAAAACTGTGGCGAGTCAAGAACAATATCACCATTGATCTTCCAGATGGTAGAAATTTAACCCTCGTCATAGCCCGAGATAACCCACAAACTGCCATTACAGAAACGTTCCTTGAGGTATCCAAAGTCTGTTTTTAAGCATAAGCCGGACAACTTCATATACCTTAACAATATAGAAATAGAGGCACTGATTTAATTGGAGCTAGATTCAAATCATGCAGCTATCTCCAGTGCATGTCAACTAAATGGAAGGAGGCCGATCAACATTACTCAACTAGGAGTGCATCCAGATATGAGTAACCTGAAAGAGAAGCAAGTTCTCAAAACTATTACTATCTACTGAATACCAAACACAAGTATCTACATCTTCGATCACTTTGAAGAATCCTGATACTTGCAACACATGGTTCTCTATTTTATTCTTGTACCTATAACTTCTCAAAACTTGGACTTTGTATTTCTATGAAACACTTATCTAAAACTGGAGAAGTCACAAGTAAACAAAATATAGTACGAGCACCAACCCTTTTGTCCTAATGGACACTGGACAACATACAATACTTTATATAATTCCTCTGAGTTGAATAACTCAAATCCTGTGCATCGTAGGTTGAAAACTGTACTATTGTTAAGAAGAATTACACCGCTGTTTAATGCTCTTTACCCATCATCAACTGATACAGGTAAATGTCATGGACATAATTTCAAAAAGTTATATCTCACTTTACGAAATAAACATACAGATATATCAGTTTGAAATTGGTGCATAACAATAGATATTCAAAACCAAATATTTGTCGTCAGGCAAAACCCCAGGCGATATCCTCAAATATCACCAATTTCAACGAATTCCGATATAATGATGATATAATCACCTAATTCCCAATAACTTACTCCCACTCATCATCTTTAAAACCATACAGATATTGAACGATTACGCTAGCGCCCCGGCCATCTCCTGTGGCCAAATGCGGAACAATTTTTTTTCTACGATTAGAAACTTGGCGCTAGAATAACACTAAGCCCGGATAATAACCATAAACCTAACTAGCATATAAAGAAGCTTTCCACTATGAGAAGAGTTTATACCAAGAGTCTTAAGTCCTTCGGGTCTTCACTCCACTCCTTTGGTATGCTCCTTGTAGTGTCCATGATCAAACTTGAACTTCGGCTTCCTCGCGTCAATGATGATCCACCCGAGAGTGCCTACCAAGAGCACCTACCTCCTAATTGAGGTAACTAGAATATTTAGCTTGCTAATCTAAGTAGACTAGAGTGTGTAGAAAATGATTATGGAATACTTTGTCTCACTAACCCTAGGCTTCTCAACTCACGAGACAATTAGGGTTAGTATTAGAAGAAGAGAGAAAAGAGAAAATGAGAGTGTAGAGTGAGCTAGAGAAAAACCAACCAAAAATGAAGAATGGCTAAGTGGTGGAGATAATAATGCATGGCACAAAAATATCTCCACAAATATCTAGATATTTTCACAAAATATCAACCATGGTAGAATAGTAAAACAATGAGTCACAACCTTAGGCATGCTTCATTTAATGAACTTGCACACCTCATTTCTCCACCTCATTAATCCATTAATAAAATTGGTAAATCATAATAATAAGGTGTCTTCTTCTAGAAGTATTTTTCACAATTACAAGAATTCCCCTTACCGTATATACATACCCGTATCCGTATTCCGAAAAATACGAATACCAAGGAGACGAAAATAATCCATCAATATAATATTAGGATCCGGCTTAAACCAAAGCCCGCTAGTATCATCCGCCCAAACATCATACGTGCACAAGTGTATATATGTGATCGAACCCTACCGTAAAACCATATGGCCTCTATATCGTTTCGCCCAAAGCAGGGAAACCCTCTGTGTGGGACTCTAAGACTCAACAGTACGCTGGTAGTGAGTTTAACCACAAGCACATCAGCGGCATTAGCTGTACGTAACGGCTACCCAGGTACCTGTCGAAGAGGAAGGCCGACAAGCAAACTCGTCCGAACTCATACGTAGCCTATCTGTGACAATATCCGTACAGTCCGGTCTCTTCGTCAAAGAGTATCATATACCGGGTCTAGGGGATGGTAAACGACTGACCCTAATAACCCAATAAGTCGTGCTAATGTGGCTCAGGACCAATCCGGGAAACTACTGATCAACCTATCATTAAATCATAACTGCCTTGGCCAAGGTCTTATGGTCATGACCAATCAATCACGTTGTGATATCAACTCCCAATACCGGAAAAGATGAATCTCCAACAATCGCTCACTGCTTCCATGTGGCTCGGGACTGTACCCAACCAATACCTGTTTGCATGACTCAGTAGAGCCATGGTAGGAAAGTGATCAAAGCACAGTGGGAAATCATACGCGACAAATGATGATCTTAGGTCCGAAGACTAACCTGTACACATGTCACCTGAGAACTTCCATCTGACGATAGGTAATACCATCTGGAAGTTCTCGGTGAGTCTGTCAAGTGTACTCACACCCAGTAAGCACCTGTATACGATCTTAGGTGTATCAGACCAATGGCTGCGAGACCAACCATCCCCCGACGAGGCTAGAAACGTATACACTAGTCTACTCTGGAGTATCAATGCCCAGTCTCGATACTCATGCGACTAGGGACCTTTTAAGGATGTGCTTATGGACTACTCTGCTCCCACAAGTATGATCGCCGTCACAACGCAGGTAGTCAAGCAAGATCCTACGGGCTTTATCAACATGTAACCGCAATATATAATAACGAGTATGACATATGCCATGTTAAGATAAAAACAAACCGTAATAGTATACTACCGTATCATGTCTTTATCAATATGTGCAAGCTAGATATAACAACAATAGAAATAAATACACATATCCTGACAAAGACAAGTCAAATAATATACTATAAAACTGAGCAAGATTGTCATGTACATACATATCTCTAGCATCCATATGTATACATATACAATACTGGCCTCTAGGGCATATATCCAACAGTCTCCCACTTGCACTAAAGGCCAGTAATTGGCGTACCAAATACCCAACGTCTGCATTAAGGCCAGCTGTTGGCATACCGCATACCAAATATCTCAAAAAGTCGCTCGAACTGTGCTTGAGGGAGGGCCTTTGTAAATGGATCCGTTGTGTTCTCTTTTGTATCCACTCTCCGGACCTCGATCTCCTGGCGATCTACGATCTCCCTGATCAGGTGATACCGCCTTAAGATGTGCCTGGATTTATGATGAGACTGTGGTTCCTTCGCTAAAGCTGTAGCCCCATTGTTTTCATAATTCACAGGTATCTGATCAACAATGGACGAAACTACCTGAAGTTCAGCTATGAACTTCTTCACCCAGACCGCTTCTTTCGTGGCATCGCTTGCAGTAATGTATTCAGCCTCCATCGTTGAGTCTGCAACGATGTCCTGTTTGGAACTCCTCCAACACACCGTCCCTCCGTTGAGGGTAAACTCAAAACCCGAGACTGACTTGCTGTCATCCTTGTCACCCTGAAAGCTTGAATCGGTAAATGACTCGACCCTTAGGTCTCCATTACCGTAAACAAGGAACATCTCCTTAGTCCTTCTCAGGTACTTGAGAATGTTCTTCACAGCCGTCCAATGATCCTCACCTGGGTTCGACTGATATCGGCTCACCATGCTTAGCGCGTAAGCTACATGTGGTCTTGTACATAGTATTGCATACATTATAGATCCTACCGCTGAAGCGTAGGGTATAGTGCTCATGCGAACTCTCTCCTCATCAGTCTTAAGAGACATCTCCTTGGAGAGGCTGATTTTGTGCAATGCGGGTATGTTACCGCGCTTGGAATCTTCTATACTAAATCTCTTTAGTACGGTCTCTTTGTACCTGTACTGTGAAAGTCCCAGTAATCTCTTGGATCTATCTCTGTAGATCTTCATCCCCAGAATGTACGAGACATCACCCAGGTCCTTCATGGAGAACCTTTGTGACAAGAATAGCTTGACCGATTGTAGTATAGGAATGCCATTTCCTATCAAAAGAATGTCGTCCACGTACAAAACTAGGAATACGATAGCTCGTCCTACAATCTTCTTATATATACATGGCCCATCTTCATTCTTGATGAAGTCAAATTCTTTGACTGTTTCATCAAAATAGATGTTCCAGCTCCGCGATGCCTGCTTAAATCCATAAATGGATTTAAGCACCTTGCACACCTTTCCATTACTCCCACTATCTACAAAACCTTCTGGCTGATGCATATAAACGCACTTTCCGTTTTTACGTCCATCTACCAGATCTCATAGTCATGGAAGGCACCAATAGCAAATAGGATCCGAATAGATTTAAGCATAGCCACTGGAGAAAAGGTTTCGTCATAGTCCACACCTGGTCTTTGACGAAAACCTTTTGCAACGAGTCTAGCCTTATAGATTTCCACCTGCCCATCTACACCAAGTTTCTTTTTGTAGATTCATTTGTATCCAACGGGTTTCATCCTAGGTGGAGCAATATCCAAGGTCCACACTTTATTGGTGTACATGGACTCCATTTCAGATCGCATAGCATCCAGCCACTTATCAGAGTCCCTACTGATAATGGCCTGCCTGAAACTGGTAGGATAATCTTCTTCCAAGATGCAATCCTCTCAATCCCCGTTTATGAGAAAACCGTAGTATCTCTCAGGCGGATGAGAAATCATACTAAATCTGCGGAGTGGCTGAGCTTCGTTGGGGATTACTGAATCTAGTTGTTCCTCCGAACCTAAAGTTTCATTTTGTGGTTCATGGATTTCTCCCAGTTCTACCGTACTCCCACTAGTTTCTTTTGCAAGAAACTCCCTTTCCAAAAAGGTAGCGTGACGAGATAAAACACCTTCTGTTCCTCAATGTGGTAGAACAGATATCCCAGTGAATCCTTAGAATATCCCACAAATTTACATATAACTTACCGTGCCTCTAGCTTGTCCGGTTTCTGTGTTTTCATATAGGCCGGAAAACCCCATATTTTAAATCGCTTAAGATATGGATTTCGTCCACTCCATAGTTCATATGGAGTCTTAGGCACAGATTTGGATGGAACGTAGTTCAGTAAGTATGCAGCTGTTTGAAGCGCATACCCCCAAAATGAAAGAGGCAACTCAGTGTCACTCATCATGGAGCGAACCATGTCCAATAGGGTACGGTTCCTCCTTTCCAATACATCGTTGTGCTGTGGTGTATACGGAGGAGTAAGCTGAGAGAGAATTCCATTCTCTTTTAGGTAATCTAGGAATTCCGTGCTTAAGTACTCCCCTCCTCTATCAGATCAGAGGATCCTGATACTTTTGCCAATCTGGTTCTCTACTTCGTTTCTGAATTCTTTGAATTTCTCAAAGGCTTCAGATTTGTGTTTCATGAGATACACATATTCGAACTTAGAGAGATCGTCAGTGAATATGATGAAGTATGAGAACCTTCCCCTTGCATGCATAGACATTGGACCACATACATCACTGTGTATAAGTCCCAATAGCTGTGCTTCTCTTTCTCCGTATCCGGTGAACGGAGATTTGGTCATCTTTCTTTTGAGACAAGATTGACAAGTTTCATAAGATGAAAATTCAAACGTATCCAAAATCCATCTTTATGTAACTTACTCAGTCTTTTCTCTCCGATATGACCAAGTCTACAATGCCACAAGTAGGATTCATTCATATCTGAACTCTTCCTCTTGTGTGTGTTTTGTATACTGAGAACTGTGTTTTGATTAAGAACATAGATACCATTACACAGTGTACTTTCTGCAACTAATACCTGATTAAGGTAAATGTTCATGATATTTCTATGAAGAACAAACTTATATCCATCTTTATCAAGTAAAGAAACTGCTATTATGTTCCAAACCATGGAAGGTACATAGTAGCAGTTGTTCATAATCATAGTATTACCATTTGGCAATGCTAGGTGATATTCACCGATAGCAGAAGGATCAACTTATGCTTCATTCCCTACTCTGAGGGACATATCACCTGGTCCAACCATCCTACTTTTTCTCAACCCCTGTAATAAATTACAGATATGAGACCTCGATCGGGCATCGAGTACCCAGGAGGTAGGACTGACCGAAAAACAGTTCTCAATAACAAGAACACCTGAAGAAGACAAAATAGTATGTTTCTTCTTCGATGGGGTCATCAAGGAATTCAAACAATCCTCTTTCCTTTGCTCACATTTATGACTGTTGTCATAAGTTAGAGCCGAACCGACCTTACCCAGCGCCGAATAAGAATTCGGATCGTTCAAGCGATACATTTTATTATCTTTATTAGGGCGTGAAATGGTTGCTACCTGGAGAGAGAGGAAAGAAACACTCAGCGTGCGCTCTTGCAAGATTAGATTGGTTATTAATTTATCTAATCAGGATGGCTCCCACTGTTTCCTCGAATTCTTCTTCAAACCTTAAAATAAGAATTAGTTGGGATTAATCGCACGTCACAATACTTTCTTAACATTTCGGGCAGGCTGGCGTCGGTACTTTGAGGGAGGTTTTCCAATGCTTTCGTGAAGTTCCTTAATTACATAACCTCTTTTCCCTGGAGGCGTAGCCCCGCTAACACCATTCTAGACACCTACTTTGTTTATAGAATTGATTGTTAAGTGAAATAATTTCCCAAGAGTAATCCTACTCATCAGTGGGATCGGGATCCAACATCATTGTGTGATGCACTAGATGGAATCCACTCTAGTCACTACACTCCAGCGGGTATGTTGAATCTACAAGTTTCCTGTATGTTTGAAACTCTCGATGAACCCTAGTGACATTGACGGAGTTAACAAATCAAAGAGTCCTAGTCAAGTTCAACCCGTCATTATCTAGATTGCATCAAACCCACTCGCATAACCCTTGATGGAGTCAACAAGATTATACGACTGTCCTAAACCATTGCATCCAGTGCTTCAAATAAGCACCACTCAGCTACCGTACACTATGCCTTAACGGAGTCACAGCACAAACACTAAGTGTTACTTGTAGGAAATGATGGAGGGCTACGACTGGGATTTTGGCAAAAAACGCATTAACGTAATGAACTTGATGTCGTTGAAGGAACCTGAGCAGTTTCGAAAAAGAGTGGTTTAAGCTCCGCTTTTGAAAACTAGAGGTTTTGAAGAAAAACCGAGTAATCTACAGTATAGACTTTTGCTCAAGAGGTCACTCCCCGCGAAGGGATCTCGGCTATTGCCTCTTGGAATGAGGTGTTGGATATTCACGATCGAATACCACTATGCAAAGCGAAAGAATATAACTGTAGTTTTTCGAAATTTGTTCCAACAACAAGTTTTAGGTTTGTTTTCTTGCATTAATCAAAATTAATGTGGTATCATCAATTAACCCTATCACACTAGAAAAAAAACGAAAATACAATGTACGTATATGCCATCCGCATTCGCCACTGGGCCCCGTCATCACCCGTTAGGTTACTTAACTAACGACAGAGCGGGGCTTGGACTAGCGCGGGTGTAAAACATATACAACATCTACTAGTATATATATATATATATATATATATATATAACATTCGTCCCAGGTATGATAATAACCAACATCACAGAATCTCAGCCAACAATACAGAATGGTTGATAATCTTGGAGCCCCGGGTTTCATTTGAGCCGCAAATGAGACCCGACGTTCCCGGTCGTGTGGATAGCTTGTGCAATGAAAACCTGGACCTCTACGAGCGCGATAAGTTACCCGCCAATCCCAGAAGTGAGGCAACCCACTTCAACAAAGTGAATGCAGCACTTCATAGAATCCGGTAACTTGGGCGCCCCTCCGTGGGTCATCCTATACCCCCTACGAGTACGGCGAATAGCCCGCCAATTCTAAAATGAAGCCCCCTCCATCACAACACCATGAGATATGGGCTTGTTGTTAGTGTATATGCCCTAGGAGCCATTATTGTATCATACTAGTTTGTGTATTACTTAATGGAAGCTTGGGATATTCACATGTATATAACAGTCTTGCTAAATATGGTAGTATGCTACTTGGTTTTTCTATCTTAATATGTGAGCATACGTATTGATAGAGCTCTTAGGATCTTGCTTGACTACCAGTGTTGTGATGGCAGTCACACTACTGGGGGCTGGGTAGTCTACAAGCACATCCTTATTCAGGTCCCTAGTCGTAGGATTATCTAGACAGGGCATCGATACTCCGGAGTAGACTAGTGTGTACGCTTCTCATCCCAGTTGGGGAGATGGTCTGTCCCACAGCCATCAGTACGTTGTACTGGAGATAGTATACAGGTGCTCGTTGGGTTATGGGTACACCGGACAGGACTCACGGGGAACTGTTGGTTGGTATTATACCCATCGTCAGTTAACAGTTCCCAGGTGACATGAGTACAGCATAGTCTATAGACTTGACACTGCTGCTTCGCCTCTAGTGTGTTCCCAATGTTCTTAGATTGCTACCCTACCACGGCTCAAAGGAGTCGTGCAAACAGGTAGCAGTTGGGTGCAGTCCTGAAGCACTTGGAGACAGTGGCGGTTAGATAGGATTCGTCTCTCCCGATATTGGGAGTTGATATCGCGCTGTGTCAGAGAGCCATTACGCAAAGTCCCTGGCCAGGGCAAGCGAGATTTACTGGTAGGTTCCAGTAGTTTCTTAGGGTGTAATGGGCTTCGCTCCGACACGACTTGTTCCGCTTTTAGGGGACTGACGCTTGCCGTCCCCCTAGGCCGGATATGCGATAGTCTTAGACAAACAGACCGGACTGTACGGAGATTGTCACAGCAGGCTCAGTAGGAGTTCAGATGGGTTTCCTCATCGGCCTTCTTATCGACATCTACCTGGGGGCCGTTACGTATAGCTAGTGCTGCTTGCGGTCTGTGGTTAAACCCACAGCCAGCGTAGTAGTCGAGTCTTTAGAGTCCCACACAGAGAGTTTCCTACTCCAGGCGAAACGATATAGAGGTCGTATGGTTTTACGACAAAGGGTTCGGATGCATACGTGTGTTTACACACGTACGTCGTTCGGACAGTTTTTACTAGTCGGCTTTGGTTTAAGCCAGTTACTAGTATCCGGTTATTGGATTTATACAGTCTAAAGTTTTTCCGTGTTTTCACGGATAGGAGGGGCGTTCTCGTAATTGCGCGAGAAGCTTCTAGAAGATGGTGACTAAGGAGGTTAAGGTGGAATATATATTGAATGAGATTAGTGAGTCATACGGGTGATTCATCCATGTCATTAATGCATCATAAATGCTTAATGACTCATGAAGATGAATCACCATTAGATATTTATGAAGCATGATTATTCATCATTTTCTTTTCTTTTATTGATAAATGATAATGCTTCATATATATTGTGATAGCTCATTTTCTCATCTCATTATTATGCTCATCTTCTCTGTCCTCAAGCTCCCTCTCTTCAAACCCTAATCCTACCTTCTCATGTGTTGAGTACAAGGATTAGTTAGACTAATTAAACCATAACCCTCACTCTATATCATCTAGGTACTTTGATTAGAAACTAAAGAAACCTAGTTGCCTGAAGTTTAGAGGCAAAACTTGGAGTAAAGCTCTCGGGTGGATCGTCTACTACTTGGAGAAGGCCGAGGAGGAGGTGGAGTTCGTAAAAACGAAGGACACAGTTCTTTAGGTATAATCCCTTTTCATAGTAGTTGTTAACTTCTATGTATGTTGTTAGTTATTGTTTATGCAAAGATTCTCGGTTAATCGATGTTTAAGCAAAGAACAAGATCGTTTTTCATATTTCTGCCTCCCCACAGGTATTGGGGTGTTGCACATCGACTTACAGTGGTATCAGAGCCTCGCTAAACAATAATTAACTCATTAGCAAAGTCATATGCATTTCGAACGCAAAACGAACCAGAAAACGACATCGATATCATAAGTTTCTGTCGAATTTTAAACAAGCTCTAAAAATTTTTCAGGGTGCTTCAGTATAACCTACAGAGAATTTTAAGAAACTGGTGAAAAATGGGTTCCTGAATCGGCCAAACGACCGCGGAACCGCGGCCGATCCCACCGATCCGCCGCGGATCCGCGGCCGAGTTGGGGTCGATTCAACCCAATTTTCACCAGTAATTCTTCTGTGATATTTTTGTGTTTTCTGGGATGTTTATTTTTCTGCTCAAGTCTTAGGTGCACAGAGAAGTATTGGAGTAGAATCTAATGTGTTTGTTCGATCGAAATTTTACGATGTTTGCTAATTTGATTATATCTGTGTTTTTATAATGTGTTCGTAAACCTCCCCTAACTGCTAGTATGTCGGTTGGCAGGGGGTTGCACATTTCTGTACTGGATTTTATCTGTTTGTGTATATGAACTGTGTTGGACTGTTGTGATGTTTAGCCGGGGTTTTGTGATGGGTTATTATTTAATTCATTCGATGTAAATGTAATTTGTTGTAATATTATTTTGCGGGGCACATCCAGGTTGCGGTTGTAGCCACCGTTGTATTATTTCATTTTACTGTTTTTGCTCCTAGGACAGACCCAAGGTAGGGTGCACAAACTACCGGGCGGGTAGTTTGCCGTACCCGTAGGGGTATAGGGTGGGGTAATGGCTATTCATCACAAGTGTGTAATCCGTCTTTCGTTGCAGGCTCAAAAGAAATGCGGATTGCTTGCAAATCCAATAAAGCTCATCTGTAATCTGGAATGACTATTATTGCGTCTGACGAATGTAAAATATCTATATATATAATAGCTATTTAGACGTCACTTATGTTTTACACCCGTGCTAGCACAGCCCCCGCTCTGTCGTTAGTTAAGTAACCTAACGGGTGATGACGGGACCCAGTGGCGAATGCGGATGGCATAAGAGGACGTTATATTTTCGTTGTTTTCTGCAATGATAGGTTAATGATTGGACGCATTATTTTTAATGCAAAGTAAATAAACCAAAGTTTAAATCGTTGGAACAATTTAAAAGAAACCACTCAGTTATTTTTAAAACAGATATTTTTAAATGTGGAGCTTTAACGACTCCTTTTAAAATCTATCAGGTTCCTTCGGTTATATCAAGTTCGCCACGTTCACGGTTTCGCTAAAACCAGTCGTAGCCCTCCGTCATTTCATTTGGGTATTCAGTAGTATTCAAGCTATGTATTTGTCACGCCCCGCTTCCCAGAGTACGCAAGATTGGGCACGCGACATAGCCAACCATGCTACCTGTGAGTAGGAAGCATCCATCCACAGTCACATTACGGTTGTAAGGATATCAAGAACAGATAAAACTAATCTAATACATGTCCAAATCCATAATAACAAGAATCAATAAACAATAAGTGCGGAAGCTAATGATCCAATACAATGAATAAACAGTACGTCCCATAATGCGGGCTCACATCTGGAAATGAAAAGCAATAAATAAACTAAACCCTAAGGACTCACTGTTCAGCCTGCTGGCTGAAGTACTCCTGCTCGGTCGTCGACAAAGGTACGGAATCTGGGCCATGCAAAACCCAGACGTCGGCGCGTCATGATATCAAGTATATAGTATAAACATGGTAATAAACAATGCAAATATGAACATGAATAAAGCAGTAACAAGGAATAACAAGCAGGGTAATGTGCAATGGTGTCCAAACTGTCCTATCAGGTTTTCTACTCTATAGTCTTTGAAACCAATTGATGAATCGTCGATGTAACTCAATAGTATCCCGTGCGTACCCAGGACCACGGTCAAAGCCCTCGGGGCTGAATCCGAGACGTGCCGCTAAGCAGTAAAAGTAGGTAGTAGGATGGACGAGTGATGTCAGCATCATCACTCCCGGACTGGCCAAGCCCGTAAGACTGATCAGAACAAGTATCGAACTGTTGAGTTACAAGTCGGTTTCACCTTTGATTTCCCCATACCCCCAAGCTATGTATGTCAGGTCAGGTATTCAGTAGTCAAGGACTAATGCCAACACGAAATCAAGTAGAAGTAGGTCTGTCTGGATCGACAGCAGGAATGGTCAGGTTTGTCGGCATTGGGCATGAGATCAGGTAACAGGTCAGGTTACTTTCAACAGGTAGAGTCGATATGTACAGGGTGTTGTGTCCGGTGTATCAGTACATGTGTCAGGTGTATCAAGATCGGTCAATATGTAATGCAATCAGGTATATGCTGATAACAGGTATAGTAACGAATAATGAACAACAACAGGAACAGTAACTAACAATATTATTCTATGTGAACACAGTGATGTTTGTATTCTCATATTAACCGGTTCACGCACCTTTGGGGTGCAGCCACAAGGTGAAGCAATATCGATAACATACGTAATGGAGTTGCATGAATTTAAACTAAGCATAATAATAGTTACAAGGATGATCTAGCAATTTAAGCAATGACGTGCCAATTGGTTAATTAGTTAAAGTGTGGATTGATAGCATACCGATTAACTACAAGTAACCACTACAATGATTTAACGTTACGGATGATTGCAAATGTCACCAAGTCGTGTGATTATAACAGATAACATGATTATTAAGTTTGCAGCATGTTAAAGCAAGTATTCGGATACTTGCCTCGACGGTTTCGCAAACCGGAACGCACGGATGCAATGTCGGCAGAAAACGCGATATGAAAGCACGGGCCACGGATCGAGTCCTTACGGGGATCAACGAGATCACACGGACCAGGGGACTTCGCTGGAGCGTCGGGTTCGCCAAGACGGCACGGTCGGATTCCGGCAACGACAAAAGTAGCGAAGTTAGCAATACAATAGGATACAAGCGAATAACGACCAGCAAGGGGGATGATTTGCACAAAGGAAGGAAGAGGAAACTTACAGAGAGGTATACCAGGTGACCCCGGCGAGCTCGACAGCGCTGGAACGCCGGCGAAGCGACGGCAGCGGCGGCTGCACGGCTGAAAGGCCTCGGGTGTGCAGGAGAAGGTGCTGCGGCGATCTGGAGGAGAGGGGGGTCGGCTCTGGTGGTCGAGGGGGAGAAGTAGGTGGCCCTGGTGACGACGGCAAGGTCGCCGGCGCGTTCTCCGGTGAACAGCGGGGTAGGCGATGGGTGAAGGCTCGGGTTGGTGGTCCGGCGAGGAGAGGAAGGGAGGTGATGACGAGGTCGCGACGAGGAGGGTGAGAGGGAGTCGTGGGGGGGCGTCGGCGGCGAGAGGCGGCGTCGACGTCGGCTGTGCAGGGTTGGAGGCGACGTCGGGGGCTGGGTGCAGTGCGGAAAGAGCGGGAGAAGCGAGGGGATGGAGGTGCGGTTAGGTTCGTGGTGGCGAGGGCGGCGACGGCGAGGTCGCAGGGAAGTCGGCGGTGAGATCGCGAGGCTAGGGTTAGGGTTTGTTGGGTTCGTGATGGGAGACGAGGGTTGAGGGAGGCTGCTGCTGCATGGGTTGTTAATATATAAGAAGAGAGAGAGAGGGATATTGGAGAGAGAAAGGAAGATTGGAGAGAGGAAGAGAGAGATTGAGGGAAGAGAGAGAGAGCTGGGGAAAACGAGGCGGGGCCCACGAGCTCAATGGGAGCTCGTGATTGGCTGGGGGAAAAATATGAGAAGGATTTTACGTAGGATTTGTGAAGGATTTAACAGTTAGAAATTATTCGTATATAATTTTTAGTTTTATGATATTAAATTTAAATGGGCCCTTTTTGGCGCGAAATGAAACATTTCCAAATCGCGCCCGGGTTGCGCCCAAATGTTCCAAATTCAAATTATAGGATTTTAAGCGGGTTCCAAATTTCGAAAAGAGGTGTTAAATGATTAAAATGCATGCCCCCAAGTCGGACACTTGCACGCGCGCGTAGTCGTCCAAACTTGCCCGTTTAGCCAAACGGAACGGAACCTCGACACGCGGACGCTACCACGTGACTAGTGGCGACGAGTAGGCCAACATGGACATCTTAAATTTCATTTTAGGGGTTAAAATTTGTTATGTGCCAAAATGACTTAACCGGTTAAAATTTAGCAACAAACACCAGAAAATCGGGAAAATTGGAATGAGCAGTAGACAACCCTCAACTAGTAATATAAATAGTATTATTGGGCTCGGGTGTTACATCATACCCAACTACAAAAGAATTTCGTCCTCGAAATTCCAAGAATACAAGATAACTAACTACTGGAAAAGGTGAGGGAATTTCTGTCGGATCTCGTCTTCTCGCTCCCAAGTGGATTCTCCATGCAATCGGTTACCCCAAGAAACTAGCACAAGAGGGATAACCTTGTTCTTAAGAACCTTTTCTCTTCGATCCTTGATTTCAACTGGTCGCTCCTCAAAAGTCAGGTCCTCTCGTACCGTCAACTCCGAATGATCCAAGACATGAGTCTCATCGCGAACATACCCCCGTAGTTGAGACACATGAAACACGTCGTGAACTCCTGCTAATGACGGTGGTAACGCCAACCTGTACGATACCTCTCCAACACGCTCCAATATCTCGAAGGGTCCAACGAATCGGGACTAAGCTTTCCCCGACTTCCGAAGCGAATCACCCCTCTAGTCGGTGATATCTTCAGGAATACCAAATCACCCACGGCGAACTCTAGAGGTCTTCTTGACGTGTCGGCCCAACTCTTCTGTCTGTCTTGAGCTGCCTTCATATGCTTCCTGATTGTATTCACCTTCTCGACTGTCTGTACCACCAAATCTGGTCCTAGCAACCTTCGTTCACCAACATCATCCCAACAGATAGGTGAACGGCACTTACGCCCATACAGTGCTTCAAACGGAGCCATTTGAATAGTTGCTTGGAAGCTGTTGTTGTACGAAAACTCCACCAGGTGTAGATGATCTTCCCAAGAACCTTTGAAGTCCAACATGCAAGCCCTCAACATATCTTCAAGGGTCTGGATCGTTCTCTCCGATTGTCCATCAGTCTGAGGATGATAAGCTGTGCTAAACTTCAATCGAGTCCCCAAACTATCTTGTAAGCTCCTCCAAAAGTGCGACAAGAACCGAGTGTCCCGATCGGACACGATGCTTACCGGTACTCCATGCAATCTGACAATCTCCTGCATGTACCGCTCTGCCAAAGTCTCTGTCGATTGACCAACCCGAAAAGGAATAAAGTGAGCTGCTTTGGTCAATCGATCGACGATCACCCATACTGCATTGTTGCCCTTTGGACTCCGCGGTAAAGCCGTCACGAAATCCATGGTTATATGTTCCCACTTCCACTGAGGAATCGGAAGTGGTTGCAACAAACCAGCAACCCTTTGGTGTTCAGCCTTGACTTGCTGACACACCAAGCACTTAGCCACGAAGCGAACAATTTCCCGTTTCATACCTTCCCACCAGAAATGCTGTCGAATATCTCGGTACATCTTTGTCCCTCCTGGATGTACAGAGTAAGCTGAACTGTGTGCCTCCTTCATAAGCTCTTCACGCACATCTCCTTTTGGCACACACACACGGCTACCATATCTCAACGAACCATCTTCATGGATCAGTAAATCGGTTCGTAGTCCGGCTCCAACCTGCTCTCGAAACTTTTGCAGTCTAGGATCCTGCGATTGCGCCACTTTAATCTTCTCAACTAGGGACGACTGTGCTTGCAATTGCATAAACTGTCCTGTAGCATGTGGTAGCACAACCTCCAAGTCAAATCTTCGAAAATCCTCAATGATCTCTCTCTGTGCAGTCAAAAACTGAATTGCTGGTAACCGACTTAGCGCATCTGGCACGACGTTAACCTTTCCCGGATGGTACTTAAGATCAAGGTCATAGTCGGCCATCAGCTCCAACCATCTGCGTTGCCTCATGTTCAACTCCTTCTGAGTGAACACATATTTCAAACTCTTGTGATCCGTAAAGACTTCAACTCTCTCGCCCAAAAGGTAGTGCCTCCAAATCTTCAGGGCGAAGATCACGGCTGCAAGCTCTAAGTCATGAGTCGGATAATTCTTCTCGTGAGTCTTCAGCTGTCTCGATGCGTAAGCGATGACTTTCCCGTTCTGCATTAATACACATCCCAATCCCTTTCCGGATGCGTCGCTATGAATCACCAGTCCTCCTGAATTATCCAGTACGGTCAGGATCGGGGCGGTTATCAACTTCTGCTTCAACGTCTCGAAGGCCAATGCACATCCGTCCGTCCAAACAAACGGTATCTCCTTACGCGTAAGCTTGGTTAACGGCTCAGCTAAACGAGCGAAGTTCTCCACAAATCTTCTGTAGTAGCCGGCGAGTCCAAGAAAACTTCTTATCTCCGCAACATTCTTTGGAACAGGCTAATCCCGAACTGCTGCAATCTTCTCGGGATCAACGGCGATTCCATTGCCCGACACAACATGCCCCAGAAACTTCACTTCTTCCAGCCAGAATTCGCACTTACTCATCTTCGCGAATAATTTCTCTTGTCTTAGCGTTTGCAGTGCGATCCTTAAGTGCTCAGCATGCTCCTCCGGACTCTTCGAGTACACCAGAATATCGTCAATGAATACCACAATAAACTGGTCCAAGAACGGTGAAAAGATCCTGTTCATCAAATCCATAAATATTGCTGGCGCATTCGTCACTCCGAAGGGCATCACTAGATACTCGAAATGTCCCTACCGAGTTCGAAACGCCGTCTTGCAAATGTCTTATGCCTTCACTCGGACTTGATGATATCCTGATCGCAAGTCCAGTTTCGAGAATACCCTCGCGCCACTAAGCTGCTCAAAAAGTTCTCCAATGCGAGGGATCGGGTACTTGTTCTTAATAGTCACCCGGTTCAATTCTCGATAATCAATGCACATCCTTCTCGTGCCATCCTTCTTCTTTACTAAAAGAATTGGAGCTCCCCAAGGTGAGTTGCTGCTTCGAATCCATCCCTTCTCGAGTAATTCACCCACCTGTTTCTTAACTTCTTCCAATTCCACCGGTGCCATCGGATAATAAGATTTTGATACTGGCGCCGCACCAGGAATGAGGTCAATCGCAAACTCCACATCTCGCTTCGGCGGTAAGCCCGAAATATCTTCAAACACATCCATAAAGTCGCGAACAACTGCCGGCTCTTCATTACTATCCACTACCATAGCCGCAAGAACACTGTTCGTCGGCCTAGCCCTAAACTCGACTGGCCCGACAGAACTGCTTCCTCCAATGAAAGTAAACTTAGGATGTCCGGGAATCTGGAAAATTACGTTCCTTGCCCTACAGTCAATGTGGGCGTGGAAAGTGCCAAGAAAATCCATCCCCAAGACAACCTCATAACTGCCCGTATCTATCACCAAGAAATCTGCAAAAAAGGCTCCCGTCTGCAGACAACAACTGTACAATCTCTACATTCCTTACTAGCTATGATTTTCCCATTCCCAGTGTGTATGTACCAAAAACTAGACAGGGTCGTGCAGGTAATCGAGTGTGTAGTTATAAATTTGGATGACAAAAACAATGGGATGCTCCGAAATTAAGTAATGCCAAAGCGGGAAAGCCATGAACGAGTAAATTACCTGAAACCACTTCTCCCGATGCCTTAGCTTCCTCAGCTGTCAACGAGAACGCTCGAGCCTGATTAGATCCTTGATTCAACTGTCTCTGCCCTTGGAACGGTCTCTGCGGAGGCTTCTGAACATCATCTTTCGTGCGAGGCTTCGACGGACAGGCATCAACGGTGTGATCTGCCGCTCCACATCTAAAACAGAGTCCCAGCCTCATACGACACTTCTTTCGCACATGTCCGGGTTTATGGCAGTAGCTACAGATCACGCTCCCCTTCCGATCACCCACACTTGTTTTCTTCATTGGTGCTAAACTGCGCCTGTTCACCGGAATACTTCTACGTACGGACGTGTGGTTCAGTGCAAATGCTGGTTCCAGCTCGATTTGTTCCTTTAGTTTCTCCAGCAATCCCCTTATCACTCTACGCCTGGCGGCTAAGACCGCACGCCCTGGGTCCATCTTCAAATTCTGACCGGCCATATTCCTGGAAATCAAAGTACCCAACATTAGCATGATGATAGATTTCGAGTATAGATCAAGGCTAGAACTCCAAGATACTTAAATAGAGTACTGCATTGTAGCTATGCCGCGGTATCATAGCCGCAATTACTTAACTCCACCCAAGTCGCCCAAGTCCTAGGGATAACAAGAAATCAGGTTTCCGAGTCGACATGCAAAGTAAGTTTGCACGTCGTAAAAGATATAATCAGGAAGAATGTGATTCAAGAATGGTAAAACGGTCAATGTGGCTGGACATGTTTCCTAAACACGGGTATTCTGATCCGTGTATTGGGTACAATACCCAACTACAAAGAATCAACCCAGTTAACCTATGTCTCTGATACCAAAAAACCATGTCACGCCCCGCTTCCCAGAGTACGCAAGATTGGGCACGCGACATAGCCAACCATGCTACCTGTGGGTAGGAAGCATCCATCCACAGTCACATTACGGTTGTAAGGATATCAAGAACAGATAAAACTAATCTAATACATGTCCAAATCCATAATAACAAGAATCAATAAACAATAAGTGCGGAAGCTAATGATCCAATACAATGAATAAACAGTACGTCCCATAATGCGGGCTCACATCTGGAAATGAAAAGCAATAAATAAACTAAACCCTAAGGACTCACTGTTCAGCCTGCTGGCTGAAGTACTCCTGCTCGGTCGTCGACAAAGGTACGGAATCTGGGCCATGCAAAACCCAGACGTCGGCGCGTCATGATATCAAGTATATAGTATAAACATGGTAATAAACAATGCAAATATGAACATGAATAAAGCAGTAACAAGGAATAACAAGCAGGGTAATGTGCAATGGTGTCCAAACTGTCCTATCAGGTTTTCTACTCTATAGTCTTTGAAACCAATTGATGAATCGTCGATATAACTCAATAGTATCCCGTGCGTACCCGGGACCACGGTCAAAGCCCTCGGGGCTGAATCCGAGACGTGCCGCTAAGCAGTAAAAGTAGGTAGTAGGATGGACGAGTGATGTCAGCATCATCACTCCCGGACTGGCCAAGCCCGTAAGACTGATCAGAACAAGTATCGAACTGTTGAGTTACAAGTCGGTTTCACCTTTGATTTCCCCATACCCCCAAGCTATGTATGTCAGGTCAGGTATTCAGTAGTCAAGGACTAATGCCAACACGAAATCAAGTAGAAGTAGGTCTGTCTGGATCGACAGCAGGAATGGTCAGGTTTGTCGGCATTGGGCATGAGATCAGGTAACAGGTCAGGTTACTTTCAACAGGTAGAGTCGATATGTACAGGGTGTTGTGTCCGGTGTATCAGTACATGTGTCAGGTGTATCAAGATCGGTCAATATGTAATGCAATCAGGTATATGCTGATAACAGGTATAGTAACGAATAATGAACAACAACAGGAACAGTAACTAACAATATTATTCTATGTGAACACAGTGATGTTTGTATTCTCATATTAACCGGTTCACGCACCTTTGGGGTGCAGCCACAAGGTGAAGCAATATCGATAACATACGTAATGGAGTTGCATGAATTTAAACTAAGCATAATAATAGTTACAAGGATGATCTAGCAATTTAAGCAATGACGTGCCAATTGGTTAATTAGTTAAAGTGTGGATTGATAGCATACCGATTAACTACAAGTAACCACTACAATGATTTAACGTTACGGATGATTGCAAATGTCACCAAGTCGTGTGATTATAACAGATAACATGATTATTAAGTTTGCAGCATGTTAAAGCAAGTATTCGGATACTTGCCTCGACGGTTTCGCAAACCGGAACGCACGGATGCAATGTCGGCAGAAAACGCGATATGAAAGCACGGGCCACGGATCGAGTCCTTACGGGGATCAACGAGATCACACGGACCAGGGGACTTCGCTGGAGCGTCGGGTTCGCCAAGACGGCACGGTCGGATTCCGGCAACGACAAAAGTAGCGAAGTTAGCAATACAATAGGATACAAGCGAATAACGACCAGCAAGGGGGATGATTTGCACAAAGGAAGGAAGAGGAAACTTACAGAGAGGTATACCAGGTGACCCCGGCGAGCTCGACAGCGCTGGAACGCCGGCGAAGCGACGGCAGCGGCGGCTGCACGGCTGAAAGGCCTCGGGTGTGCAGGAGAAGGTGCTGCGGCGATCTGGAGGAGAGGGGGGTCGGCTCTGGTGGTCGAGGGGGAGAAGTAGGTGGCCCTGGTGACGACGGCGAGGTCGCCGGCGCGTTCTCCGGTGAACAGCGGGGTAGGCGATGGGTGAAGGCTCGGGTTGGTGGTCCGGCGAGGAGAGGAAGGGAGGTGATGACGAGGTCGCGACGAGGAGGGTGAGAGGGAGTCGTGGGGGGGCGTCGGCGGCGAGAGGCGGCGTCGACGTCGGCTGTGCAGGGTTGGAGGCGACGTCGGGGGCTGGGTGCAGTGCGGAAAGAGCGGGAGAAGCGAGGGGATGGAGGTGCGGTTAGGTTCGTGGTGGCGAGGGCGGCGACGGCGAGGTCGCAGGGAAGTCGGCGGTGAGATCGCGAGGCTAGGGTTAGGGTTTGTTGGGTTCGTGATGGGAGACGAGGGTTGAGGGAGGCTGCTGCTGCATGGGTTGTTAATATATAAGAAGAGAGAGAGAGGGATATTGGAGAGAGAAAGGAAGATTGGAGAGAGGAAGAGAGAGATTGAGGGAAGAGAGAGAGAGCTGGGGAAAACGAGGCGGGGCCCACGAGCTCAATGGGAGCTCGTGATTGGCTGGGGGAAAAATATGAGAAGGATTTTACGTAGGATTTGTGAAGGATTTAACAGTTAGAAATTATTCGTATATACTTTTTAGTTTTATGATATTAAATTTAAATGGGCCCTTTTTGGCGCGAAATGAAACATTTCCAAATCACGCCCGGGTTGCGCCCAAATGTTCCAAATTCAAATTATAGGATTTTAGGCGGGTTCCAAATTTCGAAAAGAGGTGTTAAATGATTAAAATGCATGCCCCCAAGTCGGACACTTGCACGCGCGCGTAGTCGTCCAAACTTGCCCGTTTAGCCAAACGGAACGGAACCTCGACACGCGGACGCTACCACGCGACTAGTGGCGACGAGTAGGCCAACATGGACATCTTAAATTTCATTTTAGGGGTTAAAATTTATTATGTGCCAAAATGACTTAACCGGTTAAAATTTAGCAACAAACACCAGAAAATCGGGAAAATTGGAATGAGCAGTAGACAACCCTCAACTAGTAATATAAATAGTATTATTGGGCTCGGGTGTTACAGTATTTTGGCCAAAGTCAAGGCATAGTGTTTGGTAGCTGCGGGGTATTCATTTGTTGCATAGATAGATGAGTTAGTTTGGGACAGTCGTATTATCATTTGACCAAAGTCAGGGATATATACGGATGTGTTCAAATTGACAGGATAATGACGGGTAGAACTTGACATGTGACTTATGACATTTTGACCAAAGCCAAGGTCATAAGAGCATGGGGCAAAAATATATCGGGAATTTCTAAAGAAACTGAAATTTGCAAAGAGATTGTCACGTCCCGAAGGTACGGAACATGACCGGCACTTAAACTACGAACGTCTCGAGGCGTACGTAATCTAAGTGAGCCGAAACCCAGAAATCCAAACCAAGAAAAGATGTAGAGTGCAGGAAAAACCAACTTAAAGCAAGTATTTTCAATAGCATAAGCCGAATTATGCGGTTTTTAAAAACATCAAAAATTTCCTGAAAATTTCGGCAGAGTCTCCTTTGTAAATATTGGCCCCCAAACGGGATACAACATGAATAGTATACGAAATCAATAAAAAGGCATCCCCAAGCGGGAGCTAGCTCTTCGTCAATCGACGGCCACAACCACACAAGCAATATAATATACAACGCCAACGACGAGGATCAAAATTCAAAAGGAAACTCAAAACCACAAGAAAACCACAGGAATAAAACGCGCGACTCTAAGGTCGAAGGAATAACATCACTAGTTTCTATCTCAAAATAAATACATGTTTGGTTGATGGAACTTCTAGATACAACAGAATAATAATATACAAGATGTAAAGATGGGTACGATATAATTAAACCCACCTACTAGCAAATCACCCGAAGGAAACTATACCCGCAAAGCCGTAATGAAACCTGTACGGCAAACCTGCAAGAAACTGGGGCACAACGGGGGTGAGTTGCCAACTCGTGAATAGAAAAACATCCACGAAAAGAAATCGCATAAATAACACAACCTAGGTCAATGATCATAATATGTCCTCAATTATATATATAACATGCAACCTATAACAAGGCTAGGGTAAACATCTAACCCGAGTGTGATCTCATGTGCCCGTGTCAGTGCCTCAGGTAGCAATATATCATATGAATGAGGTATGAATGCATGGAACCAAATGCATGTACTGACGAAAACTGCTTTCATAAATCAGTGAGATTTCTGCATTTAAAAAATGAGGTACCATAAATGAAATCAGCATAAAACAGTGCCCAGCATCGACACAAAACCAGTGTCCAAATATCTCGATATCTCTGTATCACAATCTTTGTACCTCAATATCTCAAAATCTCAATCACAAAATCTAGGGCGCCGTCAATCCAGACCGGCCCCTACCATCCATCTCAAGACCACGACGGTATCCTCCGGATATCCGACGCGTCGGGTAATATCACCGGTCGGTAGTGCTCCCCTGCCGGGCTCAATGTCAACAACACATTCCTCTTGCCCCGGGGTACCGCACCGGGCCCACCATGTACCCGAAACGGTTCCTCCACTCCTCGAATCGGGTCTCGAAATCCATCAGCAAACTCATGGTGGACGACTCATACATCATGGGAAAACCGCACTTTTTATTTTAAAAGAGAGAAAAGGTTTATTTATGTTTTTGCGGTTTTCCTCCAAATCCAGAAAATCTCATGGAAATCCGAATCCAAAACCTCAATAACACGTAAAATAGTGAATATATGCATGAGAATCCATGAATGCGGCATAACAATGAATAACAGTATGCATGAAATTGCAGGTAATTACTACAATGTCTAAACTAACATATAAGGTAAGTACACTAATATCATGTCTAAACTATTAGCTAACAGGCTATGTCAAGCAATAATATTTTCTAAGGTGTACGTGACATGGCAATTACCGATGAAGATGTGTGTGAGCCGGCAAGTAAGTGTACGTGGTACATACGCAACATCGGTAATGGTGCTGGTGTCCTAACAGCATGATATCAATAATGGAGTATGAAACATAATATAACCATGTGATGCGAAGCGAACCATAATAATGAGCGGGAGCTGAATTCTAGACGCAACTATACTAATCTGCATTAATCTAATATAAGCCCTACAAATGGTGCCTTTTGAAATAACACGAATCATGGGGTTTTGAAATTAGGGGCTACGATGTTTTTATGAAAAGATACATCTTTTGAAATATCCGTAGGATCCCTTGGGCTGTCTTTTAAAATATCCACGATTCCTTAGTTTTTGAAATAGGTAAGAATCGAATCTAATCTAACAACTAAACTAAACTAAAGGGCTAAGCTAACAAACTGGACTACAGGTAAGGAAACCGCCTAACATCTGAGTCGATACATATACATACCTGTGTATATATTAGTCGGTGATCCCGCCTCAATAATATCATATCCGATACCATATCTATAATCAGACATCCCAAGTCAAGAGTGCGGATCAATCATCAAAATATAGCTCGTACGTAAATCCGTCGTACGGCATCCCCAAATCTGGGTACGGGTCAATATCATATTCCACATACTATTCCTCTGGTATCCTTTTTATCCAAGATCATAGTCTAGGGTACTGACCTATGTCTAGTACAATACTAATATCCTCAATATACTCATGATCTGACTACTGATCGACAATCTCGTACAAACCGATACCATCAGCATATATCATCATCAAGGGGTATACATCGCCCAATACGGCCTAGTATCAATATCCTAGCATATCATATCTCATATCACGATCGCATGTCGACCATTTTATTTATAGCACTATTCATCCGTATCGTCGTTCAAAGACCCGCTATAACATCAGGACGTATCTCAAATACGAATCCTGCCATATCACCGATATCACAACCTCAACACAAATCTCATCGACTCATCTCAAACCCAAGTATCATCCTCAAATCCGTATGTGAACACATAGTCCCATACCCATGTGAACACATAACTATATATTCCCGAATAAGCACAAATGAAAGAAGAAAGTATGCAAGTATGGGTGGTTGTGTGCATGTGTGGTGCGACCACTACTCTAGGGGTTCGCGACACTAAATCATCCAAGAACACCAAATATCCATATTATCATCAATATACTCAAACAAAATATAATCAATATATATATGTGTGTATACGTATTCGTATACATCACCACGAACTGCGGGGGTGCTATACGCCATCCACCCGACTTCTCCCCGTAGATATAAATATACTCACCTGGTCCTCGCTCGCCGGTGCCGACGTCGCCACGCGCTTGCTTGTCGTCTCGAAGTCCACATGGGGTACCTACATATCATAACGCGCCATATCGCATTAAAATCTGACTCATGACCAAAACGACGCACGAATCCCACATAGGTCAAAACCTAAAGTTGCTTCCACAATTCAACCCAAAAACCCTCGACGTCGGCGTACAAACGCCAAACCATTGAGAAAGCTCCCAACACACTCATTTGTACAATTACAAGCACTAATTATAATATAAAATAGTTTAAAATTCACAAAACCCCAATTTCACTTTAAAAGCTATTTTTCCGAAAATCTAGCAAGCAAAAATTTACCCGTTTTTGTACAAAACATGATATTTTAACAAAACTAATGGCCATAAGGCTCACTAACCATCTTAATTAAGTCATATAAATCATTTCCATAATTTAATTTCACCAAACCATATATGTTCAAAAAAACTAGTTTGCAAAAATACCGATTTTAACTCTTTTTAAAGCAAAATTCACAATTTAACAATTAAGCTTGGTTTTGCATGATCCAAAGTCATTAAACCACTCAATACAATATTAATAATGACATGAAACCTTAATTTAGATTTTAATCCCACATTGTAATTTAATTTCAAAAACCTAGTTTGCATAAAAGCTTAATTTGGACATTTTACAATTAACGATTTGTAATTAACAACTAGATTAGCTTTCAACAAGTCGTAAAATGCTAATCCACACCACATAACCATGCACAATTGATCACAACCCCATTTTCAAAACAAAACCCTAACTTGAATTCCTTAACCATGTAATTTGAACTCCTATAAAACCCAATTAACACTTAACTAAGCTAACATAAGCATTAATCAACAATTTAACTACAAGGTTAACATTATACCTCCACAATTTTGTAGATCTCATTTGAAATCTAGCCATCCAAAATGCTCTCTCTTCACCAAGATCCAAGCTTGAATGGCAAAGGAATAATGGGTAGGGATTAGATTTTTGAGTTTGATTTGATTTGTGTTGATTTTGGTTGATTTTTGAATGAATTTGGAGGTGAAGGAAGATGAAGACTTGAAGAAAATGGGGGGGCTGCCAAGAGATCAGTTTCGGCCAAGAGAGGAGAGGGGTGAGGTGTGGTGTGGGGGTGGGTGAAGTCAAGGGGAGAAAAGAAGACCAAGTCAACAAAAGACCATACTCTTTTTACTATTTTCTTATTTCCTTTCTTTTCTTTTGCAAAACAAGTGGAGACAAGAGAGGGGGGCTGCTGAATTCAGCCAAGGGGGAGGGAAAATGGGGGTGTGTGAGTGTGGGTATGGGTGTGGGGTGATGAAAAATGATAAATACGATACCCCAAACATCCATTTACACTAAAAAAAAGCCTTTTTTCTTCAATAATTTCTAAACCGTTTTGACAAACGATTTCGTTTCAAAAACCATATGATAAAATTTTGTTTAATGTTTTATGATGCACAAAATTTGTTTCAACTCATTCCAATTTGTAATTTTCCCTAATTAAATATATTAGTGACGGCTTAAAATAATATTAAAATAATTAATTTCGGAAAATTTTTCAGAAAATTTGAAATTTCACCAGTGACTCAATAAACACCAAATACTAGCAATTACCTAGCTAGAATATGTATATTTAATTTTTATAATAAGATATTTGCATTTTGACTTTTTACAGAAAACCCCCTTATTTTACCGTTTTTTCGAAATTTCACCGAAACGATTTTCAAAACGTTACAATCTTTCCCCCTTAAAGAAATTCGGTCCCCGAATTTAAATTAAAACTCCCCCCAAATACTAAAACATCTAAGCAACACCATCAAGTCGTCGGGGCTCCGAAATCGTAAATACATAAAACAAATCGTAGCGCAGCGCATGCACATGAAAAATAAGCATATAACTCAAATCAAAACTCCGTCAAGCATCCCGCAATCATCGGAGTCATGGGAAAGACATCAATACCAAATCCAAAGCAAAACCAATATGATATAACTCGAAACTATACATGTAAAATATATTCAGGTACTGTCCTCTGACTAGTCCTGCTCAGTACGAAAACACATAGCAATATCATAAAAACGTACTGCTCTATAAGAAAAAAAAAATCAATCCCAAAATACGCGTATGAATACTACGTGCGTCTGGTGCGCACGGAAATCAAAATCCAAATATGTGCCATACATATGCACAGAAACAACATCAAAGTGCATCGGGTGTGCACGAAACATCTGTCGTAGGCAACATGTGTGCCTGACAGCAAAATCAGGTGCATCTGACATGCACGAAAAATCTCGATTTAGTGCATCTGGTGTGCACCAAAATCACACTTCAAAATATGCGCCCAACATGCGCGAAAATCCAAATCAGGTGCATCCATCGTGCACGAAATCATGAAATCCAATATCAAGTGCCGAACATGCGCAAAATCAAATCAGGTGCACAAGGTGCACAAAACAAATATCGAACATCACCATCGAAATCAAAGTCCAATGCATCTAAGTGCACAAAAGGCGTATCACTGCACTGCAAGCATATATAAACTATATAGAGTGCAGGAACCAAATCGTGTGCGTGCATACGCACAAAATCAACTCAAATGTTTAAAACCGTAAAATCACAAACATGTGAAACCAAAGCATGAAAACGATATCAAGTGCAACACTGTGCAAAGATCGTAAATCCTCAATCATCAAAATCAAATCATGCGAATAAATCACCCAAAACATCGAAATCAATAATGACGGAATAGTACCGCTCAAGCGCATCCTCTAAGAATCTCGGGCCAACTGTCGCGGTCACTAGTGGGACGTCTCGTCGATGATCATGAACTCTGGCCTGCTGGTGTGCGTAACAATGACCACTCCTGGGTCAAGGTCTTCTCGTAATTTATTCCAGAAAGGTCCTGTCGAGGTCTCTCCCAAATCGCGTCTCTGCCGAACTGTCCGGAAGTCATCGTCCTTTACTAGATCTGTTCTCGTTCCGGAACGGCTGCATACTCATCGTGACTCCTTCCGGAAGGTATATCCAAGCACAATGCCTCGTCATGCGTATCACATCTCTGATGTCGGCGGAGTGGAACGTCGTCTCATCAAGATCTTGTACGAACCTCTTACTCCATTTTCTCTAATGTCGACTGCTTCGGACTCATCTCGTCGTGGCTGCATGGACTGAGCTCCTACGGCTATCCTCGTATCTGGAGTCTCCTAAGAAATGCATCCCACCACCTGGCATCCGAATGAAGTCGAACCATCCGATTGATTTGTCAAAACCTCATAATCCCCTAAGAGCTCAACATCTTGGGTACAGTTTAATAGTATCGAGTACGTACCACAGTATCGATGGTCCAGCCGTAGAAGGGCAAACCCAAGCCTCACTAATGGCTCCGCGGAACTGCCGCAAACCCTAAGGTTCAAAGGCTTTCACACGGTCATTATGTCGAGTTAGGGTTTCATTCTTCTAGAGGGTCCATAGAATTGCCTGCATGTCTTTCCGAATACTTTAAACTTGGAATAATAGGTTTCTGATATTCGATCGTCACTGTCGACTCTCAACGTCTCCGCGTGAAGTCGTCTCTAGCTGGAATCAATTTATCTGATGACCTCGTATCGGTAAGCGAACGATCCACACGTCCTAGTCATTCTTCCTTGGTGACTAGCGGCCTTCTATAATCTCTTAGTACAACCTTGTACTGCAATAGCTCCCACATCTGGGGCGATATCTCGTCGTTCACAGCAAAAACTGGTTCGCTCATCTGCACGCTGAACCGTGCCTCAATCATTTCAATGGTCATCTAAGTATGGCTGGCCTCTACCGGTGGCTCAATCCTCTGGTGCTAATCTGCACGTCCGAGCAATCTCATACGGCGATCCATCCAACGCTCGTGGCGCAAAACACAATCAAAAGACACCTCTCTACAATCGGGTGTCGCCGGAATCACGCCCTGGTCAGTCCTCGTTCGTGACGAGCTCGTGCTGACCGCAACTCTAGCCGTAGCTCTCCCTGCCCGTAATCGTGGCAGCAAAACCAAACTAGTACCGATGAGGCTAGATCGGAATGAATATAATACTGAGCAAAGAAATGTACATCCTAAGGCTCCTTAAGTGGAGTGGCGTGTCGTAAGTATGCCGCGGAACATACTCACGGTACGTCACTCTACTTTAGTCACCTATTCCATCAACCAAGAGTCATCCTACGCTCCGAAGGTAAAACCTAACGCTCTGATACCAACTTTGCCACGTCCCGAAGGTACGGAACATGACCGGCACTTAAACTACGAACGTCTCGAGGCGTACGTAATCTAAGTGAGCCGAAACCCAGAAATCCAAACCAAGAAAAGATGTAGAGTGCAGGAAAAACCAACTTAAAGCAAGTAGTTTCAATAGCATAAGCCGAATTATGCGGTTTTTAAAAACTTCAAAAATTTCCTGAAAATTTCGGCAGAGTCTCCTTTGTAAATACTGGCCCCCAAACGGGATACAACATGAATAGTATACGAAATCAATAAAAAGGCATCCCCAAGCGGGAGCTAGCTCTTCGTCAATCGACGGCCACAACCACACAAGCAATATAATATACAACGCCAACGGCGAGGATCAAAATTCAAAAGGAAACTCAAAACCACAAGAAAACCACAGGAATAAAACGCGCGACTCTAAGGTCGAAGGAATAACATCACTGGTCTCTATCTTAAAATAAATACATGTTTGGTTGATGGAACTTCTAGATACAACAGAATAATAATATACAAGATGTAAAGATGGGTACGATACAATTAAACCCACCTACTATCAAATCACTCGAAGGAAACCATGCCCGCAAAGCCGTAATGAAACCAGTACGGCAAACCTGCAAGAAACTGTGGCACAACGGGGGTGAGTTGCCAACTCGTGAATAGAAAAACATCCACGAAAAGAAATAGCATAAATAACGCAACCTAGGTCAATGATCATAATATGTCATCAATTATATATATAACATGCAAGCTATAACATGGCTAGGGTAAACATCTAACCCGAGTGTGATCTCATGTGCCCGTGTCAGTGCCTCAGGTAGCAATATATCATATGAATGAGGTATGAATGCATGGAACCGAATGCATGTACTGACGAAAACTGCTTTCATAAATCAGTGAGATTTCTGCATTTAAAAAGTGAGGTACCATAAATGAAATCAGCATAAAACAGTGCCCAGCATCGACACAAAACCAGTGTCCAAATATCTCGATATCTCTGTATCACAATCTCTGTACCTCAATATCTCAAAATCTCAATCACAAAATCTAGGGTGCCGTCAATCCAGATCGGCCCCTACCATCCATCTCAAGACCACGACGGTATCCTCCGGATATCCGACGCGTCGGGTAATATCACCGGTCGGTAGTGCTCCCCTGCCGGGCTCAACGTCAACAACACATTCCTCTTGCCCCGGGGTACCGTACCGGGCCCACCATGTACCCGAAACGGTTCCTCCACTCCTCGAATCGGGTCTCGAAATCCATCAGCAAACTCATGGTGGACGACTCAAACATCATGGGAAAACCGCACTTTTTATTTTAAAAGAGAGAAAAGGTTTATTTATGTTTTTGCGGTTTTCCTCCAAATCCAGAAAATCTCATGGAAATCCGAATCCAAAACCTCAATAACACGTAAAATAGTGAATATATGCATGAGAATCCATGAATGCGGCATAACAATGAATAACAGTATGCATGAAGTTGCAGGTAATTACTACAATGTCTAAACTAACATATAAGGTAAGTACACTAATATCATGTCTAAACTATTAGCTAACAGGCTATGTCAAGCAATAATATTTTCTAAGGTGTACGTGACATGGCAATTACCGATGAAGATGTGTGTGAGCCGGCAAGTAAGTGTACGTGGTACATACGCAACATCGGTAATGGTGCTGGTGTCCTAACAGCATGATATCAATAATGGAGTATGAAACATAATATAACCATGCGATGCGAAGCGAACCATAATAATGAGTGGGAGCTGAATACTAGACGCAACTATACTAATCTGCATTAATCTAATATAAGCCCTACAAATGGTGCCTTTTGAAATAACACGAATCATGGGGTTTTGAAATTAGGGGCTACGGTGTTTTTATGAAAAGATACGTCTTTTGAAATATCCGTAGGATCCCTTGGGCTGTCTTTTAAAATACCCACGATTCGTTAGTTTTTGAAATAGGTAAGAATCGAATCTAATCTAACAACTAAACTAAACTAAAGGGCTAAGCTAACAAACTGGACTACAGGTAAGGAAACCGCCTAACATCTGAGTCGATACATATACATACCTGTATATATATTAGTCGGTGATCCCGCCTCAATAATATCATATCCGATACCATATCTATAATCAGACATCCCAAGTCAAGAGTGCGGATCAATCATCAAAATATAGCTCGTACGTAAATCCATCGTACGGCATCCCCAAATCTGGATACGGGTCAATATCATATTCCTCACACTATTCCTCTGGTATCCTCTTTATCCAAGATCATAGTCTAGGGTACTGACCTATGTCTAGTACAATACTAATATCCTCAATATACTCATGATCTGACTACTGATCGACAATCTCGTACAAACCGATACCATCAACACATATCATCATCAAGGGGTATACATCGCCCAATACGGCCTAGTATTAATATCCTAGCATATCATATCTCATATCACGATCGCATGTCGACCATTTTATTTATAGCACTATTCACCCGTATCGTCGTTCAAAGACCCGCTATAACATCAGGACGTATCTCAAATACGAATCCTGCCATATCACCGATATCACAACCTCAACACAAATCTCATCGACTCATCTCAAACCCAAGTATCATCCTCAAATCCGTATGTGAACACATAGTCTCATACCCATGTGAACACATAACTATATATTCCCGAATAAGCACAAATGAAAGAAGAAAGTATGCAAGTATGGGTGGTTGTGTGCATGTGTAGTGCGACCACTACTCTAGGGTTTCGCGACATTAAATCATCCAAGAACACCAAATATCCATATTATCATCAATATACTCAAACAAAATATAATCAATATATATATGTGTGTATACGTATTCGTATACATCACCACGAACTGCGGGGGTGCTATACGCCATCCACCCGACTTCTCCCCGTAGATATAAATCTACTCACCTGGTCCTCGCTCGCCGGTGCCGACGTCGCCACGCGCTTGCTTGTCGTCTCGAAGTCCACATGGGGTACCTACATATCATAACGCGCCATATCGCATTAAAATCTGACTCATGACCAAAACGACGCACGAATCCCACATAGGTCAAAACCTAAGGTTGCTTCCACAATTCAACCCAAAAACCCTCGACGTCGGCGTACAAACGCCAAACCATTGAGAAAGCTCCCAACACACTCATTTGTACAATTACAAGCACTAATTATAATATAAAATAGTTTAAAATTCACAAAACCCCAATTTCACTTTAAAAGCTATTTTTCCGAAAATCTAGCAAGCAAAAATTTACCCGTTTTTGTACAAAACATGATATTTTAACAAAACTAATGGCCATAAGGCTCACTAACCATCTTAATTAAGTCATATAAATCATTTCCATAATTTAATTTCACCAAACCATATATGTTCAAAAAAACTAGTTTGCAAAAATACCGATTTTAACTCTTTTTAAAGCAAAATTCACAATTTAACAGTTAAGCTTGGTTTTGCATGATCCAAAGTCATTAAACCACTCAATACAATATTAATAATGACATGAAACCTAAATTTAGATTTTAATCCCACATTGTAATTTAATTTCAAAAACCTAGTTTGCATAAAAGCTTAATTTCACTAGTAAAATAGGGGGTTGCCCCTACGGATATTGGAATCCGTAGGGGCATATTTAACTTGGCCCTACGGATTAATCCGTAGGGCTAAAAGGTTGCCCCTACGGGCCCAGACGTCCAAGAATAAAAATATTAATTCTTAATTTGGTGTTTGCCCCTACGGATCCGCAAACAAAGAACCTACGGGTATATCCGTAGGGGCAACTAAATATCAAATTACTAAAGCTCAGATCTCGATCGCCTACGCTCACAATTTCTTTCTCTCTCGATCTCGATCGCGCACGAAAACAACTCCTCGTCGCCACCGTCGTCCTCCTCGTCGCCACCGGCGTTCTTGTCGCCAGCGCCGTTCAGGTCGTCGCCAGCGCCGTTCGGGTCGTCGCCACCGCCGGTCAGGTGAGTAAATCTTGAGGTAAATTAAAGAATTTTTTGATTAACATACGTGCTGGGTCTGGGGTCGGGGGGTTGCACGCGCGCGAGTTGAGGTTCGGCAGGGGTCGCGGTCGGGGTCGGGGTCGGGGTCGGGGTTGGGGTTAGGGTTAGGGTTGGGGTTCGCTGCTGCTGGGGCTGGGGCTGGGGTTAGGGTTTGCCTTAGGGTTGGTGTTGGGGTTTAGCTGGCCGCGCTGGGGTTAGGGTTAGGGTTAGGTTGGGGCTGGGCTGGGCTGGGGCTGGGGGCTGGGGGCTG
This sequence comes from Agapanthus africanus, assembly GCA_030015575.1. NCBI lineage: Eukaryota > Viridiplantae > Streptophyta > Magnoliopsida > Asparagales > Amaryllidaceae > Agapanthus > Agapanthus africanus. Next base: position 174,177,948 of record JASDDO010000026.1, on the reverse strand, counting down.
GGGGCTGGGGCTGGGGCTGGGCTGGGCTGGGGCTGGAGGCTGCCCCTGAGGCTGGGTGGGGCTGGGGCTAGGGTTAGGTTGGGGTTAGGGTTAGGTGGATTGATGACAACAAAATACATGGATGGATCGATGAATTTAGTGATGTTATGTGTCCCGTCAATATAGGAAATTCAAACGTATACTCCGTTTTCTCATCTTAAAACTAGCAACCAAAATGTGACTAAAAAATCTTTCTAAATATATTTGAAACACATTTATTAGTTGGGTTGAATATTTGTGATTCCATTATATTATATTGTAAGATGCAGAAATTGTATCCTAAAACTACTTGATCCAATCATCCAACAAATACATTCATAAGATACTTATTAATTTTCCTGTATCTTGTATTGAATCGTAAGATTGATTTGCATGTCGTAAGATATTTGACAACACTAGGATGTCTTTCATAAAACAGAAAGTAAATTGGTGTAGGGAGAAAGCTGCTTGATGGGTGGTGACTGGGTCCATTCTTTCTTCATAATCCCCTTCAACTCTATGCCTTTCAATTATTGTGGGAAAATTAGATATTACTTGAGTGATCATGATATCATTTTTTTTGAATATTTCTTCCGAGAATTTATGCATGGTCTTGACATTGAACTTTATCATACTCCTTAATATTACTTTAGTGATTGATAATATTCAATAAGCTTATGTTGTTGACCCAAATTAAGTAAGGGGGTTAGTCAATTGGAATTGGTGTTTGGAACTTTGAAGTATATCTTTAATGGGATAGGTTTATTTGGTGCCAGTCAAATAAAATGAGAAGTAGAACCTTTTATTGTTAGTTATGAATGAATCTAATATTAGAAGTTGATGGTTTCAGTTAGAACTTTTTTGGTATATGATAGATTTCCGCCTACCAAAATCGTTCCATCCAAAAAGTGAATACAGTGGAACTTCTGTTCTCCTTGCCCATCCACTTTTTTTCTCTGGAAATTTGTAGTCTATATAACTATCTAAAATGTATTTGCTAATACAATTATTTTAACCTGACATACTAAAATATTATTATATTGTTTATGTTATAAATAAGTTATTAGTAGTATTCTCTTGATTGGTAAAAGGGGCATGGGCGTTCGCTCTATACATTCTTAATGGGATAGAAGCCTACCCCCCACAGCCGGAACACACACATACAACAAGAATACACAACAAACGCATAATTAGAGAGCGATTCGAGATGTTCGGGTTAAAACCAATATATGATACTCGATGATAATATGAAACCTTCATATCCCCATCGAAACTCATATATGAAACTAAAAGCGCCACTTAGTCCCCGTCTATCGGTTAACATACGTGCGATGCTCGTCGTGACCTAGAACTATACGAAGGTTGTTAAATATCGGACAGTATAGCTCGATACTAACAACCGTCGTATAGTCTACGCGACGAGAAAATTCAATCGTATGGTAACCCATAGATTTGTCCCGTGTGGACAAGTTAAGAATGTATAAAGCAAACGCCTTCATTCACTTGTGTTTTCATCCGTTTCGAGATATTTCGTCGGTACCTTTCCGCTGGTTCTCCGTGTACAAAGATAGATTAGATGTTCATTTCAACGTTGTTTCACAGCTTTGAAATGATTATCTATTCTATTACAGTGTACTCGGAGAACAGCGGGGAGGTGCTGCCGAAATTTACTCGAAACGGTTGAAAGCACAAGTGATGGGCGTTCGCTCTATACATTCTTAATGGGATAGAAGCCTACCTCCGACAGCCGGAACACACACATACAAATGCATAACTAGAGAGCGATTCGAGATGTTCGGGTTAAAACCAATATATGATAATATGAAACCTTCATATTCCCATCGATACCCATATATGAAATTAAAAGCGCCACTTAGTCCCCGTCTATCGGTTAACATAACGTGCGATAATTTATTCTTTTCAACGACAAACGCACACACAAAGCATATACACGGATTTTCTCCTTTGTCAGTAACTATCCCGTTCTTATATTTCTCAATATAGTCAGCATAACCTACAATTTATATGTTATTCAGTCTAACATGGCCCATGAGTACGTCAGAGTTAAGGACTGGATGTATGTGGATTGGAAACAACGTATGCAACCTAAGTTTGTCGCAGGAGTTGCTGCTTTCCTTGAATTTGCACGAGCACATAATAAGATCATAATAGAGAATATTCTCTGTCCGTGCGATAGATGTGGCAATAAGTACTGGCAGAAGGTAGAATTGGCAGAGCTTCATATTGTAAAACATGGGTTTACTAGACTTTATTCAACTTGGAAATATCACGGGGAAGGAGAAGAATGCAGTACTGCGGTAAAAGAAGATGGAGAACACGATAATGCGGTAGGAGAAGAAGAAGAATTCGGTAATACGGCAGGATACGGAAATTTATTTCCATCAGAAGAAATGGAGGATATGGTAGAGGCTGCCCTAGGTGAATCTATTCGTACCGAAGATGACATTCCTTCCGGTCAGGGACCGCGTGCGGATAAATATGAAAATTTCATGAATGATGCTAGGAAACCAATTTATGAGAATGCGAAGTATTCCACCCTCTCATGGTTCGTCCAACTTTTCCAGATTAAGTGCCTAAATGGATGGAGCAACAAGTCATTCACAATGCTTCTTTCGTTCTTGAAAGATTCTATGCCTCCGGGAAATAATGTGCCCGAAACCTGGTACGAAGCCCAGAAGATGATGTCTGATTTGGGTCTAAAGTGCGAGAAGATTCAAGCATGTCCTAAAAATTGCGTGTTGTACCGGAAAGAGAATTCAGATTTGAAAGAGTGTCCAACATGCGGAGAGGCCAGGTATAAGCCGAAAGATTCTGATAAGAAGCCTGATATACCTGTGAAGATAGCACGATACTTTCCCATAACACAGAGGCTACAGAGGCTATTCAGGTGCAAGAAAATAGCCGAGGCAATGATTTGGCATCACCGTGCTCCTCCAAGAGAAAATGGAAAAATGAGCCATCCAAGAGATTCACCGGCATGGAAGGATTTCGATAGGAGGCACGCAATATTCAGTAGCGATCCTCGCAATGTCCGGCTCGGACTGGCTGCCGATGGCTTCTGCCCATTCAACTATATGGCTGGAAGTCACAGTACATGGCCCGTTGTAATGATAATTTATAATCTGTCGCCTTGGTTGGTTATGGACCAATCATACTTTATGATGCCTCTTCTTATCGACGGACCAAACTTACCGGGGAACAATATCGACGTCTATCTCCGACCTCTGATCGAGGAGCTGAAAACTTTGTTCATTGATGGTGTAGAGACATATGATTCAAACACAAATACAACCTTCATACTGCGTGCGGCTTTAATGTGGACAATTAATGACTTTCCTGCGTATGGAATGCTATCAGGTTGGTCCGTACATGGTCACAAAGCATGTCCTCATTGCCATGAACACACAACATCAAAATTTTTGAATTTTAGCAGGAAGGTTTGTTATTGCGGCCATCGACGTTTTCTGCCTCCAGACCACCCCTATAGGTTAGACACGGTTCACTTTGATGGTCATCAGGAGCTTCTTGGGCCTCCATCCCCATTGTCCGGAGAGGACGTGACTGCTAAATGGGATGGTTACAATAACGTGACCTTCGGGATGGATCCGACGAGACAGGTCAAACCACAATATTGGAACAAGTTAAGCATTTTCTTCGAGCTTCCGTACTGGTCTACAAATTCAGTGCGTCATTGTCTGGACGTCATGCATATAGAGAAGGGAGTATCAGAGCACATACTTAACTTGCTTCTGTGTAAAGACGGGAAATCGAAAGACAACATGAATGCCCGGATGGATCTACAAGAGTGGGGAATAAGAAGTGAACTGCACCCTAAACCGGTAGCGGGTAAACTGGGCAAGTTTGTACTTCCCAATGCCGCTTATCATATGTCACAACCGGAGAAGAAAAGATTCCTGCAGGTGTTGCATGACTTGAAAGTCCCCACAGGTTTCTCAGGATCATTCAGCAAGAAAATAAAAATTGTGAAGGGCAAGATCGATGGGCTGAAAAGTCATGATCACCATGTTATCGTGGAGCACCTTCTTCCATTAGCCCTCAGGACTTCTCTCCCCGACTCGGTTGGTCTAGTAATCAACGACCTATGTTGTTTTTTCAGGGAGTTGTGTGCTAAAACACTGGAGGTTGCGACGCTGGATAAACTAGAAAATTCTATTGCGTTGATACTTTGCAAGTTTGAGCGTATTTTCCCACCGTCATTCTTCGATATCATAATACACTTGACGGTTCATCTTGCAACTGAGGCGAAATTAGCCGGACCGGTACAATATCGATGGATGTATCCCGTCGAGAGGTACGTGTAATTTTTCGTTTCGCGCAATTTATAAATTTATTGTTGTCCTGTATGCCCGTGTTTATTTATTCAACATATTCTCATTAGGTACCTTTACACTCTTAAGAAGTATATACGCAATAAAAATCGACCAGAGGGTTCTATCATGCAAGGTTATCTTCTTGATGAAGCAACCACATTTTGTTCCCACTATCTGGACGAGAACATTGAGACAAAGCTTAACCGATCACGAAGAATTCAAGACGGGCCATATGGTAAAGCCGAGTATAAGAGGGTAGACACTATGTTTGTCAACAAGATATACCGGTTTATCTTGCTTAATTGCGCATGTCTTGAACAAATTAGAGAGTAAGTTCTTTTGGATTAATTGTTATATCTGTGTTTGTGTGTGTATGAAATGACATAATATTAATGTCACAATTATTTGTCAAAAACAGAACTCATTTTAACGAGGTACGTGAGGGGCATCCTGATTGGAACGAAGAGCGTTTGGAAAAATACCATCAGGATAATTTTTGTGATTGGGTCACAGAGCATGTAAGTTATTCGAATTACATTTTATTGCTATCAGTTTTAATCTAAACTTGTATCGTTATGTATTTATCGTAAAATTTGTTTTGTTAGATCCACGATCCGAACTTGTCTGCATCATCTGAGAGTGATTCAAGATGTTTAGCTCAATTTCCTAGTATGGAGGTTGCATATTACAAAGGATTTGGTGTCCTTGGATACAAATTCGAAGTTAAGGACATAGAAATATCTAGAACCACTCAGAATAGTGGGATTGCGACGGTAGGATCGGACGGTGTAATTTACTATGGGTACTTAAATTGTATACTCGGCATCCACTATCCCGGACGATCAGAACCCTTTTATATATTCCACTGTACTTGGTACGATCCGCGAACCGATACAGACAGGTGGAGAAGCAGTCTTGGGACTTGGAAAGATGAATATGGATTGACCAGTGTGAACACACTTCGATTTTACGGTCAGGACGATCCGTTTATCTTTCCGAACCAAGCGTTCCAAGTATACTACTCACAGTGTTTGAAGCATCCGGGGTGGAGTGTTGTATGCCGATGGAAACCTAGAGATGTCTACGATGTCCCAGAATACGAGGACAGCGATGAGGACGAAGAAGAGAGAAGGCTTAAAGTGCTTCGACCGTCTGTTTCGAAGGACGGGTTGTCTTCGACCGATCATGAAGTTACGTGGGTTAGAAATGACATCGACGATGAAATCCAAGTAGATATGTATGATGCGCCCACGAAACGAAAAAGGTTATCAGTAATGTTATATTATTACTTCACATTTTACGCTCTAGATCATATATAGTCAATACTTTTAATGATTGTCTAATGCGTCCACGAACCGTTTATCTAGATTTGATGACGATGTCGGGAGCAGCGAGGGGCGGCAGGAGCTCCAGCCGCGGCAGAGGCAGAGGCAGAGGCAGAGCGGTTCTGCCGCCCGGAGAGCTCCGTAGGGAGCTTCAGAGGGTCGGTCTTGCACCCAGATCGGAGACCCCTTCGGATGCCTCCTTCCGAGTTGATTTGGCCAGACCTCCAGGTATACTGCACGCATATCCATTTTGAATGTAATATTACAGATATTCATGCATGTTTATGTCAAAATTACTTATATTGTCAATGTTTGATTGTCTAGTTGTTGGTGATGCGTCCACATCTGGGACAGAGGCCACCCCCGCTCCTCCAGGTATGTTTATATATCATATAGTGTATGTATATTGATTTAGAATGCTATATCATAAATATACACATTCCTTTTGCTCTTACTTAGCAATTTTTATTATTGTCTAGCTGTAGGTGGTGACACCACCGCACCTGCGGGTATGTTTATATATCCTATAGTGCATGCATATTGATTTAGAACGTTATATTATTGATCTACACATTCTTTTTGCAATTACTTATATAATCTATTTTTAATTGTCTAATTATAGGTGGTGCGTCCACACCTTTCACAGGGGCCACTCCTGCCGCTTCCATACCCTCCGCATCGTCTGCAGGTTAGTATGAATAAATTTAAAATATTTATTTATTTTACATATGCTCTATAGAATAAATATGAACTTCATGGAAATTTAGCGTCGATGTTTATTTTATAGTTGGAGGGGATGCGTCCGGGTCCGGGACCCCGGTTGTTCCTCACCGGAGGAACTATCGTCCCGCTCGTGCTGTTGCTCGGGCCCAGGCTCGTGCGCTAGTCACCGGAGGTAGATATCACACTTGAATTTTTGTTTCACCTTGATTTCTTAATACAACTTTGTCTTATTATTGATTGTCTTGATATTTCGTGCAGACGCAGGGCCTCTCCATCCCCAGAGGGGGACTCGAGGCCCGAATCAGTCCCATAGGCTGAGGCCTGATAGAGCTAGGGGGGAGGCAGCATTCTCCCTATTTTTTACCCTTGACTATCGCTATACCGGTCCTCATGCCGAGAGGTTCGGCCGGTATTTGGGGGAAGAGAGCCGGATCGTGAAGAACTATCCACTTCACGTTGAGTGGGGCGAGCAGCACCAGCGCTCATTCGCCCTCTTCTTTGATCAGGCTCGGGTATGTATTAATATATATTTTCATTTGATCTATCCAATATATTTATTATTAACACTTGCAATCTAATAACAATGTTTTTTTTATATTTTCAGTTGGATTACGATTTTCAGCCTGTAGCCGACCCTGATCACCCGGGGAGGGTGCTCGACCTTCATGCTCTGTACAATGGCCTGATGAAGAACATGCAGGCCAAGGTCCGATACAACAGGAATGAGCTGAAGGCCGACTGCTACTCCCTATGGATAGCGACCCCCGAGGCAGAGAGAGCGGCCCTCCTATCTACTCCGGCGTTTGCGAGAGTCGACGTAGAGACATGGCCTCTATTGTGCGCTTATTTCGACTCCGAACGCAAACAAGTATGTATTTTAAATTTAATTCATTATTTATGATATAATTTATTTCTTTGTGTTTCTTAATTAGAAAACTAAATGTTAATGCGTTGTGCAGAAACAGGCCGCTCAGAATACGGAGAACAGGAAGTCGGCGAAGAGGGGTCGCCCCACTTACACAGGTGGCTCGAGGAACATTACTCGAGCCATGGAGTTATCGGTAAATTAAGAGTTATTCTCTAATATTCTGCAATATTAAGAGTTATTCTCTAATATTTCTAATATTAAGAGTTACTTTCTAATATTGCAGACATCTCGGACCGTGGCGTCAGGTGGTACACCGAGCGTGCTGTCCGCATATCTTGCCGTCCACGGCACCTCGACAGATCCCGCCACGGGCGAGCTTCGATGTCCCGACGTCGCTACCCAGGAGTACTGCGTAAGTGTTAATATTTTTTCTACCCAAATTTGAAATTTTAGTTTTGGAAGGTTCAAGTTTAAATTTTATACTTATACTTTACTGCTTAATGTGGGTGTAGGAGCGGGTGGTTGAGCAGGCCCAGGCCTCGGGGATCGATTTTACCGAACAGAATGATCCGAGGCTGCTGACCCCAGTTCTAGACGCCGCACACGGAGGGCACCACGGAGGTTGGGAGAGAGGCCGGGGATTGGGCCCTAGCAGGGCCCATATGAGGTTGGACTCCACCCCGGCGGTTACTTCCTCCGTCTCCAGTGACCGGCATGTCCATCAGGAACTGGATAGCTTGAGAGCCACCATTCAGGAGTTGAAGGAGATGCTGGTATGTATACTACTTTATAGTAAAATATCATTTCATATTATATACATATCAACATATCCATAATTAGTACGTAGCTTGAGCTTATTTGGTTTTAGACTTAAGTTTGATTAATCATACATACATATGTAATTAAAATAAACAACGCTTTTCCAAACTAGATATCCAAACAGGGTTTCGAAATAACTTAATAATGAAACGAATTCGAATAATACACAGTTCTTACACGCTTCTTACACACGTTATGTCCAGACGCGACAGGGTAGATCGGCCGAGCCTCCACATGCATCTCCTTCGGCTGCGGCTCCGCAAGCCACTACATCGGCTGCGGTTCCGCAGACAGCTCCTGTAGCTCCACCGCCCACTCAGACTCCCGCAGCCGCGGCTCCGCAAGCGACTACCTCGACGGCGGCTGCGCAGACCACATCGCCAGCTCCACATGCCGCTCAGACTCCCTTATTTGTAGCATTGCAGAGTGTATTGACCGAGGAGCAGGCGTGCGTTATTCTAACGTTATTCAGAGGTGGAGCTGGACCGAACTAGGGTAGCTTTTTGGTTCTTATTTTTTGAAACATGTATTTATATCACATTGTACTACATTTTGAAACGATATTGATATTGGTTTGTATTTATATCATATTCAGTTTTTGGGTTTCTTTTGTATATTATATATATGCGTGAGATGTGATTATGAATACTGCAATATATGATTTGATTGATGTATATAGTATTGTGCACAGGGCGGGAAAAAATCAAGCAGCCAATTTTTTTAAAAAAAATACAGACAATATGTACCTACGGATTAAGCCGTAGGTACATACGTTGCCCCTACGGCGTTATCCGTAGGGGCAAAATATCAGGTTTCCTGATATTTTCCCCCCTGATCTCAGTGCAGGGTGTTGGGAGTGCCCCTACGGATATGTCCGTAGGGGCCACTGTATATTCCCTACGGATTTATCCGTAGGGGCAAAATATCAGGTTTCCTGATATTTTCCCCCCGATCTCAGTGCAGGGTGTTGGGAGTACCCTTACGGATATGTCCGTAGGGGCCACTGCCTATCCCCTACGGATTTATCTGTAGGGGTAGAACAAGGACCTACGGATGTATTCGTAGGTATATACAATATATTCAAAAAAAAAATTATATATATGATTTGATTACCCCTACGGAGTACTCCGTAGGGGCTATAACACCTACCGATATATCCGTAGGGGCAAGAATTTGCCCGTAGGGGCAAGTTCAGGGCCTCAACTTGCACCTGCGGCCTTTGCACCTACGGGGTATTTTTTTGCCCCTACGCAGATATCCGTAGGGGCAGTGGGTTGCCTCTACGGATAAATCCGTAGGGGCAACCAATATTCGTAGTAGTGTTTGGACATTTTACAATTAACGATTTGTAATTAACAACTAAATTAGCTTTCAACAAGTCTTAAGATGCTAATCCACACCACATAACCATGCACAATTGATCACAACCCCATTTTCAAAACAAAACCCTAACTTGAATTCCTTAACCATGTAATTTGAACTCCTATAAAACCCAATTAACACTTAATTAAGCTAACATAAGCATTAATCAACAATTTAACTACAAGGTTAGCATTATACCTCCACAATTTTGTAGATCTCATTTGAAATCTAGCCATCCAAAATGCTCTCTCTTCACCAAGATCTAAGCTTGAATGGCAAAGGAATAATGGGTAGGGATTAGATTTTTGAGTTTGCTTTGATTTGTGTTGATTTTGGTTGATTTTTGAATGAATTTGGAGGTGAAGGAAGATGAAGACTTGAAGAAAATGGGGGGGCTGCCAAGAGATCAGTTTCGGCAAAGAGAGGAGAGGGGTGAGGTGTGGTGTGGGGGTGGGTGAAGTCAAGAGGAGAAAAGAAGACCAAGTCAACAAAAGACCATACTCTTTTTTACTATTTTCTTATTTCCTTTCTTTTCTTTTGCAAAACAAGTGGGGACAAGAGAGGGGGGCTGCTGAATTCAGCCAAGGGGGAGGGAAAATGGGGGTGTGTGAGTGTGGGTATGGGTGTGGGGTGATGAAAAATGATAAATACGATACCCCAAACATCCATTTACACTAAAAAAAAACCTTTTTTCTTCAATAATTTCTAAACCGTTTTGGCAAACGATTTCGTTTCAAAAACCACATGATAAAATTTTGTTTAATGTTTTATGATGCACAAAATTTGTTTCAACTCATTCCAATTTGTAATTTTCCCTAATTAAATATATTAGTGACGGCTTAAAATAATATTAAAATAATTAATTTCGGAAAATTTTTCAGAAAATTTGAAATTTCACCAGTGACTCAATAAACACCAAATACTAGCAATTACCTAGCTAGAATATGTATATTTAATTTTTATAATAAGATATTTGCATTTTGATTTTTTACAGAAAACCCCCTTATTTTACCGTTTTTTCGAAATTTCACCGAAACGATTTTCAAAACGTTACAGAGATGCATACCATTTGGAGTTTGATGAATGTTGGTAGCATTCCTACAACATTATCAGACAATGATATTTGGATCCCGATCCTACTGTGAGTATATGCTACTTATCAGTATATTTGTCACTTAACGATCAATGCTATAAACCAAGTAGGTGTCTGGAAAGGTGTCAGCGGGGCTACGCCTCCAGAGAAAAGAGGTTCTTAAATTAAGGAACTTCAAGAATGCGTTGGAAAACCTCCCTCGAAGTATCGACACTAGCCTGGCTGAACGGTTAAGCAAGTATTGTACAGTGAGAATAGTCCTGGCTAATTCTTCCTTTTTAGTTTGAGGAGGGATTCGAAAAACAGTGGGAGCCATCCAGTTTAGATAAATTAAAAACCACTCTAAACTTGCAAGAGCATCATGCTAAAGTGTTTTCTTCTCTCTCTCCTAATTGCAGCGACCCTGAAAATGACTGGACTTAAGTTACTTTTAGAGAAAAATATACTGACGGGGCCAAACTATAAAGATTGGCTGCGGAATGTCAAAATGGTTTTGACCTACGACAAATTGGGGTATGTCCTCACCACTAAGGCACCTGAAGTCCCAGGTCCCAAATCCAGTAATGCGGATAAGGAAATCCGCAAAACCTGGGATTTAGATTGCGTGAAGGCCAAGTGCATCGTGCTTGCCTCAATGAACAATGAACATCAGAGGAGGCACGAGGATATGGATCTTGAATCCATATTTCTTCATACAAAAGATCTGTATGGAGAGCAATCTCGTATAGCAAGATACGAGACCTCGAAGAACCTGTTTCAAGTGAGGTTGGCCGTCGGATCATCGGTAGGCGAACATGTCCTAAAGATGATTAGCTACATTGAAGAGCTCGCAGACCTTAGGACGACTTTGGATAATGAGCTCTATACAGACCTTATTCTCCAGTCCCTTCCTATCACCTACGCCCAGTTTATACTGAACTTCAACATTCAAAGAAAAGAAGTTGAACTTTCAGAACTCCTTAACATGTTGAGGAGTGCAGAGGGCACCTTGTAGAAGGCAAGGGAAACACACACTATGTTTGTTCGCGGTGCTTCTTCTTCCGGGTCCAAGGCTAAGGAAAAAGGAAGGAAGAATAAGGCCGCCACCAAACCTAGAGGAGGTGTTAGTAAGGTGGGAGCGAAGGGAAAGAAAAAGATATCAGTGCCAGTAGTGGCTCGGGATGAGTGCTTCCATTGTCATAGGAAAGGGCAATGGAAGAAAGATCGCCAAGAACCAAGGACCGAAGCAAGCTGTGGCTTCGACTTCAGGTGTGTTTATAATTGAGAATTGTTTGTCAATCAACTCTACTTCCTGGGTATTGGATACCGGATCAGGATCTCATATATGCAATTCATTGCAGGCACTGAGAAACCGTAGAGTGCTGAAGGAAGGTGATATGATCCTCAAGGTTTCTAACGGAGCTAGCGTGGGTGCTGTGTCCGTCGGGGATTATCACCTAGGATTGACCAGTGGACACATTTTAGTTTTACATAACTGTTTTTGTGTACCTAGTTTGACGTGTAATATCATATCTGTTTCCTTGTTATCAAATAAAGGTTATGATTTCACGTTTGTAAGTGATGTTGTTAACATCCACCTTAATCAAAGTTTGATTGGGTCCGGTACACTGGATAACGGTATATATGTCTTAAACCAAATCCAGATTTTTAATGTCCAGAACACACTAAAAAGAAAGTCTCCAGATTTAAATAAGGCTTTCTTATGGCATTATAGACTAGGTCATATCAATGAGACAAGATTAACTAAGTTACATAAAGAAGGATATTTGGACTCGTTCGAATATCAAACTTATGCCACTTGTGAATCATGTCTCAAAGGAAAGATAACAAAGACTTCATTCACTGGACATGGAGTAAGAGCGAGTGAGCTCTTAGGACTCGTACACAGTGATGTATGCGGTCCAATGTCTACACATGCGAGAGGTGGTTTTTCCTATTTCATTACTTTTACGGATGATTACTCAAGGTACGGATTCATTTATCTGATGAAACATAAATCCGAGGCTTTTGAGAAATTCCAAGAGTATAAGAATGAAGTAGAAAACCAAACCGGCAAAAGTATCAAGACACTAAGATCTGATCGAGGTGGTGAATACTTAAGTGCCGAGTTCCTAGGTTACCTAAAAGAGAAAGGAATTCTCTCTCAGCTTACTCATCCATACACTCCACAGCATAATGGTGTATCGGAGAGACGGAATCGAACCCTATTGGATATGGTACGATCCATAATGAGTAATGCTGAGTTACCGCGATCTTTCTGGGGTTATGTGCTAGAATCAGCGGCATATCTTCTGAACATGGCTCCTACCAAGACTGTGCCTACCACTCCATATCAGATGTGGAGTGGGAAGAAACCCCATCTTCAACATATAAAGATATGGGGATGTCCAGCTTTTGTTAAAAAACAGCATGTGGACAAGCTCGATGCACGATCAGTAAAATGTATGTTTGTGGGATATCCAAAGAACTTCAAGGGATATTATTTCTATTACGCAGAGGAACAAAAGGTTTTGTTTCTCGTAATGCCCATTTTCTAGAACATCAGTTTTTAGAAAAGGAAACTAGTGGGAGAGAAATAGAACTGGAAGAAATTCCAGAACCACAAACTACTGCTGAAAGTTTGGTAGAACCAGTAGTTCGAGAAGAACAGGACATTCCCGCACCCCTCCGTAGAAGTAGTAGGCCGTCTCATCCGCCTGAGAGATACTACGGTTTTCTTGTCGATGGGGATGGAGAGGATTGCATCATAGATGATGATGAACCTACTAGCTTCCAGCAGGCCATCCAGAGCGGCGACTCGGTACGATGGCTAGATGCTATGCGAAACGAATTGGAGTCCATGTACACCAACAAAGTATGGACTTTGGACTTTGCTCCAGGTGGGGTAAAACCCATAGGATGCAAATAGATCTTCAAGAAAAAGATTGGTGTAGATGGGCAGGTAGAAACCTATAAGGCTAGACTTGTTGCAAAGGGTTTTCGTCAAAGACCTGGTTTGGACTATGACGCAACTTTTTCTCCAGTGGCTATGCTCAAATCCATTTGTATCCTTCTTGCAATTGCTGACTTCCATGATTATGAAATCTGGCAGATGGACGTATAGACGGCTTTTCTGAATGGTAATTTAGAAGAGTGCGTCTATATGGATCAGCCAGAGGGTTTCAATCAGAGTGGGAGCAGCGGGATAGTATGCAAGTTGCTTAAGTCCATTTATGGACTAAAACAAGCATCGCGGAGTTGGAACATCTGTTTTGATGAAACAGTCAAAGAATATGACTTTATCAAAAATCCAGATGAACCGTGCATATATAGTAAAGTTGTAGCAAAAAGTGTCGTATTCCTCGTATTGTACGTGGATGACATTCTACTAATAGGAAATGACATTCCTATGCTACAATCTGTCAAAGGATTCTTGTCACACAGGTTCTCCATGAAAGAACTGGGTGATGCCTCTTACATTCTGGGGATCCGGATCTATCGTGATAGATCCAAGAGGATGTTGGGACTTTCGCAGTCCAGGTATATCAACACTATACTGAAAAGATTCAGTATGGAAAATTCTAAGCGCGGTAATCTACCGACTTGTCACGGAATCACTCTATCCAAAAAGATGTCTCCCAAGACTGATTTGGAAAGGGATCGCATGTCTATTATACCTTACGCTTCTGCGGTAGGCTCTATAATGTATGCGATGTTGTGTACCAGACCAGATGTAGCTTACGCACTCAGCGTGGTAAGCCGGTATTAGTCTGACCCAGGGAAGAATCACTGGATAGCAGTAAAGAACATTCTCAAGTACCTGAGAAGGACTAAGGAGATGTTATTGGTTTACGGCGGAAAAGACCTCAAGTTAGAGGGCTTTGCTGATTCCGGCTTCCAGAGTGATAAGGACGATTCCAAGTCCATGTCGGCTTATGTCTTTACCCTTAATGGAGGGGCGGTGTGCTGGAAGAGTTCCAAGCAGGACACCATTGCTGACTCGACTATGGAAGCGGAGTATATTGCTGCTTGCGATGCCGCAAAAGAAGAAGTCTGGATGAAGAAGTTCCTAACAGAACTTCAAGTGGTTCCAACCATAGTTGATCCAATACCTCTGTATTGCGACAACAACGGAGTTATAGCTTTAGCAAAGGAACCAAGGTCCCATCAGAAGTCCAGACACATCTTGAGGCGGTATCACCTGATCAGGGAGATCATTGATCGTCAGGAGATCGAGGTACGGAGAGTCGCTACTGAAGAGAACATTGCTGATCCATTCACGAAGACCCTACCTCAGATTCAGTTCGAGAGGCTACTCGAGATCATCGGTCTTCGATATGCCAGTTCATGGCCCTAGTGCAAGTGGGAGATTGTTAGTGTATATGCCCTAGGGACCATTATTGTATCATACTAGTTTGTGTATTACTTAATGGAAGCTTGGGATATTCACATGTATATAACAGTCTTGCTAAACATGGTAGTATGCTACTTGGTTTTTCTATCTTAATATTTGAGTATACGTATTGATAGAGCTCTTAGGATCTTGCTTAACTACCAGCGTTGTGATGGCAGTCACACTAGTGGGGGCTGGGTAGTCTACAAGCACATCCTTATTCAGGTCCCTAGTCGTAGGATTATCGAGACAGGGCATCGATACTCCGGAGTAGACTAGTGTGTACGCTTCTCATCCCAGTTGGGGAGATGGTCTGTCCCACAGCCGTCTGTACGTCGTACTGGAGATAGTATACAGGTGCTCGTTGGGTTACGGGTACACCGGATAGGACTCACGGGGAACTGTTGGTTGGTATTATACCCGTCGTCAGTTAACAGTTCCCAGGTGACATGAGTACAGCATAGTCCGCAGACTTGACACTGCTGCTTCGCCTCGAGTGTGTTCCCACTGTTCTTAGATTGCTACCCTACCACGGCTCAAAGGAGTCGTGCAAACAGGTAGCAGTTGGGTGCAGTCCGAAGCACTTAGAGGCAGTGGCGGTTAGATAGGATTCGTCTCTCCCGGTATTGGGAGTTGATATCGCCCTGTGTGAGAGAGCCATTACGCAAAGTCCCTGGCCAGGGCAAGCAGGATTTACTGGTAGGTTCCAGTAGTTTCTCAGGGTGTAATGGGCTTCGCTCCGATACGACTTATTCCGCTTTTAGGGGACTGACGCTTGCCGCCCCCTAGGCCGGATATGCGATAGTCTTAGACGAACAGACCGGACTGTACGGAGATTGTCACAGCAGCCTCAGTAGGAGTTCGGATGGGTTTCCTCATCGGCCTTCTTATCGACATCTACCTGGGGGCCGTTACGTACAGCTGGTGCCGCTTGCGGTCTATGGTTAAACCCACTGCCAGCATAGTAGTCGAGTCTCTAGAGTCCCACACAGAGAGTTTCCTACTCCAGGCGAAACGATATAGAGGTCGTATAGTTTTACGACAAAGGGTTCGGACGCATACGTGTGTTTACACACGTACATCGTTCGGACAGTTTTTAGTAGTCGGCTTTGGTTTAAGCCAGTTACTAGTATCCGGTTATTGGATTTATACAGTCTAAAGTTTTTCCGTGTTTTCACGGATAGGAGGGGCGTTCTCGTAATTGCACGAGAAGCTTCTAGAAGATGGTGACTAAGGAGGTTAAGCTGGCATATACATTGAATGAGATTAGTGAGTCATATGGGTGATTCATCCTTGTCATTAATGCATCATAAATGCTTAATGACTCATGGAGATGAATCACCATTAGATATTTATGAAGCATGATTATTCATCATTTTATTTTCCTTTATTGATAAATGATAATGCTTCATATATATTATGATAGCTCATTTTCTCATCTCATTATTATGCCCATCTTCTCTCTCCTCAAGCTCCCTCTCTTCAAACCCTAATCCTACCTTCTCATGTATTGAGTACAAGGATTAGTTAGACTAATTAAACCATAACCCTCACTCTATATCATCTAGGTACTTTGATTAGCAACTAAAGAAACCTAGTTGCCTCAAGTTTAGAGGCAAAGCTTGGAGTAAAGCTCTCGGGTGGATCGTCTATACTTGGAGAAGGCCGAGGAGGAGGTGGAGTTCGTAAAGACAAAGGACACGGTTCTTTAGGTATAATCCCTTTTCATAGTAGTTGTTAACTTCTATGTATGTTGTTAGTTATTGTTTATGCAAAGATTCTCGGTTAGTCGATGTTTAAGCAAAGAACAAGATCGTTTTTCATATTTCCGCCTCCCCACAAGTATTGGGGTGTTGCACATCGACTTACACTTCTTGCCTTCTACAACCCGTCTATTCATGCACTCCACCATAGGGTAATCCTAGTACAGAAAAAGAAAATAATATATACAAATGGAGACATCGACCTCAACCCGGTCATGCCCCAATCAAATAATATGCAACCCAGCAAAGACAGCAGTCCACATGTCGGACGCTCGCCCTGCAATAACAAATGTACAAATGAATATAAAATGTACAGCTAACACTGCACCATATGCTATCCACCACGACAATCTAACCATAACATCGACGCAATCACAGAAACATTAACGTGAATGTCACGTTCGCAAATCCGTCTAAAAGAACATATATCAGATAGACGGGTTTACCGATCAAATGACATTCACGATCGTAGAAGCTAATCTAAGTATTATTGGGTCACGGAAGCGCCCCGGCCGTCGAAACGCGGCCAAAATGCGGAACAAAAATTTCTGAGACCGGCGCTACCGCTGCCCGAATTCCGGATCGACCTTAAACCCTAAACTAGCAAACTAACTAAGAGTTAGAATCGTTATACCTAGTTGATCCGTGTCCTTCGGTCTTCATTCCATGCTCCTAGCGGCTCCTTGATGTGGTTTGATTGCCGGTCTACCTTCGTCTCTGATGATCCACCCGAGAGAAACGGCGCAAGCTCCAACCTCTTCGAACGAGATAACCGACGCTCCAAAGTCGCTAGCGATAGAGAGTGGGGGTGTATGAAAGTGTCACTACATTTTTCTCTCAACATCTATGCTCATGGGAGAAATCATAGAAGAAGAATGGAGGTGATGAAGCATTTGGCATGAGCAAAGAATTGGCTAAGTGTTTTGTGTGAATGAGAGAGTGGGAGCAATGCAACTGTAACCAAATGAAAATGAACCCCACCAAAAAATGTGGTCGGCCCCATTCTCTCATTCCCATCATCAAAAAATATCATTTCCTTTTTTTTCATTAAACAATGTACACCATACTTTGCTCCATACCATTGTCCATGCCTCATGCCACCTCACACCCTCCACCTCATTATAAAACAAATGATTTTTCTAAAAAGAAAAAAATCAATAATGAGGTGGCACATCTTCTAGAAGTCATTCCGTATAAAATACGGAATACTTCCCGGTACATGTATCGAAATACATATACGCGTATTCGTACAAAAATACAAATAACCAAGAGAGAAAATGAATAGTGAACAATAATACTAGAATACATACATATAAATACATATGTAAATTATTAAATCAAAAAGCTGATTTAATAATCTTGCTTAATCCTAAGCCGCTAGTATCATCAACCGTCCGATTAAAGTCTGCGCAGCATATGCACATATTTAATCGGACACCTGTATGTATCAACATACCTTATATACACCATATCGCCTGAACCGTAAAAACCCTCTGTGTGGGACTCTAAACACTCATCAATACACTGACAGTGGGTTTAACCACAAGCACGTTAGCAGCACTAGCTGTATGTAACGGCTACCCAGGTATTGAGCGAAAGGGAGGCCGACGAGCAAACTCATGCAGAACCCTTACTGAGCCTGACAGTGACAATATCCGTACAGTCCGGTCTATTCGTCTAAGAGTATCGCATATCGAGTCTAAGGGGGTGGATAAAGTCAGACCCCTAAAAACGCGATATTTAGTGTCGGTATGAAACCCATCACCACCTGAGAAACTATTGATCCTGGATTGGTAGTTCTCGTCCACCGTGGCCATGGATTTATGGTGATGGCCATCTGTACACAACGTGACATCAACCCCTAATACCGGGAGAGACGAATCCCCGACGATCCGATCACTGCCTCCATGTGGCTCGGGACTGTACCCAACTAAAACCTGTTTGCTCGACTTCTTTGAGCCGTGGTAGGGTAGTAATCAAAGCACAGTGTGAACTCATACGAGACAAACGACGATCTCAGGTCGACAGACTAACCTGTACACATGTCACCTGGGAACTGCTATCTGACAATAGGTATAATACCAACTAGCAGGTTCCCGGCGAGTCCGTCCAGTATACTCATAACCCAATGAGCACCTGTATACTATCTTAGGTGAACAAACTAACACCAATGGCTTGTGAGACCTGGACACCACCCCTCGTCGGGGTCTCGATCAGTATACACTAGTCTACACTGGAGTATCGATGCCCAGTCTCAATACTCCGATGACTAGGGAAATTTAAGGATGTGCTTATAGACCCTAGCTCCTATATATATGATCGCCATCATAATGCTGGCAGTCAAACAAGAATCCTATGGGTTCTATCAAAACGTACATGATGATAAAGACAAACCAGATAGTATACTATCATCTTGGGTAAGACTGTTTTATCGGTATAGGTCTTGCCTCAATCATCACAATCACAAGTCTGTGACTATGATAATTGACTTAAGAGCACTATAGCCAACAATCACCCACTTGCACTTAAGGCCAATTATTGCGATGCCGCATACTCACAACCCATGTGATACCGAACACCCAACTTCTCTACTAATCAGTTTCGCAAAGCCCGTTTGCGAAAATGATTGCGTTTGAGAAATAGCCTTAGTGAGTGGATCCGCTCTAATGTTTCTTTATGTATCTCTCTATATCTCAACTTCGCGGAGAAAACTATCTCTCGAAACGAGCAATACCTGTCTTAGAATTTGTCCGGATTTCTGATAGGACCCAGTTCACAAATGAACTCCAAATCCAGCAAACTACTTAGACTGTATCGTCTACTGAATTTAATCAGTATCCTGCGCCATGCCTTTCCTCAGTATCCCCTTGGACCACCTGTCCAACATACTGTCCCTCAATAGAGAGAAAAACTATAACTCTGACAGTCACTCTGTCATCCAGGTCACCATGGAAGCTTGAAATGATCACCGTCTCCTGAAGGAGGCTGCCATAACCATATCCTTAGACTATCCATTTATGTTCATAAACTGCTTCCCAATGTTTCTCCAGGATTGGATTAATATATCTGCTTATTGCATCTAGTGCAAAAGCAATATCTGGTGTGGTACTTGATATTTCACGATTAACTCAATTGCCTAAGCAAGTGATATGCTAATCATGCAGACCCCTATCTCCTTTAGTCTGTAGGACACCTTTAGAGAGGGTGAATCCATCACCTGCAGGTACTCCACCATGCCAGGAGTCGCCCATTCTAAAATATCTTTAGAATAATGTCAAATTACCCAAATTGGGATACTTTCCAAATCTAGATCTAAACCATAGATGTAGTAACCAGAAAACCTGATATTATATCCATATCCTCTGTGGAGAAACAACTTTGTAACAGCCACGGTATAACCGATCGTAGTATAAGAATATCTCTTCCTATCAAGTGCATGTCATCACAATACCCGGACATCACTCTCTACTACCTTCTTACCAGATCCATCTCTATGATGAGGTCAAGACCTATGACTGTCACATCAAAAATAGATTATCTATTTTCTCTATACCTGCTTTAGTCTATAAATAGATATAAGCTACTTGCCTACTATGCTTCCGCTGCTCCCACTGACTACAACAACCCTCTGGCAGAGTCATATACACGTGCACTTCTAAAGCTAGTTTAGAATGACGCTATACTCATCCTCCTGCCGGGTCTTATAGTCTAGGACAGCAGCAAATAACAAGTCTGGGTAAACAAGAACCTCTCTGTCACCATTACTGAGAAGACCGAAGTACCTCTCGGGTGCTTGAGGTTACCCACAAAAATTGCGGAGTGGCTAATAGAACGTCGAAACTAATTGAATCCTTAGGTTCTATTAAATCATCAGTAATCGTTTGTAGTTCTGGAATCACTTCCAGTTCTACCATACTCCCACTTTTGTTTTTTTGAAAAAAATCCATTTTACTAAAACTGTGGCGAGTCAAGAACAATATAAATATTGATCTTCCTGATGGTAGAATGTTAACCCTCGACAAAGCCCGGGATAACCCACAAACAACCATTACTAAAATATTCCTTGAGTTTATCCGGATTCTGGTTTTAAGCATCAGCCGGACAACTCCCTATACCTTAACATCGTTAAGATATAAATTGATTCTATATATATCTAATATAGAAACAAAAGCACTAATTTAATTGAAACCAAATTCAAAATCATGCGGCTGTCTCCAATGCATATCAACCAAATGGAAGGAGGCCATTCAGCATTACTCATCTAGGAGTGCATCCATATATGAGTAATCCGAAAGAGAAGCAAGTTCTTAAAACCATTACTATTAATAGAATACCAAACAAAAGTATCTACATCTTCGACTTCATCGAAGAATCCTGATACTTTCAACAAATGGTTTTGTACTTTATTCTTATACCTATAACTTCTCAATATCTTGACATTGCATTTCAACGAAATACATGTTTAGAACTTAGAGAAGTTATGAGTAAACAGAATATAGTATAAGTAGCAACCCCCATTGTCCTAATGGACACTGGATAACATACAATACTTTGTATAAGTCCCCTGAGTTCAATAACTCAAAACCTGTGAGTCGTAGGTTGAAAAACTGTAGTATGGTTAAGAAGAATTACACCGCTGTTGAATGCACCTTACCTAATGTTACGACCCGCAGGGTACGGAACGTGACTGGCACTTAAGTTACGAAATGTCTTAAGGCGTCCGTAAAATAAGTAAGCCAAAGCCCAGAAATCAAAACCCGATTAAGAAAATAGAGTGAAGGGAAAACCAATTTATTGAAAGCGATTTAATCCATAAAGTCACATCAAGCTTTTTAAAAGCAACATCCCTTTTTCCAAAAATTCCGGCAGAGTCTCCTTTGTAAAACAGGCCCCCAAACGGGTACAAAACATGAGTATAAATGAATAACATGAAATATGGCATCCCCAAGCAGGAGCTAGCTCTTCGCCCCAAGGCGGTCACAAATCCCACGCAATGTAAAACAGCAATGTGCATAAATAAGCATGAAAAGCACAAGTAAAATATCATGTCGACTCAAGTGAGCTCGACCCCAAAATACAGCATAAAAAGTCCACAAATCTCACAGTCTCGTCTCTAGGTCAATATACAACAATATAAATAATAGATACAGCTGATACAGTAGATGGAGTACTCTAGATACAATGAATATACAAGGTGGTACAAAATAATAACACAACCCACCTACAAGCAAAAGCCTCGAGTCGAGGCAAAAGAAGCTAGTGTGCCCACCGCTGCGGTGCTGACGGAGCGGACCTGCAAAAAGGCTGTGGCATAACAGGGGTGAGTTGCCAACTCGTGAGTAATAAATAACATCTATAGAGGCTATCGCAAGCATGCACGCAAGTATACTAGCATCTACAATACAGATAAGGCAGGATATACTAGCAGGTATGTATGCAACATGAAGGTGCTAGCAGGTATGTATGCAACATGAATCAACTCGTGATCTGAATATGTAGATATAAGAATCATTATTTTCTTTTTGGTATCTTTTTTGAAATATCAGCAAAACATCACTAGAATCATCAAGAATCCGTTTCCAGCATCGACACCTCAAACTGTTTCAAATCTCATGTATCCATATCACAGTATCTCTGGCCTCAGTCGTTCGGCTGACCCATCTCAAATATCAATATCTCATCATCTCGCGGCCACGGTCGGTATCCTCTGGATATCCACCGTGCTAAAAAGTCACCGGTAGGTAGTCTATCCCCTGCCAGGCTCATCGTCTACTACTCAAACTTCTTGCCCCGGGGTACCTTACCGGGCCCACCATGTACCCGAGACGGTTCATCCAACTCCTCGAAACGGGTCTCGAAAACCACAACAAACTCATGGTGGACGACACTTACATCACTAGAAAACCGCAACTTTGCATATTTAAAAAAAAGTAATAAGTTTAGAAATTCTTGCGGCTTTCCCCCGAAATCCAGAAATATCATAAATCTCAAGAAATTATCATAAGTGCATATGTCAATGATAATGAATGCATATGCTATCAATAATCAAGTTGCAATGTATGATTAATATACTAGGTATGAACAAATGATGTAATGAGGTACATGCACATGAATATATTCATTTTAAGGATTTAAATGCAATAGCACAGGTTTAACCATCAATTATTGTGAAAAGGTTTCAGATTATAAGTTATCTAGTGTTGTGGCATGGCAATTACCAAGGCGTGTGTGTACGCATGAATAGTGCTCGTGCTGCATATGAAAACCCTGGCAATGGTGCAGGTGTCCTATAGAATGAGTTCGCATATGTATGTCAATATAGAGCATGAATGTAGCAAGATGTTACGCAAGCATTAACTCATAATTGCTAATATCACTAGGAATCTTTAAATTTACTTAAACTATCGGGCGACTGGCTCCAACCAAACGATTGTCCCCCTTAGATGTTACATCTACTCACCCGTAATCTCGCGCTAGGTGTGTCCGACCACCTGCTTTCCTTTCTCCGCGGTGCTCGAAGTTCCCGACTGCGAACTTAGAATTTACAAAAAGTAACACACATAAGGCAAATCCTGTAAAAACGTGATATACCGATCAATAGAATAACTCGTGTGTGAATCTAAACATGCGTGCACTCGATACGTCGCGACGTGCTTAAACTCACCAGAAACCAACCCGACACGCTGTGTTGCGCCGCGCACCACAGAACCACATAGATCACATACGTGTCGCACAAGTTTAAAAACATCGAAAAAGGGTTTAATGCTCCAGATTTTGACTCGAGTCCAAACAGACAAAGTTGCACATACCAAAAACCCTAGCTATACAGCAGACACTTACAGACAAAACCCCAGCACCCAAGCCCACCCGCTGGCTGCAATTTGCGGCCAGATCTAATAAATCTGCGGCCGGGAAGGGGAGAAGGATCCCCGTGCTTTGTGTGTGTGTGTCTGATATGGTCACCATGCTACAGTATTCACAACTTTTTCCTACATGGCCCGGGTCAAGAGCAGATTCCAGAAAGGCTAAAAGTCTAAATAAAAAGCCACGTTACACCAATTCGAGACAATCTGGTATTTTACAGAAATCTGGGATAAATCTTGGGTTAACTGGTCTTAACAGCACTTAGTAAGGCTACACTAACAATTAAAACCACCACTTTGCCAAATTTCACTCAAATTACCCAAAACTAGCATTAAATCATATAATAAACCCTAAACTTAAGCTTAGAAACCATAACTTAGCAAGAGAGAAGTCAAGTTAAGAGATTATACCTCTAGAGATCCTAGGATGTAAGAGAAGAGGAGAAGAAGAAGGAGAAGAAGGTGTTGCTGCTGCTGAAGTGCTGCTGCTACTGCTGAGCTGCTGCTGTTGTTGCTGTTGCAGCTGCTGCTGATGCTAATGCTGCTGCTATTGTTGCTGTTTTTGTTGCTGTTGCTGCTGCTGCCAAGGCTGCTGCTGTGGCTGTTGTAGTTGTTGTGTGGTGTTGTGTGAGAGTGAGAGGGAGAGATATGAGTGAGAATGAGTGTGAGAGAAAATACAAAGTTTTTGAAAATAAAATGGGAGTCAACCCCTCACCCTCTCTCCTCATTAAATGCCAAGCATGCTCAAGCCATCATGGCCTCTCTCTCTCACCCTAAACTAGTCAACCCCTACCCTAATTCAAATTTTAAAAACTAAAAAACCTTAATTAAAACCAATTAACTTAACTAAAAGGTTAACCCACCATGCTTATCTAAACATGGTTAAACCCTAGACTTAACCCTAGTTAACATGCACAAGTGTGTGCAGTCCAGATAAAATTCTAATAAAATAATCATAATACCAGATAAATTATTTGAAAACTGTTTTGGTAAGCTTTTTACCAAAACCCCACATTAACACACAATTACCACTAAACACAAACCTAAGGTGTTACACCTAATCACCAACTGATATAAGTAAATGTCATAGACATAATATCAAAAAGTTATATCTCACTTTATAAAATAAATATACAGATATATCAGTTTGAAATTGGTGCATAACAACAGATATTCAAAACCAAATATTTGCCATCCGGAAAAATCCAGATGATTTCCTCAAATATCACCAATTACAACGAATTCTGATATAGTGAGGATCTAATCACCCAATTCCTAATATCTTACTCCCACTCACCATCTGTAATAACATACAGATGTGAGAAACCAATCTGGTAAATACATACCCTGGGGTTAGATTCCAACTGGGAAAACAGTTATCAATTAAGATCGCACAGTGAAACTGAAACATGAAAATATTTCAAAAGGGTTAACTGGTATTCCTAGTAACGCCTCTTCCATTATCCTGAATCATGATACTTACCTGCCCTCACTGCAATCCCTTTATTATTTCTTTACGTATTACCTTCTGTACACCTTCTTTAGGCTAACTGGTTTTCTTCTTTCCCTACCCTTCGGCACCCGTCTAAGGTTTGGAAGAAGACTATCCAATAAGCGTAATAGGTGTACTCTCCTAATCTTAGGAGCCCTCGCAAGCTGAGAGAAGGTAATGGGAAAAGACATCTGAATAATCCTATTCAATCTCTCCAGAACCAGAATCCATCCTCGAAAAATATCCTTCGAGTTCGTATGTAACTATACGATGGATTTATCCAATGGAAGTGGATATCCGTAGTGATACGGAGTGTCCTAGAGAAATGCAAAGTGGATGTACGAGTGGCAGGGGTATACCTCGTTTCTTCATGAATGATGATGATCGCAATTTCCTTTGCCATTATTCTAATCCCTATGTATGTCTTTACTTATTACCTTCTATACAACACAGTTAAGCTTGTTGGTTTTCTTCCATTCCTATCGTTCGGCACCTGCCTATGGTCTGGAGGAAGACTATCCAATAAGCTCAATAGGTGTACCCTCTTCTAATCCTAGGAGCCCTCACAACCTGGGAGAAGGTAAAGAGAAAAGACAACCGAATAATCCTATTCAATCTCTCTAGAACCAGAATCCATCCTCGAAAAAGTTCCTTCGAGTTCGTATATAAGCATACGATGGATTTATCCAGTGGATGTTCGTAGTGATACGAGGTGTTCTGGAGAAATGTAAAGCTGATATAGAAGTGGCAATGATATATGCGACACTGTGACATTCTAAAAGCCAAAGTGTTTTAAGATGGTTCGGTCAACTTGGTTTCATGAGTTTTTGTCAAAGGTCGGGTTATAGTCGCAACCAGAGAGAGAGAAAAGAAACACTCAGCGTGCACTCAAACCTAAATCAGAATGGTTAATCATTTTATCTAATCTGGATGGCTCCCACTGTTTCCTCGAATTCTCCTCCAAACCTAAAAGGAGAATTATTCGGAATCATCCGAGGAGTAATACTACTCATCAGTGGGAATCGGGATCCAACTATCATCGCATGATAACTTGATGGAAGCCACTCAAGTCACCACACTTCAAATGGTATGCGCAAGCCTGACAAGTTTCCTGTATGTTTGAAACTCCCGATGTTTGTTTTTACGCCTAGGACCCAAGTGACCTTGACACAGTCAACAAATCACAGAGTCCTGGTCAAGTTCAACCCGTCATTATCTAGGATTTCATTAAACTCACCCGTACGAGCCCTTGACACAGTCAACAAGACCGTATAACTGTCCTAACCAATCGCATTAATATGCCACAAACAAGCACTACTTACCTATCGCACACTACTCCTTGACACAGTCAACAAACGCAGCATGAATACTAAGCAATACTTGTAAGAAATGACGGAGGTCTACGGCTGGTTTTTGGCGAAAAACCTTTAACGTAATGAACTTGATCTCGTTGAAGGAATCCAAGTGGTTTTTCAAATATATAGTGGCGAAAACTTTTGCTAAACAGGTCACTCTCGGTGAAGGGATCTCGGCTCTTTCCCCGTCGAATGGGGTGCAGGATATCCCAAACTGAATACCACGATGCAAAGCAAAAAGAAATGACTATAGTGAAGTTATTACGTTGACGCAAACTTTTACTCAAGGGGTCACTCCCGATGAAGGGATCTCGGCCCTTGCCTCGTCGAATGAGGTGCAGGATATTCCAAATGAATACCACTGTGCAAAGCAAAAGTGAACGTCTGTAATGTCAGTGTTTAAAAACTTGGTTCCAACAACAACATAAATAGATTTCTTTTATCCTTGCATTGATAAAAATCAATGCAGTCCCATCAAATAATCACACCAGAAAAGACTGAAAATAAAGTGTACGTATATGCCATCCGCATTCGCCACTGTGTCCCGTCATCACCCGTTAGGTTACTTAACTAACAACAGAGCGGGGACTGGGCTAGCTCGGGTGCAAAACATATACAACATCTACTAGTATATATGTAAATATATATAACAATCGTCCAAGGCATGATATAAAGCAACATCACAGAAACATCACAGAAACAATACAGAATGGTGGATAAACTGGAGCCCCAGGTTTCACTTGAGCCACAAATGAGACCCGACGTTCCCTGTCGTGTGGATAGCCTGTGCAATGAAACCTAGGCCCCTACGAGCGCGTCAAGTTACCCACAAAACCAGAAGTGAGGCAACCCCCTTTAACAACGTGATTGGGCCACCCGGCACTTCATGGAATCCGGTAACTTGAGCATCCCTCCTGGGTCAACTTATACCCCCTATGAGTGCGGCGAATAGCCCGCCAATTCTAGAGTAAGGTCACTTCTATCTGAATGCCATGATATGCGGACCAGTTGCCCCCTAGAACCCGGCTATTCGTGCACTCCACCTCGGGGTAATCATAGTACAGAAAATAAAATAATATACAAGGGTGACATCGACCTCAGCCCGGTCGTGCCCCAAAAGAATAATATGCAAACTGGCAGTGACGGCAGTCCACATGTAGGACGCTCGCCCCGCAATATCAAATGTACAAATGAAATAAAACTGTACTAACATTGCACCACTGGCTATCCACCACGATGATCCAACCAACATCACAGCACAAAACAGAACATCAACGTGAATGTCACGTTCGCAAACCCGTCTAAAGGAACATATAGCAATTAGATGGGTTTACCGATCAAATGACATTCACGGTCGCAGATAGAAATGTTTGTACTGTTAAATGCCCACTTAAAATATCGATCGACTAAATTTCCAAATTGGCCCCAATAGCGAAACCAGCACTGAAACAGAAAACTGGGCCAAAACTGAATATGTCAAAAATCACAATTCCAAGTCAGAGGGCTATAAAAAAATTTTGGAAGCCAGTCGTCACTAAATGGCCGCGGAACCACCGCTAATTGGTGGTAAGTGCGGTTGTTCCACGGCGCTTTAGAGGTATCAGAAGTCCAAATTTTTTCTGTACCCATAAAATCGCCTGCACGGATTTTTAAGCCACTACAAAATATTTTTTGAACACTTTTGAAAATCGGCAGAGAACAGAAAAATGAAAACGTGATTTTGAAAATTTCCGTCGATCGATATTTTAAGCACGTTTAAACAAGCTATTAAAGGGTTTAAAGGGTGGTTCTGATACCATGTTTGGGTCACGGCAGCGCCCCGGCCGTCGAAACGCGGCCAAAATGCGGAACAAAAATTTCTGAGACCGGCGCTCCCGCTACCCGAATCCTGGATCTACCCTAAACTAACAAAATAACTAAGAGTTAGAATCGTTATACCGAGTTGATCCGTGTCCTTCGGTCTTCATTCCAAGCTCCTAACGGCTCCTTGATGTGGTTTGATTGCCGGTCTACCTTCGTCTCTGATGATCCACCCGAGGGAAATGGCGCAAGTTCCAACCTCGTCGAGTGAGGTAATCGACACTCCAAAGTCGCTAGCGATGGAGAGTGGGGGTGTATGAAAGTGTCACTACATTTTTCTCTCAACATCTATGCTCATGGGAGCAACCATAGAAGAAGAATGGAGGTGATGAAGAATTTGGCATGAGCAAAGAATTGGCTAAGTGTTTTGTGTGAATGAGAGAGTGGGAGCAATGCAAGTGTAATCAAATGAAAATAAATCCCCAACAAAAAATGTGTCCGGCCCCATTCTCTCATTCCCATCATCAAAAAAATATCATTTCCTTTTTTTTTCATTAAACAATGTACACCATACTTTGCTCCATACCATTGTCCATGCCTCATGCCACCTCACACCCTCCACCTCATTATAAAATAAATGATTTTTCTAAAAAGAAAAAATCAATAATTAGGTGGCACATCTTCTAGAAGCCATTCCGTATAAAATACAGAATACTTCCCGGTACATGTATCGAAATACATATACGCATAAATTATAAAAATACGAATAGCCAAGAGAGAAAATGAATAGTGAACAATAATACTAGAATACATACATATAAATACATATGTAAATTATTAAACCAAAAACTGATTTAATAATCTGGCTTAATCCTAAGCCCCTAGTATTATCAACCGTCCGATTAAAGTCTGCGCAGCATGTGCATATATTTAATCGGACACTCGTATGTATCAACATACCTCGTGTACACCATATCACCTGAACCATGAAAACCCTCTGCGTGGGACTCTAAAGACTCGTCAATACACTGGCAGTGGGTTTAACCACAAGCACGTCAGCGGCACTAGCTGTACGTAACGGGTATCCAGGTATTGAGCGAAAGGGAGGCCGACGAGCAAACTCATGCAGAACCCCTACCGAGCCTGACAGTGACAATATCCGTACAGTCCGGTCTATTCGTCTAAGAGTATCGCATATCGAGTCTAAGGGGGTGGATAAAGTCAGACCCCTAACAACACGATATTTAGTGTCGGTATGTAACCCATCACCACCTGAGAAACTATCGATCCTGGATCAGTAGTTCTCGTCCACCGTGGCCATGGATTTATGGTGATGGCCATTCGTACACCACGCGAAATCAACCCCCAATACCGGGAGAGACGAATCCCCGACAATCCGATCACTGCCTCCATGTGGCTCGGGACTGTACCCAACTAAAACCTGTTTGCACGATTCCTTTGAGCCGTGGTAGGGTAGTAATCAAAGCACAGTAGGAACTCACACGAGACAAATGACGATCTCAGGTCGACAGACTAACCTGTACACATGTCACCTGGGAACTGCTATCTGACAATAGGTATAATACTAACTAGCAGGTTCCCGGCGAGTCCATCTAGTGTATTCATAACCCAATGGGCACCTGTATACTATCTTAGGTGAACAAACTAACACCAATGGCTTGTGAGACCTGGACAGCGCCCCTCGTCGGGGTCTTGATCAGTATACACTAGTCTACACTGGAGTATCGATGCCCGGTCTCGATATTCCAACGACTAGGGACATTTAAAGATGTGCTTATAGACCCCAGCTCCCACATATATGATCGCCATCGTAATGCTGGCAGTCAAGCAAGAATCCTATGGGCTCTATCAACATGTACATGATGATAAAGATAAACCAGATAGCATACTATCATTTTGAGTAAGACTGTTTTATCGGTATAGGTCCTGCCTCAATCATCACAATCACAAGTCCGTGACTATGATAATTGACTTGAGGGCACTATAGCCAACAAGTACTGATAACAATTAAACAGTGTCAAATAACGACTTCGAAACACTCTGAGTTACCCCAAACAACTAGATAAAACAATATCAAAACTAGGCTAAACTAGCAATACCATTGAATCAATTTTCCAGAGACAAGACTACACACAAAACACGAAGTCCAAAATCCATCCCAAGGCCGGCCAGCTCGGAAAAATTAAGCATGTGCTCGGGTGAAAATGGGTGAAATGGGTTCGTATTTGGTGTGTGCTCTTGTGGTCACATAAGTACTCTATTGCAGTTGCTAAAATAATTTTTTGAAGACTCTAAAAGTTCGACAGAAACTGGAATATTGGTTTCAAACTTTTAGAGCTGTTTCGGTTTCGTTGTTTTAAGATTCTTTAAACTTGTTAGTGTAGGGTTTATGGGCTGGCTCTGATACCATGAAGGATTACGCTGGCGCCTCTTCCATCTCTCGTAGCCAAATGTGGAAAAAAAAATTCTACGATTAGAAACTTGGTGCTAGAATAACACTAAATCCGGATCATAACCATAAATCTAACTAGCTTATAAAGAAGCAATCTACAATGAGAAAAGTTTATACCAAGAGGCTCAAGTCCTTCGGGTCTTCACTCCACTCCTTTGGTATGCTCCTTGTAGTGTCCATGATCAAGCTTGAACTTCGGCCTCCTCACGTCAATGATGATCCACCCGAGAGTGCCTACCAAGAGCTCCTACCTCCTAATTGAGGTAACTAGAATACTTAGCTTGCTAATCTACATAGACTACCGTGTGTAGAGAATGATTATAGAATACTTTGTCTCACTAGCCCTAGACTTCTTAACTCATGAGACAATTAGGGTTAGTATTAGAAGAAGAGAGAAAAGAGAAAATGAGAGTGTAGAGTGAGCTAGAGAAAAACCATCCAAAAATGAAGAATGGCTAAGTAATGGAGATAATAATGCATGCCACAAAAATATCTTCACAAATATCTAGATATTTTCACAAAATATCAACCATGGTAGAGTAGTAAAATAATGAGTCACAACCTTAGCCATGCTTCATTTAATGAACTTGCACACCTCATTTCTCCACCTCATTTATCCATTAATAAAAATAGTAAATCATAATAATGAGGTGTCTTCTTCTAGAAGCTTCTTGCACAATTATAAGAATGCCCCTTACCGTATATACATACCCGTATCCGTATTCCAAAAAGTACGAATACCAAAAAGACGAAAATAATCCATCAATATAATATTAGGATCCGGCTTAAACCAAACCCGCTAGTATCATCCGCCCGAACATCATATGTGCACAAGTGTACATATGTGATCTAACCATGTCATAAAAGCATGACCTCTACATCGTTTCGCCCGAAGCAGGGAAACCCTCTGTGTGGTACTCTAAAGACTCAACAGTACGATGGCAGTAGGTTTAACCACAAGCACGTCAGTAGCACTAGCTGTACGTAACGACTACCCAGGTACTTGTCGAAGTGGAAGGCCGACGAGCAAACTCGTCTGAACTCCTACTGAGCCTATCCATGACAATATCCGTACAGTCTGGTCTCTTCGTCAAAGAATATCTCATACCAAGTCTAGCGGGTGGTAAACTTCAGACCCTGATAACTTGATAAGTCTTGCTGATGTGGCTCAGGACTAATCCGGGAAACTACTGATCAACCTATCAGTAAATCCCAACAGCCTTGGCTAAGGTCTTATGGTCCTGACCAATCGATCACTGTGCGATATCAACTCCTAATACCGAGAGAGTCGAATCCCTAACAATCGCTCACTGCCTCTATGTGGCTCGAGACTGTACCCAACCAAAACCTGTTTGCACGACTTTGTAGAGCCGTGGTAGGGTAGTGATCAAAGCACAGTGGGAAATCACACGAGACAAATGACGATCTCAGGTCCGAAGACTAACCTGTACACATGTCACCTGAGAACTTCCATTTGACGATAGGTACAGTACCATCTGGAAGTTCTCAGCGAGTCCGTCCAGTGTACTCACATCCAGTGAGCATCTGTATACGATGTTAGGTGCATCAGACCAATGGCTGTGGGACCAACCATCCCTCGACGGGGCTAGAAACGTATAAACTAGTCTACTCAGGAGTATCAATGCCCAGTCTCGATCCTCACGCGACTAGGGACCTTTTAAGGATGTGTTTATAGACTACCCTGCTCCCATAAGTATGATCGTCGTCATAACGCAGGTAGTCAAGCAAGATCCTACTGGCTTTATCAACATGTTACCGCAATATGTAATAACGAGTATGATATATGCCATGTTAAGATAAAGATAAACCATAATAGTATACTGCCGTATCATGTCTTTATCAATATGTGCAAGCTAGATATAATAACAATAGAAATAAATACACATATCCTGACAAAGACAAGTCAAATAATATAGTATAAAACTGAACAAGATTGTCATGCACATACATGTCCCTAGCATCCATATGTATACGTATACAATAATGGCCTCTAGGGCATATATATCCAACAGATGTGAGAATCAAACCTGGTAAATACATACTCTGGAGCAAAGATTTAATTGGGAAATCAATTTTCAATTTAACAACGCATAGTGAAACTGAAACATGAAAATGTTTCGAAGGGGTAGTCGGGTATTCCTAGTAATATCTCTTCCATTATCCAAATTCATGACTGTAACCTTATATTTCCTTGTCATCTCTTCAAATCCCTTTATTTGCCTATACTCATTACCTTCTATTCACCACCCTTAGGCTAAATGGTTTTCTTCCTTCCCTACTGTTCGGCACCAGCCTATGGTTTGGAAGAAGACTATCCAATAAACGTAATAGGTGTACTCTCTTAATCCTAGAATCCCTCGCAACCTGAGAGAAGGTAAAGATAAAAGACAACTAAATAATCTTTATTCTATTTCTCCTAAACCAGAATCCATTCTAGAACTGGAACAAGTTCATTCGAGTACGTATGTAACTATACGATGGATCATCCAATAAATGTGGATCTTCGTAGTGATACAGGGTGTTATGGAGAAATCCAAAGGTGAAGTAGGAGTGGCGATGATATATGTGGTTTCCTCATGAATGATAGCAGTCACAATTTACTTTGCCCTCTTTCTAATCCCTTTATTTGTCTTTACTTATTATCTTCTGTACACCAACTTAGGCTAATTGGTTCTCTTCCTTCCCTACCTTTCAGAACTTGCATATTGTTTGGAAGAAGACTATCCAATAAGCTCAATAGGTGTACCCTCTCCTAATCCTAGGAACCCTCACAACCTGAGAGAAGGTAAAAGGAAAAGACAACTGAATAGTCATATTCAATTTCTCCGGAACCGGAAACCATTCTCGAATCTGAAACAAGTTTCTTCGAGTTCGTATGTAACTATACGATAGTCATATCCAATAAATGTGGATCTTCGTAATGATATGGAATGTTCCGGAGAAAAGCAAAGGGTAAAAGTAGGAGTGGCAATGAAGTATGCAACTCTGACAATCCAAAAAGCCAATGTGTTTTAAGAAGGTCCGGTTAACTTGGTTTATGAGTTCTAGTCTAGGGGCGGGCCATGGTCGCTATCAAAGAGAGAGAGAAAAGAAACACTCAGCGTGCACTCTAACCTAGATCTGAATGATTAATCACTTTATCTAATCAGAATGTCTCCCATTGTATCCTCAAATTCTCCTCAAAACTCAAAGGAAGAATTAGTCGGGATCATCTAAAATCATCCGAGGAGTAAACCAACTCATTAGTGGGTATCGGGATCCAACTATCATCGCATGATAACTTAATGGAATCCACTCAAGTTATCACACTCCAGAAGGTATGCGCATGCCTGGCAAGTTTTCTGTATGTTTGAAACTCCCAATGTCATTTTTACCCCATGCTCTTATGACCATGACAAAGGTCAACAAATCATTAGTCACATGTCAAGTTCTAACCGTCATTGTCCAGGTTAATTTGAACCCATCCGTACATACCCTTGACGAAGGCCAACAAAGTAGTATGACTGTCCCAAACCAACGCATCTATCTATGCAACAGAAAAGTAACAAACAACTACCATACACTATGCCTTGATGAAGGTCAACAAACATAATGTGAATACTAAGTGCTACTCGTCAGAAATGACGAAGGACTATGAACGGTTTTTGGCGAAAAACCTTTAACGTAATGAACTTGATATCGTTAAAGGAACCAGATAGCTTTTTAAAAATATATAGTAGCGAAAACATTTGCTAAAGAGGTCACTCCCGGTGAAGGGATCTCGGCTCGTTCCTCATGGAATGAGGTGCAGCATATTCCAACTGAATACCACGATGAAAAGCAAAAAAGTAATCGACTATAGTGAAATTATTACTCTGACGCAAAATTCTGCCTAAGAGGTTACTCCCGGTGAAACGATCTCGGCTCTTGCCTCGTCGATTGAGGTGCTGAATATTCATAACCGAATATCGCTGTGCAAAACAAAAGAAAACGTCCTTGTAATAACAGCTTTTGAAAATTGTTCCAACAACATCGAATAGATCTGTTTTCCTTGCATTGATCAGAATCAGCGCAGTCCCATCAATTCATCGCACTAAAAAAGAATGAAAATATGATGTACGTATATGCCATCCGCATTCGCCACTGGGCCCCGTCTCACCCGTTAAGTTACTTAACTAACGAAAAAGCGGGTGTTGGACTAGCACGGGTGCAAAATATATACAATATCTACTAGTATATATATAACAATATATAATAATCATTCTAGGCATGATATATGCAACATCACAGAATAAGCGATAAGCATCACAGAACAATACAGATAATCTGGGAGCCCCGGTTTTCCTTTGAGCCGCAAGTGAAACCCGACGTTCCCCTGGTCATGTGGATAGCTTGTGCAATGAAAAGCTAGACCCCTACGAGCGCGGCAAGTTACCCGCAAAAACCATAAGTGAGGCAACCCCTTTCATCAAAGTGAATGGGCCACCCGGCACTTCATGGAATCCGGTAACTTGAGCACTTCTCCTTGGGTAAACCTGTACCCCCTACGAGTGCGGCGAATAGCCCGCCAATCCTAGAGTGAAGCCCCCTCTGTCTCAACTCTATGAGATGTGGGCCCGTTGCCCTCTAGAACCTGGCTATCCGTGCACTCTATCGTGGGGTAATCCTAGTACAGAAAAGAAATTATGTACAACGGTGACATCGACCTCAACCCGGTCATGCCCCAAATAAATAATATACAAGCAGGCAGTGATAGCAGTCCACATGTCGGACGCTCACCCCGCGATATCAAATGTACAAATAAATACAAACTGTACTACCATTGAACCCATGCTATCCATCACGACAATCCCGCCACAA
Source organism: Agapanthus africanus (assembly GCA_030015575.1). Lineage (NCBI taxonomy): Eukaryota > Viridiplantae > Streptophyta > Magnoliopsida > Asparagales > Amaryllidaceae > Agapanthus > Agapanthus africanus. The sequence goes on along the minus strand of JASDDO010000026.1, from coordinate 174,142,410 downwards.
CCACAGCATAACACAAAATATCAACGTGAATGTCACGTTCGCAAACCCGTCTAAAAGAGCATATTGCAATTAGACGAGTTGTACCGCTCTAATGACCTTCACGGTCGCAGATAGTAATGTATGTACTGAAAACTATGACATTAGAATTCTGCACGCAATTAGCAAACTAAACTAATTTCCAAAACCATGGAAAAAAACAGTGAGCTAATGTTCCAAAAATCGATCGTTTAAAACCAATTCGGAAGTCTGAATCAAAACGAAACGCACCCGACCCTTCGTAGGGAGTTAGAGCACAAAATTAACTTTGAGTTGGTGGCCTAAGAGGGGTACCCCACCCTCGAGGCCACCACGAGGTGGAAAGGGGGTGAAGCGGAGCCGAAACTGCCTAAGGTGGGGCAGTTTCGGGTCCCCACTGCCAAGACCACCTTGTGGTGGTCTTGGGGAGTAGGCCCTGTTAGTTATGTATATGCCCTAGAGGCTATTGTTGTACATATGATGTATATTATAATGGATGCTTGGATATATATAGAGGGGACTTTCTTGCTCGTCATGATAGTATGCTATTTAGTTTTACTTTATCTTAACATGTTGACTTGTATTAGTTTACTGTCTTACTCTCACATGTTGATAAAGCCCTTAGGATATGTACTCGACTACTGGGACTATGATGAGATCATACTAGTGGGGCCACGGTAGTCGATGAGTACATCCTATAACTGTTCCTAGTCAAGGGTGTGTCGAGACAGAGCATCGATACACCAGAGTAGACTAGCGTATACGCATCTTGACCCATATGATGGGCGATGGATGATCCCATATCCATCGGTGTTTTGACATCAAGGATGGTGTACGGGTGCTCAGTGGAGACTGGGTACACTGGATGGACTCGCCGAGAACTCCCAGATGATGATATACCATACGCCAGATGGCAGTTCTCCGGTGACACTGGTACAGGGTAGTCTGTAGACCCGAGATCGTCATAGAGTCGTGTGATTCCCACTGTGATTTGATTTCCACCTTACCACATCCAAGAGGGCGTGCAAAACGGTGTCTTTTAGGTGCAGTCCCGAATCACATGGAGGCAATGAGCGATAGGAGTGGATTCGTCTCTCCCGGTATAGGGAGTTGATGTTGTGCTATGTTCGATTGGTTATAACTAGAAGTCCCTGGCCAGGGCTGATATAGAGATTTACTGGTAAGTGTTACCAGTAGTTTCTCGAACCGTTATGAGCCTCACATCTGGGGTCTGACGTATACCACCCCTAGACTTGATATGCAACATATCAAACGAAGAGACCGGACTGTACGGGAGTGTTACTGATTGGATTCACGGGAGAACGTACAAGCTAGCTTGTTGATCTTCTGATCGCTCAATACCTGGGTGGTTGTTACGTTTAGCTGACCGCTTGCAGCTTGTAGGTGTTTGATATGATCATCACCTGCTACCGGCGTATTGACGATTCTTTAGAGTCCTACACAGAGCTTTCTTGACTCAGGCAAAACGGAGTAGGGGAACATATGTGATATGTGCAGGACCGAGGATAATGCGATATGACATACCGTATTATATTCTCACGATATTTAGATATGAGCCGAGTGTTTCCCCCAATATGAGCAAGGCTCTGTTTGAATTTCAAAAATTCAAATTTTGAAGCAACGCTTCAAATTCCGTGCGCTGCGCTCAACGCGCCACGTGTCAGAAGCTGATACGTCAGCGCAGCGCCCAAGGCAGTGCGCCTAATCAGAGCAAGGCTCTATTAAAAACAAAATTAAACGAAGAAAAACTTCAGTTGCGCAAGCGCTGCGCTGCGCGACACATGTCAGCGCAGTTGCTTCCACGCAAGCGCTGCGCTGCGCGACACGTGTCAGCGCAGTTGCGCAAGCGCAGCTGCGTTGCGCTGTGCGCTGCGCGACACGTGTCAAGCGCTGGTGCATCTGCGCCAAACAGAATTAAAATTCTAATAAGATCTTTCTGTTCTTGTTAAAACAAGAAGATTGTCTTCTGTAAAACAGAAGCCCTTGGATCAAAGATCCAACGGTGAGGAAAATTCCCCAAATCACTCAGAGAATGATCTCTTTAACAAATTTAACAAATTTATGGGCACTATATAAAGGCCCTTAGACCCTAATTCAAAAGACATCGACATTAAAAACTTCAGAAAAACAACAACAAAGAGAGAACTCTGAAGAACTTTGAAGAACTCAAGAAAAAGGTAAAAAAAAACCTTTATAGAAGAAGGATTTCTTCTGAAATAGATCATTGATCTAAGAACAAGATCAATGATTTTCAATAAATAAAAATAATAACAGTGCCTTGCACTTTTTTATGAACCATTGGTTCTGGAATCCCAAAGATTCTTTTCTTGAATCCAAAATTGGATCAAGTTATTGAAACAGTGCTTTGCACTTGCAAAAATTGCACTGTTGCGCTCCTAGGCTAGCGCAAGCCACTAGAGAGTGCCACGTGTCAGCAGCGCAACAGTGCAGCGCACTGACACAGCGCACTGCGCTGTTGCGCTTACGCTCACCAGAGTGTGATGTTCACACCATAATATTGCATTATTATATTCTCCATTCTTATTCTTTTTATAAATAAACAGGTGCTTTTGATGCATGTCTGCTACATGTTACATGTTACAGGTTTTTAGACAGAAAACAGTGAAAACGATGAAAAGACGGTTAAAGTCCACAACAATGTTCACTGGAAAATCTGGAAGAGAGTCAGAAGCTAAATTGAGAAAAGAAATTAAGAAGTAGGAAGACCAGAGAGCCAGGAACCAACACAAGAAGTTTCAGCAGCCAACTCTTCATTTTGGCCACGGAACCGCGGCCAAACCAGGCCTCGGGCCGCGGTTCCGCGGTGGCCTTGAGAGATTGAAAAATAAAAATTCTACCATATTTCTTGTGCGGCGCTGACTGGTCAACCTAGGGCTATTTTTGTAAATTTAGACATGCGGTTCAAAATGTAACATAGGGTTTCCTATTCTCTATAAATAGGAACTCTAAAGATTATAATTTCTTATGCCTCCTTTTAATAATAAAGTTCAGAATTCTTTATGGAGAGCATCGATGCCTCTCTTCAATTCAGAAATTCAGATCTGACAACCCTGCGTTGATGATTGGAGAAATGCATCTGTAAGTAGATTTAATTTCTTGCTCTAGTTTAGATTTCAATTCTTTGCCCTAGGTAGATTTAATTCCTCGCAGTATAAACTTCTTTAGATTTAGCTTTGGGGAAGGCTTTTGAGAGATGAGATCTCTCATCCCTTTCTTACCCATCAAATATTTACAATAAGACTCCATGCATACACGCACACACCGCGCCCTACGACATCCTACCCCTCGAGGTAACGATGACACCGTAGTGTAAAGTTCCGGTTGCGCGCGTTTTCCATGGAGGTTAGGGTAAGGATTTCTAAAGGAAGGACAAGAACCTAGAGGAAGGAACACCTTCCCGAATGGATCTAATCCCCTTTATTGATAATTACCATAACTCCTCATAGATCTTCATTCGGGTATAGAAAGCGTTGAGATTTTCTTGCATTTCCAAACCATCCCTAAACCTAACCCTAGTAAGAATAGATCTAGATAATCGTAGATAGAATAATTTAGGTTTTTAGATCTAATAACCAATCCGAACACCCTTCGGAATTAACTCGTTAGCGCAATTAGGAAATTCACAACATCCCTGTGGACCGACCCGTACTCACCGGCTAGCTGCAAAGCGACGCCGTTCTTGATTGCGGTAATAGATAGTTTTTGAGACCAATCAAATGGCGCCGTTGCCGGGGATGGCGTAGAACTTTCCTTTTTGCAATTTCGGGTTAATCTAAAATTAAAAAAGTCATAAAAATCTGAAAAAATCCAAAAAATATTTATAATCTGTTATTTTTGGAAGGGATACTTTGTTGTTTGAATTTTGCAGGATATACAAATTCGGATCTGGAAATTTCCAGAAAGCGAAACAGAAAACGGGATATAGGAACAGAAGATATTTTAAACAATAGAACAGTGGATTTTTTTGGAGTCCCGAACCGCCCATCGTGCCTCCCTTCCGCGGCCAAAACCTACCTTAGGCCGCGGAACCGCGGCCGCCTTGTCGAATCAGAGCAACAAAAAAATTCTGGGGACTCGTGCTGACTAGACTGTCGCGAAAACGCGGCAGTAACGCGTTTATATCGCGGAAAGGCGGCTGAACAGTGTCCTCTGTTCGTGAAATTTGCTCTGTAAGCCTCCTCTGTAATTTTTGAAATATCTTTTCTGGAAATTCCTGCAGGATTCCGTGCGCTATAAAAATATTTCCCCTTCCAAATAACAATTTTGTATAGGATTTTTGCGCCTCGTTTAAAATAGAAATTGATTGCAAGTAATATTTTTCTGTTGCATATCTTTTCTCGAAAATCTTTTTGCAACAAAATTTTTCCAAATAAGGATAAAAAAAAATGGAAAATTTTTATTAGAAAACTTGCAAAATTTTGCCGCAAATAAATCCTTGCACCACCACCCAACTTTCTTTCTTTCACCCTTTCTTCTTACAATATGGGTACCCCACATAATAAATCACTTGCCGAACTTTGGTATCCCGAACATAATTTTGCGTCGTACGTCAATTTGTTCGGTCAATTTAAAGACGATTCTTCCTTGCCTAAAAAATCTTTGAAAGATCAAATAGAGGCGTCTAGGAGAAACAGTTTGACTTTTCAACCCACTTCGTGTCAACCAAGTCAACCTTTACCACCTTCATATGTTGATACCACTTTTTCAAGTCATGCTGTCACTCCTAAGCCGATGTCCATTGCTGAGCATATTGCTCAATCTCGCAGCCGATCTTTCACCCCTCTCCACTCATCTAGTTCTAGGGATCCGCACGCCTATTCACCTTTTTATCCACATGTTGACCCTACCCCTGCCCAACCACCCACTTCCTACAAGTCATACCCGACCTTCCCACCTTCACTAGACATTGATTCTACACAGCCATTAGGGAGTTTCACATATCCAAACAATTTCGAAATTTTTACCAAAACCCCCTTACCACCCAAGTACAGTTTGGAGGAGTCGTTGGAGGCTTATATTGCAGCAACAAATAAAATGACTAGGAATGTGGAAGCGTCCGTAACCACCCTTATGCAACCTACTGAACGGGTAGCTAGTTTCCCGCTAGCTCCAAATTTTTCAATGTATAAGGAGGCGGTTGGACAGAGTGAGAATGTGAGAGGATTTCCAAATCAAACCTACCCATACCCAATTGAATTCAACAACTCCAGTTTTCAAACATGTATCCAAAATGATGAGTTGTGCGACTTTGTAGTGTTTGATTTCTCAAATTGTGAAGAACCCCTTTCGAGTGAAACCACACTTAATCCTTTCGATCTTTACACCTCCACTCTAGAACCTAAATCGATAAATATCCATGCTTTTGATGAGGTGTCTAAAGAAATTGATTTTCACTTGATTGAGGATATAGACGCCGGGAATATTTCGGATGATAAATCTGTCGATTTGATTGAAATTTTATGTTCAACTCATCATCCCGAGTCATTAGATGTTTCTCCCGAACTTCATATGCGTCTTGATGTTGATGATAATGGAATGGATAAGTTAATTATTGAGGAGAATTATGAGGATAGCATTGAGGAGAGTTTTGAGGATTATATTGAGGTTGAACCATTTTTGTTTGATGTGTCTGATTTTCTAATTCATTCTCCTGAACCTTTAACTGTTATATCACCCTCCCTCCTTTCCATCGTTCCGACCACTCTTGAAGACTGTGAGCTTAAAAACTTTTCCTTTGAATCTAACATAATTCTCACAGACGAGTGTTTCTCTTTTTCGGACGATGTTGATGTATCCCCGCCCGAGTTTGAGTCCTTTACATTTTCAGATGAGTTAGTTGAACCATCAGACTTGGTTGCTTACAGTAGTTTCGAACCATTAATGGAATCTTTCAAGTTCAAGACAGTTTACTACGGTGAAAATGATACTATCCCTAATTCACTTCCGTTCGTCCTTCCTATTGTTCCGACCGTACACGTGACCGTTACGCTTTCATCTCCTATACCAAGTTCGGCGTACCCATGTTTTCTTGCGAATCTTAAGGGATTTGACCCCATTTCTCGACGAGTTAATAGATTAGCACAATCATTTTTAACATATCGGTCATCACAAATTGCGCTAATTTATTCACTCGATTTACACCCTCAAGATTGTGCTACACTTCTTTCCCCTTCCGCCATTCTTCTCCTCCACCGAGATCATATTCCACTCTTCTTTCCACACGGTCTCGTGTGTTTCTCATTTCTTTTCTTTCCACCCCATTATTTCACCAACTCGGCCATTACCACGATAAGATTTTTGAATGGTTGGTGCTAACATTTGTCTTGTGTAAGGCCAAGCTTAAGTTTGGGGGGAAAGTTGTTGTATATATGTATATATATTTTTATTTTCTTTTTCTATAAAAAAAAATAAAATAAAAAAAAATTTGTAAATAAATAAACAGGGGAGTGCCGACATTTTGACCCTCTTGGTTTAGTATGACAGTGAGGACACTGTCAAGTTCAAGTTTGGGGGTATGCTCGGTACGTCTTCTTCCTTCGCATTCATTTGTACATATTTTTGCATTTGCATACTTATTTGAAAACCCATAAAAATTGAAAATTTTCAAAAATTATAAAAATTAATGTATTCAATTTTGGCTAATTAACTTGAGTTTGACAAATAGATTAACTGGCTAGGAACAACTGATCTTAGACTTAGTGAATTAAAAACCCTAAAAATAACATTCCTTAAAGTTTAACAGTAGAAAGTATATGTCTTTGTAGTTTATTTAGAAATAGGCAAATTTTAGGTTCACTTCTTGGGCTAAGTCGAAACGAAGGAAAAGTATTGATGTTCTTATTAGAGTATAAGTTTGAAAAATAGTTCCTAACTTAAGTCTAGATTCTGAAAATGTATACCCTATAACTTGCACAATCACACACCTTGAAACTTGGAATAGTAGAAGAGACCTTGAAATGCTCTTGTCTAAAGTCCTTAGTACAATGAAAATAAAAGAAGAAAAAAAGTGAATCAAGAAAAAAATGGACACTAGTTTTTGTGATTACTTAAGGCTGTAAAAATAGAAAAATATTTAGCGAGGGTGTTTCATCACCTAGTGTCTTAGACCAACTGGTTTGGGAGTCACTGCTAAAGCCTTGGGTGTTGCAAAACTAGGAAGTACGCTTTAAAGTGCTAACGCATCTTGTAATCGGTTGTTGGTACCTCAAGAAGTATTAACGGTCGCATGAAGGATGTGTAAGCTAATTTCATTTAAAAATTCACTAATTAATAAGTGCTTTGGACAATGGACGAGAGTACGATTGCTTGATTTGAATTTCCAAGTGTAGGGATGATATTTACACACACGTGGGGATATGTGATTAGAGTTTAGATGAGAGAAAAGAATGAAGGATAGAACTTGTATCTTTAGTAAAGTTGATAGAAATTCCTAAGTGGAGATGGAACTTTAGAAGAAAAACTTAAGAAATGCCGAAGGCTAGGTAACTCTATAGAACATATATAATCCTAAGTTAAATGATGAGGAAGCGTGAAAAATATGGGTGGATGATTTATGAGTCAAAGATAATAGAATTCCTTGTTAGAAAACCTAAATGAAGAACAAAAGTCAATGAGCTGAGTTGATAGGATTTTGTGGGTAGTATCCGCTGAAAACCCTCAGGAGACAACACTCCTCCTACTAGGGACACCTAGAGGTTTAACGGCTTGTTGCACGTGCTCAGTGCAATCGCGTTTCCCTGCGAAAGTGCGGTTAGGTTAGGTTTTTTGTAGAGAATAAAAAATAAGTTTGCTCGAGGACGAGCAAAAGATAAGTTTGGGGGTATTTGTTCACACCATAATATTGCATTATTATATTCCCCATTCTTATTCTTTTTATAAATAAACATGTGCTTTTGACGCATGTCTGCTACATGTTACATATTACAGGTTCTTAGACAGAAAACAGTGAAAACGATGAAAAGACGGTTAAAGTCCACAACAATGTTCACTGGAAAATCTGGAAGTGAGTCAGAAGCTAAATTGAGAAAAGAAATAAAGAAGTAGGAAGACCAGAGAGCCAGGAACCAACACAAGAAGTTTCAGCAGCCAACTCTTCATTTTGGCTGCGGAACCGCGGCCAAACCAGGCCTCGGGCCGCGATTCCTCGGCGGCCTTGAGAGATTGAAAAATAAAAATTCTACCATATTTCTTGTGCGGCGCTGACTGGTCAACCTAGGGCTATTTTTGTAAATTTAGACATGCGGTTCAAAATGTAACCTAGGGTTTCCTATTCTCTATAAATAGGAACTCTAAAAATTGTAATTTCTTATGCCTCCTTTTAATAATAAAATTCAGAATTCTTTATGGAGAGCATCGGTGCCTCTCTTCAATTCAAAAATTCAGATCTGCCAACCCTGCGTTGATGATTGGAGAAATGCATCTGTAAGTAGATTTAATTCCTTGCTCTAGTTTAGATTTCAATTCTTTGCCCTAGGTAGATTTAATTCCTCGCAGTAGAAACTTCTTTAGAGTTAGCTTTGGGAAAGGCTTTTGAGAGATGAGATCTCTCATCCCTTTCTTACCCATCAAATATTTACAATAGGACTCCATGCATACACGCACACACCGCGCCCTACGGCATCCTATCCCTCGAGGTAACGATGACACCGTAGTGTAAAGGCCCGGTTGCGCGCGTTTTCCATGGAGGTTAGGGTAAGGATCTCTAAAGGAAGGACAAGAACCTAAAGGAAGGAACACCTTCCCGAATGGATCTAATCCCCTTTATTGATAATTACCATAACTCCTCATAGATCTTCATTCGGGTATAGAAAGCGTTGAGATTTTCTTTCATTTCCAAACCATCCCTATACCTAACCCTAGCAAGAATAGATCTAGATAATCGTAGATAGAATAATTTAGGTTCTTAGATTTAATAACCAATCCGAACACCCTTCGGAATTGACTCGTTAGCGCAATTAGGAAATTCACAACATCCCTGTGGACCGACCCATACTCACCGGCTAGCTGCAAAGCGACGCCGTTCTTGATTGCGGTAATAGATAGTTTTTGAGACCAATCATGTGACACGTGTCACCTTCACATGCGCTTGCGCTCATTAATTGGCGCAGAGCGCCTGACAAGCCATGTGGCATTCTGTCAGATTAATTGATGCACTGCATCATTAAAAAGAAGGGCCGAGCCCAATTAAAAAGGCCTAACAGGCCTAATAAAATGCCATGCATGATTTTAAAAAGGGCAGAGCCCAAACAAAGGTCTGTCAGACCAAAATAGATACTGTGCATCATTTAAAAAGGGACAGAGCCCAAACACTACTACGAATAATGGTTGCCCCTACGGATTTATCCGTAGGGGCAACCCACTGCCCCTACGGATATCTGCGTAGGGGCGAAAAAATACCCCGTAGGTGCAAAGGCCGCAGGTGCAAGTTGAGGCCCTGAACTTGCTCCTACGGGCAAATTCTTGCCCCTACGGATATATCGGTAGGTGTTATAGCCCCTACGGAGTATTCCGTAGGGGTAATCAAATCATATATATAATTTTTTTTTTGAATATATTGTATATACCTACGGATACATCCGTAGGTCCTTGTTCTACCCCTACAGATAAATCCGTAGGGGATAGGCAGTGGCCCCTACGGACATATCCGTAGGGGCACTCCCAACACCCTGCACTGAGATCGGGAGGAAAATATCAGGAAACCTGATATTTTGCCCCTACGGATAAATCCGTAGGGGATATACAGTGGCCCCTATGGACATATCCGTAGTGGCACTCCCAACACCCTGCACTGAGATCAGAGGGGGAAATATCAGGAAACCTGATATTTTGCCCCTACGGATAACGCCGTAGGGGCAACGTATGTACCTACGGCTTAATCCGTAGGTACATATTGTCTGTATTTTTTTTTAAAAAATTGGCTGCTTGATTTTTTCCCGCTCTGTACACAGTACTATATACATCAATCAAATCATATATTGCAGTATTCATAATCACATCTCACGCATATATATAATATACAAAAGAAACCCAAAAACTGAATATGATATAAATACAAACCAATATCAATATCGTTTCAAAATGTAGTACAATGTGATATAAATACATGTTTCAAAAAATAAGAACCAAAAAGCTACCCTAGTTCGGTCCAGCTCCACCTCTGAATAACGTTAGAATAACGCGCGCCTGCTCCTCGGTCAATACACTCTGCAATGCTACAAATAAGGGAGTCTGAGCGGCATGTGGAGCTGGCGATGTGGTCTGCGCAGCCGCCGTCGAGGTAGTCGCTTGCGGAGCCGCGGCTGCGGGAGTCTGAGTGGGCGGTGGAGCTACAGGATCTGTCTGCGGAACCGCAGCCGATGTAGTGGCTTGCGGAGCCGCAGCCGAAGGAGATGCATGTGGAGGCTCGGCCGATCTACCCTGTCGCGTCTGGACATAACGTGTGTAAGAAGCGTGTAAGAACTGTGTATTATTCGAATTCGTTTCATTATTAAGTTATTTCGAAACCCTGTTTGGATATCTAGTTTGGAAAAGCGTTGTTTATTTTAATTACATATGTATGTATGATTAATCAAACTTAAGTCTAAAACCAAATAAGCTCAAGCTACGTACTAATTATGGATATGTTGATATGTATATAATATGAAATGATATTTTACTATAAAGTAGTATATATACCAGCATCTCCTTCAACTCCTGAACGGTGGCCCTCAAGCTATCCAGTTCCTGATGGACATGCCGGTCACTGGAGACGGAGGAAGTAACCGCCGGGGTGGAGTCCAACCTCATATGGGCCCTGCTAGGGCCCAATCCCCGGCCTCTCTCCCAACCTCCGTGGTGCCCTCCGTGTGCGGCGTCCAGAACTGGGGTCAGCATCCTCGGATCGTTCTGTCCGGTAAAATCGATCCCTGAGGCCTGGGCCTGCTCAACCATCCGCTCCTACACCCACATTAAGCAGTAAAGTATAAGTATAAAATTTAAACTTGAACCTTCCAAAACTAAAATTTCAAATTTGGGTAGAAAAAATATTAACACTTACGCAGTACTCCTGAGTAGCGACGTCGGGACATCGAAGCTCGCCCGTGGCGGGATCTATCGAGGTGCCGTGGACGGCAAGATATGCGGACAGCACGCTCGGTGTACCACCTGACGCCACGGTCCGAGATGTCTGCAATATTAGAAAGTAACTCTTAATATTAGAAATATTAGAGAATAACTCTTAATATTGCAGAATATTAGAGAATAACTCTTAATTTACCGATAACTCCATGGCTCGAGTAATGTTCCTCGAGCCACCTGTGTAAGTGGGGCGACCCCTCTTCGCCGACTTCCTGTTCTCCGTATTCTGAGCGGCCTGTTTTTGCACAACGCATTAACATTTAGTTTTCTAATTAAGAAACACAAAGAAATAAATTATATCATAAATAATGAATTAAATTTAAAATACATACTTGTTTGCGTTCGGAGTCGAAATAAGCGCACAATAGAGGCCATGTCTCTATGTCGACTCTCGCAAACGCCGGAGTAGATAGGAGGGCCGCTCTCTCTGCCTCGGGGGTCGCTATCCACAGGGAGTAGCAGTCGGCCTTCAGCTCATTCCTGTTGTATCGGACCTTGGCCTGCATGTTCTTCATCAGGCCATTGTACAGAGCATGAAGGTCGAGCACCCTCCCCGGGTGATCAGGGTCGGCTACAGGCTGAAAATCGTAATCCAACTGAAAATACAAAAAAAAACATTGTTATTAGATTGCAAGTGTTAATAATAAATATATTGGATAGATCAAATGAAAATATATATTAATACATACCCGAGCCTGATCAAAGAAGAGGGCGAATGAGCGCTGGTGCTGCTCGCCCCACTCAACGTGAAGTGGATAGTTCTTCACGATCCGGCTCTCGTCCCCCAAATACCGGCCGAACCTCTCGGCATGAGGACCGGTATAGCGATAGTCAAGGGTAAAAAATAGGGGGAATGCTGCCTCCCCCCTAGCTCTATCAGGCCTCAGCCTATGGGACTGATTCGAGCCTCGAGTCCCCCTCTGGGGATGGAGAGGCCCTGCGTCTGCACGAAATATCAAGACAATCAATAATAAGACAAAGTTGTATTAAGAAATCAAGGTGAAACAAAAATTCAAGTGTGATATATACCTTCGGTGACTAGCACACGAGCCTGGGCCCGAGCAGCAGCACGAGCGGGACGATAGTTCCTCCGGTAAGGAACAACCGGGGTCCCGGACCCGGACGCATCCCCTCCAACTATAAAATAAACATCGACGCTAAATTTCCATGAAGTTCATATTTATTATATAGAGCATATGTAAAATAAATAAATATTTTAAATTTATTCATACTAACCTGCAGACGATGCGGAGGGTATGGAAGCGGCAGGAGTGGCCCCTATGGAAGGTGTGGACGCACCACCTATAATTAGACAATTAAAAATAGATTATATAAGTAATTGCAAAAAGAATGTGTAGATCAATAATATAACGTTCTAAATCAATATGCATGCACTATAGGACATATAAACATACCCGCAGGTGCGGTGGTGTCACCACCTACAGCTAGACAATAATAAAAATTGCTAAGTAAGAGCAAAAGGAATGTGTATATTTATGATATAGCATTCTAAATCAATATACATACACTATATGATATATAAACATACCTGGAGGAGCGGGGGTGGCCTCTGTCCCAGATGTGGACGCATCACCAACAACTAGACAATCAAACATTGACAATATAAGTAATTTTGACATAAACATGCATGAATATCTGTAATATTACATTCAAAATGGATATGCGTGCAATATACCCGGAGGTCTGGCCAAATCAACTCGGAAGGAGGCATCCGAAGGGGTCTCCGATCTGGGTGCAAGACCGGCCTTCTGAAGCTCCCTACGGAGCTCTCCGGGCGGCAGAACCGCTCTGCCTCTGCCTCTGCCTCTGCCGCGGCTGGAGCTCCTGCCGCCCCTCGCTGCTCCCGACATCGTCATCAAATCTAGATAAACGGTTCGTGGACGCATTAGACAATCATTAAAAGTATTGACTATATATGATCTCGAGCGTAAAATGTGAAGTAATAATATAACATTACTGATAACCTTTTTCGTTTCGTGGGCGTATCATACATATCTACTTGGATTTCATCGTCGATGTCATTTCTAACCCACGTAACTTCATGATCGGTCGAAGACAACCCGTCCTTCGAAACAGACGGTCGGAGCACTTTAAGCCTTCTCTCTTCTTCGTCCTCATCGCTGTCCTCGTATTCTGGGACATCGTAGACATCTCTAGGTTTCCATCGGCATACAACACTCCACCCCGGATGCTTCAAACACTGTGAGTAGTATACTTGGAACGCTTGGTTCGGAAAGATAAACGGATCGTCCTGACCGTAAAATCGAAGTGTGTTCACACTGGTCAATCCATATTCATCTTTCTAAGTCCCAAGACTGCTTCTCCACCTGTCTGTATCGGTTCGCGGATCGTACCAAGTACAGTGGAATATATAAAAGGGTTCTGATCGTCCGGGATAGTGGATGCCGAGTATACAATTTAAGTACCCATAGTAAATCACACCGTCCGATCCTACCGTCGCAATCCCACTATTCTGAGTGGTTCTAGATGTTTCTATGTCCTTAACTTCGAATTTGTATCCAAGGACACCAAATCCTTTGTAATATGCAACCTCCATACTAGGAAATTGGGCTAAACATCTTGAATCACTCTCAAATGATGCAGACAAGTTCGGATCGTGGATCTAACAAAACAAATTTTACGATAAATACATAACGATACAAGTTTAGATTAAAACTGATAGCAATAAAATGTAATTCGAATAACTTACATGCTCTGTGACCCAATCACAAAAATTATCCTGATGGTATTTTTCCAAACGCTCTTCGTTCCAATCAGGATGCCCCTCACGTACCTTGTTAAAATGAGTTCTGTTTTCGACAAATAATTGTGACATTAATATTATGTCATTTTATACACACACAAACACAGATATAACAATTAATCCAAAAGAACTTACTCTCTAATTTGTTCAAGACATGCGCAATTAAGCAAGATAAACCGGTATATCTTGTTGACAAACATAGTGTCTACCCTCTTATACTCGGCTTTACCATATGGTCCGTCTTGAATTCTTTGTGGTCGGTTAAGCCTTGTCTCATTGTTCTCGTCCAGATAGCGGGAACAAAATGTGGTTGCTTCATCAAGAAGATAACCTTGCATGATAGAACCCTCTGGTCGATTTTTATTGCGTATATACTTCTTAAGAGTGTAAAGGTACCTAATGAGAATATGTTGAATAAATAAACACGGGCATACAGGACAACAATAAATTTATAAATTGCGCGAAACGAAAAATTACACGTACCTCTCAATGGGATACATCCATCGATATTGTACCGGTCCGGCTAACTTCGCCTCAGTTGCAAGATGAACCGTCAAGTGTATTATGATATCGAAGAATGACGGTGGGAAAATACGCTCAAACTTGCAAAGTATCAACGCAATAGAATTTTCTAGTTTATCCAGCGTCGCAACCTCCAGTGTTTTAGCACACAACTCCCTGAAAAAACAACATAGGTCGTTGATTACTAGACCAACCAAGTCGGGGAGAGAAGTCCTGAGGGCTAATGGAAGAAGGTGCTCCACGATAACATGGTGATCATGACTTTTCAGCCCATCGATCTTGCCCTTCACAATTTTTATTTTCTTGCTAAATGATCCTGAGAAACCTGTGGGGACTTTCAAGTCATGCAACACCTGCAGGAATCTTTTCTTCTCCGGTTGTGACATATGATAAGCGGCATTGGGAAGTACAAACTTTCCCGGTTTACCCGCTACCGGTTTAGGGTGCAGTTCACTTCTTATTCCCCACTCTTGTAGATCCATCCGGGCATTCATGTTGTCTTTCGATTTCCCGTCTTTACACAGAAGCAAGTTAAGTATGTGCTCTGATACTCCCTTCTCTATATGCATGACGTCCAGACAATGACGCACTGAATTTGTAGACCAGTACGGAAGCTCGAAGAAAATGCTTAACTTGTTCCAATATTGTGGTTTGACCTGTCTCGTCGGATCCATCCCGAAGGTCACGTTATTGTAACCATCCCATTTAGCAGTCACGTCCTCTCCGGACAATGGGGATGGAGGCCCAAGAAGCTCCTGATGACTATTAAAGTGAACCGTGTCTAACCTATAGGGGTGGTCTGGAGGCAGAAAACGCCGATGGCCGCAATAACAAACCTTCCTGCTAAAATTCAAAAATTTTGATGTTGTGTGTTCATGGCAATGAGGACATGCTTTGTGACCATGTACGGACCAACCTGATAGCATTCCATACGCAGGAAAGTCATTAATTGTCCACATTAAAGCCGCACGCAGTATGAAGGTTGTATTTGTGTTTGAATCATATGTCTCTACACCATCAATGAACAAAGTTTTCAGCTCCTCGATCAGAGGTCGGAGATAGACGTCGATATTGTTCCCCGGTGAGTTTGGTCCGTCGATAAGAAGAGGCATCATAAAGTATGATTGGTCCATAGCCAACCAAGACGACAGATTATAAATTATCATTACAACGGGCCATGTACTGTGACTTCCAGCCATATAGTTGAATGGGCAGAAGCCATCGGCAGCCAGTCCGAGCCGGACATTGCGAGGATCGCTACTGAATATTGCGTGCCTCCTATCGAAATCCTTCCATGCCGATGAATCTCTTGGATGGCTCATTTTTCCATTTTCGCTTGGAGGAGCACGGTGATGCCAAATCATTGCCTCGGCTGTTTTCTTGCACCTGAATAGCCTCTGTAGCCTCTGTGTTATGGGAAAGTATCGTGCTATCTTCACAGGTATATCAGGCTTCTTATCAGAATCTTTCGGCTTATACCTGGCCTCTCCGCATGTTGGATACTCTTTCAAATCTGAATTCTCTTTCCGGTACAACACGCAATTTTTAGGACATGCTTGAATCTTCTCGCACTTTAGACCCAAATCAGACATCATCTTCTGGGCTTCGTACCAGCTTTCGGGCATATTATTTCCCGGAGGCATAGAATCTTTCAAGAACGAAAGAAGCATTGTGAATGACTTGTTGCTCCATCCATTTAGGCACTTAATCTGGAAAAGTTGGACGAACCATGAGAGGGTAGAATACTTCGCATTCTCATAAATTGGTTTCCTAGCATCATTCATGAAATTTTCATATTTATCCGCACGCAGTCCCTGACCGGAAGGAATGTCATCTTCGGTACGATAGATTCACTTAGGGCAGCCTCTACCATATCCTCCATTTCTTCTGATGGAAATAAATTTCCGTATCCTGCCGTATTACCGAATTCTTCTTCTTCTCCTGCCGCATTATCGTGTTCTCCTTCTTCTTCTACCGCAGTACTGCATTCTTCTCCTTCCCCGTGATATTTCCAAGTTGAATAAAGTCTAGTAAACCCATGTTTTACAATATGAAGCTCTGCCAATTCTACCTTCTGCCAGTACTTATTGTCACATCTATCGCACGGACAGAGAATCTTCTCTATTATGATCTTATTATGTGCTCGTGCAAATTCAAGGAAAGCAGCAACTCCTGCGACAAACTTAGGTTGCATACGTTGTTTCCAATCCACAT
This sequence comes from Agapanthus africanus, assembly GCA_030015575.1. Taxonomy (NCBI): domain Eukaryota; kingdom Viridiplantae; phylum Streptophyta; class Magnoliopsida; order Asparagales; family Amaryllidaceae; genus Agapanthus; species Agapanthus africanus. Next base: position 174,125,717 of record JASDDO010000026.1, on the reverse strand, counting down.
ACATCCAGTCCTTAACTCTGACGTACTCATGGGCCATGTTAGACTGAATAACATATAAATTGTAGGTTATGCTGACTATATTGAGAAATATAAGAACGGGATAGTTACTGACAAAGGAGAAAATCCGTGTATATGCTTTGTGTGTGCGTTTGTCGTTGAAAAGAATAAATTATCGCACGTTATGTTAACCGATAGACGGGGACTAAGTGGCGCTTTTAGTTTCATATATGGGTATCGATGGGAATATGAAGGTTTCATATTATCATATATTGGTTTTAACCCGAACATCTCGAATCGCTCTCTAGTTATGCATTTGTATGTGTGTGTTCCGGCTGTCGGGGGTAGGCTTCTATCCCATTAAGAATGTATAGAGCGAACGTCCATCACTTGTGCTTTCAACCGTTTCGAGTAAATTTCGGCAGCACCTCCCCGCTGTTCTCCGAGTACACTGTAATAGAATAGATAATCATTTCAAAGCTGTGAAACAACGTTGAAATGAACATCTAATCTATCTTTGTACACGGAGAACCAGCGGAAAGGTACCGACGAAATATCTCGAAACGGATGAAAACACAAGTGAATGAAGGCGTTTGCTTTATACATTCTTAAGTTGCCCACACGGGACAAATCTATGGGTTACCATACGATTGAATTTTCTCGTCGCGTAGACTATACGACGGTTGTTAGTATCGAGCTATACCGTCCGATATTTAACAACCTTCGTATAGTTCTAGGTCACGACGAGCATCGCACGTATGTTAACCGATAGACGGGGACTAAGTGGCGCTTTTAGTTTCATATATGAGTTTCGATGGGGATATGAAGGTTTCATATTATCATCGAGTATCATATATTGGTTTTAACCTGAACATCTCGAATCGCTCTCTAATTATGCGTTTGTTGTGTATTCTTGTTGTATGTGTGTGTTTCGGCTGTGGGGGGTAGGCTTCTATCCCATTAAGAATGTATAGAGCGAACGCCCATGCCCCTTTTACCAATCAAGAGAATACTACTAATAACTTATTGATAACATAAACAATATAATAATATTTTAGTATGTTAGGTTAAAATAATTGTATTAGCAAATACATTTTAGATAGTTATATAAACTACAAATTTCCAGAGAGAAAAAGTGGATGGGCAAGGAGAACAGAAGTTCCACTGTATTCACTTTTTGGATGGAACGATTTTGGTAGGCGGAAATCTATCATATACCAAAAAAGTTCTAACTGAAACCATCAACTTCCAATATTAGATTCATTCATAACTAACAATAAAAGGTTCTACTTCTCATTTTATTTGACTGGCACCAAATAAACCTATCCCATTAAAGATATACTTCAAAGTTCCAAACACCAATTCCAATTGACTAACCCCCTTACTTAATTTGGGTCAACAACATAAGCTTATTGAATATTATCAATCACTAAAGTAATATTAAGGAGTATGATAAAGTTCAATGTCAAGACCATGCATAAATTCTCGGAAGAAATATTCAAAAAAAATGATATCATGAGCACTCAAGTAATATCTAATTTTCCCACAATAATTGAAAGGCATAGAGTTGAAGGGGATTATGAAGAAAGAATGGACCCAGTCACCACCCATCAAGCAGCTTTCTCCCTACACCAATTTACTTTCTGTTTTATGAAAGACATCCTAGTGTTGTCAAATATCTTACGACATGCAAATCAATCTTACGATTCAATACAAGATACAGGAAAATTAATAAGTATCTTATGAATGTATTTGTTGGATGATTGGATCAAGTAGTTTTAGGATACAATTTCTGCATCTTACAATATAATATAATGGAATCAAAAATATTCAACCCAACTAATAAATGTGTTTCAAATATATTTAGAAAGATTTTTTAGTCACATTTTGGTTGCTAGTTTTAAGATGAGAAAACGGAGTATACGTTTGAATTTCCTATGTTGGTGGGACACATAACATCACTAAATTCATCGATCCATCCATGTATTTTGTTGTCATCAATCCACCTAACCCTAACCCCAACCTAACCTTAGCCCCAGCCCCACCCAGCCTCAGGGGCAGCCCCCAGCCCCAGCCCAGCCCCAGCCCCAGCCCCCAGCTCCCAGCCCCCAGCCCCAGCCCAGCCCCAACCTAACCCTAACCCTAACCCCAGCGCGGCCAGCTAAACCCCAATACCAACCCTAAGGCAAACCCTAACCCCAACCCCAGCCCCAGCAGCAGCGAACCCCAACCCTAACCCTAACCCCAACCCCGACCCCGACCCCGACCGCGACCCCTACCGAACCTCAACTCGCGCGCTCGCAACCCCCCGACCCCAGACCCAGCACGTATGTTAATCAAAAAATTCTTTAATTTACCTCAAGATTTACTCACCTGACCGGCGGTGGCGACGACCCGAACGGCGCTGGCGACGACCGGAACGGCGCTGGCGACGACCTGAACGGCGGTGGCGACGAGGAGGACGACGGTGGCGATGAGGAGTTGTTTTCGCGTGCGATCGAGATCGAGAGAGAAAGAAATTGTGAGCGTAGGCGATCGAGATCTGAGCTTTAGTAATTTGATATTTAGTTGCCCCTACGGATATACCCGTAGGTTCTTTGTTTGCGGATCCGTAGGGGCAAACACCAAATTAAGAATTAATATTTTTATTCTTGGACGTCTGGGCCCGTAGGGGCAACCTTTTAGCCCTACGGATTAATCCGTAGGGCCAAGTTAAATCTGCCCCTACGGATTCCAATATCCGTAGGGGCAACCCCCTATTTTACTAGTGAAATAAAGTTCCAACAGAGACCAAGATTAATGCTATGCATTATTAAACAAAGGGCAAAGCCCAAGCCAAGGCCTAACAGGACAACCACAATTAAAAATGTTGAACATTCTCAACAGGACTTAGCCCAATCATAGCCGTAAGTCCTTAAATTAAATTGACTGAGCAAGATTGCTCTCCTAAATCAATTTACATCCGGTTTGAGGGTACATCTCCAAACTCCTCTGACACCTATCGTTGTAATCCTTTAACGACATTAGAGAGGTGACGGGTCCCGAAGACCGCACATCGACACGGACTGTGGGGTCCTTAAACTAACGGACCAATCCGTCTTTAAACTAACGGACTAATGCGTCCTTAAACACACTCATATGGACTGTGGGGTCCTTAAACCCATGGACTTATGCGTCCTTAAACTACCTATGGACCCCTATGTCCCTAAACTGGAAATGGACCACCACGTCCCTAAACTGGAACATGGACCGCAATGTCCTTAAACTACCTATGGACCACTATGTCCATAAAATGGAACAATAGAGCCTTCAAATGCTCTTTTTTTGGATCTAAACGATCCCGTTTAAGTTGATCTTATCCTCAAATCTGGCTAACGTATCCTTAAACATTTAATCGGACTACATATTCCCTAATCAACTTTGGTTCAAGGGACATCTCCGAACTCCTCTGACACCTGTCGTTGTAATCCTTCAACGTCGTCAGAAATGAGATGGGTCCCGATGGCCACACACATTAAATGGACCACTACGTCCCTAAACTAGAACAATAGAGCCCCTAAATGCTCTTTTCGTTAAGTTGATCTTAGTCTCAAATAAGACTAACGTATCCTTAACGAACGTTTAAGTTGATCTTAGCCTCAATATGGCTAATGTATTCTTAAACTAAAACACCAAACCCAAATCTAAGTAAATACGGATTTGGACTAATCCACGTCCTACGGGCGACGACATTACGTAGTCTTTGTACACAATCCACGGGCATCCATAAACAAACAAACACACACGACAAGAAGTGAAATTTCTGGAGAAGGAGAAAGTGGTTATCGCGATGCGGTAGCGTAATTAATTGCAGGGGCTTGCGCCTGCAGAGAAGAGCATCCCCACAATCAAAAACCCCTCAAGCGAGGGGGAATCTGACGAAGTTTGCTATATCGGCCGCGTCCGTCTAAACCTTCGATACACAATGCCATAAATCAACTTGGCATCTTCGGAGAGGTAGACGGATAAAACCAATTAGCATCTGCCCCGAATCTCAGGCGAGACGTCTTCACGTCGTCGCCGTCTTTCGGAGCGGAATAGATTCTGGCACGCCCGGTGGGACCTTTTCCCCTTTCCACTCCACACTTCGTGTGTCGTCTTCGCAAACCAATCGCGGTTTGTTAATGGTTGCCTTTGGGTTTCAAGTTACTAAGATTTGGTCTTTTGCCTGGCACAGAAATCAACCATCAATGGCCTCTAACTGCTCGAACTACTCGAAGTGCCAATGCAACCGACGCTCCACCTCACCTGGAAGTGTAGCATATGGGCCTCAAGCGGCCTCCATCCTTGCCCTGCTGGTAGAACATATGACCCAGGCCACCACCGGCCTATTTTTCAGGACCATGATCCCGCCTGCAAGCTTCACCATGCCAATTCCTGCACCAGAAGCGAACAAGAAGTCGGTTTTCGATCGGCTCACTGCTACAACGGCCCCATTCAACGGGTAGTCCAATATCAAATCAACAGTCTCTGTCTTTGCCAGGCTGGATCAGAACTCTGATGGGCCCGCCAAGAAGCCTATGAATCCTAAAGTGGCTGTCCTAAGGAAGGCAACAACCACTGCTTCAGAAGTCGTCAATGTGGCTTCTCCTGTCAAAGAGTCAGTCTTTTTGAGGCTGTCTATTCCGGCTCCTGTCCCTGCTCGAGGATCTGTCTTTGACAGATTAAATATCGCCACTCAAAAGACAACATCAGTTTTTAAGAGGCTGGCACCGGCAGCACCTCATTCAGACAGGGGGCAAAAAGAAGCTGTCTCTATCGCCGAGCCAGTCCCAACGGCTCGTCATGCACGACGTCGCCATTGGCGACGAGTAAGGAAGGCAGGGGGCAACTCCCCCTCAGGGCTACTCCACCTGCTCCAGTGGTGGAAGTCAATGCTACTGTTCCAACTGGGAACGGCTTTGAACCGCTGAGGAGGGTACGTAAGAACTCTCCAACTGCTACACTGAAAAGATCTCCTCAACCTGCGGAGAAGGTTCCGGAAACGAAGCTGAGCAGCCCCCTCAACGGCTGTCCTCCAAAATATACAAGGTCTGGCGGAGGGTTGAAGACTCCGTAATTGACCAAGGTCACTCTCGTCAACAGAAAAAGGCGAAGGTGCAAGAAGAAAAGGACCGTCCTATTAAACAGCAAAGGATAACAACTGCCAGGGTGTCCACTGCAACGGCGCCCTCAACTTCAACGGCCTACAAAAGAAGAAGGCCGGAGAAAATCCCCGCGCTCGCGGAAAATGCCAAAGGCGGTGAACCTAAACGCCATAAGTCCGGGGGCATAATAGTCCATACAGTATACATGGCGTCGGGAAAGGAGGACAACCGTGCATCTACAGGTCATAGACCGCTTACACGGTCGGTGACCAAAGCTCGGGAATAACAGCAAAAGCTCCAGGAAATGATGAACGCGATGGCCACACTCACTGGGCTAAAAGAAAGCCCTGAAATGTCTTCGGATGAACGCCGGGAACAAGAAACTGACGCTGAATTCCTTCGCCGGATATTGGAGAAGAAGGATAAAGAGGCTGCGGAACAAGCAGCCAACATAAAGCAAGTGGCCTTCCTGTTCCAGGACATGGTGGGCATAATGATCCAACAAGATCCTCCTGCTGAAGATCCTCCGATCGTCCTTGAAGCCGATATGGGAGAAACGTCAAATCCTCCACCGGTTTTGTCAACAGCCAAGGAGGAGGCAATCTCCAAAGCTGACCTGGACGAATATATAGCTCAGCAGATCCGGGTTCATCAGGCGACTGAAGCAGCAGGTCAGGTCGTAAAAACGGGATGACCATATCCGAGCTGGTACGTTCAGATTAAGTACCCGCAGGGCTATACGATACCAAAATTTCATGTCTATAAGGGGACGGGCAATCCCCACCAGCATGTTGCCCAGTTCAGGGCACTTTGCAGCAACACTTGCGACGATGATAAATTGTTGCTTCGCCAGTTCGTTGGTAGCTTATCGGATACAGCATTCGAGTGGTATTCCGAGCTCCCGAACGACTCTATTAAGACCTTTACGGAGATGGAGCTGCTGTTTACACAACGTTTCACGAGTGCCAGTGAGCGTACCCCGATAACGGCTTTGATTAATGCCAGGGTGAGGCCGGGCGAGACATGGGTCCAATATGCTATACGGTGGCGGAAATTATGGTCAAAATGCGAGCAACGCATTGAAGAAGCGCCAGCAGTGGGTATGTTTGTGGGAACCCTTGATCCGCAGGCGACCATATCCCAATTTATGATGTTCTTCAAGCCGACTACCTTCCAGGCACTAATCGACAAACTGGCCCAAATGGACCAGATGGGTCATAGACCACCCCCTCCAAAGCCGGACTCTCGAAACGAGAAGGGGAAGGGAAAAGCGATCATTGTCGCTAATGCTCAACAACAGCCGAGCAACTTGAAACCGGCTGTCCATCAAAATAATATGCATCCGCGCACGCCCCTTGAGGAAAGGCTAGGATGTCCTTACTCGTTTCCTCGAGATAAAACGAGGAGACTGTTTGAGCTAGCATTGTGTAACCGACTCATAAATCTGTCGGATCCGAGACGACCGTCGCAGCCAGATGATGTCAACGATCCCAACTACTGTCCCTATCATCGAGTACTGGGTCATCCGATCGAGGATGCTACGTATTCAAAAATTGGATTGAGGACCAGTACCAACAGAGCAAGTTCGCGTTGTCCGACAGATGGAAGATGAATCCACCGCAGCCTCACACCTCTAAAAGGATGAATACGCCGGGGGCAACATGCTCTCTCGTTAAAGAAGCTCCTTGGGAGGTTGTGCTATCGGCCAAAACAAAGAGGATGCTAAACGATCTTCAAACATGCCCAGCGATCAGGTGGAAGAACCCGTTGGAACCTCACATCATTGAAGGAATGTTGAAACCGCGTCCAACTCAAAAGATCGATGGTGGTGGCCTAAGCACTCATAACCAGCTGTCAAAATTTTCAAAGAAGAAGAAAAAGAAATCCAAGAAGCCCATGAAGCCTGGCGACAAGCGCACGGACTTACAAAAACAAATTGACGCGCTGGAGGAATATAACCAGAAAGCACGGACTCCCATTACACTCCAAGAGTTCCTCAACCACGTCTTTCAAGAGGAAGATGAGGGAGAAAGTTCGTCGGATGAATCTGAAGAATACGTGGCGAGCTGTCATGTGATTTCCTATTCGTTCACGGACGATGAGGAGACTCCTTGCACTGAAAAGCTGGGGGCAGATCCTGAAACAAAAATTCTGGGGCCATCGGATGAAACAATCGATGCATTCTCGGTTAAAAAGTAAAGCCGATCGGGAACGCGAAGTGGTCATATTTTAAAGGGCCAAACGCCAGCGACTTGATGAAAGAGTCGAGATACTCCCGCTAGAGCAAAGTACGTCCGCCATAAATAAAAGCAAATTCAAGATGAGGAAAAGATTTGCCAAGGCCATATCCATGGGTATGAAGTTACCATCCTCTGAAAGAAGCATTACTGGTGAAGCGGAAATGCACCCCTCCTACTGCTCGTATCATCGAAAGATTTTGTGCTCCACTGAAGAGTGCAAAGCTTTCGATAGATGGTGGCGAGGATATGTTGCTCACCGACAGCATTTTAAGCGGGAAAAACGCAAAACTCGTCGGGAGCAGAAAGGTACGATCGATGGGCTTAACAGAACCACCGGCGATTGTCGCATGGTTAACGCCGGGGGATCACAGGTACTCACATTCAGGAGCGATTCTGAAGAGGAGCTGGCCCTTAGCCCCCTTCTTTAAAGAGTCCACCTCGGGAAAAGAAGAAGAGCAGAAGGTCTGTGAAAATATCCGACTGCGTAATCGAACGCTACCCGAAAAGAATCTCGGACCCTCAAACAAAAAAGATAAAGGGAAAGAAAAGGTCTCTGAGGATATCGCCCTAGATGACCAAGTCATGGAAGAGCTAACTGCCAAGGACCAGCCGAAGAAAAATAAGGTGGATTACAACGTTCTAGCACATCTGAAGAAGCTACCCTCGCAGCTCAGCATTCTGGACGCCCATTTAGTATCAAAAGTGGTGAGAGATTCGTTAATCAAGGCACTACAGGAGCCGGAACAATTCCAAGCTTTCTTGGCTGAAGAAAGGATGAAGGATGAATTGGAGGAAGTGCACACGGCCGATATCACTTTTGGCGATGAAGACCTTCTCCTTGGGACGTGCGAACACAATCGCCCTCTCTATGTCTCAGGATACTGCCACGATATAAAGATAGGCAAAATCTTGATCGATAACGGATCGTCTGTTAATCTCCTCAATGTGCGGGTGTTAAAGGAAATCTGCATGAGCGTCCAGCACCTTACTCGGGACAAGATTACCATCTCCGGGTTCGACTCCCAATCATCAAGAACTCTTGGGTCTGTGATACTGACGCTACGCTTTGGGCTGCTCGTCGCGAACATTAAATTCCACGTCATGGATGCCAAGACGTGCTACAATGCTCTGCTCGGCCGACTATGGTTACACGAGTACAACGTCATCCCCTCTACACAGCATCAGTGTATGAAATATTTTAGGGATGGTCTCGAGTATACCGTGACGAGAGAACTGAATCCGTTTTCCGTGAACGAAGTTCGCAAATATGAAGATGCCATATACTTCTTACCGGATTTCGAAGACATAGAAAGGTGTCACAAGCCGGAGAACAAAGCTAACGCCACCATCCCTGTCTTCGGCAGTGATACCGAGGAGGAAGAGGAGATAGTTTATTCGGGCCCGCCCCAATACAACAAGCCGGGACCACCTGCTCCTATGTTGATCTTTGGTAGTGACTCGGAAGATAAGGTTCATGCTGTATTCTCTGCTCGGCCTTCAATACAAACGTCCGCTGATGAAGAGCAAAGTCTGCAAGTCGCCATGGTGCCGCTTAAACATTATAAAGAACTGGATGCGTTCGATACCTACAGTGTAGAGGAGCTGCAGACATTCTATGTCCCTCCTAGGAGAGAAGGCGAAAAGGCAATTCTATTCTACCGCTCTGAAAAAACCAAGGTGGAGAAAGAAATCTGGCGCGGCGCGGATCCTATGCTTGACAGGCTTCAGCCCATCCGTCTACCCAGATATTATACAGAAGGCTTGAAGAGGCTGCTAAAGCGTCAAGGGATACTCTTCAAACAGACCGCTCGAAAAGCTAAATTCTATGACAGGGTCTGGAACGTCCCCGGGATTCAGCATAAGTTGCCTAGTGGGAGGATGGAAACAATCGGACTTGGATACATTCGGTCCAAGAAACGAGAGCTACTCCGCGACTGTTACGTCGTACATGACTTCAACGAAGAAGCGGATGCTCAATGGGAGGACGCTAATCAAGAACTAGTAAAAGTTCCTGATGCAAAGGTGCCCAGTCCGTCGTTCGAAGAACAAATGGACAGGCTCATAAGGGAAGCTGGTCAAAAAGTTCGAGACGATCACAACCGCGAAATGGCCATCTACGAGAAGGCCAAAACGCAACGCCTCCTCCAACAGGCCGTGAAAGATGAAAATGCTGCCCCCTGTCAACCTATTATAAAAAAAGGCTCGACACAGAGGCAGGAACAAGTCGAAAGGCCAAAAAGGCGCTCAACAGCAACAAAGCGGGACTAAGAAGCCACACAAGCGGGAAACGAGCGGTTCTGATCTATCCCTTGTAAAGAAAATGAGTCGAGCATATTCTTTCCCTCAAGATAAGACGAAGAGAATACTTGACCTTGCTCTAAAACATCAGATGCTTACACTGCCGGAGTCCAAAAACCCCCAAACAAGCAGGCGAAGTCTCTCACCCTAACTCTTGCTCTTACCATCGAGTAATAGGGCATCCTCTCGAAGACTTCTTCACATTTAAGAATTGGGTCGAAGATCAGTATCAGCTCGGCAAATTCGCTCTGTCTGACAACTGGAGGGTAACGCCGCCACAGAAGCACGAACCCAAAGCTACGAGAACAGAACCAACTCCACATTGGGCTTGGAAGCGAATTCGCACTTGTCACATGATAACAATATTAAAAGAAGAGCCCGAGAACATGGACAGCCTTCCCTGGTGCCTCGAAAACAGCAATGATGAGGTGATCTCAGAATTTCCACCAGCTCCAAAAGAACTGGAGGATGGAATACATACCACTGCAGATAACCTCAAGAAAATTGAGTTGGGGACGGAGAAAGACCCGCGACCGACATTCGTCAGCGAGCTGCTATCTGAAGAAAGGGTGGCTACGTTAAAAGACGTACTTGTACAGTATAGGGATTGCTTCGCATGGAACTATTCCAAAATGCCGGGACTAGATCCAGACATTGCTGTGCACAGATTGGCGATATCTCCGGACATCAAGCCGGTCAAACAAGCGCCAAGAAGAATGCGGCTCGAGCTTGAGATGAGTATCAATGCCGAAGTCAAGAAGCTAATCGACTCTGGCTTTATCCAGGAGGTTCAATATCCTGAATGGATCGCCAACATCGTCCCGGTAATGAAGAAAAATAGGACGGTGCGCATATGCGGGAACTTCCGGGATCTCAATAAAGCCTGCATGAAGGACGATTTCCCAGTGCCAGTCACCGAGCTGATGATAGACAATACGTCTACTCATGAGGTTTTCTCCTTCATGGACGGTTCATCAGGGTATAATCAGATAAAGATGCATCCCGAAGACCAGAAGCACACCGCTTTCCGGACCCCTTTGGGTATATTCTGCTACAGGGTGATGCCCTTCGGTTTAAAGAACGCCGGCGCCACCTATCAGAGGGCCATGACGAAGATCTTCGATGACCTCATACATGAAATCGTCGAATGCTATATCGACGACCTCGTGGTGAGAAGCAAATTGTATAAGGAACATCTCGAGCATCTGAAGACCGTATTTCAACGCCTTCGACAATACAAGTTGAAGATGAACCCTCTCAAGTGCGCATTTGGAGTCTCCTCGGGCAAATTCCTAGGATTCATCGTCCGACACCGGGGTATCGAAATAGATCCGTCAAAGATCAAAGCGATCATGGAAATTGTCACGCCCCGCTTCCCAGTGTACGGCGAAGTGGACGCGACAAGGCCCGCTACGTATATACTAAGAAGTACACACGCTAAGCGTAGCTAAGCAATATAAAGTAAAACACAAGAGACGAATGATATAGAAATAACAGCAACTTTTATTAATAACATTCTTTGTACAATGCATGAAAAAGAAAATACATCTGAAATGAAAAGCAATGCCTAAACAGTGGCATAACAATTAATGGAAATACTGGAAAGAACAAGGTACAATATCTAGAGCTCTGGGTCTTCGTGGAACTGCTCCAAATCTTCACCGGTAGGCTCGATCTCAGCTTGGTCCAATGCACCTGACGACATTCAAAGAAGAAAGAAATAGAATGTCGTTAGCGAACAGATCGCTCGGTAAGTCCCAAGATAAAGAAGAATTAGGAAGACAGTGTATAAGTATTTTCTAAAGTATCATATTGTTGAATATTATGGAATATTGTGTTAACGCTGTTGTTTGTAGCTTGGTACAGAAAGATGCCAGTGTATACGAGGGGGATCTCTATATGCTAGAGATCAGGGAAAAAGGAAAGTACAAGGAACCGTTATGCCATGGTACAACAGCAATAGGATTCAGGTTAGGTGTCTTAATCTGACCACCTTGTGCCATATTTAACACCTTCCGTACCAATCTACCCCTTAAACCCCGTAGTGTTTTAACAGTATTGTGGTATTGGAATATGTAAGTTGGGTGACTGACCAAAACCATGATATCAGTAAACATGTTGAAACTGTATAATCAGGTAAATGGAATATCAGGATAATGGACGAATATCCATGGTTTGATTCAGTCAAAATGAATATATTGTTAACTGGATTCAGGGATTCATGTATTCAAATTGTGTTGGAATATAAAAGAATATAGATTGAGTTGAATCATATTCGAGTCAGAAATAGTCAGACTCTAACCCAAGTCAGACTAAAAGAAAGGTAATTTGAAGTTCAATATTAGTTAGGGGCCTTATTGTAATTTGTAAAACTTGAGGGGGTTTTATGTAAAAAGCACCTTTGTATAGTTTTCAAAATACACCTCAAGTATTTGATATTCGTCTTTATAATTATAATGAATGTGAATTTTATTTGTCTTATTCTAGTGAGTATATCCTAATAAAAGTATTAATTGTTTTATTTGAAATTCATGGTATTTTAATGTAACTTTCAATCTTTTAATTTTAGAAAAAGTGGAAACTTTATCTTATGATAAAATAGGAGTTTAAATGATAATTATATATATATAAACACATGAATAATTTTTAAATGAATATTTTATTTTCAAAAATCTCATTTTTCTTAAATGTCGTATTTTAAACCTTTCGAGACCGAATGCTCCTTGCGGAGGTCTGAATCTCGCACTACTAGCCTGCGGGTGCACGATGAACCGTACTATCCCTAACAGGTTCCCCAAAGGTGGGTTGTAGTGGCACTTTGCTTAGGCTTTATAAATACTTTTCATTTAGGAAAACGGTTTAATAAATATAAGGTATTTATTTGTAAAAGAGTATAGTTTTCTGTATTTTAGTTTCTAGGGTTTCCTAAGCCAACTAGCCTATTTCTAAGGTTCTAAACTACAAGTCATTAGAAGCCTCAAATCGCCTCTTCACCGTCAATTGCGGCCAGGTAAGTGCCAGGTAAGTGGGAAGGAACCACAGTCGTGGGCCTAATTAAAAACCACTTTCCTAGACACACTTTCCTAGACACCACAAGACAGTTTAGATAAACGATCGATATCCATGACCTATCGTGCTTTCATTTAAAAAGATTTTATTTAGGATTGTGTACAACTTAAAGCTTTTAGAAAAGATTTATAAAGAATGTGGTATTTTAGTGAAAAGTCCTGTATTTTCGTATTTTATATTTTTTTACGATATCAACTAAGGTTATATTTGTGTGTGTGTAGAGGTAGGTCATTACCTAGTGACTTATTTTAAGGTATTGCGAAGTTTAGAGGTTAAATATGATGTATTAAACTTGAAGGTATTAAAGCGCAAGAATACGGTATTTGAAAACGTTATCATTTCATGTGTGAAATTTCATTCAAATTGATTTCTTCAAGTTTATTTATCAAGATAAACATATTTAGGAGTGAGGGAATTGACTAGAACAAGAAAAATAAACTTAATGGTATTTTTATTAAAAGAATACGGTTTTACATTAAAGCTATCATTTCATGTGAGAAACTTTATTTAAATTGGTTTCTATGTGATTAATAGTCATCATGAATATAGGTAGGTATTATGTATTAGGTGACAAGTGGAAATTTGCAGAAAAACCGCATCGGAAATCGGTTTGTTCCAATTTCCGTCGGGTTCCAAAAAGTCGTATTTTTATGTTAAAGAAAAGAGAGATAGAAGAGATGGGACTTACGGGTTTGGACAAGCTAAGGAGGCTAAGGAAGGTGGTGGTTGTCGGTGTGTCGAAAACGTCGCAAAGGTTCTAGTCCGGTCGCCGGAATCCGTCGTCGGTTTCGGCAGCGCTTCGCTTCTCGCTCTTTGTACCGAGTTCTCGAGAATTTTGGAGAGTGGACTTAGAGTGGTGAGGTGAAATGGTAGAGGGTAGGGGTCTTTATATAGGGCTAGGCTAGGGTTAAGGTTTGGATTAAAAAAATATTTAAAAAATGTAAAAATTCATTAAAATATCATTAATTTTGGGATTAAAAGAGGTTTAATGGGAATTTTGTAACTGTACAGAGAAAATGGAGTATGCAGGGATGAAGACCGAGTCAACACGAATTTTTTTTCGTGTTGACGACTCGGCCGACCGGCCGACTTGGCCGAGTCGGGGCCGAGTCGGGTCTCGAACGGTAGGGTTTCACATGGGTGGATTTATGGTGTACTTTATTTTTTTATAAATTGCATTAAATTGTGAGTTATGGCTGTTTGACCGTTTGACTTCCTAAAAAAAATTAAAATAAAATGATATAAAAATTATGTGGGGCATGGGATTCGAACTCTGGTGGCTTGGTTCAGCAGTGCAAGGTATTACCAATGAGCTACAAGCTCCTTCTTGTAATTATTGTAAGGAAATAGATACTTAAATTGTTTCCAGCAACATCAATACTCCAAGTATACATCATATTTAAAGCAAATTTTGGTATACAAAAATTGGAGTTGTTATAATCTACCCTCCTTATAAAAATTTCGTCCTCGAAATTTACAACTTTTATTTGAGGACTAGTCTACAAAAAGGTGCGGATATCTTCGACGCATCTCATCCTCCCTTTCCCACGTGGATTCTCCTGGAGTGTCTTTCCTCCATATTACCCGGACCAAATTAACTTCCTTGTTCCGAAGTGTCTTCACTTTTCTATCCAGGATTTCCACAGGTTGCTGCTCACAAGACAAATCGGGCTGTATAGTGAGCTCGGAATGATCAAGTACATGGCTGGGGTCACTCACATACCTTCTGAGTTGAGATATGTGGAACACGTTATGCACTCTTTCCAATGAGTGTGGAAGCGCTAAACGGTATACCACTTCACCGACTCGTTCGAGTATATCGAACGGTCTAATGTATCTTGGACTCAACTTTCCCCGTCTTCCAAATCTGATCACTCCGCGGTTCGGAGAGATTTTCAGGAATACATGATCTCCTGGCTGGAACTCCAAGTGTCGTCTCTTCGCATCAGCCCAGTGTTTCTGTCTATCTTGAGCTATGCGCATTCTTTCCCTGATAGTACGAACCACATCAACGGTTGCTACTATCATCTCTGGTCCAAGGAGTTCTCTATCTCCGATGTCGTCCCAACTTAATGGCGATCGACACTTCCTTCCATACAATGCTGTGAAAGGTGCCATTCCTATGCTTGCTTGGTAGCTGTTGTTGTACGCAAACTCCACAAGATGCAGGTGATCTTCCCACGATCCTTTGAAGTCGAGCATACATGCTCTGAGCATATCCTCCAAAATCTGAATAGTTCGTTCCGACTGGCCATCTGTTTGTGGATGATAAGCCGTGCTGAAGTTCAGACTTGTTCCCAAGCTAGCTTGCAGACTCTGCCAAAATTACGATCGGAACCTGGTGTCACGATCGGAGACAATGCAGACCGGTACTCCATGAAGTCTCACAATTTCCTGTATTAGTTCATGGGTATCAGGGATAGTACATTATGAAGAGTTTTTAAATCTTAATTTAGATTATTACCTCCATGTACTTCTTCGCTAATGTCTCAGTTGATTGGCCAACTCGAAATGGGATGAAGTGAGCCGACTTTGTGAGTCGATCCACAATGACCCAAATCGCATCGTTACCCTTTGTGCTGCGAGGAAGAGCAGTTACAAAGTCCATCGTGATGTGCTGCCACTTCCATTCTGGAATTGGTAACGGTTGAAGTAGTCCAGTTGTCCTGTGATGTTCAGCTTTTACCTGCTGACACACCAAACATTTTGCGACACTTCTGGCTACTTCACGCTTCATTCCATGCCACCAATAATTCTGACGTAGATCCTTGTACATTTTGGTACCTCCAGGATGTACTGAATAGGGAGAGCTGTGAGCTTCTTTTATTAACTCTTCCCGAACAGGACCATTTGGTACACATAATCTGCTGCCGTATCTTAAAGATCCGTCTTCATGGATGATGAAATCTGTTCTGAGTCCATTCTCCACTTGCTCTCTGATCTTTTGCAACTTAGCATCGCTGGCTTGAGATGCCTTGATCTGATTAACAATAGTTGATTGAACTTGCAGATTCATCAAATTTGAAACATCACCTGGCATAACTAGTTCGATCTCCATCTGATGTAGGTCTTGCTGAAGCTTCCACTGAGCGGTGAGATTCATTGCTAATGGTTGGCGACTAAGAGCATTAGGTACTATGTTCACCTTCCCTGGATGATATTGCAAATTGATGTCAAAGTCCGCCATAAGTTCTAACCATCTTCTCTGCCGCATATTCAACTCCTTCTGAGTAAACACATACTTCAGACTTTTATGATCTGTGTAGATGTTCACTCGTTCACCAAGTAAGTAGTGGCGCCAAATCTTGAGAGCAAAAATAACGGCTGCCAACTCCAGATCATGCGTCGGATAATTGTGTTCATGAGTCTTCAGTTATCTTGAAGCATAAGCCACAACCTTACCGTGCTGATGTAGAACACATCCTAGTCCCTTACCGGATGCATCACAATGCACTTCGAATCCTCCAGATTGATCCGGTATGACGAGAATAGGTGCAGATGTCAGTCTTGACTTGAGTTCTACGAAAGCTTGCTCGCATGCTTCTGACCACACAAATTCTTCATCTTTTCGTGTGAGCTTGGTCAGGGGTGTTGCTATCTTCGAAAAACCTTCAATAAACCTTCTGTAATATCCAGCTAATCCCAAGAAACTCCGAATGTCCTTTACTGATTTTGGTGTAGGCCATTTGCTGACTGCTGAAACTTTTGCTGGGTCCACAGAAATCCCTTCTCCTGATACGATATGTCCAAGAAAACCAACTTGATTTAGCCAAAACTCGCACTTACTGTACTTGGCATAAAGCTGATGTTGATGAAGAGTTTCCAGGACAATTCGTAGATGCTCCGCATGCTCTTTCCGATTCTTAGAATATACCAGGATGTCATCGATGAAGATGACAACGAACCTGTCTAAATACTCCCGGAAAACTTGATTCATTAGGTTCATGAAGATTGCTGGTGCATTGGTCACCCCAAATGGCATTACTAGAAATTCGTAATGCCCATAGCGAGTTCTGAAAGCTGTTTTGTGAATATCAGCTTCCTTGACCTTCACTTGATGATAACCTGAACGAAGATCTAGTTTAGAGAAGACACAAAATCCACTTAGCTGATCGAATAAATCATCGATGCGCGGGAGTGGATACTTAATCTTTATAGTAACTTCGTTCAAGGCCCTATAGTCGATGCACATTCTGTATGAACCTTCTTTCTTCTTTACCAATAGTACAGGTGCTCCCCAACTTGAAGTGCTGGGACGAATCCATCCTTTTGCCAGTAATTCGTCCAACTGTGTTCGTACTTCCTTCAAACCTTCTGGACTTAGTCTATACGGTGCTTTGATCACTGGTTGTGCTCCTGGTACTAAGTCAATACTGAATTCAAGAGCTCGATCGGGAGGCAAACCTGATATATCGTCAGGGAATACATCATCGAACTCTCGAACTACCTCCGGTCTTGATTCTTCCTCTGCTTGAGCTGCTTCAACTACTGCTTCCCTTGGCTTTGCTTTGTAAGTACTTGGCTCCAGAGTGCGATCTCCACTCTTGAAGTAGAAGACCGGATGATCTGGAATCTCGAATACTACCCTCCTTTGACGGCAGTCGATGGTAGCATAAAAGGTTCCAAGACAGTCCATTCCTAGAACCACATCGAAATTTGGTATGTCCAGTACCTTGAAGTCAGCGTAAAACTCTCGACGGCAAACGACGACTGGACACATGCTGTATCCCATAGTTACCTTTAGAACACCATTTCCGGAACTGACGTTCCAGCTGGATACAAGCGGTGAGACTGGAATCGTATGGGTTCGGACAAACCGTTGCGACATAAAGAAGTGGGATGCTCCAGTATCAAATAGTGCAAGTGCAGGTAGTGAAGCTACTAGGATTGTACCTAAGGTATATGGGATAGGTTTTAGGTATAGGGAAAGTGTGTAGGTAAACAAAACTAAAAGATAAGTTTGAGAAGGAATTTACCAGTAATGACTTGGCCAGTGGCCTCAGCTTCTTCAACAGACATCATGAAAGCCTGGCGCTTCGGCACATTCCTCCTGGCCTGAGGAGCATTCCTCGGAACGTTCCTTTGAGCTTGATGGAACTGTCGAGGAGGTGGTGCAGCTTGAGGTCCCCTGGATGGTGCAGGCAGTGCAAGTCTGGGAGCAGGTGCTTGAAGAGCTGGTCGCTGCTGATAGGTATTTGCTGGCCTGGGTGCAGCAACTGGGTTCTGTCTTTGGGGACAAGATCCAATACCGTGAGTGGCTGAACCGCAAATTAAGCAGAGACGGTTGGCTCGACGGCAGTCCTTCATCATATGTCCAGTTCTCTTACAGTAGGTGCAGAAGGCTGGGCTAGGACGATGAGTTGGTACTCTGGGTCTCCTTGGCACGAAAGGTGGTCTGGACGTGGCTCCACCTGCCATCTGGTTGGCAGGGCGCTTGACTCCTGCAGACTGTGGTCTGCCCCTCTCTTTTATCACTGCCTCATAACTGCGGGCAGCTTCTAAGGCTTCCTCATGAGTCAAAAACTTTCCTGTGGCTAGAGCAGCCTTAATCTCTGTGTCCAAACCATGCTGAAAACGACGGGCTCTGATCTCGTCCGTCGGTATCAGGTGTGCCGCGAATCTGTTTAAAGATTGTATTAGCTGTGTAGTATGTGATTTTTTTTTAAAAAAATTGAACTGTTGTGACATATCTTACCGGCTCAACATAGTGAACTCAGCATCATATTCATCTACCGATTTCTCCCACATTGATCCTTACTGTAGATGAATAAACTATTGCTCCATAGCGAACCTGGCAGTCACAGGGAAATATTTCGCGACGAACTTCTCGCGAAATGTCTTCCATTCAATCGGCAGTACCAGACGGGTTTTTTTCGCCTTCCACCAATTGCGAGCATTATCCGTGAGCTGTAGCTTCGCTACACGGACCCAAGCGTGGTCTGGCACTTGAGCTGCTGCCAGATCGTCCTCGATGCTTTGTGCCCATTCTTCCGCTTCAAGAGGGCTTCCTTTACCAGAGAACTGCTTTGGGTGCAAAGCTCTGAATTGCTTTACTCCCGGTGCATCGGCTTCATGGCGGTTCAAAAGTTGTTGCTGTCCCTCGAGAAGGCTGCGGATCGCCTCAAATAGCACTGTTTGCTCAGTGGGTGGTGCAGGAACAACTGGTGTGAGAGGTAGTGCTGGAGGAGTGTTGTTGACGTTAGTGCTGGTGTTGTTTGGGGAATCCATGACCTTGAAGAAAAATTTGGGTTAGGACAGATTCAAATACATGAAATGATAAGATTCAAAGAATAGAGATTTGCAAGATTTAAGGAATATGAATTGTAAAGAATGTCTTAGTTGCTGGTTCTTGTGTTATATTTCTTAGGTTGTTCACACAGACCAGAACCGCATGACAGGGATTCATACAGCTCTGACCTGCATGGGCTACCAACAAAACCTGTCACGCACCGCTTCCCAGTGTACAGCGAAGTGGACGCGACAAGGCCCGCTACGTATATACTCAGAAGTACACACGCTAAGCGTAGCTAAGCAATATAAAGTAAAACACAAGAGACGAATGATATAGAAATAACAGCAACTTTTATTAATAACATTCTTTGTACAATGCATGAAAAAGAAAATACATCTGAAATGAAAAGCAATGCCTAAACAGTGGCATAACAATAAATGGAAATACTGGAAAGAACAAGGTACAATATCTAGAGCTCTGGGTCTTCGTGGAACTGCTCCAAATCTTCACCGGTGGGCTCGATCTCAGCTTGGTCCAATGCACCTGGCGACATTCAAAGAAGAAAGAAATAGAATGTCGTCAGCGAACAGATCGCTCGGTAAGTCACAAGATAAAGAAGAATTAGGAAGACAGTGTACAAGTATTTTCTAAAGTATCATATTGTTGAATATTATGGAATATTGTGTTAACGCTGTTGTTTGTAGCTTGGTACAGAAGGATGCCAGTGTATACGAGGGGGATCTCTATATGCTAGAGATCAGGGCAAAAGGAAAGTACAAGGAACCGTTATGCCACGGTACAACAGCAGTAGGATTCAGGTTAGGTGTCTTAATCTGACCACCTCGTGCCACCTTTAACACCTTCCGTACCAATCTACCCCTTAAACCCCGTAGTGTTTTAACAGTATTGTGGTATTGGAATATGTAAGTTGGGTGACTGACCAAAACCATGATATCAGTAAACATGTTGAAACTGTATAATCAGGTAAATGGAATATCAGGATAATGGATGAATATCCATGGTTTGATTCAGTCAAAATGAATATATTGTTAACTGGATTCAGGGATTCATGTATTCAAATTGTGTTGGAATATAAAAGAATATAGATTGACTTGAATCATATTCGAGTCAGAAATAGTCAGACTCTAACCTGAGTCAGACTAAAAGAAAGGTAATTTGAAGTTCAATATTAGTTATGGGCCTTATTGTAATTTGTAAAACTTGAGGGGGTTTTATGTAAAAAGCACATTTGTATAGTTTTCAAAATACACCTCAAGTATTTGATATTCGTCTTTATAATTATAATGAATGTGAATTTTATTTGTGTTATTCTAGTGAGTATATCCTAATAAAAGTATTAATTGTTTTATTTGAAATTCATGGTATTTTAATGTAACTTTCAATCTTTTAATTTTAGAAAAAGTGGAAACTTTATCTTATGATAAAATAGGAGTTTAAATGATAATTATATATATATATATAAACACATGAATAATTTTTAAATGAATATTTTATTTTCAAAAATCTCATTTTTCTTAAATGTCGTATTTTAAACCTTTCGAGACCGAATGCTCCTTAGGGAGGTCTGAATCTCGCACTACTAGCCTGCGGGTGCACGATGAACCGTACTATCCCTAACAGGTTCCCCAAAGGTGGGTTGTAGTGGCACTTTGCTTAGGCTTTATAAATACTTTTCATTTAGGAAAACGGTTTAATAAATATAAGGTATTTATTTGTAAAAGAGTATAGTTTTCTGTATTTTAGTTTCTAGGGTTTCCTAAGCCAACTAGCCTATTTCTAAGGGTCTAAACGACAAGTCATTAGAAGCCTCAAATCGCCTCTTCACCGTCAATTGCGGCCAGGTAAGTGCCAGGTAAGTGGGAAGGAACCACAGTCGTGGGCCTAATTAAAAACCACTAGCCTAGACACACTTGCCTAGACACCACAAGACAGTTTAGATAAACGATCGATGTCCATGACCTATCGTGCTTTCATTTTAAAAGATTTTATTTAGGATTGTGTACAACTTAAAGCTTTTAGAAAAGGTTTATAAAGAATGTGATATTTTAGTGAAAAGTCCTGTATTTTCGTATTTTATATTTTTTTTACGATATCAATTAAGGTTATATTTGTGTGTGTGTAGAGGTAGGTCATTACCTCGTGACTTATTTTAAGGTATTACGAAGTTTGGAGGTTAAATATGATGTATTAAACTTGAAGGTATTAAAGCGCAAGAATACGGTATTTGAAAACGTTATCATTTCATGTGTGAAATTTCATTCAAATTGATTTCTTCAAGTTTATTTATCAAGATAAACATATTTAGGAGTGAGGGAATTGACTAGAACAAGAAAAATAAACTTAATGGTATTTTTATTAAAAGAATACGGTTTTACATTAAAGCTATTATTTCATGTAAGAAACTTTGTTTAAATTGGTTTCTATGTGATTAATAGTCATCATGAATATAGGTAGGTATTATGTATTAGGTGACAAGTGGAAATTTGCAGAAAAACCGCATCGGAAATCGGTTTGTTCCAATTTTCTTCGGGTTCCAAAAAGTCGTATTTTTATGTCAAAGAAAAGAGAGATAGAAGAGATGGGACTTACGGGTTTGGACAAGCTAAGGAGGCTAAGGAAGGTGGTGGTTGTCGGTGCGTAGAAAACGTCGCGAAGGTTCTAGTCCGGTCGCCGGAATCCGTCGTCGGTTTCGGCAGCGCTTCGCTTCTCGCTCTTTTACCGAGTTCTCGAGAATTTGGGAGAGTGGACTTAGAGTGGTGAGGTGAAATGGTAGAGGGTAGGGGTCTTTATATAGGGTTAGGCTACGGTTAGGGTTTGGATTAAAAAAATATTTAAAAAATGTAAAAATTCATTAAAATATCATTAATTTTGGGATTAAAAGAGGTTTAATGGGAATTTTGTAACTGTACAGAGAAAATGGAGTATGCAGGGATGAAGACCAAGTCAACACGAATTTTTTTTCGTGTTGACGACTCGGCCGACCGACCGAGTCCGGCCGGCGGCACCGGCCGATTCGGCCGAGTCGCCGGCCGGCGTCTCCGGCCGATTCGGCCGAGTCGCCGGCCGACTTGGCCGAGTCGGGGCCGAGTCGGCTCTCGAACGGTCGAGTTTCACATGGGGGGATTTATGGTGTACTTT
This sequence comes from Agapanthus africanus, assembly GCA_030015575.1. NCBI lineage: Eukaryota > Viridiplantae > Streptophyta > Magnoliopsida > Asparagales > Amaryllidaceae > Agapanthus > Agapanthus africanus. The sequence goes on along the minus strand of JASDDO010000026.1, from coordinate 174,103,596 downwards.
ATTTTTTATAAATTGCATTAAATTGTGAGTTATGGCTGTTTGACCGTTTGACTTCCCAAAAAAAATTAAAACAAAATGATATAAAAATTATGTGGGGCATGGGATTCGAACTCTGCTGGCTTGGTTCAGTAGTGCAAGGTATTACCAATGAGCTACAAGCTCCTTCTTGTAATTATTGTAAGGAAATAGATACTTAAATTGTTTCCAGCAACATCAATACTCCAAGTATACATCATATTTAAAGCAAATTTTGGTATACAAAAATTAGAGTTGTTACAGAAATGCCTCCGCCGAGAACTCTCATACAGTTGCGGTCTCTCCAAGGAAAGCTCACGTTCATCCGACGATTTATAGCCAATCTTTCAGGAAAGTGCCACCCTTACAGTCACCTGATGAAGAAGGGAACTTCGCTCGTCTGGGATCATAAATGCCAAGACGCGCTGGACGAAATCAAGCAATACCTGCAGAATCCGCCAGTGCTGGCTACTCCAGTCAAGGGAAAGCCCCTTATTCTTTATACAACCGCCCTCGAAGGTTCCTTAGGCGCATTATGGGCACAAGAGAACGACCAAGGGAAAGAAAGAGCACTCTACTATTTGAATCGAGTTCTACTGGGGGCAGAAAGCAACTATTCCCCCATTGAAAAACACTGCATGGCATTGATCTTCGCGATAACAAAGCTCAGACACTATGCATTGGCGCACGAAGTCCGTCTCATCTCGAAGGTGGACCCCCTTAAATATTTGATGTCAAAGGTCATACTAACAGGGAGACTCGCTAAATGGGCCCTGCTCTTGATGGAGTTCTCGGTAACCTATCAGCCTCTCAAGGCAGTGAAAGGCTAGGCCATTGCCGACTTCCTCGCTGAGCATTCGATACCTGCCGATTCTCCTCTGAATTGCGATCTGCCAGACGAACATGCGTTTGACGCGATCGACGGTGGTGATACCCGATGGGAGCTTTATTTCGATGGAGCATCCTCCATGAAGAAGCGCAAACAGAATACCCCTATAATCAAATCAGGGGTAGGCCTTATCTTCGTGACTCCACAAGGAGGCATAATGCACTTTGCTTTCTCCTTGACAGAGCCGAGGATGAACAATGAAGCCGAATATGAAGCTTTGATAGCAGGCCTCGAGATCGCCATCGACATGGGAATTGAAAACCTCCTCATATATGGAAACTCCCAACTGATCGTCAGTCAAGTAAATGGCGACTACCAAACGTACAAACCAGAGCTGGTGAAGTACGACGAAAAGGTGCAACAACTATTGACCCAAATTCCCTCCTACACTTTGGAAAACATAGCGCGTGTGGAAAACAGCAAAGCGGATGCATTATCCAAGCTCGCTAAAGAACTGGCTGACGAGAAACTTAATGACGTCAGAATCGTGGTACAAAGCCGTCGGGTGCTTGCCCCAGCAGAAATATCTCCGGAATCATCCGAAGAAAGGGGAGTGACTAAATAAACGACCCTGCAAATAAAAGACTGGGAAAAAGCCGAGGATTGGAGAGAAGTCTTTATAGACTACTTCAAATGTCGTCGAATGCCCGAAGATGCGTCCTCAAGACATCAGCTCATGAAACGTGCTCTGTCTTTTGCCTTCGTCAATGATACTCTGTACAAGAGGTCGTTTGATTCTCTGTGGTTGAGATGCCTGGGACCCGACGAAGCGAAAAGAGTCGTTCAAGAAGTTCACGACGGACTCTGCGGTTCTCACCAAGCAGGCCCAAAGATGAAGTTGAAGATCAAACGGATGGGCTACTACTGGCCCACGATGATTCAGGACTGCCTCGAATATGCGAAGCAATGCCACTCATGCCAAATCCATGGGGACTTCATCCACCAGCATCCAAATCCACTACATCCAACGGTAGCTAGCTGGCCGTTCGAAATATGGGGAACTGACATAGTCGGCCCTATCGAAGCAGCATCGTCTAGAGGATATCGTTTCATCTTGGCGACGACTGATTACTTCTCCAAATGGGCAGAAGCAGTACCGTTGAGTGAAGTGAAGACGGAGAATATCTTCCATTTCTTCAAGACACACGTCATTTACCGGTTTGGAACTCCGCGACGGATCATCTCCGATAACGGGCCAGCCTACAGAAGATACAAAATCAGTCGCTTCGCACAGCAGCATAATATAGACTAGAGATATTCCTCGGTTTATAATCCGCGAGCTAATGGTCTAGCCGAGGCCTTCAACAAGACCCTGAAAAAGATCATGAAGAAAACGGTGTCCCGAAATAAGAAGGACTGGCACGAGAGACTGCAAGAGGCTCTTTGGGCGTATCGAACTACGTTCAAGACGGCCACGAACACAACGCCGTACACGTTGGTATTCGGTACAGAAGCAGTGCTCCCCCTCGAGATAGAGTTACTCTCTCTACGAGTGGCAGTCCACTACGAGCTGACGAACGAAGAAAATGCTCATCTTCGGCTTGAGGAGCTTGATGCCCTTGATGAAGCACGGCTCATAGCGCAACAAAATCTGGAGGCTTATAAAGAAAAGATGACGCGCTCATATGAAAGATTGACTCGGCCGAGGACATTCCACCAAGGCGAACTCGTGCTAGTAGTCAAAAGGCCTATAATCCCTAATCGCGCCAAACGGGGAAAATTCGAGCCAAATTATGAAGGCCCATACATAATAGACAAGGTCTACCACGGTGGAGCATATCTACTCATGGATATGCACGGTGAAAGGCCTTTCAGGCCAATAAACGGTCGCTTCCTGAAGAAATACTACGCTTAATGAGCCACAGTCTAGGTCAATGATAGATGATGACGACTATGTCCGCTCGCTATCTTCCTAAGCTCAAGCTCTATAAGTAGTAGCCGGCCTTCTCCTCAACGGACCGAAACATCCTTAAACTAATGACGGACCGAAACGTCCTTAAACTACTACCGCAGCATCCTTAGGCTGACGAGATGAATATAAAAAAAATAATAAAAAATAAAAAATAAAAAAAATAATAATAAACGGTATGTCTATAAGCAAAAAGGGCACGGATGAAAACCCGAAAGGGCTCCGTGAGTAAAAACAGCAGGGCAACCGGCGAGTGTTTGTGAAAACCCGAAAGGGCGCGACCTCGTAAAAAAAAATAAATAAATAAAAAAATGGTATGTCCATAAGCAAAATGGGCACGGATGAAAACCCGAAAGGGCTCTATGAGTAAAAACAGCAGGACTACCGGCGAGTGTTTGTGAAAACCCGAAAGTGCGCAACCTCGTTAAAGGACACTTACAAGGTCCTCTCGACTTTGTAAGGAGAAAGCACCTGCGTGAGATCCTTACGACTCACAAGGGAGAAACACACTTAGGGAACCCCACGATTCCTACGGAGAAAATACACTCGCGAGATCCTCACGACTCGTAAGGAGAACTCTCTTATGGGACCCTCACGGCTCATAAGATTTGAAAGTCTTAAGTTACAGAGACCTAAACCTGTGCTTAAGCAACCCCCACAACCTCCAATATTGCCCTACAAGTGGTTCAATACTGACCCTTGTATACAATCCACGGGCACGAATAAACATTTCCCTAACCAAGTCCCATCTGTGACTGGGGATATGTACGCATAACGAACAACCCTTATAAGTCCTCTCGACTTACAAGGAGAAAACCCTCTTATAGGATCCTTACGACTTACAGAGGAACATACACTTAGGAATCCTCACGATTCCTAAGGAGAAAATACACTTACATGATCCGCACGACTTGTAGGGAGAAATACCTTTGTGAGACCCTTACGGCTCATGAAGTCAAAAGCTTTAGTCGACAGGACCTTAACCATGTTCGCTAAGCCACCTTTGTTCGACATCGACAGAGGCAAATGATGATTCACTCCTGGCAATATCCCAGTTGTAGCGGTGCTGATGCTCAAATCGGTGTCTAATTTCAGGTTTACGGCGAGAAGCCAGTAGGCCGCACATGCATACGAAATAGCCGAAATGATGGGGCAACTTGCAATAAAAAGCAGCAAGTAAAAATGTATGCATACAAAATAGCCGAAATGATTGGGCCACTTGCAATAAAAAGCAGCGAGTAAAAATAAAATAAACAGCCGAAATGATTGGGCACCGCGAAAAATAGCCGATATGATTGGGCAATCGCGACCTTCGCGATATAAAAGCTGAAATGATAGAGCATCGCGGAAATAAAACAAAAAAAATGAATGAAACTTTAGCCCTACAGTTGAGATCACATCGATCCCTGTATACAATCCAAGGACGCAAACAAAGAGGGAACCATACCTTCCCAATAGGCTCCGCCAGAAAGCGAAGCCAAATCTCGACGGTTCACCAACAGCCTAGGGACAACCGTGACATTCGTCTCGATACAGCAGACGTAGTGCCAGCAAACGAAGTGAAGATCAAATTCCTAGCTTCACGGTTTTGACGGTAACTTATATAAAACCTGAAAGACAACCACAGACCAGTTCAACTTCCAGGGAAACCAGCGTCCTTGGCAGCATCCTCAATTCAGGGAAACTAGCGTCCTTGATGAGAGCCTTCTGATTCGCGTCAGCCCACAGAGAAACCAGTGTCTCTGCAGGAATACTCCGATTCGTTTCAACTTCGAGGAAATTAGCGTTCTCGGCAAAATCCTTCGACTCAGGGAAACCAGTGTCCTTGATGAGAACACCTCGATTCACGTTGACCCACAGAGAAACTAGCGTCTTTGCAGGAATACATCGATTCGTTTCAACCCCAGGGAAACCAGTGTCCTTGGCAAACTCCTCAACTCAGGAAAACAAGCGTCCTTGATGAGAGCCTTCTGATTCGCGTCGGCCCGCAGAGAAACCAGTGTCTCCGCAGGAATACTCCGATTCGTTTCAACTTCGAGGAAATTAGCATCCTCGGCAAAATCCTTCGACTCAGGGAAACCAGTGTCCTTGACGAGAACACCTCGATTCGTGTCGACCCGCAGAGAAACTATCGTCTTTGCAGGAATACATCGATTCGTTTCAACCCTAAGGAAACCAGTGTCCTTGGAAAACTCCTCAACTCAGGGAAACTAGCGTCCTTGATGAGAGCCTTTTGATTCGCGTCGGCCCGCAGAGAAACCAGTGTCTCCGCAGGAATACTCCGATTCGTTTCAACTTCGAGGAAATTAGCGTCCTCGGCAAAATCCCTCGACTCAGGGAAATCAGTATCCTTGACGAGAACACCTCGATTCGCGTCGACCTGCAGAGAAACTAGCGTCTTTGCAGGAATACATCGATTCGTTTCAACCCCAGGGAAATCAGTGTCCCTGGCAAATACCTCAATTCAGGGAAACTAGAGTCCTTGATGAGAGCCTCCTGATTCGCGTCGACCCGCAGAGAAACTAGCGTCTTTGCAGGAACACCTCGACTCGTTTCAACCCCAGGGAAACCAGTGTCCTTGGCAAACTCCTCAACTTAGGGAAACTAGCGTCCTTGATGAGAGCCTCCTGATTCGCTTCGGCCCGCAGAGAAACCAGTGTCTCCGCGAGAACTTCCCGATTCGTCTCAACTTGTAAGATAAAGCCTTAGGCAGCAGGGATAAAAAAAACTTGTTTCCTAAGCACTGGGACCCTGCAAGTTGGTCTAAATCGGTCTCTTGCATACTATTCATGGGTCTCACTCTCCAAAGTCGAATTTCGACAAAGAGGGAAACAACCGCTTACGGGTCCTCTCGACTCGTAAGAGGGAAAATTCTCTTATAGGATCCTTACAACTTATAAGAGAAAACGCACTTAGGAATCCTCACGATTCCTAAGGAGAAAGTCCACCTACGAGATCCTCTCGATCCGTAGGGAGAAAAGTCTCTATGAGACCCTCACGGCTCATAGAGTTGAAAAGTCTTAGGCAGCAAATCTGAACCTGCGGCCTAAGCCATTGCTGCCTTTTGAAGAAGCTAATACAGGATGCTAGCTCTATCACCTATCAACCATGTTTACTAAAGCAGTATACTGATAATAAAAGAAAGAGGGAAGCCACAAAAAGGACATTCGATTTGCATATGATCAAGCGTTCGAGATACATCCATTCATGTGTGTGCAAAAGACTCAGAATGAGAAATAAGACAAGCTGAAATAAAAATTTTCCATTCATATTTCAAAGGGCTTTTACAACCATAAAAATAAAAATAAATAACAACATTATTGAAATGTTTATAACGGTATAACCTCGGACCCAGGACATGGATTAAGGAACTCGAAAGTAACCTTATCTAAGATTTTCCAAGCCTGGCGAACCATCCTAGTGTGCTTTCTTTCGCGAGCACAAGTGTCAGGGTCCCCACGGATGTCCTCCTCCCTCCAATAAGCAGCGAGTATGGCGGACTGTTGGAAGGCCTGGTGCAGGAGATCGACAAGATTGTCTCGCCGTCCTTTCGAGATTAAGTTCATCAGGTACACCGAGTGCACCTTATCCTCGGAGGCATCCAACGACCTAAGCGGCACACCGGAACAGAATAGGGGAAGTGCTTCCCAGATGGCTCCCACGATAAGCTTCAGGAGGGAGGAACGTCGGGGAAGCAGTTGACCGTTATATGCGTCGAAGCGGCTTATGATTTCAGCACACTCCGCGTTTGTGAACTCTCGATTTTGAGAACGGCCAAGTCGGCGGATGTCCCCGTAAGAGATGATCTCGTCAAGATTGTACATGTGGTCGTCCATTGTTTCTGTGAAAGAGAATCAACAAAATTATCAGAAAGACTGATTAAGCAAAGCGATATAATGCACCGAGAAATAAAATGCCATCTTTAAACTCCAAGATCAATGAAAAACTCCTAAGAGTTCTTTTAGACGATTTGGAAGGAGCAAAGCTCCATTAACGAATTAAGAAAATACAAGGAAAATCTTTTAGAGAGCAGAGCTCCATTAATGGAACCCTAATAGGGTTCCCTTTTGTTCTCTTTAGCTCCTTTTAGACTTATAGAGCAAAGCTCTGCTAAGTGAAACCCTAAATGGGTCTTCTCTAGATCAGAGATCTATTGAGAGCATGGTTCTTAAAATTAATTTAATTTAATCCAAATTAAGTTTTACCTAAAAATTTCTCTAGAGTTTTAACTCTTAAAAGTGCTTGAACAAAAAGAGCAGGGCTCTGGGCAGAATTCTTATGAAAAGATGAAGATCATCTAAGGGACCAAAGGTCCTATTTATAGGCAATAAGTGCCGTTTCAACTTCCCAACGGTTGGGATTTCGCCACCGCCGCGCTCACGTTTGGGGCCACGTAAGCGCAACGGTGGGGGGGGGCATTTGTTTCCCCTAATCAGAGCAAGACTCTGTTTGAATTTCAAAAATTCAAATTTTGAAGCAACGCTTCAAATTCCATGCGCTGCGCACAACGCGCCACGTGTCAGAAGCTGATACGTCAGCGCAGCGCTCAAGGCAGTGCGCCCAATCAGAGCAAGGCTCTATTAAAAACAAAATTAAAGAAAGCAAAGTTTCAGTTGCGCAAGCGCTGCGCGACACGTGTCAGCACAGTTGCTTCTGCGCAAGCGTTGCGCTGCATGACAAGTGTCAGCGCAGCTGCGCTGCGCTGTGCGCTGCGTGACACGTGTCAAGCGCTGGTGCATCAGCACCAAACAGAATTAAAATTCTAATAAGATCTTTCTGTTCTTGTTAAAACAAGATGATTGTCTTCTGTAAAACAGAAGCCCTTGGATCAAAAATCCAACGGTGGGGAAAATTCCCCAAATCACTCAGAGAATGATCTCTTTAACAAATTTAACAAATTTATGTGCACTATATAAAGGCCTCTAGACCCCAATTCATATGACATCGACATCAAAATGTTCAGAAAAACAACAACAAAGAGAAAACTTTGAAGAACTTTGGAGAACTCAAGAAAAAGGTAAAAAAAACCTTTATAGAAGAAGAAGTTTTTCTGAAATAGATCATTGATCTAAGAATAAGATCAATGATCTTCAATAAATAAAAATAATAACAGTGCCTTGCACTTTTTTATGAACCATTGGTTCAGGAATCCCAAAGATTCTTTTCTTGAATCCAAAATTGGATCAAGTTATTGAAACAGTGCCTTGCACTTACAAAAACTGCACTGTTGCGCTCCTGGGCTGGCGCAAGCCACCAGAGAGTGCCATGTGTCAGCAGCGCAACAGCGCAGCGCGCTGACACAGCGGACTGCACTGTTGCGCTTACGCTCACCAGAGCGTGACACGTGTCACTTTCACATGCGCTTGCACTCATTAATTGGCGCAGAGCGCCTGACAAGCCACGTGGCATTCTGTCAGATTAATTGATGCACTGCATCATTAAAAAGAAGGGCTGAAACCAATTAAAAAGGCCTAACAGGCCTAATAAAATGCCATGCATGATTTTAAAAAGGGCAGAGCCCAAACAAAGGTCTGTCAGACCAAAATAGATGCTGTGCATCATTTAAAAAGGGACAGAGCCCAAATAAAGGTCCAACAGAGACCGGGATTAATGCTATGCATTATTAAATAAAGGGCAAAGCCCAAGCCAAGGCCTAACAGGCCAACCACAAATAAAAATGTTGAACATTTTCAACTGGACTTAGCCCAATTATGACCGTAAGTCCTCAAATTAAATTGACTGAGCAAGATTGCCCTCCTAAATCAATTTACATCCGGTTCGAGGGTACATCTCCGAACTCCTCTGATACCTATCGTTGTAATCCTTCAACGACGTCAGAGAGGTGACGGGTCCCGAAGACCATACATCGACACGGACTGTGGGGTCCTTAAACCCATGGACTTATGCGTCCTTAAACTAACGGACTAATGCGTCTTTAAACACACTCATATAGACTGTGGGGTCCTTAAACCCATGGACTTATGCGTCCTTAAACTACCTATGGACCCTTATGTCCCTAAACTGGAAATGGACCACTACGTCCCTAAACTGGAACATGGACCGCAATGTCCTTAAACTACCTATGGACCACTATGTCCATAAACTGGAACAATAGAGCCCTCAAATGCTCTTTTGTTGGATCTAAACGATCCCGTTTAAGTTGATCTTAGCTTCGAATCTGGCTAACGTATCCTTAAACATTTAATCGGACTACATATTCCCTAATCAACTTTGGTTCAAGGGTACATCTCCGACCTCCTCTGACACATGTCGTTGTAATCCTTCAACGTCGTCAGATAGGTGACGGTCCCGATAGCCACACACATTAAATGGACCACTACGTCCCTAAACTGGAACAATAGAGCCCCTAAATGCTCTTTCCGTTAAGTTGATCTTAGTCTTAAATAAGACTAACGTATCCATAACGAACGTTTAAGTTGATCTTAGCCTCAATATGGCTAATGTATCCTGAAACTAAAACACCAAACCCAAATCTAAGTAAATACGGATTTGGACTAATCCACGTCCTACGGGCGATGACATTACTTAGTCTCCGTATACAATCTACGGGCATCCACAAACAAACAGACACACACGACACGAAGTGAAATTTCTGAAGAAGGAGAAAGTGGTTATCGCGATGCGGTAGCGTAATTAACTGCAGGGGCTTGCGCCTGCAGGGAAGAGCGTCCCTACAATCAAAAACCCCTCAAGCGTGGGGGAATCTGACGAAGTCTGCTATATCGGCCGCATCCGTCTAAACCTTCGATACACGATGCCATAAATCAACTTGGCATCTTCGGAGAGGTAGAAGGATAAAACCAATTAGCATCTGCCCCGAATCTCAGGCGAGACGTCTTCACGTCGTCGCCGACTTTCAGAGGGGAACACCGAGTCATCGGATCAAATTTTAATTCAATGAATCATTATATGATATATATTAGTCGGTTATATTCGATATAGCCGGATTGTCGGATCAAGTGTTGATTCGATAATTTAATGTATAATAATATATATGATATATTGCATTACATTATCTAATATTTGCTCACTTTATTATTTCATTTTCTCACCGGGTAATACATTGATATATATATGCGATATATGTTAATTGTATTATTTTCTATTGTTACAAATATATAATATATATGTGATATATATTATAGTAACATGATATGATTACTAATGCAACTTGTTTAGTGGAGATTAAACAAGGTTAGGGTTTGATTTGGGTTAGTTCTTTCATGCACCTTCTAGAAGCTTTTCTTTTGTCATGAGTTAAGATATTATGGTTGATATTTTCTAGTGACTCATTGTTTAACCCAACCCAAACCCTAGCCCTAGTTAATTCTCTACATGAGTTATCCTTGTCATCCTTGACCATGGTTGCATTATTAATCATATATCATTTCATTATTCATCACAAAAGGAATTAATTCATTTTTCATCTTCCTCTTCAACCTTGAGCTTTGAGAAAGCTTACTAGGTTTTCATTTTGTGATGATTTCATGTAAGAATTTGATATAAAAAGAAAGCATAAATACTACTCCATCATCCTTATCTAATCTAGCCAATTAGATTAGGGTGTTCACCTCATTAGAGTGAGAGAGTTTGAGTTATAGAAACTTCGACGTAGATCATCGGAGAAAAGGAACACTACAAGCTAGCATGGATCGTTCGAGTATTGGAGCCTCTCTTGAGTCCGGGAGATCGTGGATCACGGCGAAGGGACTTCCACTCGGAGCTTATGAAGCGAAGGAGCGGACTTCAAAGGTTGTAATCCCTCACTTTTAGTTGTAAAGATGTTTACTTGCATGTTAAACCATAATAATCTAGCAAAGATTCCGACTTTGGGTTGTTCGGCACGTCTAAATTTTTATTCGGGTATGGTTGATGCCTCATAGACCTTCATAAGAGTGCCTAGGAACCCTACAGCTGGCTATTCGGTCCCTCTCAGGGATTCCCCGGGGTGCCCATGCACCACCCCACGGTTTCTCAATTCAAACCGTGAGCTCACGGGGTGTGCAAACATCTCAAACTTTCAGTTTTCAGAACTGTTTTTTTGTCGGCAGTTTTTCCACGACCAAAACGGTGGATTTCTAATGTACCAAAGAGTTAAATAAAGCTTATGGAGTGGCTCTGATACCATGTTGGGTTATGCCAGCTCCCCGGCCATCAATCCATGGACAAATGCGGAACAAAAACTTAATAAACCGGCGCTAACGAAACCCGAGTCTACGGATTGACCCATTAGCCCTAGATAACAAAAACATGCATAGGAGTTTAGAGAGGCTATACCAAACGATCCGTGTACATTGGTCTTTAACCTCTGTCCTAAGCTCATCGTAGTTTCCTTGATCATGTTTGATCTCTGGTCTCCCCACATTGAAGAAAATCTACATCGAGGGTTAGTAATACGGGCTCCGGCCTCAAAACCGAAGCAACTCGGGTATCTAGTTTGCTAGCATAGATAGCCAAAAATAGAGAGAGTTTGTGATTACTTTGTCTTAATACACCCAAGGATTCTCAACTCATATGAGGGTTTGGGTGGAGGTTGAAGAAGATGCCAAGAGGTGAAGAAGTGTGAGCTCAAAGGAAAATTCAACTAAAGAAAAATGTGGCTGCCCTTTTTTTTCAAGTGAGTGCTGTGAGTTCTTTTGTGAGCAAGCAACTAAAGAAATCCCCCCCCCCCGATAAAAGATCTTCCTTGCTTACTAAATATCTCACAATACTCACACAAAATATCTGTAGGGTTCCTAGGCACACTAATGAAGTCTCACAAGGCATCAAACATGGCTAATTCAAATTTTACAAGTGCCTACAAACCCTAATACGGATCGTTAACTAGATAATGAGGCGATGCGATGCAAATAAACGAATTTATAGCTAAAGGGAAGGGGCTACAACCTTTGTAGATCCGGTCCACCACTTCCTAAGCTCCGCGATGATGTCCCTCCGCTGTCCAAATCGAATTCCGGACTCTAGCATCGGCTTCATCGAAGAAATGGGCGGGCTTGGTCGTCGGCTTCGATGCCGAAGATGATCTACGTCGAGGCATCACTAGATCAAGCTCCCACTTCACCAAGTCATGAAACTTGTGAAGAAAACAACCTATACTACTTGGCAAGAGGTAGAGGATGAAGAAATAGGAAGTGGGTTCACTTTAAAATTGGATTTCTCACTCATTTTCACTAGTTGCCATTGATGGTAGCTAGGTTTTCTTTCTTGCTCAAGATGAAGAAGAAGAAGAAAAAGATATGATAAGTGTTAAAAAAAATAGATAAATAAATCAATACTTATCATATATTAACCCTTGGTTAATTGTAGAGAATGGACCATGGTTAACTTGAATGGTTAGGGTTAAGTATAAGACAAGAATGGTGGACTAGTTCAAAGCTTCAAGAACCTTCAACTAGCAAACAAAGAAAATCCACCATTTGTCATTCTCCTTTCCAAAATGAAAAAGATAAATAAATAGATAAATAAGTAAATGAAAAAACAAAACCCTAATCATTAGTTTAACCATGGTTTAATTCTTTACACTTAACTAAGTAAGCATGTATCATCAAACATGATACAATCAAGTGCACAAAAGTATATCACATATACAACTTGCACAATTCAAGTGAGAAAATCCATTTAAAGTGAACCAATACTAGTTAATGCAAAGTAATATATCAAATGTATAATTATGCATTAAATCATTAAATCAATACTTGATTTAACGATCCGGTCATATCGTATATAACCGACTAGTATCCTGTGTATCGGCTTATCGAATCAATCCTTGATTCGATATCTAGGTTATATCGCATATAACCATTCGACACATTCATTGCGAGAATGGAATACGGTATCACATACACGCATTATTCTCGGTCCCGCACGTATCTCATATGCGCTCCTATTTCGTTTCGCTTGAGCCAAGAAACCTCTGTGTAGGACTCTAAAGACTCGTCAATACGCCGACAGCAGATGATGATCATATCAAGCATCCACAAGCCGCAAGCGGTCTGCTAAACGTAACGGCCACCAGGGTATTGAGCGATCAGAAGATCGACGAGCAAGCCCGCTCACACTCCTGTGAATCCAACCAGTAACACTTACCGTACAGTCCGGTCTGTTCGTCTGATATGTCGCATATCTCGCCTAGGGGTGGTAAACGTCAGACCCCAATAGCTCGATAAGTCATGCCGACGTGAGGTCCATAACTATCGTGAAACTACTGATAACTCTTACCAGTATATCACTGCAACCCTGGCCAGGGATTTCCTGTTATGGCCAGTCGTGCATAGCGCAACATCAACCCCCAATACCGGGAGAGACGAATCCCCTCCTATCGCTCATTGCCTCCATGTGAATCGGGACTGTACCCAAAAACCACCTGTTTGCACGACTCAATAGAGCCGTGGTAGGGTGGAAATCAAAGCACAGTGGGAGACACACAAGACTCTATGACGATCTCGGGTCAACAGACTAAGCTGTACCAGTGTCACCAGAGAACTGCCATCTGACGTGAGGTATAATACCATCTGGGAGTTCTCGGCGAGTCCGTTCAGTGTACCCAGTCTCCACTGAGCACCCGCATACCATCTCTGATGTCAAACACCAATGGATATGGGATCATCCATTGCCCATCACATGGGTCGAGAAGATATACGCTAGTCTACTCTGGAATATCGATGCCCCGTCTCGATATTCCCACGACTAGGAACATTGAAGGATGTACTCATAGACTACCCAGGCCCCACTAGTATGATCTTCATCATAGTCCTGGAAGTCGAGTACACATCCTAAGGGCTTTATCAATATGTAACAGAGAGACAGAAAGTATACATGTTAAGATAAAGAGCAACCAGATAGCGTACTATCATGTCGAGCAAGAAAGTCCTACCTATATATGTCCCAGCATCCATTACAATATACATCCAATGTACAGTAATGGCCTCTAGGGCATACATATAACTAACAATCTCCCACTTGCACTAGGGCCATCTGTAGCAGTAGTTGTAGTATCTAATACTCAACCATCCCCTAAAAGTCTTTTTTTGGGAAAAGGCCTTCGTGAGTGGATCCGCCGTGTTGTCCTCTGAGTCTACTCTCCTATCCTCGATCATCCTGGAGATTATCTATCTCCATGATCAGGTGATACTTCCTCAGAATATGTCTGGGTCACTGATGGGATCGGGGTTCTTTGGCCAAAGCCACAGTTCCATTGTCATACAATGGTAGGAACCTAGTTCATCTTATGAACCAATATACACCCAAACTGCCTCTTTGGTAGTATCTTTAATAGCGATATTACCAGCCTTTATCGTCTAGTTTGCTACGGTATCTAGCTTGGAACTCTTCCAACATACCATCCCTTTACCGAGGGTAAAGACAATGCCTGCGACTGACATTCAGTCGTCCTTATCACTCTGGAACTTTTCCAGCGATTCTCCCCAGGATCGAGAAGGTATCACCTTTATCCTATTTGGAGAATCCATGTGATAATAGGAGATTGACCGATCGTAGTATAGGAAACTCTTTTCCTATCTAGAGTATGTTGTCTACGTACAATACGAAGATTACCACCATACTCCCTACTACTCTTTTTGTATATACAAGGTTCATCTACCATTTTGATGAAGTCAAACACTTTGACTATCACATCAAAACAGACGTTCCAACTCCGCGATACCTGCTTCATTATCTAAAGCAACTTGCGCACGTTTCCGCTGCTCCCACTGTTTACGAAGCCCTCTGGCTGTGTTCTTATAGACGTTCTCTTCTAAATCAATATTTAGAAAAGTAGTCATGGCACCCAACCACCAGATATCGTAGTCATGTTATGTAGCAATGGCAAGTAGGATCTAGATGGACTTAAGCATAGTCCCTAGAAAAGGTTTCATCATTATCCACACCTGGTTGATGACTAAAACCTTTAACAAGTCTAGCTTTGAAAGTCTCAACTTTTCTATCTACACCAAGTAATCTTCTCAAGATATACTTGCTCCTGATGGGGATTTAACCCTTCAGATACAGCAACCAAAATCCATACTTTGTTGGTGTATATGGATTCCACCTCAGATCGCTAAGCATCCAGCCATTCTTACAGAGTCCCTACTCTTGATGGCCTGCTCGAATCTAGTTGGGTCATCATCTCATGATGCAATCCTTGCTCCCACTGTCATCGAGAAACCGAAGTATCTCTCAAGCAGGTGAGGAACCCTGCTAGATAGGCGGAGAGACTGAAGTTCGTCGGGAACTATTGAATCCTTTGGTTCTGTTAAATCAACAGCTGCAGTTTTGTATAGCTGGAACCTTTCCATTTCTACAGAACTGATCTTGCCTCGATCTTGTCCGGATTTTGCTTTTGACATAGGCCGGACAATCCCAAATCTTAACTTACTTAAGAGATAGGCTCTTCCCATACCATATCTCATATGGAATGGTATGCAGTGATCTAATTCGAACCTAATTCAATAGGTACGTAGCTTCTCAAGCGCATAACCCCAAAAGGAAATAGGTAACTCAGTAATACTCATCATAGAGCACACCATATCTAATATTGTGCGATTGCTCCGCCCTGATACACCGTTGTGCTGTGGTGTATTCAGAGGAGTAATACGGAGAGAGAATCTCATTTTCTTTTAGAATAGTCCAGAAATGCCATGCACAAGTATTCTCCTCCCTGATCTTATCATAGGACATAATACTTATACCCGGTTATTGGTTCCCTACTTCTAATTTTTATTCTGTGAATATCTCAAAAGGTTTGGACTTGTGTTTCAACAGGAACATATGTCAGAATCTTGAGAGATCATCAGAGAACGTAATGAAGTATAAAGAACCAGTCCTGGCATGTGTAGACAGGGGACCTTACATACATCATAATGTATCAGTCCCAAGAGTTTACTAACTCTTTCTCTGTTTCCAACAAACAGAGCTATGGTCATCTTATCTTTATGACATGACTGGCAAGTTTCATAAGATGTAAATTCAAACTGATTTAAATATGCATCTAAAATGTAACTTCAGCCAGTCGGGTCGCATTGATATGACCTAGTCTACAATGCCTCAAGAATGATTCGTTCATTTCTGAACTCTTCCTCTTGTGTGTGTTCTGTATACGAGGAACTGTAGTTTGATTTAGAACGTCAATGCTTTTAGATAACGTGCCTGAACCGATCAACTTTTGATATAGGAAATGTTCAAAACATTATCCATCAATACAAAATTTTATCCTTTCTTTACTAATAAAGAGACTGATATGATTTTGTATATCAGGTTCGGTATCTAATAGCATTTGTTCAGAATCAATGTATTGGTAATACAGGGTGACAGTGACCAACAGACTTGGCTGCAACACTTGCCCCGTTTTCTGTCTCATGAAACTTATCACCCGTTCTCAGTTTTTCTACCCTTTTGTAGCCCTATGTAACAGATTACATATCTGGGATCTTGATCTGGTATCAAATACCCAGGATGCAGAGGATACTGAGAAACAGTTCTTTATAATGAACACACCCGAAGGAGATGCATCTCATGCGCTTTCTTCGTTTGGGCGGCATAGGAATTCTGGTATTCCCCTATTTCCTGCTCTGTCTTATAACAATTATAAGTTGGAGCGGGACCAACGTTCCCCAGCTCAGTATAACAAGCGGGTTCGGTCAATAATCCGTATTATTATCTTGATTAAGGCGTGATATGGTCGCTACCTGGAGAGAGAGAGAGAGAAGAAAACACTCAACATGCGCTCTTGCAAGATCAGATTGGTTTTTATTTTATCTAATCAGGATGGCTCCCACTGTTTTTATCAAATCTTCCTTCAAACCCTAAAAGGAAAGACTAGCTGGGATTAATTACACTCTACAAGTTCGCCAATCTTTCAGCCAGGCCAGTGTCGGTACTTTGAGGGAGGTTCCCCGTGTTTTCGCACGGACCTAATTACAGTAAACCTCATTTTCCCAGAGGCGTAACCCCGTTGACACCTTTCTAGACACCTACTTGATCGGCTAATTGCAAAGTGCAAAATTCTCCCAGGAGTAACAATTACTCGCAGTGGGTATCGGGATCCAACTATCACATAGAAGGTATGCAATCTCATTGCAAATTTCAACACTTGAAACTCCCGATAATGGTTTTTACCCCTAGCACTTATGACCTTAACTATGGTCAACAAATCATAAGTACTAGTCAAGTTCTACCCGTCATTTCGTGATTAATTAGACCCACCCACATGACCCTTAACTAAGGTCAACAAAGTCACGCGACTGTCCTAACTAATCGCATCATATGCGGTGTAGGAAGACATCACTTAGCTACCGTACACTGTGCCTTAACTAAGGTCAACAAACACAGCACGAATACTAAGTACTCTACTTCCTAAAATGACGGAGGGTTGCGAATGGTTTTTAAGAAAACCTTTAACGCTTTGAACTTGATCTCGTTGCGGAATCAAATGTTTTTAAATGGAATGTTTTCGAGGCTTTTCTAGTTTTGCTAAAGGGGTCACTCCCGGTGAAGGGATCGTCGTCCTTTTCCTCGTCGAATGAGGTGCGGGATATATCATATATATCACTGTGCAAAGCGGAAACTATAGAAGCGATCAAAGACAAACCGA
Source organism: Agapanthus africanus (assembly GCA_030015575.1). Lineage (NCBI taxonomy): Eukaryota > Viridiplantae > Streptophyta > Magnoliopsida > Asparagales > Amaryllidaceae > Agapanthus > Agapanthus africanus. Next base: position 174,086,175 of record JASDDO010000026.1, on the reverse strand, counting down.
GGGTTGTAGCATCTGCCAGTTATTACTAAAGGAGTCACTCCCGGTGAAGGGATCTCGGTCCTTTCCTCATCGAATAAGGTGCAGGATGTTCTATAATGAACACCGCGATGCAGAGCAAGAACTGTAGCTATCTGTTTTATTTTGAAATTCGATTCCACAACATCTTTTAGGTTTATTTTCTTTCATTAATCTCATTAATGAATATCCCATCATTTAAGTCCACCTAATCATCACAGATAAATTTAACGTACGCTTATGCCATCCGCATTCGCCTCGATGTCCCATCTGCACCGTTAGGTTAGGTAACTAACGGCAGAGCGAGGCAGGGCTAGCGCGGGTGTAAAACATAAGCAACGTCTATATAATATATCATATATACTATATAAAGTATCTGTCACAGAACATCACATGATCACATCACAGATAAATCACAGCAGAAGAAACATATGAAATATTGGATATACTAGGACGTCCGTGTTTTCAATACGAGCCAGTATAAAACACGGATTCCACGGTCGTGATGAATAGCCAATCCCACACCCCTAGACCCCTACGAGAGCGGCAAGCAACCCTACCAATTCTAGGGTTAGGAGACCCGGACTCGACTGCTCGAGATGGTCTCCCACTGGACCCTAGAACCCGGCTACTTGTGCTCCCCTCTTTGGGTCTATCCTAATGCGGAAAATAAATAATATACAAAAGGTGACATCTCCCGCAACCTGGAAGTGCCCCAATAAAAGAATATTACATACAAGTTTTTACATGAATGAAAATGAAAAACACTCTTCTCACATAAAACCCCCCCAGCTATTCAAACACGATGATCCAATATAACATATCCAGCAACACATAACATCACATGTCATCAACGTAAGTAAATATGCGCATCCCAATTGTCGTTGACATATAGCAACGAAACCGGCGATATCACATATCACACTTACGGTCACAGAAAAGAAAGTGTAAAACTACAACAGTTGGAATCCGCAATCTCTTTAGACATCACATGCCTAATCAAATGAATTCTTTAGACATCGCATGCCTAACAATTATAAACCCCGCATTTCAGTCTCATTATCGAAAACACTTTTCAATACCAAGTCGGGCAATTCAACAAGATTCCCGACATCCTGATCGAATGCTCATCGCAAACTTTAGTAGGCGGCAGCACCCCCGATGCCGTCGACAAAGTGCACCAAGGCGGAACACCGCTGCCGCGAGCACCCGAACGGATGCTTTCGGCGACGGGGTTCTCCTACAGTCACTTGGTCGGGGCTATGGAGTGAGGCTGTCTATTAAGTTTACCCGGCGAGTATCCGCGTACGCTACGTGATTGCGACGGACTTTTGATCACATCAAAATTCCGTGGCAACCGATCAAGTGAGACTAAACTGCTATTTTTATAATATTCATTCAGTTATCTCATAACTACTTGTGAATTCCAATTGTTGCATCACATTCCGGATAAGATAGAAAATGTTAAACTTTTCGATCGAACAATCGAACACCCAAGTTTTCCCGATACAGCTGAACACATGAAATAAGTCTAAAAACATTCAGTTCGTGCCTCAGTACCAACGGTCCAGCCGTAGAAGGGCCAAGCCAACGCCTCACATATGGCACGCCGTATTGCCCCAAACCCGAAGATTCAAAGGGCAGTTCAAGACGGTCACATAATCGAGTTAAGGTTTGTTGTCTTCTAGAGGGTCCATCGCGTTACTTGCACTACTCAGAACGTTCTTAAACCTCGGAAAAATCCAACACTTGGAAATTTTCCGGCAGGGGAAAAAGTGGGTATTTATATCCGGTCGAACTTTTTAACATATTCTAAAATTACCCGGAAAAACACACACTGACAAAATTTGACAATCCGGTCGAAACACCGAGACCCCAATACAACCCAGAAAATTCAACTCTTGAAAAAAAATTAAAAATTCCCAGGAAAACAAGCACTGCAAACTAAGAATTACTGTGCAAAATTTAACACAAGAAGAGACCACATGGCCCGGAACCGCCGCATTAGCCATGCTAATGCCGCGGTTCCGCCGCACTTTGGTGGATTCAGGGGTACGGGCTTCTCAGTAATTCTTATAATCTTCTGCTGGTTTTTCTGCGTATTTTTAATCTGGAAAAAACCCAGTTTTTCAAAATTGTCCAGAGAGCAAATTTGGGTTTGGGTTTTGATTCGATCGGACTTCTAATTCCGTCTACGCATCGCCTAAGGCTCCAGCTAGGCTCTGATACCACTGTAGGGTTCCTAGGCACACTAATGAAGTCTCACAAGGCATCAAACATGGCTAATTCAAATTTTACAAGTGCCTACAAACCCTAATACGGATCGTTAACTAGATAATGAGGCGATGCGATGCAAATAAACGAATTTATAGCTAAAGGGAAGGGGCTACAACCTTTGTAGATCCGGTCCACCACTTCCTAAGCTCCGTGATGATGTCCCTCCGCTGTCCAAATCGAATTTTGGACTCTAGCATCGGCTTCATCGAAGAAATGGGCAGGCTTGGTCGTCGGCTTCGATGCCGAAGATGATCTACGTCGAGGCATCACTAGATCAAGCTCCCACTTCACCAAGTCATGAAACTTGTGAAGAAAACGCCCTATACTACTTGGCAAGAGGTAGAGGATGGAGAAATAGGAAGTGGGTTCACTTTAGAATTGGATTTCTCACTCATTTTCACTAGTTGCCATTGATGGTAGCTAGGTTTTCTTTCTTGCTCAAGATGAAGAAGAAGAAGAAAAAGATATGATAAGTGTTAAAAAAAAATTGATAAATAAATCAATACTTATCATATATTAACCCTTGGTTAATTTTAGAGAATGGACCATGGTTAACTTGAATGGTTAGGGTTAAGTATAAGACAAGAATGGTGGACTAGTTCAAAGCTTCAAGAACCTTCAACTAGCAAACAAAGAAAATCCACCATTTGTCATTCTCCTTTCCAAAATGAAAAAGATAAATAAATAGATAAATAAGTAAATGAAAAAACAAAACCCTAATCATTAGTTTAACCATGGTTTAATTCTTTACACTTAACCAAGTAAGCATGTATCATCAAACATGATACAATCAAGTGCACAAAAGTATATCACATATACAACTTGCACAATTCAAGTGAGAAAATCCATTTAAAGTGAACCAATACTAGTTAATGCAAAGTAATATATCAAATGTATAATTATGCATTAAATCATTAAATCAATACTTGATTTAACGATCCGGTCATATCGTATATAACCGACTAGTATCCTGTGTATCGGCTTATCGAATCAATCCTTGATTCGATATCTAGGTTATATCGCATATAACCATTCGATACATTCATCGCGAGAATGGAATACGGTATCACATACACGCATTATTCTCGGTCCCGCACGTATCTCATATGCGCTCCTATTTCGTTTCGCTTGAGCCAGGAAACCTCTGTGTAGGACTCTAAAGACTCGTCAATACGCCGGCAGCAGATGATGATCATATCAAGCATCCACAAGCCGCAAGCGGTCTGCTAAACGTAACGGCCACCCGGGTATTGAGCGATCAGAAGACCGACGAGCAAGCCCGCTCACACTCCTGTGAATCCAACCAGTAACACTTACCGTACAGTCCGGTCTGTTCGTCTGATATGTCGCATATCTCGCCTAGGGGTGGTAAACGTCAGACCCCAATAGCTCGATAAGTCATGCCGACGTGAGGTCCATAACTATCGTGAAACTACTGATAACTCTTACCAGTATATCACTGCAACCCTGGCCAGGGATTTCCTGTTATGGCCAGTCCTGCATTGCGCAACATCAACCCCCAATACCGGGAGAGACGAATCCCTTCCTATCGCTCATTGCCTCCATGTGAATCGGGACTGTACCCAAAAACCACCTGTTTGCACGACTCAGTAGAGCCGTGGTAGGGTGGAAATCAAAGCACAGTGGGAGACACACAAGACTCTATGACGATCTTGGGTCAACAGACTAAGCTATACCAGTGTCACCAGAGAACTGCCATCTGACGTGAGGTATAATACCATCTGGGAGTTCTCGACGAGTCCGTTCAGTGTACCCAGTCTCCACTGAGCACCCGCATACCATCTCTGATGTCAAGCACCAATGGATATGGGATCATCCATTGCCCATCACATGGGTCGAGAAGATATACGCTAGTCTACTCTGGAATATCGATGCCCCGTCTCGATATTCCCACGACTAGGAACATTGAAGGATGTACTCATAGACTACCCAGGCCCCACTAGTATGATCTTCATCATAGTCCTGGAAGTCGAGTACACATCCTAAGGGCTTTATCAACATGTAACAGAGAGATAGAAAGTATACATGTTAAGATAAAGAGCAACCAGATAGCGTACTATCATGTCGAGCAAGAAAGTTCTACCTATATATGTCCCAGCATCCATTACAATATACATCCAATGTACAGTAATGGCCTCTAGGGCATATATATAACTAACAATATCTAGCATGTTACACATACCATGAGTCACCAAGTGCACATGCTACAATCAATGCAAACCATGACTCACAATGCCAAAACTTACACTCACACTTTCCACCTCATAAACATTTAATCTACATGTTTAATCCAAAAAGAAAAAGCATCTTCTAAAGTAAACTCATAACGATTTACAAGAATACCCCTCATCCGTATATACATACCCACATCCGTATTCCGACTGAATACGAATACTACGAGACGAAAATAATCCAACAATATAATACTAGGATCCAGCTAAAACCAAAGCCCGCTAGTATTATCCATTCGATCATGATCCGTGCACAAGTGTACGTATATGATCGAACCCTACCATAAAACCATACGGCCTCTACAACGTTTCTCCCGAAGCAGTGAAACCCTCTGTGTGGGACTTTAAAGACTCGTTAATACACTGGCAGTTGGTTTAACCACAAGCATGTAAGTGGTACTAGCTGTACTTAACGGCTACCCAGGTATTGAGCGAAAGGGAGGCCGACGAGCAAACTCATCCTAAAACCCCTACTAAGCATGACAGTGACAATATCCGTACAGTCCAGTCCGTTCATCTATGAGTATCGCATATCGAGTCTAGGGGTGGATAAAGTCAGACCCCTAATAACGCGGCATTTAATTTCGGTATGAAGCCTATCACCACCTGAGAAACTACTGATCCGAATCAGTAATTCTCGACTACCTTGGCCAAGGATTTCTAGTGATGGCCACCCATGCAATCTGTGACATCAACCCCCAATATTGGGAGAGACGAATCCCCTGACGATCCGCTCACTGCCTCCATGTGGCTCAGAATTGTACCCAACTAAAACTTGTTTGCATGACTCTTTTGAGCCGTGGTAGGGTAGTAATCAAACCACAGTGGGAACTCACATGAGAAAAATGACGATCTCAGGTCGATAGACTAACCTGTACACATGTCACCAGAGAACTGCTATCTGACAGTAGGTATAATACCAACTAGCATGTTCCCAGCGAGTCCGTATGGTGTACTCATAATCCAATGAGCACCTGTATACATCTTAGGTGAACCAACTGACACCAATGTCTTGTGAGATCGGCCACCGCCGCTCGTAGGGGTCTCGATCCGTATACACTAGTCTACTCTTGGAGTATCGATGCCCAGTCTCGAAACTTCCATGACTAGGGGAACTTTAAGAATGCACTTATAGGCCACCCATCTCTCATGTATATGATCGCCATCATATTGCTGGTAGTCAAGAATGAATCTTAAAGGCTCTATCAACATATAATAGTGATCTGTAATATCACCTGAAGTATGTACACGATGATAATGGCAAACCAGATAGCATACTATCATCTCGAGTAAGACTGCCCTACCGATATAGGTCCTCCCTCAATCATCGCAATCGCGTGCCTGCGGTCCAATAATTGACTGGAGGGCACTATAGCCAACAGGATATAGTAACAGTCTTGCTCGAAATGGTAGTATGCTACATGGTTTGTTTCTACCTCAATATGTGCATGTGCTTTCTTAGCATATCGCGTATACATATTGGTAGAGCCCTTAGGATCTTTACTTGATTACCAGTGTTGTGATGGCGGTCACACTAGTGAGGGCTTGGCAGTCCAAAAGCACATCCTATACAGGTCCCTAGTCGTAGGATTATCAAGACAGGGCATCGATACTCCAGAGTAGACTAGTGTATACGCTTCTCATCCCAGCAGGGGAGATGGTATGTCCTACAGCTATTAGTACGTCGTACTGGAGATAGTATGCAGCTGCTCATTAGGTTATGAGTACGCTGGACAGGACTCGTCGGGAACAGTTGGCATGTATTATACCTATCACCGGGTAGCAGTTCCTAGGTAACATGAATACAGCTTATTTCGTCAATTTGACACTGCTGCTTCGCCTCGAGTGTGTTCCCACTGTACTTTGATTACTACCCTACCACGGTTCAAAGGAATCGTGCAAACATGTAGTAGTTGGGTGCAGTCCAGAAGCACTTAGAGGCAGTGGCGGTTAGATAGGATTCGTCTCTCCCGGTATTGGGGGTTGATATCGCGCTATGTTCGGAAGGCCATTACACAAAGTCCTTGGCTAAAGAAAGTGAGATTTACTGGTAGGCACTCCAGTAATTTCTCAGGGTGTTTTGGGCTACACTCCGACATGACTTATTGCGCTATTAGGGGTCTGATGATTACCATCCCCCTAGGCCCGATATGCAATACTCTTAGACGAACAGGCCGGACTTGTATGGAGATTGTCACAGATAGGCTCAGTAGAAGTTTGGATGAGTTAGCTCATCGGCCTTCTTATCGACACATACCTGGGTAGCCGTTACGTGCAGCTAGTACCTCTTATGGCTTGTGGTTAAACCCACTGCCAGTATAATGTCGAGTCTTCAGAGTCTCAAATAGAGGGTTTCCCTGCACTGGGCAAATGGTGTAGAGGCCGTATGGTTTTACGACAGGGCTTCGATCACTTACGTGTACTTGTACACGTAAGATGATTGGGTGGATAATACTAGTGGGCTATGATTTAAGCCGGATCCTAGTATTATATTGGTGGATTATTTTCGTCTCTTTGTATTTGTATTCTTCGGAATGAGAATGTGGGTATGTACATACGGATGAGAAGTGTTCTCGTAATTCTCGCGGGAATGCTTCAAGAAGAGACACCTCATTTAGGGTTTATTTCTTTTATGGATTAAACATTATGAGGTGAGGAAATGAGGTGGAGATATTTATTGGATGGGGATGACTCATCACTTGAAAAATTAGATATTTGTGAACCATGGGTGATATTTGTGAGATATTTTTTATCTCATCAATTCACATGGTTCATTATGCATCACAAATGAATGAAAAAGCTTCATCCAACTCTCTTCTCCAGTCTCATTTTCTCAAGTGACCTTCTTCCTCATCAAAACCCTAAAAGCTCATATGTTTTGAGAATCCTAGGGTTCCAAGAGATAAATCACTCCATCTTCTCACTCTAAACAACCTAGGACTTCTAGTTTAGCGAACTAGAATCCATAGTTACCTCGGATTTGAGGTAGGGGCTCGGACTACAGACTCTCGGGTAGATCGTCTTTGACTCGAGAAGGCCGTTGAGATTGCCCGATCCGTTTCGATCCTTAGAGCTGATGACAAGGTGGAGGACAGCGAAGAAAACCCAAAGGACTTGGTATCATGAGGTATAACACTTATTTCCGAGTAGTTAACCTCTTACCGGTTTGCTAGTTAGGGTTTAGTATCGATCCTGGAGTTTAAGTCGGTGTTGCAAGCTTTGAAAAATTGTTTTTTGAATATTCCGCCTCCCCGCGGACACGCGGGGTGCGCGACATCGACTTACAGTTAGGACATTCGCGCGGCCTTGTTGACCTAGTCAAGGGCATATGCTCATGGGTTTAATGCAATCATGAAAATGACGGGTTGAACTTAACAAGCAGTTTATGGTTTGTTTACCTAGTCAAGGTCATAAACCGTTAAGGGTAAAAACCATATCGGGAGTTTCAAATATACAGGAAATTTGCAGATCTAGCATACCTTCTGGAGTGTGGTAACTAGAGTGGATTCCATCTAGGTCATCAGACAATGATAGTTGGATCCTGATCCTACTGATGAGTAAGATTACTCTTAGGAGATTATTTCACTTAATAATCAATGCTATAAACCAAGTAGTGACTAGAACGGTGTTAGCGGGGTTACGCCTCCAAGGAAAAGAGGTTATATAATTAAGGAACTTCACGAAAAAGTTGGAAAACCTCCCTCAAAGTACCAATACTAGCCTGGCTGAAAGGTTAAGCAAGTATTGTGACGTTCGATTAATCCCGACTAATTCTCCTATTAGGGCTTGAAGGAGAATTCGAGGAAATGGTGGGAACCATCCTAATTAGATAAAGTAATTAACCATTCTAATCTAGATTAGAGTACACGCTGAGTGTTTCTTTTCTCTCTCTCTCTTTGGCAGCGACCATGGCCTGACCTAAACTAAAACTCATAAACCAAGTTAATCGAACCTTCTTAAAACACTTCAGCTTTTGGCTTGTCTTGTAGTCGCATATATCATTGCCGCTCCTTCTTTCCCTTTTGCATTTCTCCAGAACACTCCGTATCACTACGAAGATCCACATTTCTTGGATATTCCATCGTATAGTTACATACGAACTCGAAGGAACTCGTTCTAGTTCGAGGATGGATTCTGGTTCTGGAGAAATTGAATAGGATTATTCGGTTGTCTTTTCACTTTACCTTCTCTCAGGCTACGAGAGCTCCTAGTATTAGGAGAGTACACCTATTGCACTTATTAGATAGTTCTCTTCCAAACCTTAGGCTGGTGTCGAAATGTAAGGAAGGAAGAAAACCAATTAAGTATAAGTGTGGTGTACTGAAAGTAATAAGTAAAGACATATAAAGGGATTAGATTGAGGGCAAATAAAATTGCGACTAATATCATTCACGACAAAACCGTGTATACCCCTGCCACTCCTACATGCACTTTTGCATTTCTCCAGAACACTTTATATCACTACGAACATCCATATTGCCTGGATATGCCATCGTATAATTACATACGAACTCGAAGGAACTTGTTCCAGTTCGAGAACGGTTTCCGGTTCGGGAGAAATATAATAGGATTATTTGGTTTTCTTTTCCCTTTACCTTCTCTCAGGTTGCGAGGGCTCCTGGTATTAGGAGAGTACACCTATTACGCTTATTGGATAGTCTTCTTCCAAACCTTAGGCTAGTGCCGAAGGGTAGGGGAGGAAGAAAACCAATTAGCCTAAAGGTAGTGTACAGAAGGTAATAAGTAAAGACATATAAAGAGATTGGAGTGAGGATATGGAAGTATACGGTTACTATCATGAATCAAGATAGTGGAAGTGGCATTACTAGGAATACCCGGCTACCCTTTCGAAACATTTCATGTTTCAGTTTTACTGTGCGGTGTTAATTGAAAACTTTTTTCCCAATTAAATTCTGACTTCAGGGTATGTATTTACTATATTTAATTCTCACATCCGTATGGCATTACAGATGATGAGTGGGAGAAAGATATTGGGAATTGGGTGTATGGCTACTTAGCACGACAGCAAGGTTTCGGGAGGCATCGTTCATGCCATTTTCAAAAATTTACCATACTACTTAACCCTAATCCTAGAATCTTAACTTGAAAATTAGACAATACAATATGTAAACTACTTTACATCTAAGTGAATATGGAATACAACCTTTGTAGACCAGTCCTTCACTTCAAATGCTCCATGTAGAAGTCCTCTCTCTCCAAGTAGTGGTGATCCGGACTCTCCGTAGGCTCCACTAGTCGAAATGAACGAGCTTGCTCAATGATCTTCGAGGCCGAAGATGATCTACTTTGAGGACCAACTCAAGCTAGCTCTTCACTAATTAGGGATTAGTGAAACTAACACCCTAAACTAAATGGCTAATCTTGTATATGATGATGAAGTAGGATTTTTGCTCATTTTAGAAGCAATGTTCTCACTCTATTTCTTTTTCTCACCAAAACCTAGAGAGCTTTCTTTTGTTGAAGATGAAGATGAAGAGAATAATGGATGAGAGAGTGAATGTCAACCATGAGTGAGAATATCTCATATAACCCTTATAGAGACATAACTATGGCTAAAGATTAAGGTTAGGTTAATAAATATCTAATGCAAGACAAATTTAGTGGACTAAGTCAATGGTTTCCACAAGCTTCCAAAGCTTATAACCATGCTTAATTCCCACCAATTTATATTTGCATTAAATAAATAAAACCTTAATATATAATCTAAAATATGGTGTGAGTCTCACACACCCATGTTGCATTTATAATCAAGCATGACAAAAAGAAAACACAAATAATATATATCACATATATATTAAGTGTGCATATGTGAGAAAAGAAATGTATAAGTGAGCAAATATTAGTTAATGTAAATTAGCATATCAAATATACAATTAGACATTAAATTATTAAATCAACACTGTTGGGGTAAAAATTTACACCCCGATTGACCAAGTAAAAATCAAAGTCAACCCCAAGCCCAGGTCAAGTGGGCCAATACCCGGAGCGAGCCCGAACATGAAGCGGCCGGCTTCCCCCCATGCCAAAATTTTGTTGTATTTCTTGTATTTTATTTTATGAATAAATGTAACAAAATAGGCATAAAGCCAAATTTTTGTAAAGCCCATGGCTTATGTGCAAAAAGAAATGGCACATGAGCCATGGGATAGGCAAAATGCCATTTTGTGAAGCCCAAGGGGCTATGTGTAAAGTGTATAGCCTATAAAGGCAAAAATAATGAAAATATCTCAACAACTTTTTCTCTCTCCGAAAAAAATCAGATCTGTGATCTTCTCCTTCCTCAAGGTTCTAAAACTTTCTTCTTTCTTTTGAATTAAATCAAGAGTTTTGCACTTCCTTTTATAAAACTAAATAGTTTTTCACCACAAAACCCACAAAGGGGAACTCAAATCTGCCATCAGATCTTGAAAAGAAGAGATTTTTAAAATCTCACATCTCTTGATCTTCAAGATCCTGCCAACAGAGGAGGAAGTAGGAGATCCATCTCCAGAAACCCCACTTTAGGGAAGAATTAGGGCTCAAGCGGAGAAGCCCTTCATCAGCTTCAAAACATCCTTGGAGTTTAACTCCTCAGACACACACACACACACACACAAAAAAAAAAATAATAAGTGCTCCTTTCTGGGAGTACAACTCCCATTGCAGGGACCAAGTCCCTTTTGCACCCGAGCGTCCATATGCTGACACGTGGGGCGCTAGCGCCCTTGCGCTCAAAGCTCTAGCGCCCAAAGCGCTAGCGCCCGAGTGCCCACGTGCTGACACGTGGGGCACTAGCGCTTAAAGCGCTAATGCTCTTGCGCTCAGGGCGCTAGCGCCCGAGCGCCCACGTGCTGACACGTGGGGCGCTAGCGCTCAAAGAGCTAGCGCTCTTGAGCTCAGAGCGCTAGCGCCCAAAGAGCTAGCATACGAGCGCCCACGTGCTGACACGTGGGGCACTAGCACTCAAAGAGCTACCACCCTTGCGCTCAAGGCGCTAGAGCCCAAAGCGCTAGCGCCCGAGCGCCCACGTGGTGACACGTAGGGTGCTAGCGCTCAAAGCTCTAGCGCCCTTGCGCACACCCACGTGCTGACACGTGGGATACTAGCGCTCAAAGCACTAGCACTCTTGAGCTCAGAGCGCTAGCGCTCTAGCACCCAAAGCGCCGGCGCTTTTTCCCACGCATCCTTTGGATGCCCTTTCCCTATTTATTATTTTATATATATGTATATATACATATACACACACACATACTCTAGAACACTGTCCCTCTTAGAAAATAATTTGGACCGGGGCACTGCCCCGCACCCCGCAAGGGGGCTGCTGGCCCCCTTGACCCCCGGCCCGCTATCCGGGTACCGGGACCCCCGTAAAAACTCTGCGGAGCCCCCGATACATCCAAGACCCCTTCAAAAACACGATAATGGACATTGAGTTCGCATGACCAGTTTTACCCTTTAATCGGAGGTTCTCTTACTCCAAAGGTGAGGGGTAATTAACGGCAGCTTAGTCCGCGGCTGCCGAAGATTCGGATCCCCGCAATCATTAAACCCCGACCTACCCTAGGCAGGGGTAATCTGTAGTACGCCTGACAAGCACGCGCGTATTCCCATCTCAATAGGGTGACGAAAGACACCCTGCAGATTCTGGCACGCCCGGTGGGACCGTTCTCTCCTCCCATATTTTGGGTTAAACGTTCATGCGAACTCAATCAATATACATATCTATATTTATACTAAAATAATGCTCTTTCATGCAGGTTTTCAAGCAATAAACTTTCAACGACAATGTCTCCCAAGACGAATTCACCTTCCAACGCGACCCCGATCCCATACGTGGTCAAGGTCAATGCTCGTGTGGTTCTCCCCGCAAGCCTCAGTCGACAGTGGGAGGAACTGCCCTGCCAGTTTGGTTCCGTCATCATCTACCCTGCCGAAAGCGCTTATCTGGCAGAAATCCCGGCGAAACAGGTGGCCAAGCCGGTCTCAAGGAGCAAGAGGTCAAATGTTGTAATCGCCAAGGCACCACAACCGAAACTTAAGACAGTGTCTGAATGACTCTCTGGCACTCCAGCTGGGGGCAAGAATTCCGGTACAAAGGGCAACATCAAATGTTGCGGATGAGCTCAGGCGGTGACTCCAACCAATGCACAATCAGGCGTATCTCCAAAGCCCTCCATCGCCCGGTCTACGACGGCTTCCCGAAGAACCGTAACCAGCCAAGTGCTCAAAACAGAAAGGCTAAGACAGAAGCGGCTCAGGTATTGAGCCAACAAGAGGGCCAGGACTCTGTCCAGGTGGAATCTTGTGAGATTCCAAGAGCAAAGCCATCCTGCGACGATGGCTGAGTCGGCCGTAAAAATCAGCAGTTCTTTCGAACCTTTGATGTGGGTTCAGAGAAATGCCATGACCGTCAGAATCAAAAAGACAGCGGTCCAAACAATGCTACAAAGAGATGTGTCCCGGACCCAACAGAAAAAGTATGACACTGTCTCTTCAAGAGTTTATCAGGCGCTCTGCGCCGCGCGAAAGCATCGGGGAAAATCAAGAAGAGAAGCGCCAGCACCATTCAAGAATCCGGTCAGGCCAGCCGCCTTCAATCGAATGCCCGCTACCGAAACAGGGGATTCAAGACAGCAATCTGTGAAATCAGCCAGCGATAATAAAAAGACGGCTGGATATATTAGCCATACGGTCTATATGGCAGGAGGGCGTCCCAGCGACAACCTTCGCAGCAAAAGCAAGGATAGGGCCACCATGTCCCAAGTCCAATCTGGCTTGAATGTGGTTGCCGCTTCCCAAGAACAGCCGCCTCCGCTGGATGATGAAAACCCTCTCGATGAGGACGATAGGCAGAAGGACCCTTCCGTCCAGGCAGAGTGAAGCTCGGACAGCGAGGAAGAGCCGACTTTCCGCCCTAGGACCGTGGAGCAAGAGCTGCTTCAAGAGCTTCAGAAACAGCTCAAGAGCAAAGATAAAGAGATGGCCAAGCTCTATTCGAAAATTGACGACCTAACGAACGTTGTGATGCAGCTTACGGCTCAAATTGCTCGAGCGCCTCCCAATCAAGCATAAGTCGCTACTCATCAGCCGGGTGATGACAATCCGAAGTATCCAATGCCTGTTCCTTTTGGTCCAAGACTGGTCGAGCCGCACGAAAGCCGGCCACATTCCGCTTCTGGGGACGCCTTAGCCTTAGATAGCACTATCCCGCTAACACAAGATCGGATAATGGATTTGGTCACCAGCAAAGTTAAAACATTGGTGGCCGAAGCTGAAGCTCAGAAAGAAATTGGCAGTAGTGGGCGGCCATATCCCGCACAGTACGATCTAATCGAGTTCCCGAGCGGCTACGTCTTTCTTAAATTCGAAAGATTTGAAGGGACGGGAAACACAAATCAGCACGTCACCCACTTCAAAGAATCGTGCGGAAATACATGGGGCAATGATGCGCTCCTTCTTCGTCAGTTTGCCAACAACCTGACCAGTGTTGCCTTCGACTGGTACGTGAGTATACCAGACGGGTCCATCATTACCTTTGCCCAAATGGAGTCTCTGTTTCGGCAAAGGTTCATGAGTGTCAGTGATAAAATCTCCATTGCCGACCTTGTGAGAACCAAGCCGGGGAAGAATGAAATCAACACCGGCTTTATCGCCCGATGGCATAATTTCACAGTCAAGTGCGAACTACCGCTAGAGCAGGACCAGTCCGTCAACCTTCTCATTGGGAACCTCAGCAATTGGATGGTCCCATTCTTGTGTACAGCAGGCCTCAAGACGTTTCAAGATCCAACCAAGAAATTCCAAATGCTGGAACGATCGAAGCAAGAGTCCACCCCGGACTCTCAGAGAAACAAGACCTGGAAAAGCAAGCGGGACGACAACCGTAGAAGCGGGAGTTCCAGCAGTACCAATGTCTTCAATGCGTCAGACAATGAAGAAAAGCGAACGGCGGGCGAATCTAAAACCAACCAGTCTCGAAAGCCAGTGCTAGGAGGAGAATGGCCTTCTCTAGAGGAGAAAAAGAACAAGGTTTACACTTTTAGGAGGGATAAGGTCCGAAGGATATTTAAAGATGCCTTGAACAACGGTCTCCAATTGCTAGAGTCGAAAAGACCTCAAGAAGCAAAAATGACCGAAAATCCCATGTATTTCCCGTACCACCGAGTAGTGAGCCATGCGATCGAGGATTGCTATATCTTCAAAGACTGGGTCGAGAAGTAGTATAAGGTTGGAGAGATCGAGCTATCCAAAAGTGTGTTGGTGAACAATCAAGTTGCAACCACCAACTTTATACAGACAGAAGCTGAAGCCTTCTGGGAGCAGACAGCCAAACCCGCTGACCTGAGAAATGAAACGGACTCATCGCGGCTTCCATGGAGTACGCACATATCTAATAAGATGAAGAAGACATGTAATACCCAGTCCTTTGTGTACCAATATCCGTATTTTTGTTACCCTTAAAATTTATTTATTTTATAATCATTACTTTTAGTGTTTTAACATCCCTGACCCTAATTCATCTAAACCTTTTTATTTTCTCCCTTTTATCTGCACCTAAAAACTCAGCCCATTTCCCTTTAAATAAACTAAACCCCAAATCCATTTCCTCC
Source organism: Agapanthus africanus (assembly GCA_030015575.1). Lineage (NCBI taxonomy): Eukaryota > Viridiplantae > Streptophyta > Magnoliopsida > Asparagales > Amaryllidaceae > Agapanthus > Agapanthus africanus. The sequence continues at coordinate 174,071,021 of JASDDO010000026.1, read as the reverse complement.
TTCATTGTTTTCCCCTAGCCTAAACCGAAACCCTATTACCTATCTATTTTGTATTTTTCCAAATTCTTTTATTTTATTTTCCAAGCCCCTCTTCTCTAATTTCTCTATTCTTATTTATTTCCAACCCTAACCCATTTCTCATTTCTTTTATTCTTTCCCTCAGCCCAACACTCCATTTTCCCTTTTTTAATTAGTAAAACCTTAACCCAACCCAGCCCAACTCAGCCCACATTTCTTTTCCATTTTAATTATTAAAAACCCCACACTCCTTACCCTAACCAGAGCCCCCGACCTCAACAATTCCTCAGCCTATATTTCCCTACTTCTTTTATTGTTTTACTTATTAATTTTCCTTTAACCGGCCCAGCCCATTCACTAAACTCCCAACCCGACCCAATTCAAACCCCTTTCTTCTTCCCGTTACAAACCTCTCCCGCTCTTTTCCTACACCCACGTCGCCGCTCGTCTCGTGCCGTGCCCCGCTCCTCGCGCCCACGACGCGCGCGCTCCCTACGACTCGCTCCCCCAACGGCTCACATCTTCGTCTCAACTCCTTCTTTTCTCTCCACAGAAAAACCCCATCGTCGAACCCACTGTTTCGAGTGCCCATCACCCGCTCACCGACGACGACGACGACCGACCTCCTCCTCCATCGAACGAGCCCCTCCTCACCTTCTTCTCCACCACCGAGCTCTCTCGTCGACTCCCTCACTCTCTTCTATCCACAACCGAACACCCTCACTTCCTCCCTCACAACACCTATCATCATCCATCTCCGGCCACCCGAGCTCCCCTGCAGTGACCATCTCCGGCGACCCGAGCCCCCACTACACCGTCGCCGACACCGAGCTCCCCCTCTGCGCAACACCTAGCCTCACCCTCCTCTTCTCCAAACAGCCACCACCGCCGTCCAAGCCGCAGTCACAGTCGCCGTCACCTCCGCCTTCATCGCTATTAAGCTTCGCCTGAGAACTCATCACTTCGCCGTCGACATCACCATCACCCCGCCTCACCATCCTCACCACTCTCCAACTCCCGACACCACCCACGACAACCCCTAGAACCCCAATGATCAACTCAAGAAACCTCACCGTTACCCTCGACGGAGACCTCGCCGTCGTCACCCTTTCATCTTCCTTTCTCTCTCCCCTCTCTCTCTCTCTCTGTCCCCCTCTCCCTATCTCTCCCTGTTTCTCTCTCCCTCTCTCTCTGCTTTTCTTTCTCTCTCTGTTTCTCTCTCTCTCTGTTTTTCTCTCTCTCCCTCAATCTCTCTGTCTCTCTCTCAGTCTCTCTCTAATTCTCCCTCTCCCAATCTCTCTGTCTCTCTCTGTTCTCTAATCTCTCTCTCTCTCTCTCTCTCTAATTTCTCTCTCTTTATCAGCATCTCAACCTCCCTCACCTCAAAACAAGGAGCAACTTGAAGCGGTAAAGAAAAGGAGGGCACGGAGAGCAGCTAGATCGAGTACAATTGTCGGATTCCAAAGGGCTGAACCGGTGCTGCGTTCGTGATGCGATCGTGCTGTTATCACTGCAGTATTATTGTCGACTCGTCTCCATGCAAGTATCCTACTTGCTACATGCTACTTTATTCGTGTTACAAATTAAAATTGTATAAATTCCATATTTACCATACCCGATAAATTATATGACACAACTGTTCGATGTAAGATTCCAATAAAAATCTTCATCTAATTTGACGAAATTGGATTTCCTTTGCTGGCCCGTGTGATAATGAATACTTTGTGTAAATTTCACGGGAAAATATGACTTTTAATGACTAAAACGAACACCCCCAAATACACCCGTGAAAACTGGAACTTTCCCGCACCTGAAAATTATTAAAATCACCATAAATTGTGTACTTATTGAAATGATACGTTCGAGGGATCAAATCGAAGCCGACTCGACGACCTGTAACCCTATGCAAGTTTCTAATGGTTTCTGTACTGAAATTGTGATGATAATTGGATCGGAGTGCGGCTCTGGACTGCAGTCCAGAGCGACTCTGGGTACTGTTTACTGTCCCGTAATGTGTACCACCTTATTTTCTGAACTCGTATGTTGCGTAACTCTACAGTTTATTAAAGGTGAATCTGTTAGCTAAATAACACAAGTGGTTTCATTCAGTTTTATCGTCGTTTGCTATTTAATCTGTGATTTAAAAGAACATGACGTATAACAGTCCAAAACAGAATCAGAGTTGACACCCTAGTGTTGAATAGTGTATAACTCCTGACGTACAGACGCGATTGAGAATCCATCTATTGCATTGAAAACCTTACTGAAAACCCTAGATTTCATTCAACGGTAGAGTCACTAAAATCTGATCCCAACCGGGATTAAAATGCGTTGCGAAATGGACTTCCGATTCAGAAACCTGATTTTCAGCAGTGCATGCTTAAAATGAAATGGCCATATCTAGTGATCCCGAAACCCGATTGATGTGAAAATTAATTTTCTGGATAGATAATCAGACATACTACTTATCCCCTGTTCATTGTTTCGCTAAACTGTGCAGGTATGATGTATGATAAATTATGCAAGTGGTAGGATACCGACATATGACATCTTAATCATGCCTTATATACTATTTTCTCATCACATCATATGTATATGTCGCTGCATTGGTAACCTAGTGATCATGTGCATTACCCAGTGTTAGGTTTTAGTGGTGATTGTGTCAAGTACGTTAGTGTTCGTGCATGAGTGGATAAGTGGAAGTGACACGTACTTGTGCACAATCAGTGGACCCTATTATTCTATTACATTGTCGACGTCTGTGTGACGCGTATAAGTGTGGCTATAAGTAGTATGGAACACTTATGGAAGCATTTGTATGGGTGTCACAGGTAGGCACCAGACACTGTCCATCTATCTCGGGTATCAGTCGGGACGTTCTTGATGGGGATCCTGTCTCCAGTTCTCGCGTAGACTTGCCACATCGACCGGTATTTGAGGTTATGGATGGCGTTTGTTGTAGGCCACGGGGTGTGGGGTAGCTTGAGTGTGAGTTCAACAGAATCTCGGGAGTCCCATGCCGGCTTATATATATGGAGATATATGGAGATTTACAGGATACATGATTATTACCGTGAGTTATATTTTGGGCCCGTGGTCCCTTGCCCTTGGGTCCTACCCTTGGGTGGAGGACACTCACGAGTAATTGAGTTTCACACTTGAACTGACGATAGGCTTAGTGACCTGTACAGTGAGACTTAGAGACTAATAGGGATAGTGACATTGACATGCATTACTTACTGTATTGACACACCTGACATACTATTTTACTGCTTTACTGTTCACCTGCTCTATTAGACACCGCATTGGTTACTCTATGTTCACATCTTTACTGTTTTGATTTACTGTTATATATCTATTATCACTATTCGAGTTACAACTGCATCTATACATATATATTGCTATCGCGTTGCTCTGACGACCTGAGTATGCATGCTCAGAGTGAGATGTGGATCTAGCTTGGACCAGGACCAGACGTACTTCGCGGCCATCTTGATCAGCTATCCAGAGCTATAATCTTTTGATCTCCATCTGGTCAGTTCTTGTATTTGTTTTGTTTCAGTTACTGCATTTATCATTACCTGTGCATTGTGTTACTGATTACCACGTAAAGCTAGATGCTGAAGTGTGACTACGGCAGGATTTCTCCTTGACCGTAGGAGCATGGCTGGCCTTGTCAACCCCCGTATTCTATATTTTGGGAAGCGGGGCGTGACATGGTTTTGTTGGTATCAGAGCCAGGTTTTGCTTCGATTGGGATTGCAGTTTCCATGTAGTGCTTGACAATCTAGGACATCCTTCGGTCTAGATTGTAAACATGTTATTATTGATCTTTATTCACATAGTGTATTCTGCTGTCCATCCGCCAGGGTTTCGGGTAACTTGGCAGAGTTACATGGTTGTAATTGTGAACTGCATCATAGTCACAATACTGTACTCTGTTTGGGTGACTTAGAGTCCTACAATTGATTCCCACTTGTTTGAATTTCACAGCACCGTATATTCTTGATTCCTTGCCTAACCTATATTGTATTTTAATTCTTATAGCTTATGCCTTATATCGTCCTCAAATCGTTGTTTCAGGACCATGTCTTCCAACGACTCTTCCTCTATCTCCACTCCCCAGAATCAAACCATTGAGATTCTGAATGTATTGTAAAGTCTGAAGGAAGCCAAGGAGCGGACAAACGACCTGTTAGCTGAAGGACTGAGAAGGCAGGTGAATCAGGCACCAACGGAAGTCTCCAATCATAAAGGGATCCCTGTTAGACAAGGAAAAGTGGGGAAGATGAAGCGCCCACTTGTTCCCCCGCGATAGAAGCAGCAGAAGACCCAATGTTGTGGGTACCGCAAGAGGCCAGGACATCTTCAGAGGGATTGTCGCCGCGCCCAGGGGAAATGCCTGATTTGCGGATCCAGCGAACACTTTATCAATAGCTGCCCTAATAGGAAGGAGCTATAAGGAGGCAGTTCGTCCACACTCCCCACTCCTGCTAACTGATGGATATTTTGTAGTTCGAACTTCGAGGATAGTGTGGACCCAGCATAGGATTCAACTCGCGTGACAAGATTGCAGCGGTCCAGAAATCAAAGAAGAATTATCATGTTTTCTGCTTTCAATAATAATGCTGTCACCCTTTTGTAAAAATTTCCTTTCGTTTGAAATCTTGTATCCGTCGAACTTTAGTTGAATGCAATAAAGCTTTGAGTTGTGATGTATGTATCGTTCTCTTTCTTCTCACTTTATTTATACTATTCATTGCATTGGTATTCTAGAGTTTGTTTTTTTTCAGTCCTTGTCTACCGCATATTTTCCTTGCACTCCGTATCCTTGGTTATTTTCTTAATGTGTTCCACTGTCTAATCATGACTCTTTCTTTTCAGGCAATGGCCCACCCTGGAGCAGCGCCGCATCTAGATGAGGATGCACAGTAATGCGTTTCCTTAGACCACATGCTGGTGAGTTCGGATGACGAGATCAACAGCCCCAGGTTATTTTCGGAAACAGCGATTCCGAGGACGAAGAAGCCGCAGCCCCAGAGGTTGACGTGATCGGTGATTCCGACGAGGAGGAAGGAGACCGTGAAGAGAACCCGATAGAGGAGGATCCCGAAAAGGGCACGATAGAAGGAAATCCAGTAGAGGAAAACCCTATAGAAGAGGATCCAGAAGAAGAGAATCATATGGAAGCAGACCTTGATGAAGAAGCTCCAGCAGAGGAAGAAGGACCAAAAGAACAAGACTTCACGACAAAAGAACTTCCAGTGGCGATCCCTACGAGGCGATATGGAAATGGACGCCCCTACCTGAGCGCGCTAGCCTACCGTAACCTGCTGAACCTCCACAACCGTGAGTGACGGGATTTAGCTGTTGTCTCCTTTGGCCAAATAACTCTGTGTATAGTTTAGGGCCATCTTTCGTTTTTGAGAATGCTTTACTTAGAATTTTCTGGAATGAAATAAATTTTGCTGAGTTCGCTAGTCTTCCGATCTTCTGGTTCACTTAATGCTTTGACTGTTCCCCTATACGTCCCTCCCCCTGAGATTCGTTACTGTCCTCCCCTGCACCTTGTGCTGTTTTGACACTCGTTTGGATTAAAAGTACCGCACCCCGATCTTTTGAATGGACCACCCTTCATCCTTCGTATGTGCCTAGTTTGAGATCCTTCTGGAAGGAAATTGATAGTGAAAATTCCGAGTTAGCTAGCCCTATACATTTTTGTACTATTTTCCTATTACCCTAACTATATTTAGGGACATCGTTATTCGAAAATTTAGTTTTCATTATTTTATGTCCATTGAAAAGTGCATGTTGTTAACTATTTCCGTTTTATGCATTTTGAGTACACTACTAATCTCCCCTTTATTTTTCGACAGCACAACCATATGTTACACATATTATTTTATGCTATGTTTCTAATTTGCACCATGAGATTTTCTAAGTTACTTTAAGATTTGTTTTTTCTTTTAATCAATACATTACACTAGGGTGTTTTAACCTATCGACAATTCCTTCATTATTTTATTGTTGTTACTTTATTTCCGGGTATTGTGCTTATAGTTACTATTATAATTGGTTATGCCTTATACTTATTATTTTAGCTGCGCTACCTTTGATATGCGAGGTGTGCATATGTTTAGGATTTCAATTTTATCTAGCAGGCCTCGAATGTTATTATTAGTTATTGCTATTCTATTTTTGTACATATGGGTTTCCCTCATAATTGATTTCCACCTTATACTTATTTAGACCTATCCTTTTAGTTGTATTATTTGTATACATATATAAACCTTCAAAATTTCTTCATCCACCTATTTCAAGTAAATCATTATGTGTTAGTATGCGATATAGTAGCTTTTCGCTTATGATTTTATAACTTATCGTTTATTTTAAATTTCGAGAACGAAATTTTTGTAAGGGTGGTATGATATAATATCCAGTCCTTTGTGTACCAATATCCGTATTTTTGTTACCCTTAAAATTTATTTATTTTATAATCATTACTTTTAGTGTTTTAACATCCCTAACCCTAATTCATCTAAACCCTTTTATTTTCTCCCTTTTATCTGCACCCAAAAACTCAGCCCATTTCCCTTTAAATAAACTAAACCCCAAATCCATTTCCTCCTTCATTGTTTTCCCTAGCCTAAACCGAAACCCTATTACCTATCTATTTTGTATTTTTCCAAATTCTTTTATTTTATTTTCCAAGCCGGCCCCTCTTCTTTAATTTCCCTATTCTTATTTATTTCCAACCCTAACCTATTTCTACTTTCTTTTATTCTTTTCCTCAGCCCAACACTCCATTTTCCCTTTTTCAATTAGTAAAACCTTAACCCAACACAGCCCAACTCAGCCCACATTTCTTTTCCATTTTAATTATTAAAAACCCCACACTCCTTACCCTAACCAGAGCCCCCGACCTCAACAATTCCCCGGCCCATATTTCCCGACTTCTTTTATTAATTTTCCTTTAACCGGCCCAGCCCATTCACTAAACTCCCAACCTGACCCGCTTCAAACCCCTTTCTTCTTCCCGTTACAAACCTCTCCCGCCTTTTTCCTGCACCCACGTCGCCGCTCGTCTCGCGCCGTGCCCCGCTCCTCGCGCCCACGACGCGCGCGCTCCCTACGACCCGCTCCCCCAACGGCGCACATCCTTGTCTCAACTCCTTCTTTTCTCTCCATAGAAAAACCCCATCGTCGAACCCACTGTTTCGAGTGCCCATCACCCGCTCACCGATGATGACGACGACCGACCTCCTCCTCCATCGACCGAGCCCCTCCTCACCTTCTTCTCCACCACCGAGCCCTCTCTTCGACTCCCTCACTCTCTTCTCTCCACAACCGAACGCCCTCACTTCCTCCCTCACAACACCTATCATCATCCATCTCCGGCCACCCGAGCTCCCCTGCAGTGACCATCTCCGGTGACCCGAGCCCCCACTACACCGTCGCCGACAACGAGCTCCCCCTCTGTACAACACCAAGCCTTACCCTCCTCTTCTCCAAACAGCCACCACCGCCGTCCAAGCCGCAGTCACAGTCGCCGTCACCTCCGCTTTCATCGCCGTTAAGCTTCGCCTGAGAACTCATCACTTCGCCATCGACATCACCATCTGATTGTAATAAATTCTTGTTGTGTAGTTTAGAAAATTGTAAAGAAATCACAACAAAAAATTATTTAACCGCAATCAATAACGGTGTCGAATGTAGCGCGTTAGTAAGTGTGGATCGTCCACAGGGAAAGTGTAATCGTTCGTGTTTCGATTTAGATGAGTTGAAATTTTAAAGAAAAGAAAACAAACAACAATTCATGATTTAAAAATTTGAAGTTCAAGAATTAGAAAAATCTAGTCTAAATCAAGAAACGATAAAATCAAGAATTGAGAATTTATGATGATTTCCAAACCAACAATCAAGATTCGAAGTGTGGCTCGTAGGAGTAGATCGGATCTATAGATGCGATGAGATCTAATAATTTCATATTCTTATCCATTAACGAATTGATACTAGATCGATGACGATTTATCGAGGTTAAGGATCTTGCGAAAAAGTTAGGGTTTCCTCATCTTATCATTTGTCCTTTCGATGAATCACATTCACAAACTAGCTTCAAGTAAATCAAATGATCGATTGTTGATCTCTAGTTTCGAGCGAACACAATCAAGAAAGTATCGCATCGAAACTAAGTCATCGATCATTCAATTCACTAGAATTTACAAACGTTATAGGATTTAAGAATTGTAAAAGAATCTAAATCATTATCATTCTATCGATCGTCTCGACTCCTTTACGAGCGGAGTTTACTCAAACATTATCACAAAGAACACATTCAAGAATCTAGATTGAATCATAATGCTTGAATTCAAAAGATAAGCAAGATAAAAGAATTGTCACCTTTATTTATATCAACAATTTGTTACACTTTGCTCAAAGACTACAAGTAATTGAGAAGGGAACGAGATCGTCGAATCTGGCGTCGCATCGGCTCCTTGAGTCGCGGATCGGCTTGGATCATATGCTCCGATGAAGTCCGGCTTCGCTTCTAAAGGCTTTGAAGGTTCCTTGCTTTGATTGAACTCGAAATTCTTGATCTTGGATTGGAATTGGAATTAGGGTTAGGGTTTACAAGTTGTGTCACTCAACTTGTAGGTGGAGGATGAAGAATCACTAAACATTAACCCTAGATCTAGGTTCCCTTTTATAGACCTTGTAACCCTAGATCTAGGATTCAAAATTTGAATTTCCCTCCAAAAGTTTGTTAGCTAGAGAGGCTTCTAGAAGTAGTTTGTTGGATGGAAGCTTCTAGGCTCTAAGGTAATTAAGGGGAAGCTTGCTTTGGAAGTTTGGAGTGTAATTAGCTTAATCAAGTAGCTTGCTGATCTGGAGAAGCTTCTGGGGTGTTCTGGAAATTCCATTGGCTTGATGAGGTGTAGGTACTGATAGAGGAATTCTGCAGTAAAAATGAAGTGGTGACGTGGCAATACGGCCGTGGATCCGCGGCAATTGCCTGCTTAGGCCGCGGATCCGCGGCCCAATAGGAGGATCAATGCTTGAAACTTCATGGCTCTGCTTTGGATGTCTCAAAGTGTATTGTCTGATATGTTTATTCTCAAAATGCCTTCTAGATCATTGTCAGATTTCATATCCTTGAGTTGGCGTCTTTTTAACAGCACTGTTTCACAAATTTGGCCATTCTCCTGGAATTTCCTGCACATACTTCGAAACAAGTGTTGCGCTGCACAAGAATGATGCGATACCATGATAAACAGTCAATTTCCTTAAAAATGCTGGTTTTAGAGTATAACACATGTAATATGGTATTTTACAACTGTTTTGCTAATATGTGTAATAAGCAAACCGAACACCTCTAGATGAATGCAAAAGATAGGGAAATTGATGTGTTAAAAATATATTATTTTCGACTGATCAAATTCCCCCAAACTTATTTTCGGTCGTCTCGAGCGAATTGTTTTATTAAAAAAGAGAAGGAGAAAATAAAGAAAGAGAAAAACTAACTAGCACACTTTCGTAGGCAACACGATTGCACTGAGCACGTGCAACAAGCCTTTAAACCTCTAGGTGTCCCTAGTAGGAGGAGTGTTGTCTCCTGAGGGTTTTCAGAGGATTGCACCCATAAAATCCAATAATAAAAGGAAGATCGTAAATATTATATTTAAAGAAAAGAATTGTAAAATAAAAGCCTTGAAAATTAGGGTTTCCAAGTATGCTAGCTTTTCGGTTGTGATGAGCCCTATCTTAATAGTCATGAAAAAATGTTAGAAATCACATAACCCCTCAATAAAACATCGTCTTATTCTTCATTCCTATCTTTCTTCCAAATATCGATCATATAACCCTACGTGTGTGTAAAGAACATCCCTACACCCGGAGAATTCAATTCAAGATATCATACTCTTGCCCATCAGCCTCAGTACTTTTTAATTAATGAATATTTAGATGAATTTGCTCACACACTTTCATACGACCGTTAATACTTCTTGAGGTACTAACCGACCGATTACTCATGTGCTTTCTTATTTGGTGTATTTTTCTCGTCTTGCACCACCTAAGGCTTAACAGTGACTCCCAGACCAGTTGGCCTTAGGGCACTAGGTGAAGAGCCACCCTCGCTATATTTTTTTATTGCTGCCTTGGCGATAACAAAACCAGTGTCCATTTTTTCACCATTTTATATTTTATTCATTTTTTTATTTTCTTCATACATCGGCTTTTAGACAAGAGCATTTCAAAGTATCCTCTACTATCCCGAGTTTCAAGACGTATGTAAGTGCGAATAGCAGGGTATCAACGTTCAAAATATTTGGCTTCCAGAATAGAAACTATTTTTCAGACTTATTTTTATTCTCAGATTAGTGACTTCCTTCATCTTACTAACCCTTGGGACAACGGCTCATAACTACTTATTACTTGTTCGTATAAGAAAACTTCTAATTTTCTTGGTTTTCTTAAATTTTTCCAATCTTATGGATGTAATTTTTCACTATCTAATCTTTTATTATCTTATTTATGTACAAAAATATTTTTATTTTTTGAGAATTTTTAAATTTTTACAGGTTTTCAAAAAATGTTTTAAAAAATGTTTTGTGCATATGCAAAGTATGATGCAAATGATGCGAAAATAAACACAAACCTCCCCCAAACTTGTTTTCAACAGTGTCCTCACTGTTGCCATCTGCTAAATCTCGAAAAACCTGTAAGCTTGGGAAGAATTTATTAGTGGGGGCAAAATATTTAAGTGAAGAACCTCCCCCAAACTTATTTTTGGCTCAAAATTTTGTAAAAATTTTCTTTTCAAGAGCCAGATTATACCCTCCCCCCCAAACTTGAGTTAAACAATTTTAAGCTTTGAAAATCACAAGAGGGGGTCAAGAATCATTGGTCGATGCCAAGCTTTGCAAAGACCGAAAGTTAACACCAACCATTCGAAAATTTTATCAATGCAGTGCTCTGGTTGGTGGAAGAAGAAGTGGGGAAAGGGTAAGTGGTGGAATAGAATATGTGTGCGTCTCATTTTGGAGAGACGATGCAGTGAATGTGATGGATTACTCGCATTCTTTTTACAGTTCAGAAGAAAGGGTGGAGGTTCAATTTCATTGATTGGGAGATGATTCATCTCAACACCCGTGTCATTCAAAAATGCGAGTTCATCAGCGAAGATTTCCTCAAAAGTTCCATCAATACCCCGGAGAAGAATGTCATCAAAAATTGCGGGGTGATCTTCAGACTCTAAAAGCAGTTTATAATCAGTGTTAGTTGTTGACCCGGACATCTCGGTGGAAGAGTCCGTATGTGTATGATACATAGTTGGGTCAAACAATAACGTATGAAAAGAGTCAAGATCAGTATCAAGAGGATCATCAAATTCACTGCTGTCGACATCCATTAAGTCGACAGAACAGACCTGAGCAGTAGGTTCGGAGGGTACACTTCCCAACTTGTAAATGTTCAGCTTTATTGACCTATTCCCGAAAGATAGGGTCATACAACCATTACGACAGTTGATTATTGCATTGGAAGTGGCCAAAAAGGGGCGATCTAAAATCACCGGAATTTAATTCCGTGGGTTCGCTACAGGCTGTGTATCAAGTACAATAAAATCCACGGGGAATACGAATTCCCTGATTTTTATTAACACATCCTCCAGTTCACCCCTAGATTTGGTGATTGGTCAGTCAGCTATTTGGAGAGTTATGCTCGAGGGCTTTAACACTCCGATACCTAGTTGCTCATAAACCGAGTATGGAAGCAAGTTAACACTAGTGCCAAAGTCTAGTAGAGCACGGTTGATGTGTTTTTCCCCAATTGAAATGGAAATAGTAGGACAGCCAGGGTCCTTACGTTTTCTCGGTACTTGTTGGGGGAAATCCGTGTCTACAGTCTTTGCCATGAATATCTTCTTGGGCACTTGAGTCTTCCTCTTCCTAGTGCACAAGTTCTTAAGGGTTTTCGCATCGGAACTTGTTGGATGGCATCTAGGAGAGGGATGTTGATGTTAACTTGCTTAAACATGTCCATAATCTTCTCCATATGTGGACTCGATTTGTTAGCCCTTAACCGATTAGGATAAGGTGCTTTAGCAATAAGCGCTGGGTCCATCATAGAAGAAGGAAGTGTGTGTGGAACCGGTCCCAGAATAGAAGTGGGGATCGTCCGTGGAGAACTAGAAGAGCTGGGCAGAGGTGGTGAGCCTTGTGGGAAACGAAGAATAGGCTCGCAAGAAGGTGGTGGGTAGAAGAACTGGGGTCAGAATTAGGAGTAGAAGTGGAAGAAAATGTCTTAGCCGGGGTATAATTAATAGATTTTTCAGTATCATCAAACTCTTCCCCAACGTGATTGTCAAGCACTCTTCCAGATCTCAACGTGATTGCATTCACATGATGTGAATAGCCAGGATTGGGTAAGGGTTGAGCTGGAAGTTTCCCTTTCTCTCTTGCACTCATTTCGGCTTTTAGTCGTGCAATTTCTTCTTCCATCGATTTAATAGTCTCGTTTTGGGACGCAGAGTTTTTCTCAATTTTATCGACAGAAGACTTCATTTCAGCTGAAACTTTCATGATATTTGTTAAGACCAAATTCATGTATTTTGCAAATGAAGAGGATTCATCAGTCCCGGTCAACTGCAAAGGACTAGATGGTGCGGGTGTGTTGACCGGATTTTGGAAATTTTATGCTTGGAAGGGGTGCTGACTCAATTGTGGTTGCTGTTGTGGTGGAGGGACCCTTTGGAAATTGTGTTGGTTTGGAACCGTATTTTGATTTTGGGATTGGTTCCAAGAAAAGTTCGGGTGATTCCTCCAACCCTGATTGTATGTGGAAGAAAATGGGTCGTTTCTAGGTCTTTTTTGGAAAGCAGAATTGATATGCTCATAACCTTGAAACGGAGAATTTGTTGGACATTCTTTCGTAAAATGAGAAGGATCAGAACAACAGCCACATATAGTTTTGGAGAGTGATATTTGGTTAAATATTTGTTTTCCATAGTCTCGAGTTTCTTTTGCATAGCTGAAATGTCAGCTCTAACTCTTATGGAAATATTATTGCCATCCCTAAACGATTGACTCACACCCTCCCACTGTAAATATTTTTCAGCGAAATTTTCTAGGAATTTCCAGGCTTTCCTATCATCTTTGGTCGTAAAGTTGCCTTGACACATGGATTCAAGGATCTGTCTTGTGTTAGGATTAATGCCCTCATAAATGATTCTGCACAGATCCCATCTAGGGATTCCATAATGTGGACATTGGACTAACAGATTCTTGAAGCGTTCAAGACATTTTGAAAATGGTTCATTTGGAAGCTGGGTGAATTGATTTATTTCGCTACGGACTCGAGCTGTCTTATGATGTGGGTAGAATTTCTTAAGGAATGCTTTGACGAATTCTCCCCAGTTTGAAATGGAATGTGCAGTAGTGTTATACAACCACTTCTCGGCTATATCGCACAAGGTAAATGGGAGAAGACGTAGACGCATAGCATCCATAGAAAGCTGTGAGGTACCCATCATTGTGCATACATTTTCAAATTTGGTGATAAAGGCGTATGCGTCTTCAGACTCGAGACCGTGAAATTTTGGTAGAATGTTGATGTATTGGGGTTTCATTTCAAAATTTTCCCTATTGGCTGGTGGAATGGAAAGACAGGTCGAAAGAGGACCTTGAATAGGATAGCACCTCTCTTGGAGAGAGATGCGTGGTGGATTCTGCACACCAACGGACGGTGGCAGATTAGTGGTAAAGAAGTTCGATGGAGACGGATCCATCGATGTGGGTGTGGTGGTGGGTAAAGAAGAGGTAAATGTAGAAATACCGACTTCGGAGTCGATTGGGGGGACGCGGACTAAACGGGCACTAGAATCTCGCGTCCTGCCTATCTTGCACTAAAAAGGGTTAGTACAAGTGGCGGCGTAGATATAATTAGGGGAAATGATGTGATTGGTGCTTGTTTTGAAAAAGATACGGATTTTTTTTAAAAAATGATGCAAATCACAACAAATGCAACAAGCAAAATCCTAATTCTAGTGGTCACCTAGGTCAACGCTCTAGATCGCTCCTAACTGCCAAAAGACAAGTCGCAGGATCAATCTTCCGCTACCTCTTCGTCTCCCCTGTGGCCAGGTAAGTGCCAGGTAAGTGGGAAGGTACTCCACTACGTAAGTAGTGGGCCTAATTAATAACCACTAGCCTTAGACACACTTGCCTTAGACACCACAAAAGAAACGCGGATAAGCAATGAGTTACCCACAGCCTTCTCTTGTCCTAAGTGAGCGTGACGATCCTTAAAGTCATCACTAGATCTTTTTTAGTTAATGAGGGTAAATGCGGATGCAAGTTTGTGATTTTTGGGGCTTAGGAAGGGTAATGAACTCCCCACCTAATTTGGATTTGGCCTTTCCCCTTAAATTCCGTATTAATATGCAAACAACCAAAAATCAAAACACGCACAATTTATTTTGCTTTTTGCGACGCTGCGATTTATTTGCAAAGAAACCTGCAGCAAATTGTTAATTGGAGCAGATGAGGGAAGAGATAAGAAAGTTTAGAAGTATACCTGCAATTTTGGAACAGTGAGGAAGTCAAACTGCCGCGGTTCCGCCGCTTTAGTGGCCTTATGCCGCGGAATCGCGGTCCTTTGTTGGGATCACTACACAGTAATTTGTGCACAAGCTCCTATTCACCTTGTTAGCTCTCTGGAATGATCAGAAATTTTTTTCTCCAGCTCCAATAATTCCAGATTTTCTCGCAACAAATCACAACAACATGTTTAGAGTTTGCGTGAATTTTGATCTCAAAATTGTAATGGAAAAAACTTTTCAACTCAAATTTCAAAAAACGAACTATTAGCGCTCTATCCCCGGCGACGGCGCCATTTGGCTGTTTGAATTTCTCGATTGTGCAAATCAAATGATCCCCGGCAACGTCGCCATTTGATTGTAATAAATTCTTGTTGTGTAGTTTAGAAAATTGTAAAGAAATCACAACCAAAAATTATTTTAATGCAATCAATAACGGTGTCGAATGTAGAGTGTTAATAAGTGCGGATCGTCCACAGGGAAAGTGTAATCGTTCGTGTTTCGATTTAGATGAGTTGAAACTTTAAAGAAAAGAAAACAAACAACAATTCATGATTTAAAAATTTGAAGTTCAAGAATTAGAAAAATCTAGTCTAAATCAAGAAACGATAAAATCAAGAATTGAGAATTTATGATGATTTCCAAACCAACAATCAAGATTCGAAGTGTGGCTCGTAGGAGTAGATCGGATCTATAGATGTGATGAGATCTAATAATTTCATATTCTTATCCATTAACGAATTGATACTAGATCGATGACGATTTATCGAAGTTAAGGATCTTGCGAAGAAGTTAGGGTTTCCTCATCTTATCCTTTGTCCTTTCGATGAATCTCATTCACAAACTAGCTTCAAGTAAATCAAATGATCGATTGTTGATCTTTAGTTTCGAGCGAACACAATCAAGAAAGTATCGCATCGAAACTAGGTCATTGATCATTCGATTCACTAGAATTTACAAACATTATAGGATTTAAGAATTGTAAAAGAATCTAAATCATCATCATTCTATTGATCGTCTCGACTCCTTTACGAGCGGAGTTTACTCAAACATTATCACAAAGAACACATTCAAGAATCTAGATTGAATCATAATGCTAGAATTCAAAAGATAAGCAAGATAAAAGAATTGTCACCTTTATTTATATCAACAATTTGTTGCACTTTGCTCAAAGACTACAAGTAATTGAGAAGGGAACGAGACCGTCGAATCTGGCGTCGCATCGGCTCCTTGAGTCGCGGATCGGCTTGGATCATATGCTCCGATGAAGTCCGGCTTCGCTTCTAAAGGCTTTGAAGGCTTCTTGCTTTGATTGAACTTGAAATTCTTGATCTTGGATTGGAATTGGAATTAGGGTTAGGGTTTACAAGTTGTGTCACTCAACTTGTAGGTGGAGGATGAAGAATCACTAAACATTAACCCTAGATCTAGGTTCCCTTTTATAGACCTTGTAACCCTAGATCTAGGATTCAAAATTTGAATTTCCCTCCAAAAGTTTGTTAGCTAGAGAGGCTTCTAGAAGTAGTTTGTTGGAGGGAAGCTTCTAGGCTCTAAGGTAATTAAGGGGAAGCTTTAGAAGTTTGGAGTGTAATTAGCTTAATCAAGTAGCTAGCTGATCTGGAGAAGCTTCTGGGGTTTTCTGGAAATTCCATTGGCTTGATGTGGTGTAGGTAATGATAGAGGAATTATGCAGTAAAAATGAAGTGGTGACGTGGCAATACGGCCGCGGATCCGCGGCAAATGCGTGCTTAGGCCGCGGATCCGCGGCCCAATAGGAGGATCAATGCTTGAAACTTCATGGCTCTGCTTTGGCTGTCTCAAGGTGTATTGTCTGATACGTTTATTCTCAAAATGCCTTCTAGATCATTGCCAGATTTCAAATCCTTGAGTTGGCGTCTTTTTAACAGCACTGTTTCACAAATTTGGCCATTCTCCTGGAATTTCCTGCACATACTTCGAAACAAGTGTTGCGCTACACAAGAATGATGCGATGCCATGATAAACAGTCAATTTCCTTAAAAATGCCGGTTTTAGAGTATAACACATGTAATCTGGTATTTTACAACTGTTTTGCTAATATGTATAATATGCAAACCGAACACCTCTAGATGAATGCAAAAGATAGGGAAATTGATGTGTTAAAAATATATTATTTTCGACTGGTCACCATCACCCCGCCTCACCATCCTCACCACTCTCCAACTCTCGACACCACCTACGACAACCCCTAGAACCCCAACGACCAACTCAAGAAACCTCACCGTTACCCTAGACGGAGACCTCGCCGTCGTCACTCCTTCATCTGCCTTTCTCTCTCCCCCCTCTCTTTATCTCCGTCCCCCTCTCCCTATCTCTCACTGTTTCTCTTTCCCTCTCTCTCTGCTTTTCTCTCTCTCTATTTTTCTCTCTCTCTCCCCCTCAATCTCTCTCTCTCTCTGTCTCTCACTCTCTCTCTAATTCTCTCTCTCCCAATCTCTCTGTCTCTCTGTGTTCTCTAATCTCTCTCTTTCTCTCTCTCTAATTTCTCTCTCTTTATCAGCATCTCAACCTCCCTCACCTCAAAACAAGGAGCAACTTGGAGCGGTGAAGAAAAGGAGGGCACGGAGAGCAGCTAGATCAAGTACAATTGTCGGATTCCAAAGGGCTGAACCGGTGCTGCGTTCGTGACGCGATCGTGCTGTTACCACTGCAGTATTATTGTTGACATGTCTCCAGGAAAGTACCCTACTTGCTACATGCTACTTTATTCGTGTTACAAATTAAAATCGTATAAATTCCATATTTGCCATACCCGATAAATTATATGACACAACTGTTCGATGTAAGATTCCAATGAAAATCTTCATCTAATTTGACGGAATTGGATTGCCTATGCTGGCCCGTGTGATAATGAATATTTTGTATAAATTTCACGGGAAAATATGACTGTTAATGACTAAAACGAACACCCCCAAATACACCCGTGAAAACTGGAACTTTCCCGCACCTGAAAATTATTAAAATCACCATAAATCGTGTACTTATTGAAATGATGCGTTCGAGGGATCAAATAGAATCCGACTCGGCGAAATGTAACCCTATGCAAGTTTCTAATGGTTTCTGTACTGAAATTGTGATGATAATTGGATCGGAGTGCGGCTCTGGACTGCAGTCCAGAGCGACTCTGGGTACTGTTTACTGTCCCGTAATGTGTACCACCTTGTTTTCTGAACTCGTATATTGCGGAACTCTGCATTTTATTAAAGGTGAATCTATTATCTAAATAACACAAGTGGTTTCATTCTGTTTTATCATCGTTTACTATTTAATCTGTGATTTAAAAGAACAGGACATATAACAGTCCAAAACAGAATCAGAGTTGACACCCTAGTGTTGAATAGTGTATAACTCCTGACGTACAGATGCGATTGAGAATCTGTCTGTTGCGTTTAAAACCTTACTGAAAACCCTAGATTTAATTCAACGGTAGCATCGCTGAAATCTGATTCCAACTGGGATTAAAATGCGTTGCGAAATGGACTTCCGATTCTGAAACCGGATTTCCAGCAGTGCACGCTTAAAATGAAATGGCCATATCTAGTGATCCCGAAACCCGATTGATGTGAAACTAAATTTGATGGATAGATAATCAGACATGCTACTTATCCCATGTTCATTGTTTCGCTAAACTGTGCAGGTATGATGTATGATAAATTATGCAAGTGGTAGGATACCGACATATGACATCTTAATCATGCCTTACATACTATTTTCTCATCACATCATATGTATATGTCGCTGCATTGGTAACCTAGTGATCATGTGCATTACCCAGTGTTAGGTATTAGTGGTGATTGTGGCAAGTACGTTAGTGTTCGTGCATGAGTGGATAAGTGGAAGTGACACGTACTTGTGCACAATCAGTGGACCCTATTATTCTATTGCATTGTCGACGTCTGTGGGACGCGTATAAGTGTGACTATAAGTGGTATGGGACACTTATGGAAGCACTTGTATGGGTGTCACAGGTAAGGCACCAGACACTGTCCATCTATCTCGGGTATCAGTCGGGACGTGCTTGATGGGGATCCTGTCTCCAGTTCTCGCGCAGACTTGCCACGGATCGACCGGTATTTGAGATTATGGATGGCGTTTGATGTAGACCACGGGGTGTGGGGTAGTTTGAGTGTGAGTTCAACAGAATCTCGGGAGTCCCATGCCGGCTTATATATATAGAGATATATGGAGATTTATAGGGTATATGATTATTACCGTGAGTTATATTTTGGGCCCGTGGTCCCTTGCCCTTGGGTCCTACCCTTGGGTGGAGAACACTCACGAGTGGTTGACTTTCACACTTGAACTGACGATAGGCTTAGTGACCTGTACGGTGAGACTTAGAGACTAATAGAGATAGTGACATTGACATGCATTACTTACTGTATTGACACACCTGACATACTATTTTACTGCTTTACCGTTCACCTGCTCTATTAGACACCGCATTGGTTACTCCATGTTCACATCTTTACTGTTTTGATTTACTGTTTTATATCTATTATCACTGTTCGAGTTACAACTGCATCTATACATATATATTGCTATCGCGTCGCTCTGACGACCTGAGTATGCATGCTCAGAGTGAGATGTGGATCTAGCTTGGACCAGGACCAGACGTACTTCACGGCCATCTTGATCAGCTATCCAGAGCTATACTCTTTTGATCTCCATCGGGTTAGTTCTTGTATTTGTTTTGTTTCAGTTACTGCATTTCTCATTACCTGTGCATTGTGTTACTGATTACCACATAAAGCTAGACGCCAAAGTGTGACTACGGCAGGATTTCTCCTTGACCGTAGGAGCATGGCTGGCCTTGTCAACCCCTGTATTTCGTATTTTGGGAAGCGGGGCGTGACAAGACGATAAAGCTACTTCGGAAAGAGCTCAGGACGGAATGGAAAGGGCAGAAGAAGCCTACCTTTCCAGCTGCCAATGCGGCTCCATCAGGCTCAAAATCCAAAAAGCTCAAGAAAAAGAAAAGTGCAGCTCGGCGCGAAAAGGAGTCTGCAGGGAGATCGACCATTCAAAAATATATCGATTCCCTCGAAGAATATGAACAGAAGGAAAGAACTCTGATTCAATTGAAGGAGTTCCTCCATGTACGAGCGGCTGAAATTCTGGAGGAGTTAGAAGAAGACTCCAATGAAGAGATCCCAGTAGTGACCTGCTACGCCATCCATTTTGGCAGCGACTCTGAGGAGGAGCTCTGTTTTCCCGAAGAGGACGAGGAGCTCGCCACAAAGGCCAACCAAATCCAGCTTAGAAGCGGCAGGGCTCTACCGCCAAATCAGGGCAACGCCCTAAAAGGGAAGGAAAAACAAGTCGCTAATGAAGGAGATGGCAGAGAACTTGCTCATGAAGATTCGAATTCTTCCCCAGTAGACTATAATGTCTTGGCTCACCTCCGAAAGGTTCCATCTCTCCTTAGCATCTACGATACCTTGGTTCTATCTCCAGAGCTTAGAGATGTTCTCATTCATGCTCTATAAAATCCTGAGCGGTATCATGCTCGCTTTTCGGAAATTAATATGAAAGAACCTCGGTACACTTTGCAAGCCGCCGCAGTCACGTTTAAGGATGAAGACTTGCTACTGGGAACGGCTGAGCATAATCGGCCGCTTTACATGACTGGGTACAGCGACGGAGATCGGATTAATCACATATTGATTGATCCGGGGTCCTCAGTGAACATCATGAACTTGCGAACTCTGAAGAGTTTGTCAATGGACGTCCGACGCCTGTCAAGGGAAAGGATTGTCATTCAAGGCTTCAACCAAAATTGCCAGCAAGTACTGGGGTCCATAGCTCTGCCAATCAAATTTGGGGATCTGTAGACCAAAGCTAAGATATACGTGATCGACGCTGACACGTCTTATAAGATTATTTTAAGGCGGCCGTGGCTCCACGATTACGGCATCATTCCGTCAACCCTCCAGCAATGCATGAAGTATACTAAAAATGGCGAAGAAAGACGCATTGACGGAGACATCCAGCCGTTCGGTGTGCATGAAGTACGATGTGAAGATTCTCGGTACTTCATGAACCACCAAAATGCTAAGCCACAACTGACTGAGGATAGAGCGGCCCAAGACTCAAAAGCAAATCTGAGCTGGCTATCATTTTCAAAAGCAAAAATACCCAAATGCGCCCGTGTTTCTGTAGCGACACTGATGAGTCCGACATTGGATGTCCGTCCTTCCGTAAAACTAGCCCTCGTTTCGATAGCGATACGAACGAATCTGTTACTGAAGCCTCATCTAGCAGCAAAGTCCGCCCTCATCTTGGCAGCGACACTGAAGAGTCGGAGGAAGAAGACCCGCCGTGCAACAGCTGTGCAGATTGGACTCCTATGCAAAAAACAAAACTACGAGAGACCTTCAAAGTTGCAGAAGGGCCCCCAGCTGTCACAAGGGTGCCGGAGCAGATGTGCAAAGAGCTCGATGCATTGTCAGTCTCCACCGTGGACCATCTGAAAACTTTCTACGTTCCCGGAAGAAAAAATGGACAGAAGGGCATCCTGTTTTATGGGTCAAATCCTGTTGTCCACCCGGACGATTTGTCTATCGCGTGCCTTCCCTATGAGAGATGCATAAGAGCCGTCCTCAATCCCAGATACTATGCGCCCGAGATACGGGAATACATTAAAAAGTGCGGATGCCGGTTATATCAAATGGAGTACGAAGCAAAGTTTTATGAAGGGCTATGACATCTGCCCCAAGTCCGAGCACTCATCGATTGGCGAATTCTAGATAGACGGGGCATAGGCTTCATTCAACCTGACTCCAAAGCATGCTACATGATCCATGTTGGTGAAGCCAGCGAAAGATCAAATGATGATGACGAGATAGCTGAGCCAGAAGAAGCTCCTCAAGAGCTCGAAGATGGCGGACAAGCAACCTTTGACGAGCTACCCGAGATTGACTTAGGAACGCCCGATAATCCAAGGCCGACCTACATCAGCTCACTCTTGTCAGAGAAAATGAAATAGCAGATAATTGCTATGCTGCATAAATTCGTCGACTGCTTCACGTGGACGTACAAAGAAATGCCTGGCCTTTCCCCTAAAGTGGCCGTGCATAAGCTGGCTATATCTCTGGATGCTAAGCCAGTCAAACAAGCTCCTCGAAGAATGAGAAGGGAACTAGAAGAAAAGGTCATCGAGGAGACCTAGAAACTCATCGATGCCGGCTTCATCAGGGAAGAGAAATATGCGTACTGGATCGCATGCATAGTCCCAGTGAAGAAGAAAAAATGGGCAGATCCGAGTTTGTGTCGATTTCAGGGACCTCAACAAGGCATGTCCTAAAGACGACTTCCCGCTACCGGTCATGGAAATGATGGTCGATGACACCTCAAATTACGAACTGTTCACCTTTATGGATGGCTCGTCTGGATATAATCAGATCAAGATATCGCCTGAGGATGAGAAACACACAACATTTCGAACCCCGATCGGAATATACTACTACAAAGTGATGCCGTTCGGACTGAAGAACGCTGGTGCTACATATCAAAGGGCAATGACCAATATCTTTGATGACCTAATTCATAATGTCGTTGAATGCTATGTTAATGATCCGGTCGTCAAGGCTAAAGCTAAGGCCGATCACGTCCAAGATCTTAGGACCGTTCTCACCAGACTGAGGGAATACGATCTGAAGATGAATCCTCTGAAGTGCGCTTTTGGCGTGTCATCGGGAAAATTCCTAGGCTTCATAGTCCGACATCGAAGGATCGAAGTTGACCCATTAAAGATAAAGGCCATCATGGAGATGCCCCCTCCGGAGGATCTGACGCAGCTGAGATCTTTTCAAGGAAAGCTTGCTTATATACGAAGGTTTATCTCAAATTTATCGGGGAGATGTAGGACCTTCTCAAAGCTCATGAAGAAAGGAGCTCCTTTTTGTCTGGGATGCCATATGTCAGGAAGTGTTCGAAAGCATTAAACAGTAACTGTTGCGCCCTACAGTGCTGGCCGCTCCCATTCCAAATAAACCACTGATTCTCTATACTGCTGCGCTAGATGAATCACTCGGTGCGCTCCTTGCCCAGAACAACGAGGATGCAAAAGAGAATGCCCTCCACTTCCTCAGTCGAACTTTAGTCGGGCGGAACACAACTATTCCCCGATCGAAAAGCAATGCCTGGCTCTAATATTCGCTGTGAAGAAGCCGAGGCACTATCTGCTTGCTCATCGGGTTATGTTGATCTCTAGGGTCGACCCGCTCAAATACTTAATGACCAAAGCAAGCCTAGCCGGTAGAATGTCAAGATGGGCTGTCATGCTACTGGAGTTTGACATAGTTTATACTCCCCCAGAAAGCAGTAAAAGGGCAAGCTCTTGCAGACTTCCTTGCTGCTCATCCTATACCAAAAGGGTCGCCGCTAAATTGCGAGTTACCCGACGAACAAGTGCTACACCTCGAGGAAGATGAGCCATGTTGGGAGCTCTACTTCGATGGAGCCTCATCAATAAGGACCTCTAGCAAATCAAGCGTCCCGGAGATGAAAGCAGGGATAGAATTGGTGTTCATCACGCCATTGATGGGAACCCTACGGCGTTCTTTTACTCTCACCGAGCCTCGAACAAACAATGAAGATGAGTATGAAGCTCTGATAGCTGGTCTGGAGCTCGCCATAGAAATGGAAATCCTTCGGCTACGAGTTTACGGTGACTCCCAGCTTGTCGTCAACCAAGTAAGCGGCGACTATGAGATATACAAACCCGAGTTAGCTCGGTACAGAAGTCGAGTGGTGGAACTCATGAAACAGTTTACTCACATTGAACTAATGAGAGTTCCTTGAGCGTTGAATGAAAAGGCTGACGTACTCGCTTGCTTAGCCAAGGAGCTGGCTGATCCTGACATGGACAAAATTTTGATCACAGTCAGGAGCCGGCAAATTCTACCCCCAGTCTCTCTAAGAGAAGAGGAAAGTGCGGAGCAGAAGAGCAGTCCTTCCGAAGAAGCTTCGATCATCCAAGACAAGCCCGATTGGAGAGAACCCTTCATAGAGTACCTCCGATACGACAAGCTGCCCGAAGGAAAATCTGCAAGGATTCAGCTGAAGAAGAGAGCTCTCCGATGCGTGTTTGTAAATGACACGCTATACCGCAGGTCATATGACCAACCCTGGCTCAGGTGCCTGTCATCGTCCGAAGACCAAAAAGTTATGAAAGAAGTTCACTCAGGCATCTGCGGTGCTTACCAGTCCGGCCCCAAGATGCGGCTTCAGATTAAACGGCTTGGGTATTACTGGCCCACCATGATACGGGATTGTGGAGAGCATGCAAACAAATGTTATATCTGCCAAATTCATGGTGATTTCAATCACAAGCATTCCAATCCGTTGCATCCTACGGTGACGTTGTGGCCCTTCTAAGTCTGGGGAACCGACAGAGTTGGCCCGATTGATCCTCCGTCATCCAGAGGCCACCGGTTCATATTGGCCACAACAGACTACTTCTCCAGATGGGCTGAAGTTGTCCCGCTAAAAGAAGTCAAGACAGAAGATATTCTGACATTCTTCCAGCATAATATTCTATACCGCTTTGGTACACCAAGAAGAATCATTTCTGACAACGGGCCTTCTTTCAAGAGCTTCAAAGTCTCAAGGTTCGCTACTCAACACAAGATAGACTGGAGATATTCCTCCATCTATAATCCAAGAGCCAATGGGCTAGCCGAAGGCTTCAATAAGACTCTATGCAAGCTCATGAGGAAAAATGCTTCAGCCAACAAAAGAGACTGGAATCTCAAACTTCACGAGGCGTTATGGGTATATCGTACCATGAACCGTAGTTCAACTCAGTCGACTCCGTACTCATTGCTCTTCGAAGTGGAGGCGGTCCTCCCCCTCGAAGTTGAAATTCCAAGCTTGAGAATGGCCGTTCAGCACGAGTTGACGGAGGAGGGAGACATACTCCTTCGGCTTGAAGAGCTCGACGCCCTCGAAGAAAAGAGGCTTGCAGTACGGCAGAATCTAGAGCTGTACCGAGCCCAAATGTCACGGGCCTATGACAAGATGACTCGTCTCCGCGCTTTCAAGAAAGGCAAATTGGTGTTGGTCCTTAAAAGACCGATCATCCCAAATCGACATGCTAAGAGAAAATTCGAGCCAAACTGGGAAGGACCATACGTCATCCAGAAAGTGTTCGACGGGGGATCCTACCAACTAATAAGTGCCGAGGGAGAAAGGCCCATGCCACCCATCAACGGCTGATATCTCAAGAAATACTATGCGTGAATACTCCAAGCCGCAGGCGAATTGAGCACACCGGCCCTACGGTCTGGATCATACATCCTGCAAAACCGTATACAATCTACGGGCGCAAACGACCCCTATCTCCCCCAAGTCCCGCTGGTGCGACTACTTTTAAAGTCCCACCAGCGACAAAAAAAATAAAAAAATTAATAGAATATGGTATGTCCACAGGCAAAACGGGCACGGATGAAAACCCAAAAGGGCTCCATGAGTAAAAATGGCAGGACTGCCGACGAGTTTGTGAAACCCGAAAGGGCGCAAACTCGTGAAAAAAGATAAAATAAACTCGCAAAGTCCTCTCGACCTTGTGAGGAGAAAATCCCTGTGTGAGATTCTTTCGACTCACAAAAGGGCAACACATTTAGGAATCCTCACGATTCCTAAGGAGAATATACACCTGCGAGATCCTCTAGACTCGTAGGGAGAAAATGCTTTTATGAGACCCTTACGGCTCATAAAATTGAAAAGCCTCAGGTGATAGGGACCCAAACCTGTCTCCTAAGCCACCGTTCCCCAACGGGCAACGGCAAATGATGAGTCGCTCTTGGAATTTCGCTTCAGTGTTAGCAGTGCTGATGCCGACCCAAAAACCAAATCCAAAGTCCTCCCGGGGCAAATGATGAGTTGCTCCTGGCATTATTCCAGTGCAGCAATACTGATGCAAAATAAGATCCAAATTCTAAGTCCCCAAACGGCGAATGATGAGTCGCTCCTGGTACCATATTCCAGTGCAGCGATGCAGACGCCAACCAAAATCCAATTTCTCAAAATTCTTTCGGCCTTACGGTTAGTCCCCAAAATTGGCTACCGTATACAATCTACGGGCTCAAATAATTCTCAGCATACCCATACCCCACCGCAATCACCAGTCCGGCGGCCGGTCTCCGCCCTTGGACTTATGCTCCATTTGGGAAGACCCACTCATGTATCCTCACGATACATGAGGAGAACAAACTTACGAGATTCTCACGACTCGTAAGAAAAACACCTTCGTGGGATCCTTACGACTCACAAAGGAAAAACACACGTAGGAGTCCCCACGACTCATAAGGAGAAAGTACACCTACGAGATCCTTTCGACCCGTAGGGAGAAAATACTTTTATGGGACCCTTACGGCTCGTAAAATTGAAAAGCCTTAGGTGATAGGGACCTAAACCTGTCTCCTAACCCATCGCTCCCCAGCAGAAAAAGGCAAATGATGCATTGCTCCTGGCACATGTGCTTCAGTGTTAGCAACGCTGATGCCTATCCTAATCCAAAAATTCCAAACTCCAATCCAGATGACTTCTAAGTCGTTAAACTGGGAACAGATGATCCCTAAGTCGTTAAACTAGGAACGAGGGAAATTCCCTCACGGCAAATGATGATTCGCTCCTGGTACCATATTCCATCGTAGCGATGCTGATGTCAACCTAAACCACATCAAATCAGCAAAACAACCAATGACCTCCCTTGCATAATCAAATTCCACCTCGGAAACAAGTCAACTTCATCCCTGACACCGCAAGAAGTGGAGCAAGTCAAATCCAGAACCGACCGTCCATGTCGCTAAAAGGGCAGCGCCGACCGTCCATGTCGCTAAAAGGGCAGCATCGACCGTCCAAGTGGCAAAAAGGGCAGAATCGACCGTCCAAGTCGCAAAAAGGGCAGCACTGACCGTCCAAGTCGCTAAAAGGGCAGAATCGGCCGTCCAAGTCGCAAAAAGGGCAGAATCGGCCGTCCAAGTCGCAAAAAGGGTAGAACCGACCGTCCAAGTCGTAAAAAGGGCAGAACCGACCGTCCAAGATGCAAAAAGGGAAGAAGCGACCGTCCAAGTCGCAAAAAGGGCAGCACCGACTGTCCAAGGCACAAAAAGGGCAGAATCGACCGTCCAAGTCGCAAAAAGGGCAACACCGACCGTCAAAGTCGCTAAAAGGGCAGCATCGACCGTCCAAGTCACAAAAAGGGCAGCATTGACCGTCCATGTCGTAAAAAGGGTAGCGCAGGCTTCGTACAAAGCGAGAACCAGATCACTCCAGGACAGTGAAACGTCTATTATGGACACTCCATCTCGGAGACATGTCAAGCAACGACCATCTATGTCGTAAAAAGGGCAGTGCCAGCTTCCCAAAAAGTGGGAACCAAATCAAGTCGCCTCCACGTGAAAGAAGATCCATCAATTTCATGCACACGGCCCACATATGCTGTGTGCATTTATTGATGGGGGGCAATTTGTTGGGGTAAAAATTTACACCCCGGTTGACCAAGTCAAAATCAAAGTCAACCCCAAGCCAGGTGAGCCCAAGCCCAGATCAAGTGGGCCAATGCCCGGAGCGAGCCCGAACATGAAGCGACCGGCCTCCCCCCATGGCAAATTTTTGTTGTATTTCTTGTATTTTATTTTATGAATAAAAGTAAGAAAATAGGCATAAATCCAAATTTTTGTAAAGCCCATGGCTTATGTGCAAAAAGAAATGGCACATGAGCCATCGGATAGGCAAAATGTCATTTTGTGAACCCTAAGGGGCTATGTGTAAAGTGTATAGCCTATAAAGGCAAACATAATGAAAATATCTCAACAACTTTTTCTCTCTCCAAAAACAAATTCATATCTGTAATCTTCTCCTTCCTCAAGGTTCTAAAACCATCTTCTTTCTTTTGAATTAAATCATGAGTTTTACTCTTCCTTTTATAAAACTAAATAGTTTTTCACCACAAAACCTACAAAGGGGAACTCAGATCTGCCATCAGATCTCAAAAAGAAGAGATTTTTAAAATCTGACATCTCTTGATCATCAAGATTGTTCATATCATAATATCGCATTTCATATTCCCCAATTCTTATTCGTTTTATAACTAAACAGCTGCTTTTGACGCATGTCTGCTGCATATTACAGGATACAGGTTCTTGGAGCGAATACAGTGAAAAGACGAAAGTTGATACAAAAGAGTGACTTTTGACCAGCAAGTATAAGGGTCCTACTCAAGCCTAGACGAAGAACAATTCACAAGGCAATACATGGTCCGAAATGTCAAAGGAAACAGTTAAAAGACCACTACAAATTTCACTGAAAAATCTAGAGAAGATCCAGAATCCAAATGGAGAAAAGTACTGAAGAAATAAAGAGAACAAGACATCAAAAAGCAGCAGAGGAAGTTTCACTCAATGATCTGACCAAAAGGTCGCGGAACCGCGGCCCAAGCCAATAAATGCCGCGGTTCCGCGGCCATTAAGTGCCCGTGTCGGTGGAAACTTCTGGTGTCGGTGCGTCGGTGCGAGGGTTGGGATTTTTCATGGGCATATCTGTAAAATCACATGCACGAGAATCTGTAACCCTAGTTTTCCCTGTTTACTTATAAATTGTAATCACAATATTGTAATCCTATGCCTCTTTTCATTTCACAAATTCAGATCTGTTCTGCATTATTGTTTGGAGAGAGCCATCAATAAAAATTAGTAAGTTACTTTTAATTCTTTGCTTTAATTCTCTTTTAATTTAGAATGTCTTTTAATCCCCTAATGAGCGAGTAATCTCCTCGCTTGTTAGGGTTAGCCTTAGGGAAAGATTTAAGAGATGAGATCTCTCACCCTTTTCATGCCCCTTCACAACTAAGAATTAGAACTCCATGCCTACACGCACACACCGCTCCCTACGGCATCTTATCCCTCGAGATAACGGTGACACCGTAGTATAAAGGACCTGTTGCGCGTGTTTTCCATGGAGCTTAGGGTAAGGATCGATAAAGGAAGGACAAGAACCTAGAGGAAGAAACATCTTCCCAAAAGATTCTAATCCACTTTATTGATAATTATCATAACATCTAATAGATCTAAAATAAGGCATTGAAAGCGGTGAGAAAACCTTTAATCTCCCAACTTCCCCTAAGCCTAACCCTAGCAAGACTTAGATCTAGATAATTTTTGTATAACTTAATTTGGTAGTTTTTTTAGATTTAATAAATCAATCCAAACAACCATTGGAATCAACTCGTTAAAACACGTAAGAAAATTACACATCCCTATGGATCGACCCGTATTCATCGGCTAGCTGTAAAGCGACGCCGTTTCTGATTACGGTAAAATATTTTTGGTGATCGTTAAAACCTGCAACTAATCAAATGGCGTCGTTGCCGGGGATGGCGTAAAATTTCTTTTGTGTAATTTCGGGTTGATATAAATCTTAAAAATCATAAAAATCTGAAAATAGAAAAAAAAATACAAAAACATTTTATCAACTTTTATCTGTTTGAAGGGTTTTATTGTTTGAATCTTGCAGGAACAGCGAAGAATCGAGGATCTGAATATTTACAGAGGGCAAACCAAGAAAAATCACATCAGAACAGAGGGGAAATACCACAACAGAGGAGTAGAATTTTTTTGGAGCTTCGATCTCTCCAGAAGACCGCGCTTCCGCGGCTTTTGTGCGCCCCAGACCGCGGTTCCGCCGCGATTTTGCCACGTCAGCGCACCCAATTTTGTTGGTTTGTTTTCTTCTGCTCCCCTCTGCCAACCTCCATATATCTTTTGTGAAAACTTTCTGCAGGAATTCTTTGCGCTAAAAATCTTCTTTCCCCTTCTAAATAACAGATTTTCTGCAGGTTTCTTTGCGCCGCGCTAAAAAAATTTGATTGCAAGTGAATTTAATGTTTTGCATAATTTAATCAGACTTTAAGGGGCTAATTGACCAAACTCAGATTGGGTAGGGATTTCATCACCCTTCCCAGGACCCCAGAAAACACTTAAAGCATTTGCATCGACCACAATTAATTAAAAAATACTAGACTCAGCCCTAAGGACATCGAGCTCAATAGGAAATGGACTAGTATAGGCATCGACCGTTTATCCTAACCTGACTTTGCGGTGTCTAGGCAAGTGTGTCTAGGCTAGTGGTTATTAATTAGGCCCACTATTGTGGTTCCTTCCTACTTACCTGGCACTTACCTGGCCGCAATTGGCGGTGAAGAGGCGGTTTGAGGTCCTATTTCTAGCCCTAGTTAGGAGCTGTCTAGCAGACCTAGGTGACCCTAGATCTAGGCCTGATTGTGCATGTGTGGTTAATACATTTGTGTCACAAGTCCCTTTTCAAAAATCTCTTTGCAAGCATTCTCACAAAAAAAAAAATTTCTTTTCAAAACTTGCAACTTGTTGCTAAAGAAATCTTGCACCTCGCTTACACCACTTCTTCTCATTGACGTTATCTTACCTCCACATTCTGTTTTTTCTTTTTTCTGACTACACTACTCCTTTAGTGTATGTCACTTTGGACTAGGGACACTAGAGCCCGATTAGTCCGTGTTTCGTTGGTACCGACCGAACAACCTTTCGACACCGAAGTCGAAATTCCCTCTATTTCCTTACCTCCACCTTCAAATTCTTCTTTCGAAGGTATGTCGGGACACAATCTCAACAATACCTTACCCACGGGACTGATTCCACCTCCGTTAGGCGCGAATAACCCGAATCTTCCGCCTGTTGTAGCGCCCCAACGAATCGCGCTCCAGGATCTCTTCTACCCTGTCCGCACCTCTTTACCTACCTGTCTTTCACCCCCACCGGCAAATGGGGACAATTTTGAAATAAAACCCCACTTCATCAATATGCTGCCAAAATTTCATGGTTTGGAATCCGAAGATGCATATATCTTTATCAATAAATTCCAAAACGTTTGCGCCATGATGAAAATAACCCAACTAAGTGATGACGCTATAAGGCTAAGGGTCATTCCTTTCACCTTATGTGACTTAGCCGAGAAGTGGCTATACAGCACAGCATCACATTCAATTAGAAATTGGGACGAGTTTGTTATAGCTTTTCTTAAAAAGTTTTATCCTCATCACAAGACCGCTAGAATTCGCAATGAAATAATACAATTTTCCCAGCTTCCTTCCGAACCATTTTGGAAGTGTTTTGAAAGATTCAAAGACCTACTTGTTCAATGCCCTCATCATAGGATCGAAAGTTGGCAACTTTGCCAAACATTATACGGGGGATTGAACCCGGCAACGAAGCAGTTGCTAGAAACTATTTGTCAAGGTCACTTTCTAACCAAATCTAGTGAGGAAGCATGGCAGTTTCTCGAGGATCTTAATGAATAAACAATTCAGTGGGAGAGCACAAAGACCGCCTCATCTTGTTCTATTGGTCAATCTAGGGCAGGCATACATCAAGTAGATATGTCGATTGCTATGAAGGCCGAGATGGCCGCACTTATGAAAAAGCTAGAAGCCATTGAGACCAAAATCTCATCGTCTTCTCCTGCCCCTGCTTTACCCCCACGAACTGTTTGTGCTTGTTGTTCGGATCCATCACACCTTACCGAAGAGTGTCCTTACAATCTACCTATTCAAGGACAAGATCAAGTCAATGCTGTCTTTCAGCAACGACAAAAAAATGATCCTTACTCTTCGACCTACAATCCGGGTTGGAGGAGCCACCCAAATTTTGCTTGGAATCAAAATCAGCAATTCCAAGGAAACAACAACTTTCAAAGGCCTCCTCCACAACAACAAGCACCCCAACAAACTCAAAACCAGCAACCTTTCCAACAACAATCTTATACAAATCAAACAAACAATTTGGTTCAACCAAATGATGATAAGGTTATCTCGCTAGAAAAAAGTCTAGATGCATTTCTCAAGCAATCTACAGAATCCGCAGCAAGATTTGAAAATTGTGTTCAGTCTTTGATGCATAACAATGCTTCACACGATCAAAGCATCAAATCTATTGAGGCACAAATTGCACAATTAACTGCTGCGTTGAGCGAGAGAGAAAAGGGAAAGCTTCCATCTCAACCATTGCCAAATCCCGGTCACACACAAAACGCATATCACAATCACAATGTAAATGCGGTGACCACGTTGAGATCCGGAAGAGTGTTGCAGAATAATGTGGGTATTAGTGATGACATCCCCGCCGGTGGTTCTTCTTCTTCTTCTTCTCCATCGTCATCTTCTCCTTCTCCTCCTCCTTCTTCTTCACGCTCATCTCCTCCGCTAGAGCCTATTCTCCATTCTTCAAAAGGCTCTTCTTCTTCTAATCCGAACGGACCCACACTGGGATCCGTTCCTACTCCACATTCTACTCCACAGACATTTGACTCAACAAATTTTCAAAACGCTCCATTTCCAAACAGGTTGAGTCCCAATAAACCAACTGCACAAGTGGAGAAGATTGTGGAGTTATTTAAGCAGGTTAGCATAAATATACCTCTCTTGGATGCAATCCAACAAGTCCCTTCATACGTGAAAATCTTAAAGGGCTTATGCACCTCGAAGAGAAAGTCATCTCAAATACCCAAGAAAGTGCTAGTGGCTAGTGCGGTGAGCAATGCTATTAACCAACCTCAACCCTTACCCCAAAAACGAAAGGACCCTGGCTGTCCTACGATTTCAATCACAATTGGGGATAAGAAAATTAATCGAGCACTTTTAGATCTTGGGTCTAGTGTTAACCTGCTTCCTTACTCCGTATACGAACAATTAGGGGTTGGAGAGTTGAAACCCACTCGCTGTACTCTCCAAATAGCTGATCGATCAATCACCCATCCAAGGGGTGAGTTAGAGGATGTGTTGATCAAAGTTGGGAACTTCATATTCCCCGTTGATTTTATTGTTATGGACACCCAACCTGTTGCTAACTCACGGAACCAAATTCCGGTGATTCTCGGTCGACCATTTTTGGCCACTTCCAATGCTGTAATAAACTGTCGCAATGGTTCCATGACTCTATCCTTCGGGAAGACGTCTAGTGAGTTCAATATTTATAAGTTAGGAAGTCTGCCCCCCGTGCCTAAAACTAGTACACGAGAAGTTTGCTCTATTCATGAAATCACGCAGGAGGACTGCGAGCTTGAAAGATTTTTGTTTGATGAGAACAATTTTGACGCTACTAATGCGTCCCTCCTCAAGCCTACCACAGTTAACACAACCGATATTGATTATGAATGTTTCATTTTTTCGGATGATGACGACTCACAGCCCGAATATGAGTCTTTTGAATTTTTGGATGAATTAGTTGAACCATCCAAATCGGTTGTTTGCAGTGATTTCGAACCTGTGTTGGAGTCCTTTGAGTTCGAGGTAGATTTCCCAATTTTGCCTATGATTGTTTCACCTCCGAAACTCGAACTCACGCCCTTACCGTCTCACCTGAAATATGCTTACATAGGTGAGAATGAGACCTTTCCCGTTATCATATCGGCTTCTCTAGCCCTTGAGCAAGAGAACGCCCTTTTTATGGTCTTACAAGGTAGGCGACAAGCTTTCGGTTGGACTATGGCGGACATTGAGGAGATTAGTTCTCTCATAATTAAATATCATATGCATATGATGGATGATGCCAAGTCAATAAAGGCTCTACAGAAATATCTTGGGGATATTGTGGTTATTCAACCTCCTCCTTTAGATGTTGAACCACCCCCATTTTTTTTAATAAGCTACGAGAATGCCAATATTCCACTGATTGCTGATCATTCACATTCTCGTTTTGATTCATCACCACCTCATGTCTATTCACCTCCACACCTTCCAACCACCACTTCTATCTTCCCCAATTCTTTTTGGATCGCTAGAACTTATTCTTCCACCAACCGATACTCTTTACTGATAAATTTTTTAACTGGTTGGTGTTGACGTTTGGTCTATGCAAAGTTTGGCAGTAATGTCTAACATTGTTTAAATGAAGTTTGGGGGGCCTTTCTGTATATATTTTTGTTTTTCTTAACGATAAAAAAAATTATAAATAAATAAACAGGGAAGTGCCGGCATTTTTACCTTCTTGGTATAGCATGACAGTGAGAACACTGTCAAGTTCAAGTTTGGGGGTATGCTCGGTACGTCTTCTTCCTTCGCATTCATTTGTACATATTTTTGCATTTGCATACTTATTTGAAAACCCATAAAAATTGAAAAATTTTGAAAAATTATAAAAATCATTGTATTTAATTTTGGCTAATTGACTTGAGTTTGACAAATAGGTTAACTGGCTAGGAACAACTAGATCTTAGACTTAGCAAATTAAAAACCCTAAAAATAACCTTCCTTAGAGTTTAACGGTAGAAAGTATATGCCTTTGTAGATTATTTAGAAATAGGCAAATTTTGGGTTCACTTCTTGAACTAAGTCGAAACGAAGGAAAAGTATTGATGTTCTTATTAGAGTATAAGTTTGAAAAATAGTTCCTAGCTTAAGTCTAGATTCTGAAAATGTATACCCTACAATTTGCACAATCACACACCTTGAAACTTGGAATAGTAGAAGAGACCTTGAAATGCTCTTATCTAAAGTCCTTAGTACAATGGAAAAAAAAAGAATAAAAAATGGACACTGGTTTTTGTGATTACTCAAGGCTGCAAAAATAGAAAAATATTTAGCAAGGGTGCTTCATCACCTAGTGCCTTAGACCAACTGGTTTGAGAGTCACTGCTAAAAGCCTTGGGTGTTGCAAGATTAGGAATTACGCTTAAATGTGCAAACACATTTTGTAATCGGTCGTTGGTACCTCAAGAAGTATTAACGGTCGCATGAAGGATGTGTGAGAAAAAATTCAATTAAATTCACCAACTAATAAGTACTTATGACAATGGACAAGAGTATGATTGCTTGATTTGAATTTCCAAGTGTAAGGGTGATTTATATACACACGTGGGGATATATGATTGGAATTTAGATAAGAGAGAGGGATGAAAAATAGAACTTGTATCTTTAATAGAGTTGATAGAAATTCCTGAGTGGAGATGGAACTCTAGAAGGAAAACTTAGAAAATGCCGAAAGCTAAGTAAGTCTATAGAACATATAATCTTAAGTTAAATGATGAGGAAGTGTGAAGAATACGGGTAGATAATTTACGAGTCGACGATAATAGAATTCCTTGTTAGAAAACCTAATTGGAGAATTAAAGTCGAAAAAGCTAAATTGATAGGATTTTGTGGGTGTAATCCGCTGAAAACTCTCAGGAGACAACACTCCTCCTACTAGGGACACTTAGAGGTTTAACGGCTTGTTGTACGAGCTCAGTGCAATCGCGTTTCCCTGCGAAAGTGCGGTTAGGTTTTTTGTAGAGAATAAAAAAAATATGTTTGCTCGAGGACGAGCAAAAGATAAGTCTGGGGGTATTTGTTCATATCATAATATCGCATTTCATATTCCCCAATTCTTATTCGTTTTATAACTAAACAGGTGCTTTTAACGCATGTCTGCTGCATATTACAGGATACAGGTTCTTGGAGCGAATACAGTGAAAAAGACGAAAGTTGATACAAAAGAGTGACTTTTGACCAGCAAGTAGAAGGGTCCTACTCAAGACTAGACGAAGAACAATTCACAAGGCAATACATGGTCCGAAATATCAAAGGAAACAGTTAAAAGACCACTACAAATTTCACTGAAAAATCTAGAGAAGATCCAGAATCCAAATGGAGAAAAGTACTGAAGAAATAAAGAGAACAAGACATCAAAAAGCCGCAGAGGAAGTTTCACTCAATGATCTGACCAAAGGGCCGCGGAACCACGGCCCAAGCCAACAAATGCCACGGTTTCGCGGCCATTAAGTGCCCGTGTCGGTGGAAACTTCTGGTGTCGGTGCGTCGGTGCGAGGGTTGGGATTTTTCGTGGGCATATCTGTAAAATCACATGCACGAGAATCTGTAACCCTAGTTTTCCCTGTTTACTTATAAATTGTAATCACAATATTGTAATCCTATGCCTCTTTTCATTTCACAAATTCAGATTTGTTCTGCATTATTGTTTGGAGAGAGCCATCAATAAAAATTAGTAAGTTACTTTTAATTCTTTGCTTTAATTCTCTTTTAATTTAGAATGTCTTTTAATCCCCTAATGAGCGAGTAATCTCCTCGCTTGTTAGGGTTAGCCTTAGGGAAATGTTTGAGAGATGAGATCTCTCACCCTTTTCATGCCCCTTCACAACTAGGAATTAGAACTCCATGCATACACGCACACACCGCCCCCTACGGCACCTTATCCCTCGAGGTAACGGTGACACCGTAGTATAAAGGACCGGTTGCGCGTGCTTTCCATGGAGGTTAAGGTAAAGATCGATAAAGGAAGGACAAGAACCTAGAGGAAGAAACATCTTCCCAAAAGATTCTAATCCACTTTATTGATAATTATCATAACATCTAATAGATCTAAAATAAGGCATTGAAAGCGGTGAGGAAACCTTTAATCTCCCAACTTCCCCTAAGCCTAACCCTAGCAAGACTTAGATCTAGATAATTTTTGTATAACTTAATTTGGTAATTTTTTTTTAGATTTAATAAATCAATCCAAACAACCATTGGAATCAACTCGTTAAAACACGTAAGAAAATTACACATCCCTGTGGATCGACCCGTATTCACCGGCTAGCTGCAAAGCGACGCCGTTTCTGATTACGGTAAAATATTTTTGGTGATCGTTAAAACCTGCAACTAATCAAAGATCCTGCCAACAAAGGAGGAAGAAGGAGACCCATCTCCAGAAACCCCACTTTGGGGAAGAATTAGGGGTCAAGGGGAGAAGCCCTTCATCAGCTTCAAAATATCCTAGGAGTTTAACTCCTCACACACACACACACACACACACACAAAAAAAAAAAAATAAGTGCTTCTTTCTGGGAGTACAACTTCCATTATAGGGACCAAGTCCCTTTTGCGCCCGAGCGTCCACGTGCTGACACGTGGGGCGCTAGCGCTCAAAACGCTAGCGCCCTTGCGCTCAAAGCGCTAGCGCCCTTGCACTGAAAGCTCTAGCGTCCGAGCGCCCACGTGCTGACACGTGGGGTGCTAGTGCTCAAAGCGCTAATGCTCTTGCGCTCAGAGGGCTAGCGCCCAAAGAGCTAGCGCCCGAGCGCCAACGTGCTGACACGTGGGGCGCTAGCGCTCAAAGTGGTAGCGCTCTTGCGCTCAGAGTGCTAGCGTCCGAGCGCCCACGTGCTGACACGTGGGGCCCTAGCGCTCAAAGCGCTAGCGCCCTTACTCTCAAGGCGTTAGCGCCCAAAGCGCCAGCGTCCGAACGTCCACGTGCTGACACATGGAGTGCTAGCGCTCAAAGCTCTAGTGCCCTTGCGCTCAGAGCGCTAGCGCCCAAAGCGCTAGCACCCGAGCGCCCACGTTCTGACATGTGGGGCTCTAGCGCTCAGGGCGCTAGCGCTCTTGCAACCAAAGCGCTAGCGCTTTTTCCCACGCATCCTTTGGATACCCTTTCCTTATTTTTTATTTTATATATATGTATATATACATATACACACACACATACTCTAGAACACTGTCCCTCTTAGAAAAAAATTTGGGCCGGGGCGCTGCCACGCACCCCCAAAGGGGCTGCTAGCCCCCTTGACCCTCGGTCCGCTATCTGGATAGCGGGACCCCCGTAAAAAATCTGCGGGGCCCCGATACATCCAAGACCCCTTCAAAAACACGATAATGCACATTGTGTTCGCATGACCAGTTTAACCCATCAATCGGAGGTTCTCTCGCTCCAAAGGCGGGGGGTAATTAACGGTAGCTTAGTCAGCGGCTGCCGGAGATTTGGATCCCCACAATCATTAAACCCCGGCCTACCCTAAGCATGGGGAATCTGTAGTACGCCTGACAAGCGCGCACGTATTCCCATCTTAATGGGGTGACGAAAGACACCCTACAAACACTTGATTTAATAATCCGTCTATATCACATATAACCGACTAATATTATATGTATCAACTCATCGAATCAACACTTGATTCGATAACCCGGCTATATCGCATATAATCGACCGATATCGCATATCGTGAGAATAGAATAGGGTATCACATACTCGTATTATTCTCGGTCCCACACATATCACATATGTGCTCCTACTTCATTTTTTCTGAGCCAGTAAACCTCTATGTATGACTCTAAAGACTCGTCAATACGTCGGCAGTAGGTGATGATCATATCAAGCACCCACAAGCCGTCAGCAGTACTAGCTGGACGTAACGGCTACACGGCTATTGAGCGATCAGAAGATCAACAAGCAAGCCTGCTCATACTCCTGTAAAGCCTGTCAATAACACTTCCGTACAGTCCGGTCTCTTCGTCTGATATGTCACATATCCAGTCTAGGGGTGGTAAACGTCAAACCCCAGTAACCGATAAGTCGTGCCGACATGAGGCTCATAACGGGTCGAGAAACTACTGATAACACTTACCAGTAGATCTCCATATCAATCCTGGCCAGGGACTTCCTGTTATAGCCAATCAAGCACAGCGCAACATCAACCCCTAATATCGGGAGAGACAAAAACCCTCCTAACGCTCATTGCCTCCATGTGATTCGAGACTGTACCCAAAAGCCACTGTTTTGCACGTTCTCTTGAACGTGGTAAGGTGGAAATCAATGTCCAGTGGGAATCACACAAGACTCTATGACGATCTCGGGTCTACAGACTAACCTGTACCAGTGTCACCAGAGAACTGCTATCTGACGATAGGTATAATACCAACTAGGAGTTCTCGGTGAGTCCGTTCTGTGTACCCAGCCTCGAATGAGCACCCGTATACGATCTTTGATGTTAAACACCAACGGATGTGGGATCATCCATCGCCCATCATATAGGTCAAGAAGCGTATACGCTAGTTTACTCTGAAATATTGATGTCCTGTATCGATACACCCTCGACTAGGAACAATTAAAGGATGTACTTGTGGACTATCCTGGCCCCACTAGTATGATCTCTATCATAGTCCTGGTAGTCAAGTACACATCCTAAAGGCTTTATAAACATGTGAGAGCAAGACAATATCACAATACAAGTCTACATGTTAAGACACAGAGCAGCCAAATAGTATACTATCATGTCGAGCAAAAAATTCCTCTCTATATATGTCCAAGCATCCACTATAATAAACACCATATGTACAACAATTGCCTCTAGGGCATATACATAACTAACAATCTCCCACTTGCACTAAGACCAGTTGTTGTAGTATCTCATATCCAATATCCCGAAGAGTCTCTCAAATTGTATCTGGTGTATGACCTTCGTGAGTGGATCCGCTATGTTGTTCTTCGTGTCAACTCTCCTGACCTCGATCTCCTGGCAATCAACTATCTCCCGAGACCGACTTAGAGTCGTCCTTATCACTCTAGAAGCTCGAATAGGTAAAGGACTCCACTTGGAGTTCTCCATTACCATACACCAAGAACATCTCTTTAGTCCTTCTCAAGTACTTGAGAATGTTCTTCACAGCTGTCCAGTAACTCTCTTAGATCTTCTTGATATCTACTTGATTGGTCTCAAAAACTTATCTATTAACCGCAATCAAGAACGGCGTCGCTTTGCAGCTAGCCGGTGAGTATGGGTCGGTCCACAGGGATGTTGTGAATTTCCTAATCGCGCTAACGAGTTAATTCCGAAGGGTGTTCGGATTGATTATTAAATCTAAAATCTAAATCTATCTATCTAAGATTATCTAGATCTAGTCTTGCTAGGGTTAGGTTTAGGGATAGTTTGGAAATGCATGTAAATCTCAACGCTTTCTATACCCGAATGAAGATCTATGAGGAGTTATGGTAATTATCAGTAAAAGGGATTAGATCCATTCGGGAAGGTGTTCCTTCCTCTAGGTTCTTGTCCTTCCTTTAGAGATCCTTACCCTAACCTCCATGAAAAACGCGCGCAACCGGGCTTTTACACTACGGTATCACCGCTACCTCGAGGGATAGGGTGCCGTAGGGCGCGGTGTATGCGTGTATGCATGGAGTCCTATTGAAAATATATGATGGGTAAGAAAAGGATGAGAGAACTCATCTCTCAAAAGCATTCCCCAAAGCTAACTCTAAACAAGTTTCTACGGCGAGGAATTAAATCTACCTAGGACAAAGAATTAAAATCTAAACTAGAGCAATTAAACAAAACTACTTACAGATGGCTCTCTCCAAACATCAACGCAGGGTTGTCAGATCTGAATTCATGAATTGAAAAGAGGCATCGATGCTCTCCATAAAGAGTTCTGAAATTTATTATTAAAAGGAGACATAAGAAATTACAATGATTTGGGTTCTATTTATAGGAGATAGAAACCCTAGGTTACATTTTGATCCACATGTCTACATTGACAAATATACCCCTAGGTTGAACAGTCAAAGCCGTCACAAAAACATGGTAAAATTTATATCTCCTAATCTCCCAAAACCGCCGTAGAACCGCGGCCCAAGGCCTGGTTTGGCCGTGGTTCCGCAGCCAAAAAGTAGAGTTGGCTTCTGGTGTTTCTTGGGCTGATTTATGGTGACTTTGGCTTCCTGTTTATATAGGTCTTTTCTCATGTTGACTTCTACATCTTCTCCAGATCTTCACAGTGAACATTGTAGTGAACTTTTAACCGTTTGCTTTGACATCTTGGACCTTGCGTTGCCTTGTACTGATCTTTGTGTAGGCTTGATTAAGATCCTTCTATTTATTGGTTGTAGTTCCACTTTTGCATCATCTTTTACCTTTTTCACTGTTCTAGATCCAAGAACCTGTAACCTGTAATATGTAGCAGACATGCGTCAAAAGCACCTGTTTATTTATAAAACGAATAAGAATGGGCAATATAATAATGTAATATTATGGTATGAACCGCAATCAAGAACGGCGTCGCTTTGCAGCTAGCCGGTGAGTACGGGTCGGTCCACAGGGATGTTGTGAATCTCCTAATCGTGCTAACGAGTTAATTCCGAAGGGTGTTCGGATTGATTATTAAATCTAAAATCTAAATCTATCTATCTAAGATTATCTATATCTAGTCTTGCTAGGGTTGGGTTTAGGGATGGTTTGGAAATGCAAGTAAATCTCAACGCTTTCTATACCCGAATGAAGATCTATGAGGAGTTATGGTAATTATCAATAAAGGGGATTAGATCCATTCGGGAGGGTGTTCCTTCCTCTAGATTCTTGTCCTTCCTTTAGAGATCCTTACCCTAACCTCCAAGGAAAACGCGCGC
This sequence comes from Agapanthus africanus, assembly GCA_030015575.1. NCBI lineage: Eukaryota > Viridiplantae > Streptophyta > Magnoliopsida > Asparagales > Amaryllidaceae > Agapanthus > Agapanthus africanus. The sequence goes on along the minus strand of JASDDO010000026.1, from coordinate 174,030,176 downwards.
AACCGGGCTTTTACACTACGGTATCACCGCTATCTCGAGGGATAGGGTGCCGTAGGGCGCGGTGTGTGCGTGTATGCATGGAGTCCTATTGAAAATATATGATGGGTAAGAAAGGGATGAGAGATCTCATCTCTCAAAAGCCTTCCCCAAAACTAACTCTAAACAAGTTTCTACGGAGAGGAATTAAATCTACCTAGGGCAAAGAATTAAAATCTAAACTAGAGTAATTAAATGAAACTACTTACAGATGGCTCTCTCCAAACATCAACGCAGGGTTGTCAGATCTGAATTCATGAATTGAAAAGAGGCACCGATGCTCTCCATAAAGAGTTCTGAAATTTATTATTAAAAGAAGGCATCGGAAAATACAATCTTTAGAGTTCCTATTTACAGAGAATAGGAAGCCCTAGGTTACATTTTGATCCGCATGTCTAAATTTACAAATTTGTCCTTAGGTTAAGTATTCAGCACCGCCCAATATTTTAGTCAAAAATTCTCGAATCCCGGGCTTCATACGGCCGCGGAACCGCGGTCTGTGTAGGGTTTAGGCCGTGGTTCCGTGGCCCATTGATGAGATTATGGCCTGGGGTTTTGTGGGCTGGCTCTGGTGCTCTTTATCTTCTTATTTCTTTATGTCTTTTCTCAAGTTAGCTTCTGGTTCTCTTCCAGATTTTCCATTGAACATTGTAGTGGACTTCTACCCGTTCGCTTTGAGTCGATGTCTTGAATCTTGCTTTGTGAATTGTTCCTTATGTAGGCTTGATCAAGAGTCTTCTATTTATTGGTTAAAGTCCACTTTTGCATCGTCTTTTCATTGTTTTCACTATTTTCTGTCCAAGAACCTGTAACCTGTAATATGTAGCAGACATGCGTCAAAAGGACCTGTTTATTTATAAAACGAATAAGAATGGGGAATATAATAATGCAATATTATGGTATGAACAAAAACCCCCAAACTTATATTTTGCTCGTCCTCGAGCAAACTTATTTTTTATTCTCTACAAAAAAACCTAACCGCACTTTCGCAGGGAAACGTGATTGCACTGAGCACATGCAACAAACCGTTAAACTTCTAGGTATCCCTAGCAGGAGGAGTGTTGTCTTCTGAGGGTTTTCAGCGGATACTATCCATAAAATCCTATCAATTTGGCTTTTCGACTTTTGTTCTCCAATTAGGTTTTCTAGCAAGAAATTCTATTATCGTCGACTTGCAAATTATCCACCCATATTTTTCACACTTCCTCATCATTTAACTTAAGATTATATATGTTCTATAGACTTACTTAGCTTTCGGCATTTCCTAAGTTTTCCTTCTAGAGTTCCATCTTCACTTAGGAATTTTTATCAACCTTACTAAAGATACAAGTTCTATTTTTTACTCCTTTCTCTTATCTAAACTCCAATCACATATCCCCACGTGTGTGTATAAATCACCCCTACACTTGGAAATTCAAATCAAGCAATCATACCCTTGTCCATTGTCCAAAGTACTTATTAGTAGGTGAATTTTTAATTGAATTTTGCTTACACATCCTTCATGCGACCGTTAATACTTCTTGAGGTACCAACGACCGATTACAAGATGTGTTTGCACATTAAAGCGTAATTCCTAGTCTTGCAACACCCAAGGCTTTTAGCAGTGACTCCCAAACCAGTTGGTCAAAGGCACTAGGTGATGAAGCACCCTCGCTAAATATTTTTCTATTTTTGCAGCCTTAAGTAATCACAGAAACCAGTGTCAATTTTTTTTATTCTTCATTCACACTTATATATATTTTTTTTCATTTTCATTGTACTAAGGACTTTAGACAAGAGCATTTCAAGGTCTCCTCTACTATTCCAAGTTTCAAGGTGCGTGATTGTGCAAATTGTAGGGTATACATTTTCAGAATTTAGACTTAAGCTAGGAATTATTTTTCAAACTTATACTCTAATAAAGATATCAATATTTTTCCTTTGTTTTGACTTAGCCCAAGAGATGAACCCAAAATTTGCCTATTTCTAAATAAACTACAAAGACATATACTTTCTACCGTTAAACTTTAAGAAAGGTTATTTTTAGGGTTTTTAATTTACTAAGTCTAGATCTAGTTGTTCCTAGCCAGTTAACTTATTTGTCAAACTTAAATCAAATATGCCAAAATTGAATACAATATTTTTTATAATTTTTTTGAAAATTTTCAATTTTTTATGGGTTTTCAAAATAAGTACGCAAATACAAAAATATGTACAAATGAATGCGGAGGAAGAAAACGTACCGAGCATACCCCCAAACTTAAACTTGACAGTGTCCTCACTGTCATGCTACACCAAGAGGGTCAAAATACTGGCACTCCCCTGTTTATTTATTTATAAATTTTTTTTATATTTTGTAATGTTTTGAATTTTTTTTAATTTTTATAGAAAAAGAAAACAAAAATATATGTACATATATACAACAAGGTTCCCCCCAAACTTAAGCTTGGCCTTACACAAGCCAAAGGTTAGCACCAACCATTCAAAAATCTTATCGTGGTAATGGCCGAGTTGGTGAAATAATGGGGTGGAAAGAAAAGAAATGAGAAACACACGAGACCTTGTGGGAGGAAGAATGGTAGAATATGGTCTCGGTGGGGGAGAAGAATGGCGGAAAGGAGAAAGAAGTGGAGTACGATCTTGAGGGTGTAAATCGAGTGAATAAATTAGCGCAATTTGTGATAACCGATGTGCTAAAAGCGATTGCGTTAACCTATCAACCCGTCGAGAAATGGGGTCAAATCCCTCAAGATTCGCAAGAAAACATGGGTACGCCGAACTTAGTATAGGAGATGAAAGCGTAACGGTCTTTTGTACGGTAGGAACGATAGGAATGACGACAGGGAGTGAATTAGGGATAGTCTCTTTCTCACCGTAGTAAACTGTCTCGAACTTGAAATATTCCATTAATGGTTCGAAACAACTGTAAGCAACCGAGTCTGATTGTTCAATTAACTCATCTGAAAATGTAAAGGACTCAAACTCGGGTGGTGAGTCATCAACATCGTCCGAAAAAGTGAAACACTCGTAAGTGTTATCGTCTGTGAGAACTGTGTCAGATTCAAAGGAAAAATTTTCAAGCTCACAGTCTTCAAGCGGGGTTGGAACGATGGAAAGGAGGGAGGGTGATATAACAGTCAAAGGTGCAGGAGGATGAATTGGAAAATCAGACACATCAAATAAAAATGGTTCAATCTCAATATGGTCCTCAAAACTTTCCTCAATACTATCCTTATAATTCTCCTCAAAATTCAACTCATCCATGCCATTATCAACAAAATCAAGACACGTATGAGGTTCGGGAGAAACATTTAATGACCCGGGATGATGAATTAGGCATAAAATTTCAATCAAATCGACAGGTTTATCATCCGAAATATTCCCGGCGTCTATATCCTCAATCAAGTGAAAATCAATTTTTTCTGACACCTCATCAAAAGCATGGATATTTATCAATTCAGGTTCTAAATTGGAGGTGTAAAGATTTAAAGGATTAAGTGTAGTTTCACTCGAAAGGGGTTCTTCACAATTTGGCAAATCAAACACTACAAAGTCGCACAACTCATCATTTTAGACACATGTTTGAAAATTGGAGTTGTTGGATTCAATTGGGTCTGGGTAGGTTTGATTTGGAAATCCTCTTTCATTCTCACTCTGTCCAACCGCCTCCTTATACATTGAAAAATTTGAAGCTAGCGGGAAACTAGCTACCGGTTCAGCAGGTTGCATAAGGGCGGCCATGGACGCTTCCACATTTCTAGTCATTTTATTTTTTGCTGCAATATAAGCCTCCAACGACTCTTCCAAACTAGACTTAGGTGGCGCGGGGGTTTCGGTAAAAAAATCAAAATGGTGTGGATATGCAAAACTCACAACCAGCTGTGTAGAAACAGTGTCTAGTGAAGGTGGGAAGGTCGGGTATGACTTGTAGGAAGTGGGTGGTTAGGCAGGGGTAGGGTCAACATGTGGATAAAAAGATGAATAATCGTGCGGATCCCTAGAACTAGATGAGTGGAGAGGGGTGAAAGATCGGCTGCGAGATTGAGCAATGTGCTCAGCAATGAACATCGGCTTAGGAGTGACAGCAGGACTTGAAAAAGTGGTATCAACATATGAAGGTGGTAAAGGTTGACTTGGTTGACACAAAGTGGGTTGAAAATTCAAACTGTTTCTCCTAGACGCCTCTATTTGATCTTTCAAAGATTTTTTAGGCAAGAAAGGATCGTCTTTAAATTGACCGAATAAATTGACGTACGACGCAAAATTAGGTTCGGGATACCAAAGTTCGGCAAGTGATTTATTATGTGGGGTACCCATATTGTAAGAAGAAAGGGTGAAAGAAAGAAAGTTGGGTGGTGGTGCAAGGATTTATTTGCGGCAAAATTTTGCAAGTTTTCTAATAAAAATTTTCCATTTTCTTTTTATCTTTATTCGGAAAAATTTTGTTGCAAAATGATTTTCGAGAAAAGATATGCAACAGAAAAATATTACTTGCAATCAATTTCTATTTTAAACGAGGCGCAAAAATCCTACACAAATTTGTTATTTGGAAGGGGAAATATTTTTATAGCGCACGGAATCCTGCAGGAATTTTCAGAAAAGATATTTCAAAAATTACAGAGGAGGAACAGAGGAGACTTACAGTGCAATTTTCAAGAGCTAAAGTCATCAAGATGCCGCGTTACCGCGGTTTGAAGCCACCTCCCACGGCGTTTCCACGGTCAGTTTGCTGGCTCGAGTCCCAAGAATTTTTTTGACGCTCTGATTCGACAAGGCAGCCGCGGTTCCGCGGCCTAAGGCAGGTTTTGGCCGCAGAAGGGCGGTTCGAGACTCCAAATTTTTTCTGCTGTTCTGTTTTGAAAATCCCCCTCTGTTTTGATCTGTTGTTTTCTGTTTTGCTTTCTGGAAATTTCCAGATCCATCTCAATTGTATCTGCAAGATTCACACAACAAAGTACCCTTTCCAAAAAAATAACAATTGATATATTTTTATAATTTTTGGATTTTTTAGATTTTTATGACTTTTTAATTTAAGATTAACCCGAAATTGCAAAAAGGAAATTTCTACGCCATCCCCGGCAACGGCGCCATTTGATTCGTCTCAAAAACTTATCTATTAACCGCAATCAAGAACGGCGTCGCTTTGCAGCTAGCCGGTGAGTACGGGTCGGTCCACAGGGATGTTGTGAATCTCCTAATCGCGCTAACGAGTTAATTCCGAAGGGTGTTCGGATTGATTATTAAATCTAAAATCTAAATCTATCTATCTAAGATTATCTAGATCTAGTCTTGCTAGGGTTAGGTTTAGGGATGGTTTGGAAATGCAGGTAAATCTCAACGCTTTCTATACCCGAATGAAGATCTATGAGGAGTTATGGTAATTATCAATAAAGGGGATTAGATCCATTCGGGAAGGTGTTCCTTCCTCTAGGTTCTTGTCCTTCCTTTAGAGATCCTTACCCTAACCTCCATGGAAAACGCGCGCAACCGGGCTTTCACACTACGGTATCACCGCTACCTCGAGGGATAGGATGCCGTAGGGCGCGGTGTGTGCGTGTATGCATGGAGTCCTATTGAAAATATATGATGGGTAAGAAAGGGATGAGAGATCTCATCTCTCAAAAGCCTTCCCCAAAGCTAACTCTAAACAAGTTTCTACGGCGAGGAATTAAATCTACCTAGGGCAAAGAATTAAAATCTAAACTAGAGCAATTAAACAAAACTACTTGCAGATGGCTCTCTCCAAACATCAACGCAGGGTTGTCAGATCTGAATTCATGAATTGAAAAGAGGCACCGATACTCTCCATAAAGAGTTCTGAAATTTATTATTAAAAGGAGGCATCGGAAAATACAATCTTTAGAGTTCCTATTTATAGAGAATAGGAAGCCCCAGGTTACATTTTGATCCGCATGTCTAAATTTACAAATTTTCCCTTAGGTTAAGTATTCAGCGCCGCCCAATATTTTAGTCAAAAATTCTCGAATCCCGGGCTTCATACGGCCGTGGAACCGCGGCCTGGGTAGGGTTTGGGCCGCGGTTCCACGTCCCATTGATGAGATCATGGCCTGGGGTTTGTGGGCTGGCTCTGGTGCTCTTTATCTTCTTATTTGTTTATGTCTTTTCTCAATTTAGCTTCTGGTTCTCTTTCAGATTTTCCTGTGAACATTGTAGTGGACTTCTACCCGTTCGCTTTGAGTCAATGTCTTGAATCTTGCTTTGTGAATTGTTCCTTATGTAGGCTTGATCAAGAGTCTTCTATTTATTGGTTAAAGTACACTTTTGCATCGTCTTTTCATCATTTTCACTGTTTTCTGTCCAAGAACCTGTAACCTGTAATATATAGCAGACATGCGTCAAAAGTACATGTTTATTTATAAAACGAATAAGAATGGGGAATATAATAATGCAATATTATGGTATGAACACTACTCACTACACTTAGTGAGTATGCTACATCGGGTTGGGTACATAGCATCGCGTACATGATAGAGCCTACTGCCAAAGCATAGGGTATCCCTTGCATGCGAGCTCTTTCCAAATTAGTCTTGGGAGACATCTCTTTGGAGAGAGTGAGTCTTGTGATCGTGGGTAAATTCCCACACTTGGATTCTTCCATACTAAACCTCTTTGGTATGGTGTCAATGTACCTGGTGTTCCCTTCCGAAAGACAGCGCGACAGAACATCTAGCCTGAGATTCGGGGCAGATGCTAATAGGTGCTATCCGTCCACCTCTTCGAAGATGCCAAGTTGATTTATGGCATCATCTATCGAAGGTTTAAACGGATGCGGCCGATGTAGCAGACTTCGTCAGATTCCCCCTCGTTTGAGGGTTTTTTTTTTATTGTGGGGACGCTCTTCCCTGCAGGCGTAAGCCCCTACAGTTAATTACGCTACCGCATCGCGGTAACAACTTTCTCCTTCTCCATATGGTCACCTCATGTCGTGGGTGTTTGTTTTGTGTTTGGTTGCCCGTGGATTGTATACGGAGACTAAGTTATGTTGTCGCCCGTAGGGCATGGACTAGTCCAAATCCGTATCTTCCTTAGATTTGGGTTTGGGGGTTGTGTTTAAGGACACGTTAGCCTTATTTGAGGCTAAGATCAACTTAAACGTTTTTTAAGGATACGTTAGTCTAATTTCAGACTAAGATCAACTTAACGGGAACATTTAGATCCGACAAGAGAGCAATTGGGGGGGCTCTATTGTTTAGTTTAGTGACATTGTGGTCGATAGGTAGTTTAAGGATATTGCGGTCCAATGTTAGTTTTAAGACATTGCGGTCAAGGTTAAGGACATCATAGTCCATGGATTTAAGGACTCCACGGTCCGGTGTTAGTTTTAAGACATCACGGTCAAGGTTAAGGACGTCATAGTCCATGAGTTTAATGACCCCACAGTCCGTTGTCAGTTTTAAGACATCACGGTCAAGATTAAGGACATTATAGTCCATGAGTTTAAGGGCCCCACAGTCAATTGTTAGTTTTAAGACATCACGGTCAAGGTTAAGGACATCATATTCCATGAGTTTAAGGACCCCACAGTCCGTTGTTAGTTTTAAGACATCATGGTCAAAGTTAAGGACATCATAGTCCATGAGTTTAAGGACCTCACAGTCCATTGTTAGTTTTAAAACATCACGGTCAAGGTTAAGGACATCATAGTCCAGAGTTTAAGGACCCCACAGTCCGTTGTTAGTTTTAAGACATCATGGTCAAGGTTAAGGACATCATAGTCCTTGAGTTTAAGGACCCCACAGTCCGTTAAATGTATGATCGTTGGGACCCGTCACCTCTTTGAAGACGTTGAGGAATTACAACGACAAATATCAAAGGAGTGAAGAGATGTACCCTTGAACCAAGATAGATTAAATGATCTGTAGCCCAATTTGGAACCAAGACCAATTAATTATATTATGAGCCCATTGGCTCAGTTAAGTCTGAATTGAGGACTTATAGCCTTCTTGGGCTAAGTCCAATCAGGTTTGGAATATTGGCCCTCTGTTGGTCCATTGAAAGGGAGGCTTTGCCTCTAAAAAATCAGCCAACTTGGCCAAGAGTACTATTAAACACTAAAGATCAAAAGTGTTAAACACTAAAAATAGAATTCTCAAACTAGTATTAAACACTAAGAGTACAATCAGTGTTAAACACTGGAAATATAGTTCTCGATTTAGTGTCAAACATTAGAAAATAACAGTGTTAAACACTGCAAATAGGGTTTTCAAATCAGTGTTAAACACTAAGAAAATCATTGTTAAACACTGGGAACAAAGATCTTGAATTAGTGTCAAACACTAGAAAATAACAGTGTTAAACATTGCAAATAGGGTTTTCAAATTAGTGTTAAACACTAAGAAAATCAGTGTTAAACACTGGGAACAAAGATCTCGAATTAGTGTCAAACACTAAAGAAAGAGGGTTCACGTGTGGACACGTGAGAGCGTCCAGATTCCCCTTATTTTGCTCTGCAAAAAGTATTGAATACTTTTTATATTTTATTTTGGAGCATCACGTGCTGACACGTGATGGGGATTTGTGCGCTAATTTGCCAAGGGGTCACGTGGTAACACGTGAGAGCGCCCAGAGCTTCTATTTCTTTTGCCTTTTCTTTCTGTGCTTCAGGGGTCACGTGGAGCACGTGAGGCGTTGCCTCTGAGTTCTTTTCTGCGGATCTTTACAGGGGTCGCGTGGGGACACGTGACCTTAGTTCTTTTCCTGTTTGAAGATCTCTTTATCTTTTTAAGAATTAAATTCTTCATAGGGTTAAACCCTAGCTATAACTTTGGGGGAATTAAATTCCTATTTTTTTGGAAGAATTATATTCTTAGGTAGGGTTAAACCCTAATTTTCCTTTTATGGGAATTAAATTCCTATATATATAAAGAATCAAGTTCTGGCATAGGGTGAAACCTTAATTTCATTTTAAGAGGAATTAAATTCCTGTGAGCTTGAGAGAATTAAATTCTCAATTAGGGTTAAACCCTAGTTCTGTCCATCTTGAAGGAATTAAATTCCTATAATTTTGGAGAATTAAATTCTCATATATGGTTAAACCCTAATTTTATCTTGGAGGAATTAAATTCCTATAACTTTGGGAGAAGTAAATTCTCTAAATTCAATTCCTCTTCTAAGTTTTAGATCTGCATGGCAGGATCTCGACCCGATGTGAATTAAATTCTCAACATATGAGGAGATGTGCACTTTACAGATCTTCAACCAGAGAAAGAACTAAGTTCTTTGCAAAAGAGTTAAACTCTTAGATCTTTGAGAATTAAATTCTCTTTTTTCTGAAGTTTTGATCCTCTTTCTTTTTCTCACCTAGGGTTTTCTTTCTAAATTTTCAAGATGCTAAAATTCTCTTTAAAGTTTTCTCTCCAAAATTCTATCTCTCCTCTTTTTTTTTAAAATTCTCCCTTCTCGACTCCTATTTATAAGAGGAGGAAAAGAATAAATTTGTTTAGTAAATCTCTCACTGAAAGATTTGATTTGTTTTCATCATTAGTCTGAGCCTTTAAATTAGTAGGTGAATTTTATTCACCGTTGGATGTTTTAATCCAAAGATATTCTATTTGTTATTTCGGTGAGATTTAGGAGAAATCTTTCCTTGTCCAAGATTTTTCTATAAATTGGCGATATTTAATCACCCTTGGATTCTTAATCCAACGGTTCTCCATAATTCTTCTCCATTTTGGAAAGATTTAAATGATCTTTTTAGAATTTAATTCTGTTAAACCATAAGGCTTTTAAAGCCAGTCACGTGTTGACACGTTACCTTTGGTCACGTGGGAGCATGTGACCCCCTGTCACGTGTGAGCACGTGACCCCGATCACGTGTCAGCACGTGACCTCCGGTCATGTGTAAGCACGTGACCCCCCGAATGGACTCCTCTTCTGTGCTCTGTTTTGTGCCGCTGCTTTAACCATCACATGCCGACACGTGACCATTGGTCACGTATGAGCACGTGACCATTGGTCACGTTGTAGCACGTGATGTCTCTTTTTAAGTTTTTTCCTGATTTTTAATCAGGGAACAAATGCCCCCACAGCGTTGCTCTCACGTGTCTACATGTGAGTGCAACGCTGTCACTTTTGTGACCGTTGGATCCATCTAGGGAATCGGGGAGATGAAGCGTTTCCATCACATCCTATAAATGCAGGGGTCTCTTCAGAAGCGTCTCCACTCTTTCCATCTTCCTCCTTTGGCTATCTTTCTTTTGAGAATTTAATTCTCGTTTCTCAGAGCTTAGTTCTCTGTCTTGCAAATTTTCCAGAGTTTAACTCTGTTGAAGAAAGACCCATCTCTTTAGGTAATGCTCTTGAACGAACGAAGAACTTTCATAGAAATCATCATGGGATTTTAAATCCACACACCAAGGGTTTTCCCTTTTGACAAGAACCTATTTTTTAAGTTCCTTAACAAAAACAGAAAACCATCTAATCTTCAAATACTAGATCTTTTAAAGTTTCTCTGGTCTTTAGGGATCGGTGGTGGTGTATGTCTTTTCCATGGAATTTAATTCCATAGTCAAGGAGCTCTGGCTCTGGAACAAAAAATTTCTGGGAATTTAATTCCCTTTTTCAAAAAGGAATTTAATTCCTATGAGGAAATAAGTTCTTCCCATGGGGACTTCTTGGGGTTTCCTTGCCCTGAGTTGTCTCCTTCACATCCGAGAAGAAGTTTGCCATGTCCTTCCCTGGGAATTTAATTCCCTTGATTCTGTTTGATTTGTCACAGAGTCCAAAATAGATTTCTTTTTAGAGGAATCTGTAGGGTCACTTGAAATCCACTGCTTATTTAATGAGAATCTTCCTTTTGTCTCATTATAATTGCCTGGCCTCATTATTAACGAGCCGCCATCTTGATTCTGTGGGACCCATGTGTTTTGTAGCCAATGGTCCCATAAAAAAAAGTCTGTTGTCTCTTTCTTCAACTGTCTTTATATATATATATATATTGCTGGCTTCGCTTATATATTACTGGCTTCGCTTTTAACAGTTTTCCCCTATTTTATTTCAGGTACAATGACTTTGGTTCTGTACTTTCCTTTCACTCGCTCGGAGGCCGCCTTTCCTCAGTTACTATCTGATGAGGAAGTGATGGCGATGATCAAGGCTCATGACCCGACCTAAACCAACTTGCTTTTGTGGGGGACCTGGTACGGTCATATTATCCGGGAGCGCCGAAGCTTCCTTTGCGAAGTACCAACGGAGCCCACCTTTCCGTTTCTGCCAATGGACCCACCAAGGATAGTCTTTGCCTTGGAGATTCCGAATTGGACTCCGATGGGTCGGCTCGAGCCTTCGATGACTGGTATCCTGAACCATCCGATCCCAGCTATAGATATTCTGGGACGGCGTATTTGCCAGGGTGAGGTCCAACCATGGGGAAAAATCTATAAGATAGGGCTCACCCCTCGACACCCTACGGGCTATCTCTTTTGGGCTCGTTACATCCTTTCTGCACATCGCGCGCGGCTGTAGAAGGTCGAGCTTTACCGGGCGATGTATGCGTCGCTCTTCCACTACCAATCCCCGCATGTCTGGTGGGTTAAGGCGTTCTTGAATCAGTAGAATCTCCCCACCAACACTTTACTTCTAGGGGACCGAGAGGTTTCGATCTCTTTGGAAGAATTTTATGAGATTTCGGTGCTGCCAATCCGGGGGACGCTTTATTAGGAGTTGCTGCCTCCCGATGAGTACGTCTTTGAGACCGAGCCCGCAATCCTCGACGGCTTGTCAAGCGAGAATGCTGTCCGCCACAAGCGTCCAAGTCTGATCAAGGCGTTGGGTATCTTCGACCGGCTGTTCACAGAATCTGAGGAGCAAGGCGTCACTTTTAAGAGCTTCATCGCTTGCTTCCTTCGCGAGGATGTCCTGTCGAAGATGGCTCCGAAGTTCACGAATATTAATGACCCCTTCGGGTTTGGTCCGAAGAAGTTGCCGACCAAGGAATCGGATTTACCACAGTACTACATTCCCATTATGCCGCCTGTGTCTTTCAAATCCATTGTAGCTCCCGGCATGGATGAGGAGACGTTCTTCGTGGGCTTCGTCAGCGTCTGGCTCAGCTGGTTCCTCATCCCCATGCATCGCCGCTTCATGAGAGTCTCGGTTATCTATCCGGCTCATCGTATAGCTGAGGGGACACGGCTGGCCGTCGGCATCCCGGCATTGGCGCATCTCTATCACGGGTTGGGAGCTGCGGTTCATACCTCTACACCTGGCGTAGATGTAGTAAACTTTTCGTTTCATTACTTCACGTCTTGGATCGAAATGCACGTGTTGGGTGCTTTCTCTATGCATCAGAGGCCCGCATTTTACGACGCCTACACCTTCCCACGAACTATACGATTGGTGAATGCTTCTGCCTCTGACCCAACTCAATTTAGTGCCATTCGGGCGATGATTGCCCCTTATGCTACTGCTGGCGGATTGGTATTTACCGACCAAGTTTTATCTTCTCCTTCAGGTCCAGCTCAGCAACTCTGGGACTGGTCAAAAGACAATGTGCCTTCTTTGAGGCCCCGGGAGGCCACGCACTTGTATGCAATTAGACCAGGCTATCTGGTATTTCGTCAGGATAGTGCAGCCCTTTTCATGGGGTACAACCCGCATCGCTTCGCTCGGCAGCTTGGATACGACCAGGGCGTCCCTTTCGAGGCTTTCATAGTTGCGCCGGTCCCTTCACTCGAAGCCGTTCGCGATGCAGCTCACCATTTCGTGAGGTTGAACACCGGCTCCCACTTCATGATCCCTGAAGCTGACCATCTTCCCCGGTGCGTGGGGTCATTTACGGGTTGGTATCTTCATCGGGTCAACCCGATTATTGTTGAGGAGAGAAGGGTACTCCTTCGCCATGGTGCTCCTACTCAGGTTCCGGCCACAGGAGCTACGCTGCGACCGCACGCCCCGGTCCTCTTTCCCCTGAGGGATACCGGTGTTGCGCTTATTCCGGGAGAGTCGGGAGTAGACCTCACTCCTACAGTTGGTATGTCATTGGGCACCCGGTCACGAGCTAATCGGGCTCTGGTAGTAGCACCACCACCCGTGGCGTCGACAATGGCCGTGTCATCCTCAGTTGTGGTGCCAAATGAGGGTGGTAGGGATGAGGGTGTTGAAGGTGAAGTGGGTCGGCGTCATGCTAAGGCTCCACGGGGGAGGAAACGGTCGTCTTCGGTGGCCGGTTCTGGATCTAAGTGGCGGAGGAAGGTAGCCACCTACTTACTCGATTCTTTAACAGAGTCTGAGCCCATACTTCTAGATGAACTGTTGGCCGTGCAAGGGTCGGATGCTGGCCTTCTTTTCCCGGGTTTGGCTGCCGAGGAAGCCGCACAATTGGCTGAGGCTATAAGACATTCTAAAGATGAGTCTCAGAACGTAAGGGTTCCGAAGAAACGCTATCCTGCCGTAATCTTCTATGAAGACCCCTCGTGGATCCGGCGGCGGTTTATTGGCCCTTTGGTGGAATAGGGAGAAAGAGCCTTGAAGCAGGCTGCTTCGAAGGATGCTGCGGACGCGCTTTCCTTGAGGACCAGCGGCCACGAGTCCACCCTCGAACCCCGGCGAGCACACATCCTTGAGATGGAGCATTGGCTTGAAGAAGCCATATTGAAGGCTTCCTTACACATTGGTATGTTCTTATACTTCTTTGCAGCACTTAATATTGTTTACACTTGTATGTATGTATCCTTATTCTTGCGTGAATTGTGCAGAGACTTCGGTGATGGAGGAGGCTCCTACGGGCTTGTTGAAGATAGAGCCTGTTGACATTCCCAATGAAACATTGCTTGATGTGGAGGGGGTTGACGACGCTGCTCCTCTCACAATAGAGCATCCGGTGGCGGTTCTTGATCCCGGAGCACTCGCTCCTTTGGGAGAGGCTCCTTTAGTGGTCGCCGCCCCAACGACTCTTCCTGAGGGCGGCCCAGAGGCTGAGATGGAGGTAGTCGGGACCACCCTCCCTTTGTTGGAGCCCGAGGTCACGGCGAAGACCACTGAAGCTGCTATCCCCCTAGCTCAGAATGGGAGGAGTGTCGAAGGTAACCTTCTCCATTTTAAGCTAGTAATCTTTCTGTTATCTGAACTCTTTTGTCTTTTCAGAATTACGTGGGCTGGTGGCTTCTATTGCCGATCTGTCTCCCCGGCAATCCTTTCAGCGTCTGCTGGAGATGGCCGCTCCGCAGGTGATATCTCCCCAACGCATCGTCCTCTCATCTGGGCAAGGTTAGTGTCGTCCACCATCTTTTCATAGCATCATTGTTATTTGTGCGGAATGACATTGATGCCCTTTACTGTTATGGAGGCTTATGACGAGGTTGAGGTCTTCGAAGGGCCAGGGGAACCTTCAGTTCCTTCTTGCATGACTGTGGGTAAGTGACGTCTCAATATGGTCCCACTTGTTCCTTTGCTTAAGAGTTTCACTGACATTTTTCAAATCTGAACAGCCCTGCCAGCTCCCACAGTGCTGGAGTCGCGCATCGCCATGCCATCCGGCCCTTATGCTTTGCGAGCCTCAGAATGCCTGGCCAAGTTAAGCCTTGTCTCCCTGTCGTCTTTGATCGAGGAGCTTCGTGCTGGCAGCGCAATCACAGCTAAAGCATTTGCTGCCGAAGCTAACGGTTCTCTTCCTTTTCTTGCCACCTACCATAGCGAAGCGGTGGTGCGAGTCTGGGTTGAGTTCTGTCGGCAGGTGGAGGCTTGCTTGCACGTACTTAAGTGTTCCCGCCTTTCTTCGGAGGCCGTGGCTGCAAAAGCGGACTTGCGGGGGCTGATAGAGCGGTGTGCGGCGAACATGGTGTCGTGCAAGAAGAGGCTCGGCCGCAAATTCTAGAAGAGGGAGCTGGCCTCTAAGGCGCTGCACGAGCTCTAAGCCAACCTTACAGCCAAAGCCAACAAAGCGTATGAACTCTGGCGAGTACTTCAAGAGTCTATCAAAGAGGTGGTGGCCCTCGATAAAGCTGCCGTGTACATTCGCGAAAGAGTTGAGGCTCACAAGGCTACCGAGAAAGAGCTCGATGGTCGGCTTGCCTCGTATCAGGCCCAGCAGGCTCAGGCGGAGGCCCGTCTTCTGGTGATATTGAATCACGAAGCCGTGACCCAGCGGAAGAAGGATGAGCTATTGAAGTTGCTAAATCGCCCGCCGGCCTGAAGACTTGTACAAATTTTTGTACATACTCCTGAATGAGAGTATATATTTTTTGTTCTTTCATGAATTGTACTCTGTATCCATTTTGGTTTATGAATAAAAGACATATTTTCTTCTTAATAGTGTGTCTCTTTTTATTGAATGTGTTCTGCGGACAATTTATCTTGGTCTCTTTACAGGGCAGCGATGGCTTAGGATTCAGGGTTAAGATCTGCCTCCTAAGACTTTTGAGTTTTATGAGCCGTGAGGGTCTCATAAAGAGTTTTTCTCCCTACAGGTCGAGAGGATCCCATAGGTGTAAGTTCTCCTTAAGAATCGTGAGGATTCTTAAGCGGGTTTTCCCTTAGGAGTCGTAAGGATCTCACAAGAGAATTTTCTTCCCTACGGGTCGTAAGGACCCGCAAGTGCTGGGTGCAGTTTCCCTTATCCGTATTTCATGGGGTTAGAGGTTGCTTTGGATGTTTTCCGGGGTACCGTAGTTTAAAGACATCGCGGTCGAGGTTAAGGACATCATAGTCCGTAGGTTTAAGGACTCCACCGTCCGTTTCTAGTTTTAAGACATTACGGTCGAGGTTAAGGACATCATAGTCCGTGGATTTAAGGACTCGACAGTCCAATGTTAGTTTTAAGACATCACGGTCAAGATTAAGGACATCATAGTCGGTGGATTTAAGGACTCCACAGTCCAATGTTAGTTTTAAGACATCATGGTCAAGGTTAAGGACATCATAGTCTATGGATTTAAGGACTCCACAGTCCACGAAATGTGTGGTTACTGGGACCCGTCACCTCTTTGAAGACGTTGAGGAATTACAACGACAAATATCAAAGGAGTGAAGAGATGTACCCTTGAACCAAGGTAAAATCAGTGTAGAATCATTATGGTTGATCGTTAGTTTTAAGACATTACGGTCGAGGTTAAGGACATCATAGTCCGTGGATTTTAAGGACTCTACAGTCCGATGTTTGCTCTGGATGCTTCACACGGGTTCACTCCCGTGCTCTGCTAGGACCAGGCTCCGCTCTGGATGTTTTCCGCGGGGTCAAAGAGTGACGTTATCCGCGTTCCACGTGACCAGGAATTTTTCTCTGGATGCTTCCCACGGGTTCACTGCCCTGTTCGGCGAGGACCAGGCTCCGCTCTGGATGCTTCACACGGGTTCACTGCCGTACTCTGCGAGGACCAGGATCCGCTCTGGACGTTTCCACGGGGTCAAAGAGTGACGTTATCCGCGTTCCACGTGACCAGGAATTTTGCTCTGGATGCTTCCCACGGGTTCACTGCCGTGTTCGACGAGTGTTCAATTGATAAAACTGCACATTTGTTATTACATTTTTCCTACCATTTTCATATTAAAAAAGGACTTTATTATAATATATCATACATATGAGGGTTTATGTGTAAAAATACTATTTTCCATGTGTTGATATATTATAATTAGTATTTGGTAGAAAAATGTATGCAAATAATTTTATTGACTAAATCCTAGTAGAACAAAGTCTACTAAATATTATTTGAGTTGTTGTGCAGAAATTTTCCAAGTTGTGCAGAATTTTTCAAGACTAGAATCAAGGAAATCAAGTTGTTGAAGATGACTTGCCTAATTAAGAAAGCAAAACTTAGAGACTAAGTCTGGCAGCAACCACGAGAAGATTTCCATGATACAAAGGTTCCAAGAATCGCCAAATGTCATAAGGACAGAGCCCCAAAATTTTGATGAAGGGATGGGATTGAATGGCCGCGGATCCGCGGCCATACCCCACCTTGGGCCGAGGATCCGCGGCATGTTTGAAGATTTAGGGTTTGCAAAAATTTTGGGAAAATCTATATAGTTAGTTCCCTAATTTGAAAGCAAAGGTTTCTGGCTTTGGACTATAAAAAGGGACCGAGAGCCTCTTGGAAAATTTATCAAGCCGACGAGATCAAGAAGTCCCAGATGCTCACCCATCCAGGCTGATCATCAACTGTTCGTCTACCTCCTTCGGAAGAGTTCGAGAAGCAAATCAAGTTTTTGTAATCATTTTCTAAGGAATAAAGTGTAGATTGTTCAAGTTGATTAATAAAGGTAGTTATTTTATTTAATTCTTTTGCATTTTTCATTATGTTTTCTCTCTCTGTCTTTTCATCTTCTTTTCCCAACATGCGCGAGTAATTCTCCGCTTGTTAGGGTTCGTAGCATTAGGGTACGCTAATGGATGATGAACATCCCTAAACCCTTTTTAAATCCTATAAAGTTTATGAACTTTATCAAAAGAATCACTAAGATCCTAATCGGGCGCACTAACAATTCTTTGTTAGTTCCGACCGCGATTAGAGATTAGATTAATGATTGTTTTGGTAAAAGCTAGATATGAACGGAGTTCCGTGTCGAGATAAGGGTTAAGAGTGGGATTCCTTTTCCCTCCAGAAACCCTATTCTACACGCATCACCGTCGTTCTAGTTTTAAATCTATTAAAGGATAAAAAGGGTAACTTTTAATTAATCGTCCATGACTACTAAATCCTAACGAACCCTACAAGCCCTCTTATTATATTAACCACATCCTTAAAATAATCTAGATCTGTATTTTTGCATTCTTGCTTTAAGTAGATCTAGAAACCATTCACAAAATTCTTTATCCCCTCTCCTCTCTTTTTCAACACATCTAAAGTAAGAGTAAAGAGTTCAACGTTTCCCTGAGGACGACCCGTACTCATCTCGGTCTAGCGACGCGTGACACCGTTATTGATTGCAGTTATTTACTACATACACACTTTTACGTATCAATCAAATAGCGCCGTTGCCAGGGATACGTGCGTAATTTTTTTATTCTTACTATTTGTGTTGAATTCTTAGACGATTCATATCATTATTAACAAAAAACTGCAAATTGCATATTTAACGATTTGTGCGTGAATCTTTTGGAAGGAGATCTGGAGTCACAGACTTGAGGAAGCAGGAGATCTAGGGTTCCAAACTTCTCTGGTATATTTCTTAACTCCTTCTCTCTCCTTTCAAATCCAATAAAATCTATTTTTTGCAGGATTCTTTGCAAAATAGCGCCACTTAAAAATCGTTTTGCAAAAGTTTTGTGATTGGTTTTGTTTTGCATATTTTAATATGGATTTTAAGGGGCAAGACCAAAATAAAGATTAGGTGGGGATTTCATCACTTTTCCTAAGCCCCACAAATCACAAACCGAGCATCTAGATCAACCCTTCATTAATTTTAAAAATATCTAGACCAGACTCTAAGGACTGTCGCGCTCAATAAGGACAGAGGAAGGTCGTGGGTAATCTATCGTTTATCTGCATTACTTTTGTAGTACCTTGGCAAGTGTGTCAAAAGCTAGTGGTTTTTAATTAAGCCCACTACTGTGGTTCCTTCCCACTTACCTGGCACTTACCTGGCTACAAGGGTAGTACAGAGACGGTAGAGGATTGATCCTGCGGCTTATCCTTTGGAAGTCTAGGAGCGGTCTAGAGACTGGACCTAGGTGACCTTAGTTCTAGGGTTGCTTATGCATCTTAGGGTGATTTTTCTTGAGTCCCACTTCTTTTCAAAACAAACCAATTTTAAAATCATACACACGCTGCCACTTGCACTAAACCCGCTTAGTGCATGCTCGGCTGGACACGGGATCCTAGTGCCCGTCTTGTCCGCGTTCCTGCTATCGACTCCGAGGTTGGTGCTTCTTCATCCTCTTTTCCCCCACCACACACCACGACCGAGATGGACGGCACTCCATCAGAATATAACACCACGCTGCCACCACCCGTAGGTGCACAGAATCCACCGCGCATCTCTCTCCAAGAGAGATGCTATCCTATCCGTGGTCCTCTTCCCACTTGTCTATCTCTTCCACCACCTAACGGGAATAATTTCGAAATTAAACCCCACTACATCAATCTGCTGCCTAAATTTCACGGGCTTGAGTCGGAAGACGCGTACGTTTTCATCACCAAATTCGAAAACGTATGCGCAATGATGGGTACTTCACAGTTGACTGTCGATGCTATGCGCTTGCGTTTTCTCCCATTCACACTATGCGATTTGGTAGAAAAATGGCTTTACAATATTGCCGCACACTCTATCACTAATTGGGATGAATTCATCATAGTATTTCTTAAGAAGTTTTACCCAAACCATAAGACTGCCCATATTAGGAGCGAGATCAACCAGTTCACCCAGCTTCCTAATGAACCATTTTGGAAGTGCTTTGAACGTTTCAAAGATCTTCTTGTCCAATGCCCCCATCATGGAATACAAAGATGGGATTTATGTCGGATTATATATGAGGGTATTAATCCTGCGACAAAGCAGATGCTTGAAACAATGTGTCAATGCAATTTCATGTCTAAAGATGACGGTGAAGTATGGAAATATCTGGAAGATCTACCTGAAAACACTTTGCAGTGGGAAAGCGTAAGACCACCTTCAACTAAGGGAGGTATTCACCAGCTCGATGTTTCCAACGTAGTGAAAGCCAAAATGGCAGCGATGCAGAAGAAATTCAACGCTATTGAGAACAGATTCTCATCAGTCTCCCTAAATCAGGTTACGCTTCCCAAAACCGTCTGTGGTTGCTGTTCGGATCCTTCACACTTAACGGAAGAATGTCCTATGAATGCATCGTTTCAAGCTAATGCTGCTTTTCAGCAGCGACCTAGAAACTACCCCTATTCTTCCATGTACAATCAAGGATGGACGAATCATCCTAACTTTGCTTGGAACCAAAACCAACAAAGTAATTATCAAAGACCTCCTCTACAGCAACCACAACCACAAAGTCAGCTTCCCTTTCAGTCCCAAAATTTTCAAAATCCGGCCAACATTTCTACACCACAAGTGGCCGGTACTGACAACTCTTCACTTGCACAAACTTTGGATATGTTCATGAAACATTCCATGCAATTATCGGCTGAGATGAAGTCTTCTATTGATACCATAACGAAAAACTCCGCCTCCCATGGTGAGAGTATTAAATCATTAGAAAACCAAATCGCACAGTTAAACGCCGTAATGAGTGCGAGAGAAAAAGGGAAACTCCTATCTCAACCCCTACCGAATCCTGACCATTCACAAAATCATAATGTGAATGCCGTTACTACGTTGAGATCGGTGAGAGTGCTGAACAACCGAGTGGGTGAGCAATTTGATGTTAGTGATACATCTGATACCCCAGCTTCTTCTTCTTCTTCCCCTAATTCGTCTAGTCTCCCACCTTCATCCGAGCCTATTCTCCGTTTTCCTAAGGCTCGAACATTTCGCCAAATATATCTAAGTCGATTCCCACTTCAATTTTTGGATCGAATCCGTCCCCACAGTCTTCTCCACAAACGTTGGACCCAAAACTTATTGATCGAGCTCTATTTCCAAACAGATTAAGGGCTAACAGACATAACCCGCAAATGGAGAAAATTGTGGAAATGTTTAAGCAAGTTAGCGTGAATATTCCTCTCCTAGATGCTATTCAACAAGTCCTATCTTATGCAAGAATCCTTAAAGACTTGTGCACTAGGAAAAGAAAACCTCAAGTGCCTAAGAAGGTTTTCATGACGAATAATGTTAGCACAGCTTTTACCCAACAAATACCAAAGAAACGTAAGGACCCCGGCTGTCCTACAATCTCTATTTCTATTGGGGGTAAAAATATTAATCGTGCTTTACTCGATCTAGGAGCTAGCGTCAACTTGCTTCCTTATTCAGTATACGAGCAGTTAGGAATTGGAGAGTTAAAACCCGCCCAATGTACTCTCCAGATGGCAGACCGATCTATCACCAAACCTCGGGACGAACTAGAGGATGTGTTAATTAAAGTCGGGGAATTCATATTTCCCGTGGACTTTATTGTTTTAGATACACAACCTGTGGTAAACCCACGTAATCAAATCCCGGTGATACTTGGTCGACCCTTCCTAGCAACTTCTAACGTTGTAATTAATTGTCGTAACGGTTCTATGAACTTATCCTTCAGGAAAATGACAATTGAGTTTAATATTTACAAGCTAGGAAGTCAGCCATCAGAACCTTCTGCTCATTTGCTGGATGTTTGTTCCATCCATGAGATAGCTTCCGAAAGCTGCATGGATGAGGAGCTTTGCTTCGATGTTCTCGACAACACTAATGAGACACCGTTTGATCTTGCACCACTTCATAGTGAGGATATGTTCAATGAGTCTGACCTTGAGATTGAACCCGTTGACTCATTGCAAAAGTCAGCAGCACTTTCCGAGTCAATATCATATGCAAGTTTTGAACCTCTTAAGGAGTCCGAGTATCATTCCTTTACCCCACCTTCTATTGTCTCTCCGCCAATTTTTGATCTCAAACCGCTACCTTCTCATCTTAAATATGCATATTTAGGAGAGAATGAGACTTTGCCAGTGATTATTTCCGCTTCTCTAGCCTTAGAGCAAGAGAATGCACTTTTGGCAGTGTTGAGATTGAATCGGCAAGCATTTGGTTGGACAATGGCCGACATCAAAGGGATTAGTCCCTTAATTGTTGAACATTACATACATCTGATGGATGAAGCCAAACCAACCCGAGACCCACAAAGACGGTTAAATCCCGTTATGAAGGAGGCGGTAAAGAAAGAAATCGTCAAGTGCCTTGATAGTGGAATAATTTACCCCATATCTGATAGCCAATGGGTAAGTCCAATTCATGTGGTCCCTAAAAAGTCTGGCATCACGGTCATCACTAATGAGGCTAATGAGTTAATCCTAATACGCACCCAAACTGGGTGGCGCGTATGTATTGATTACAGGAAACTCAATGCCGCAACGAGGAAAGATCACTTCCCTCTACCTTTCATTGACCAGATGTTGGAACGATTAGCGGGACACGAAAACTACTGTTTCTTGGACGGATACTCTGGCTATAACCAGGCCCCCATCGCCGAAAAGGATCAAGATAAAACCACTTTTACTTGTCCTTTCGGAACTTTTGCATATAGACGCATGCCCTTTGGGTTATGCAACGCTCCCGCTATATTTCAGCGGTGCATGATGGGGATATTTTCAGATATGGTGGAAAATTTTCTAGAAATTTTTATGGACGATTTCTCCATTTTTGGGGACTCCTTTGAGGACTGCCTTCGTAATCTTGACGCGGTTCTTACCCGCTGTAAGGATAAGAACTTGACTTTGAATTGGGAAAAATGCCATTTTATGGTCCAAGAAGGTATTGTACTTGGACATATAATTTCACGAAAAGGCATTGAGGTTGACAGAGCTAAAATAGATGTCATTCAAAACCTCCCTCGTCCCAACTACGTCAAAGATATACAATCCTTCCTTGGTCATGCAGGATTTTATAGGAGATTTATTAAGGACTTTAGCAAAATTGCTAGACCCTTAACCCTTCTATTGGCCAAGGACACTACTTTTCACTTCGATTCGGATTGTGAGGCTGCTTTTGAATCGCTTAAAGAATCACTCACTACAGCCCCCGTTCTATCATCTCCGGATTGGAACCACCCGTTCGAGCTTATGTGTGATGCATCAGATTTTGCTATTGGTGCTGTCTTAGGACATCATATTGATAAGATGCAACATGTAATTTACTATGCAAGTAGGACCTTGAATGATGCACAAATAAATTACACAACTACCGAGAAAGAACTCTTGGCAGTTATATTTGCATTAGAGAAATTCAGGCCCTACTTGATTGGCTCGCCTATTGTGGTTTACACAGATCACTCCGTCCTACGACATCTTTTATCGAAGAAGGATGCGAAGGCCAGGCTAATACGTTGGATCCTATTGTTACAACAATTTGATCTTGTCATCCGAGACAAGAGTGGATGTGAAAACGTTGTAGCCGACCATCTTTCACGCATCACTTCTTCGCCAAGTATGATCGTGCCAATAAATGACTCATTTCCTGAAGAACAGCTCTTGAATGTATCCTACAAACCTTGGTTCGTGGATATCATGAACTATCTTGCGACGGGACTTATTCCTAGTGATTGGTCGAAACAAGACAAACTTCGATTTCTATCCCAAGTAAAATATTTTTACTGGGATGAACCTTATCTATTCAAGTATTGTTCCGATCAAATCATTCGCAGGTGTGTCCCTAACGATGAATTCAAGAGCGTGTTATCATTTTGTCATGATCAGGCATGCGGCGGTCATTTTGGATCTCGAAAAATGGCGGAGAAAGTTTTGCAATGTGGCTTTTATTGGCCAACACTATTTAAAGATGCATATGAATATTGCAAAACTTGTCCGCGATGTCAGCATTTGGGTCGGATTTCACAAAGGAACGAGATGCCGCTCCAACCTATATTGGTTGTAGAAATATTTGATGTTTGGGGTATTGATTTTATGGGCCCTTTTCCCAACTCTTTTGGGAATCTATATATCTTGTTAGCCGTTGATTATGTCTCGAAGTGGGTGGAAGCTATACCGTGTCGCACTAATGACAACAAAGTTGTCATTAAGTTCCTTAAAGAAAATATCTTTTCGCGATTCGGCCACCCTCGCGCTATAATTAGCGACAACGGGACACATTTCTGTAATAGGTCTTTCGAGGCCTTGATGCGGAAATATTCAATCACTCACAAGCTTTCTACACCCTATCATCCTTAAACAAGCGGGCAGGCTGAGATCTCAAATAGGCAGATCAAACAGATATTGGAGAAGACGGTTTCGAAAAACCGTAAAGATTGGTCAACCAAATTGACGGATGCTCTTTGGGCATTCCGCACCGCTTATAAGACCGATCTTGGTATGTCTCCATACCGCCTTGTGTTTGGGAAGGCATGCCACCTCCTTGTCGATATTGAACATAAGGTAATGTGGGCTATTAAAGAGCTTAATTTTGATCTTGATCATACAGGCAGCTATCGGAAGCTGCAGTTGAATGAGCTAAGCGAACTCCGCGATGGAGCTTATGATAATGCGGTGATAGTAAAGAACAGGACTAAAGTATTCCACGATAAAAATCTTTTTAGAAAAACCTTCACTTCGGGGCAACAAGTCCATCTTTACGATTCCCATCTCCATCTTCATCCGGGTAAGCTTAAATCTCGTTGGAAAGGACCTTTTGTGGTGCGGTATGTACACCCGCACGGGGCAGTTGAAGTCAAAAATTTGAAACACGGTTCAATTTTTAAAGTAAATGGGCATAGATTAAAACCGTATTTTTCTGCTGACCCCGCGAAGGAGCTCCTGTTTTTACAGGAGCCGCTTTATCAAAACTAAATTTCCCCCGCCCCACCTTCTTGTTTTTGTAACATTTTCTCATTTTAAGAATGGAGGTGAGTAAAAATGGATTTGATTGAATATCTGTACATGTCAAAGATCATGTTTGGGGGTAGTTTTCATTTAACTATTATTTTACCCCTTGTATCTCTCTCCTAGTATACAGGTCCTTGTTCTCAACAGGCTACATCAGTGAGGACACTGCTGAAAACAGGTTTGGGGGGAGGTTTGTATTCACTGAATTATCTTTGACACTGGGCATTAAATTTTTTTTATAACAACAGAGTAGAAAGTGAAAAATTACATCCAAAAGATAGGAATAGTTTAAGAAAACCAAGAAAATTAGAAGTTTTCTTAAACGAACTGGTAATAAGTAGTTATGAGCTGTTGTCCCAAGGGTTAGTAAGATGAAGGAAGTCACTAATCTGAGGATAAAATTAAATCTGAAAAATAGTTTCTATTCTGGAAGCTAAACATTTGAATGTTGATACCCTACTATATACACTTACACACGTCTTGAAACTCGGGATAGTAGATGATACCTTGAAATGCTCTTGTCTAAAAGCCAAAGTATGAAGGAAATAATAAATGAAGAAAAATATAAAAATGGTGAAAAGAAAAAAATGAACACTGGTTTTGTTATCGCCAAGGCAGCAATAAAAAAATATAGCGAAGGTGCCTCTTCACCTAGTGCCCTAAGGCCAATTGGTCTGGGAGTCACTGCTAAGCCTTAGGTGGTGCAAGACGAGGAAAATATTATCACCTAATCAGCAAGCACATAAGTAATCGGTCGGTTAGTACTCAAGAAGTATTAACGGTCGTATGAAAATGTGTGAGCAAATCTAAATATTTATCAAATTAAAAAGTACTGAGGTAGATGGACAAGAATATGATAGCTTGAACTGAATTCTCTGAGTGTAGGGATGTCCATTTCACACACGTAGGGGTATATGATCAATGTTTGGATGAAAGGTAGGAATGAAGAATAAAGAAGATGTTTTATTGAGGGATGATGTGATTTCTAACATTTTTTCATGACTATTAAGATAGGGCTCATGACTGCTGAAAAGTTAGTGTAGTTGGAAACTCTTATTTTCAAAGTCTTTCTTTTATAGTTCTTATCTTTATATGTAAATTTCACCATCTCCCTTTTTTTATAGGATTTTGTGGGTGTAATCCGCTGAAAACCCTCAGGAGAAAATACTCCTCCTACTAGGGACATCTAGAGGTTTAACGACATGTTGCACATGCTCAGTGCAATCGTGTCTGCCTACGAAAGTGTGCTTAGTTTTCTCCTTTCTTTTTCTCCTCTTGAATAAACTAGTTTGCTCGGGACGATCAAAGATAAGTTTGGGGGTATTTGTTCAGTTGATAAAACTGCACATTTGTTATTACATTTTTCCTACCATTTTCATATTAAAAAAGGACTTTAATATAATATATCATACACATAAGAGTTTATATGTAAAAATACTATTTTCCATGTGTTGATATATTATAATTAGCATTTGGTAGGAAAATGTATGCAAATAATTTCATTGACCAAATCCTAGTAGAACAAAGTCTACTAAATATTATTTGAGTTGTTGTGCAGAAATTTTCCAAGTTGTGCAGAATTTTTCAAGACTAGAATCAAGGAAATCAAGTTGTTGAAGAAGACTTGCCTAATTAAGAAAGCAAAACTTGGAGATCAAGTCTGGCAGCAACGACGAGAAGATTTCCATGATACAAAGGTTCCAAGAATCGCCAAATGTCATAAGGACAGAGCCCCAAAATTTTGATGAAGGGATGGGATTGAATGGTCGCGGATCCGCGGCCATACCCCACCTTGGGCCGCGGATCCGCGGCATGTTTGAAGATTTAGGGTTTGCAAAAATTTTGGGAAAATCTATACAATTAGTTCCCTAATTTAGAAGCAAAGGTTTCTGCCATTGAACTATAAAAAGGGACCGAGAGCCTTTTGGAAAATTTATCAAGCCGATGAGATCACGAAGTCCCAGACACATCCAGGCTGATCATCAACTGTTCGTCTACCTCCTTCGGAAGAGTTCGAGACGCAAATCAAGTTTTTGTATTCATTTTCTAAGGAATAAAGTGTTGATTGTTCAAGTTGATTAATAAAACTAGTTATTTTATTTAATTCTTTTGCATTTTACATTATGTTTTCGCTCTCTGTCTTTTCATCTTCTTTTCCCAACATGCGCGAGTAATTCTCCGCTTGTTAGGGTTCGTAGGATTAGGGTTGGCTAATGGATGATGAACATTTCTAAACCCTTTTTAAGTCCTATAAAGTTTATGAACTTTATCAAAAGAATCACTAACATCCTAATCGGGCGCGCTAACAATTCTTTGTTAGTTCCGACCGCGATTAGAGATTAGATTAATGATTGTTTTGGTAAAAACTAGATATGAACGGAGTTCCGTGTCGAGATAAGGGTTAAGAGTGGGATTCCTTTTCCCTCCAGAAACCCTAATCTACACGCATCACCATCGTTCTAGTTTTAAATCTATTAATGGATAAAAAAGGGTAATTTTTAATTAATCGTCCATAACTACTAAATCCTAACGAACCCTACAAGCCCTCTTATTATATTAACCACATCCTTAAAATAATCTAGATCTGTATTTTTGCATTCTTGCTTTAAGTAGATCTAGAAACCATTCACAAAATTCTTTATCCCATCTCCTCTCTTTTTCAACACATCTAAAGTAAGAGTAAAAAGTTCAACATTTCCCTGAGGACGACCCGTACTCATCTCGGTCTAGCTACGCGCGACACCGTTATTGATTGCGATTATTTAATACATACACACTTTTTACGTATCAATCAGCGAGGACCAGGCTCCGCTCTGGATGCTTCACATGGGTTCACTGCCGTGCTTTGCGAGGACCAGGTTCCGCTCTGGACGATTTCCACGGGATTAAAGAGTGACGTTATCCGCGTTCCACGTGAGCAGGAATTTTGCTCTGGATGCTTCCCACGGGTTCACTGCTGTGTTCGGCGAAGACCAGGCTCCGCTCTGGATGCTTCACACAGGTTCACTGCCGTGCTCTGCGAGGACCAGGATCCGCTCTAGACGTTTTCCACGGGGTCAAAGAGTGACGTTATCCGCGTTCCATGTGACCAGGAATTTTGCTCTGGATGCTTCCTACGGGTTCACTGCCGTGTTCGGCGAGGACCAAGCTCCACTCTGGATGCCTCACACGGGTTCACTGCCATGCTCTGCGAGGACCAAGATCCGCTCTGGACGTTTTCCACGTGGTCAAAGTGTGACGTTATCCGTGTTCCACGTGACTAGGAATTTTGCTCTGGATGCTTCCTATGGGTTCACTGCCGTGTTCGGCGAGGACCAGGCTCCGCTCTGGATGCTTCCCACGGCTTCACTGACGTGCTCTGCGAGGACTAGGATCCGCTCTGGAAGTTTTCTACGGGGTCAAAGAGTGACGTTATCCGCGTTCCACGTGACCAGGAATTTTTGACTTCGTCTGTACTTCACGAAGTCGGAATTTGACTCCCTGCCGGCTGTACGCCGCCGAGTCACGGAGCTGGGAGTTGCTGCGGTTTCGTTTTGCTTGATGTTGTGTCCGCTGTAATTGGACGGGTGTTGAGATGATCTTTAGGCTATCTGTGGACCATCGAGATTTGGCTTCTTCTTCGGATGAAACCTGGGGGAGGAATGTGATTCCTTCTTTGTTTGCGCCCTTGGATTGTATACAGGGATCGAAACAATATCACCTGCAGGGCATAAATTTCATTTTTATTTTATTTCTTTTTTCGCGATGCTCTATTATTTCAGCATTTATATCGCGAAGGTCGTGATTGCCCCATCATTTCGGCTATTTTTCACGGTGCCCAATCATTTTGGCTATTTATTTTATTTTTTACTCGCTTCTTTTTATTACGAGTTGCCCAATCATTTCGGCTATTTGTTTTAGTTTTTGCTCGCTGTTTTTTATTGCTAGTTTCCTAATCATTTCGGCTATTTTACATGCATACATTTTTACTTATTGATTTTTTCTGCAAGTTGCCCCATCATTTCGGCTACTTCATATGCATGTATGGCTTGCTGGCTTTTCGCCGCAAGCTCTGGATTAGACACCGATTTCGGCATCAGCACCGCTACAACTGGGATATTGACAGGAGAGAATCATCATTTGCCTCTGTCGATGTCGAACAATGGTGGCTTAGTAAACAGGATTAGGGTCCTGTCGACTAAGGCTTTTGAGTTCATGAGCTGTAAGGATCTCACAAAGGTATTTCTCCCTACAAGTCGTGAGGATCTCGTAGGTGTGTTTTCTCCTTGGGAATCATGAGGATTCCTAAGTGCGTGTTCCCCTGTAAGTCGTAAGGATCTTACAAGAGGGTTTTCTCCTTATAAGTCGAGAAGACTCACAAGGGTTGTTCACCGTGCGAACATATCCCCAGTCACGGGTGGGACTCGGTTAGGGAAGTGTTTATTCGTGCCCATGGATTGTATACAAGGGTCAGTATGAGCCGCTTGTCGGACAATATCGAAGGTTGTGGGGAGGTTGCTTAAGAACAGGTTCAGGTCTCTGTAACTTAAGACTTTCAAATCTTACGAGCTGTGAGGGTCCCATAAGAGAGTTCTCCTTACGAGTCGTGAAGATCTCGCAAGTGTAATTTCTCCTTAGGAATCGTGAGGATTCCTAAGTGTGTTGCTCCCTTGTGAGTCGTAAGGATCTCACGCAGGTGGTTTCTCCTCAAAAGGTTGAGAGGACCCTGTAACTGTCTTTTAACGAGGTTGCGCCCTTTCGGATTTTCACAAACACTCGCTGGGAGCCCTGCTATTTTTATTCACGGAGCCCTTTCGGGTTTTCATCCGTGCCCATTTTTCTTATGGACATGCGTCTTCTCTTTTTCCTTTTTTTTTTCCTTTTTTCTTTAACGAGGTTGTGCCCTTTCGGGTTTTCACAAACACTCACCGGTAGCCCTGCTGTTTTTACTCACGGAGCCCTTTCGGGTTTTCATCTGTGCCCATTTTGCTTATGGACATACCGTTTTCTTTCTTTTTTATTATTCTTTATTCTCTTTTTTTGTATCAGCTTTGGGATGCTGCAATCCACCGTAGTTTATCAACGTCTCGGTCAACGGCCAGTTTTAAGACATAGTGGTCCATCATTAGTTTAAGGACGTTCCGGTCCGCTGTTAGTTTAAGGACGTTTCAGTCCGTCGTTAGTTTAAGGACGTTTTGGTCCGCTGCTAGTGTAAGGACGTTTTAGCCCATCATTAGTTTAAGGACGTTTCGGTCCGTTGTTAGTTTAAGGACGTTTCTGTCCGTTGTTAGTTTAAGGACGTTTCGATCCATTGTTAGTTTAAGGACGTTTCGGTCCGCTGTAAAGTAAGCCGGTTACTACTTATAGAGTTTGGGCTTAAGAAGATAGCGAGCGGACATAGTCGTCGTCATCTATCATTGACCTAGGCCGTAACACGTTAAGCATAGTACTTCTTCAGGAAACAACCATTTATTGGCTTGAAAGGTCTTTCACCATGCATATCCATGAGTAGATAGGCTCCACCCTGGTAGACCTTGTCTATGATATACGGGCCTTCATAGTTTGGCTCGAATTTTCCCCGCTTGGCGCGGTTGGGGATCATAGGTCTTTTGACCACTAGCATGAGTTCGCCTTAGCGGAATGTCCTTGGCCTGGTCAATCTTTCATATGAGCGCGGCATCTTCGCTCCAGATTTTGCTGCGCCAAGAGCCGGGTTTCATCAAGGGCATCAAGCTCCTCAAGCCGAAGGTGAGCGTTTTCTTCTTTCGTCAGCTCGTAATAAACTGCCACTCATAGAGAGAGTAACTCTATCTCGAGGGGAGTACCGCTTCTGTACCGAATACCAACACGTACGGCGTTGTGTTCGTGGCCGTCTTGAATGTGGTTCGATACGCCCAGAGAGCTTCTTGCAGTCTTTCGTGCCAGTCTTTCTTATTTCGAGACACTGTCTTCTTTACGATCTTCGTTAAGGTCTTGTTGAAAGCCTCAGCTACAATGTTAGCGTGGGGATTATAGACCGATGAATATCTCCAATCTATCTTATGTTGTTGTGCTAAGCGACTGATTTTGTGGCTTCTGTAGGCTGGCCCGTTATTGGAAATGATCCGTCTCGGAGTTCCAAACCGATAAATGACATGCGTCTTGAAGAAATGGAAGATATTCTCCGTCTTCACTTCCATCAGCAGTACTGCTTCTGCACATTTGGAGAAGTAATCAGTCGTCGCCAAAATGAATCGATGTCCTCGGGACGATGTCGGTTCGATGGAGCCGATTATGTCAGTCCTCCACATTTCGAATGGCCAGCTAGCCACTGTTGGATGTAGTGGATTTGGATGCTGATGGATAAAGTCCCCATGGATCTGGCATGAGTGACATTGCTTCGCATATTTGAGGCAGTCCTGGATCATCGTGGGCCAGTAGTAACCCATCCGTTTAATCTTCAACTTCATCTTAGGGCCAGCTTAATGAGAACCGCAGAGTCCGTCGTGAACTTCTTGGACGACTCTTTTTGCCTCTTCAGGTCTCAGGCATCTCAGCCACAGAGAATCAAATGACCTCTTGTATAGAGTATCATTAATGAAGGCAAAAGACAGGGCTCGTTTCATGAGCTGATATTTTGAGGACGCAACTTCAGGTGCTCGACGGGATTTGAAGTAGTCTATAAAAACTTCTCTCCAATCTTCAGTCTTTTCTTGGTCAATTATTTCCAGGGCCGTCTGCTCAATCGCTTCCTTTTTTTCAGATGATTCCGGAGATATTTCTGCCGGAGCAAGAACTCGACGGCTTTGTACCACGATTCTTACGTCATCTAGGTTCTCGTCGGCTAGCTCTTTAGCGAGCTTGGCTAATGCGTCCGCTTTGCTATTTTCTGCACGCGGTATGCTTTCCAGAGTGTAGGAAGGGATTTGGACCAACACGTTGCTGCACCTTTTCGCCGTATTTCACCAACTCTGGTTTGCATGTTTGGTAGTCGCCATTGACTTGACTGACGATCAGTTGGGAATCTCCGTATATGAGGAGGTTTTCAATCCCCATGTCGATGGATATCTTAAGACCTGCTATCAAAGCTTCATATTTGGCTTCATTGTTCGTCCCCAGCTCTGTCAAGGAGAAGGCGAATCGCATTATCCCTCCTTGTGGGGTTACGAAGATAAGGCCTACCCTTGATTTGATTATAGGCGTGTTTTGTTTACCCTTATTTATTGAGGATGCTCCATCGCAATAAAGCTCCCATCGGGTATCACCACCGTCGATCATGTCAAACACATGTTCGTCTGGAAGTTCGCAATTCAAAGGGGAATCGGCCGGTATCGAATGCTCAGCGCGGAAGTCGGCGATAGCTTGGCCTTTCACTTCCTTAAGAGGCTGATAAGTTATTGAGAACTCCATCAAGAGCAAGGCCCATTTAGCGAGTCTCCCTGTCAATATGGCCTTTGACATCAAATATTTGAGAGGGTCCACCTTTGATATGAGACGGACCTCATGCGCCAACGCATAGTGCCTGAGCTTCGTTATTGCAAAGATTAGTGCCAGGCAGTGTTTTTCGATGGGAGAGTAATTGCTTTCTGCCCCCAGGACAACTCGACTCAAGTAATAGAGAGCTCTTTCTTTCCCTTGGTCGTTCTCTTGTGCCCATAATACGCCTAAGGAACCTTCGAGTGTTGTTGCATAAAGAATAAGGGGCTTTCCCTTGACCGGAGCGGTCAGCACTGGCGGGTTCTGAAGATACCGCTTGATCTCGTCCAGCGCGCCTTAGCATTTGTGATCCCAGACGAACGGGGTTCCCTTCTTCATCAGATGACTATAAGGACAGCATTTGCCAGAGAGATTGGATATAAATCGCCGGAAGTACGCGAGCTTTCCTTGGTGAGACCGCAACTGTTTGAGAGTCCTTGGCGGGGGCATTTCCATGATCGCCTTGATTTTTGACGGATCTATCTCGATACCTCGGTGCCGGACAATGAATCCTAGGAATTTGCCTGAGAAAACTCCGAATGCGCATTTGAGAGGGTTCATCTTCAAGTTGTATTGCCGAAGGCGTTGAAATACGATCTTCAGATGCTCAAGATATTCCTCGTATAATTTTCTTTTCACCACGAGGTCATCGATATAGCATTCGACGATTTCATGTATGAGGTCATCGAAGATCTTCGTCATGGCCCTCTGATAGGTGGCACCGGCATTCTTTAGACCGAAGGGCATCACTTTATAGCAGAATATACCCAAAGGGGTCTGAAAAGCGGTATGCTTCTGGTCCTTGGGATGCATCTTTATCTGATTGTATCCTGATGATCCGTCCGTGAAAGAGAAGACTACGTGAGTGGACGTATTGTCTATCATCAGCTCGGTGACCGGTACTGGGAAGTCGTCCTTCGGGCAAGCTTTATTGAGATCCCGAAAGTCCACGCATATGCGCACTGTCCCATTTTTCTTCATTACCGGGACGATATTGGCAATCCAGTCAGGATATTGAACTTCCTGGATGAAGCCGGAGTCGATCAGCTTCTTGACCTCAGCGTTGATGCTCATCTCAAGCTCGAGCAGAATTCTTCTCGGTGCTTGTTTGATCGGCTTGATGTACAGGGATATCGTCAGTTTGCGGACCACGATATCTGGCTCTAGTCCCGGCATTTTGGAATAGTTCCATGCGAAGCAATCTTTATACTGCATGAGCACATCTTTGAGCATGGCCACCCTTTCTTCAGATAGCAGCTCACTAACGAATGTCGGTCGCGGGTCATTTGCCATCCCCAAATCAATTTTCTTGAGGTTATCTGCAGTGGTATGTATTCCATCTTCTAGCTCTTTTAGCGCTGGTGGAAATTCTGAGATTACCTCGTCATCATTGTTTTCGAAACACCAGGGGAGGTCATCCATATTCTCGAGTTCTTCTTTTGATATCGTTATCATATGAAAAGTACGAGCTCGCTTCCAAGACCGATGTTGATCTGGTTCTACTCTCGTAGTTTTGGGTTCATGCTTCTGCGGCGGAGTTATCTTCCAACTGTCGGATAGAGCGAACTTGCCAAGCTGATATTGAACTTCGACCCAGTTCTTGAAGGTGAAGCAATCTTCGAGAGGGTGTCCTATTGCTCGGTGATAAGAGCAATAGTCTGGGTGAGAGACTTCGCCTGCTTGCTCGGGGTGTTTAGACTCTGGAAGTGTAATCATTTGATATTTTATAGCGAGGTCAAGTATCTTCTTTGTCTTATCTTGAGGAAAAGAGTATGCTCGACTCATCTTCTTCATAAGGGACAAATCTGGACCGCTTGATTCTCGACAGCGTGACTTCTTAGTCCCGCTTTGTCGCTGTCGAACGCCTTTGCCACTCTTTGACTTGTTTCTGCCTCTGCGTCGGGCCTTTTGCACAACAGGTTGACAGGGAGGAGCATTTTCATCTTTCACAGCCTGTTAAAGAAGGCGTTGCATCCTGGCTTTCTCATAGATGGCCATTTCACGGTTATGATCGTCTCGAACTTTCTGACCCGCTTCCCTGATAAGCTTATCCATTCGTTCTTCAAATGACGGACTCAGTATTTTGATTGGAGGATCTTGTTTTGGTGCGGGCTCGGCATTTTCTGACAGGACGTCCTCTTCTTCATTGAAGTTATATATGGCGTAGCTACTATGGACTCGTTCCCATTCCCGGATTTCACATATCCAAGCCCAAGCGTTTCCATTCTCCCGTTGGGCAACTTGCGCTGAGTCCCAGGGACATCCCAAATCCTGTTGTAGAACCGAGCTTGCTGAATAGTCTGTTTGAAAGGTACCCCTTGGCGCTTCAATAGCCTTTTTACTCCGTTTGTGTACTATCTGGGAAAACGGATGGGTTGGAGCCTGTCAAGTGTAGAATCCGCGCCATGCTAGATTTCTTTCTCTACTCTTATTTCCGTGGACCGATAGAATAGGATCGCCTTTTCACCTTTTCGCCTGGGAGGGACGTAAAATGTCTTCAGGTCTTGCACACTGTAAGCTTCAAGTGCGTCGAGATCTTTGTAGTGCTCCCGCGGAATCATGGTAATTTGCAAACTCTGATTATCACCAGTGAATGCTTGTATTAACGGCCGACTGAAGAACACAGCATTAACCTCATCTTCCGAGTCGCTTCCGAAGATCAACATGGGGGTGGACGGTCCCTGGTTGTTATGTTGAGACGGCCCAGAATAAACTATCTCTTCTTCTTCCTCGGTATCACTCCCGAAGACAGGAATGGTGGTGACGGCTTTGTTCTCCGGTTTGTGACATCTCTCTGTATCCTCAAGTTCTGGTAAAAAGTATTTTGCATCTTCGTATTTGAGGACTTCATTCACGGAGAATGGATTCAGCTCTCCTATCACGGTATACTCAAGACCATCCTTGAAATACTTCATACACTGATGTTACGTAGAAGGGATAACGTTGTACTCGTGTAACCAAGGACGACCGAGCAAAGCGTTGTAGCAGGTCTTGGCGTCAATGACGTGAAACTTAATATCCGTGACGAGTAGTCCGAAGCGTAATGTTAGTATCATAGATCCGAGAGTCTGCGATGACTGGGAGTCAAAACCGGAGATGGTGATTCTATCACGAGCGAGGTGCTGAACGCTCATGCAGATTTCCTTCAACACCCGTACATTAAGGAGATTGACGGAGGATCCATTATCAACCAGGATTTTATCTATCTTGATATCGTGGCAGTATCCAGAGACATATATGGGACGGTTGTGGTCGCACGTCCCAAGGAGAAGGTCTTCATCACCGAATGTGGCATCGGCTGTGTGCACTTCTTCCAACTCATCCTTCATCCTTTCTTCGGCGAGGAAGGCTTGGAATTGCTCGGGCTCTTGCAGTGCCTTGATTAATGAATCTCTCGCTTCTTTTGATAATAAGAGGGCGTCGAGAATGCTGAGCTGCGAGGGTAGCTTCCTCAGGTGCGCTAGGATGTTGTAGTCCACCTTACTTTTCTTTGGCGGGTCCTTAGCAGTCAGCTCTTTCATGACTTGGTCATCCAGGGCGATATCCTCAGAGACCTTTTCTTTTCTCTTATCTTTTCTATTCGTGGGTCCGAGATTATTTTCTGGAAGCGTGTGATTGCGCAGCTGAATGTTTTCACAGGCCTTTGGTTCTTCCTCTTTCCCTAAGATGGATTCTTTAAAGAGAGGGCCAAGAGCCATTTTCTCGTCAGAGTCACTCCCAAAAGTGAGAACCTGTGATCCTTCGGCATTGACCGTGTGACAGTTACCGGTAGTTCTTTTATGCTCCTTGGTCGTACTTCTCTGCTCCCGTCGAGTTTTGCGTTTCATCCGCTTAAAATGTTGCCGGTGAGCAACATATCCCTTCCACCATCTCATAAAAGCGTCGCACTCCTCGGTGGGGTGCGAAATCTTTCGATGATATGAGCAGTAATTATGATGCATCTCTGCTCCACTGAGAGTGTTTTCTTCAGAGGGTGGTAGCTTCATTCCCATTGATATAGCTTTAGCAAACCTTTTCCTCGTCTTGAATTTGTTTTTATCCGCAACGGATGTCTTTTGATTTGACGGGAGTGCCTCGACTCTTTCGTCTAGTCGTCGGCGTTTAGCTCCTTCCAATATGGTCATCTCACGCTCCCGATTGGCTTTACTTTTCAGACGAATCTCATTCAGGAAGGCGTCGATCATCTTGTCTGACGGCCATAGAAGTTCTGGTTCAGGACCTGCCCCCGGTTTCTCGGTGCAAGGAGCCTCTTTATCATCTATCAATGAGTGAGAGATCATATGACAACTTGCTACGTAGTCCTCAGATTCATCTGATGAGTCTTCTCTATCATTTTCGTCCTCGAGGACGTGGCCGAGGGACTCTTGGAGCGTGATTGGAATCCGCGCCTTCTGGTTATACTCTTCCAGCGCATCAATCTGTTTCTGCAAATCTGTGCGCTTGTCGCCAGGCTTTACGGGCTTCTTGGATTTCTTCTTCTTTTTCTTTGAAGATTTTAATGGCTGGGTGTGAGTGCTTGGGCCATCACCACCGATATTTGGAGTTGGGCGCGGCTTCATCATCCCTTCAATGATATGGGGTTCTAGCGGGTTCTTCCACCTGATCGCCGGGCATGTCTGGAGATCATTCAGCATCCTTTTGGTTTTGGCTGACAGCACGACCTCCCATGGAGCTTCTTCAACAAAAGAACAAGTTGCCCCGGTGTGTCCGTCTTCTTTGGAGTGTGCGGTTGTGGTGGATTAACTTTCCACTTCTCAGATAGCGCAAACTTGCCTTGTAGGTACTGATCCTCAATCCATCCCTTAAAGACGAAGCAATCCTCAATCAGATGGCTTACCGTTTGGTGGTAAGGGCAATAATTGGGATTATTCACCTCGCTGGGTTGCGGCGGTCGCCTTGGATTTGGTAAGTTGATAAGCCTGTTACGCACTGCCAGCTCGAACAGCCTCCTTGTTTTGTCCCGTGGGAATGAGTAAGCACGCTTCATTTTCTCATTGTAATAGCGTCGTCTCTCTTCCAGTTGATCCGCTAGCTTTGGGGTACTGGGCTACTTTTGGGTGTTCGCGACGAAGGTTGCCTTCCCTTTACCCTTGTCGTTTCGCGGTTCCGGTTTCGGGGGAGACGGACTGTGACCCATTTGATCCATCTGAGCCAGCTTGTCGATTAGGGCCTGGAACGTGGTCGGTTTAAAGAACATCATGAACTGTGAAATAGTCGCATGAGGATCTAGGGTGCCCACGAACATGCCCACCGCTGGTGCTTCTTCGATGCGCTGCTCGCACTTCGACCATAAGTTCCGCCATCGGATTGCATATTGAACCAAGGTTTTGCCCAGCTTCATCCTTGCATTAATTAATGTCGTTATCGGGGTGCGTTCGCTGGCGCTTGCGAAACGCTGGATAAACAACAACTCCATTTCAGCGAAAGTTTTGACGGAGTCATTTGGAAGTTCGGAATACCACTCAAATGCCGTCTCCGATAAACTGCCGACAAATTGGCGAAGCAAGAGCTTATCATCGCCGCCGGTGTTGCCACAAAGAGCCCTGAACTGGGCAACATGTTGATGGGGATTGCTTGTCCCCTTGTAGACATGGAATTTTGGGATCGTGTAGCCCGGCGGGTATTTGATCTGATCATACCAGCTCGGATATGGTCGCCCCGTTTTGACAACTTGGCCGGCTGCATCAGTTGCCTGGTGAACTTGTATCTGCTGGGATATGTAGTCATCCAGGGCAGCCTTAGAGATTGTTTCCTCTTTGGCTGTTGAAAGAGCCGGAGGTGGATTCGACGTTTCTCCTCTGTCATCTTCAAGGATAATCGGAGGGTCTTCGGCTGGGGATCTGGCTGGATCATCATATCCACCATATCCTGGAATAGAAGGGCCATTCATTTTATATTAGCTGCTTGTTCCGCAGCCTCTCTGTCCTTCTTTTCAAGTATCCTACGAAGGAATTCGGCATCGGTTTCTTACTCCTGTCGCTGATCCGAGGATGCTTCTGGGCTTTCTTTTGGCCCGGTGAGTGCGGCCATCGCGGTCATCATCTCTTGGAGCATCTGCTACTGCTCTTGAGCCTTAGTCACTGATCGCGTAAGCGGTCGATGACCTATGGATATACGGCTATCCTCTTTCCCGGACGCCATGTAGACGGTATGTACCACCATACCCCCGGACTTAGGGCGTTTAGGCTCACTGCCTTTGACATTTGCCGCAGGCGTGGGGACTTTCTCTGGCCTTCTTCTCTTGTAGGCCATCGAAGTTGAGGGGGCCGTTGTTGTGGGCACCCAGGTAGCGTCGTCTTCCGTTGCTTAACAGAGCGGTTTACTTCCTGTCGGACTTTCGACTTCTTATGCTGATAGGAGAAATTCGGATCAATCACTGATTCTCGGACTCATCGCCAAATCTTGTAGACTTTGGAAGACAGCCGTTGAGGAGACTGCTCTGGCTTTGTTTCTACGACGGTCTCTACCGGTGGCGGAGATCTTTTTAGTACGGCAGTAGGCGAATTCCTGCATACCCTATTCAACAGCTCAAAGCTGTTTCCGGTTGGAACAGCAGCATTAATTTCCACCGTTGGAGCTGGTGGAGTTAGCCCAGAGGGGGAGTTGCCCCCAGCCTTCCTTATCCGGCGCCAGTGGAGACGTCGGGCGTGACGAGTTGTTGGGATTGGTTCAGCGACAGGGATGGCCTTGTCTTGCCTCCTGTTCAGGTGAGAGGCTGTTGCCGGTGTCAGCCTCTTGAAGACTAACGTCCGTTGAGAAGCCGTGTCCAACCGGTCAAAGACAGATTTCTGAGCGGGAGCGGGAATGGGAGCAGTCGGTCTTGCAAAGACCGACCCTCTGGCAGCAGAAGCCGCCTTGATGACTTCAGGAGCAGGGATGGCTATCTTCTTTAGGATGGCTATCTTCTTTAGGATGGCCACTTCAGGTATTATGGGCTTCTTGGTAGGCCTTTTGGAGCTCGAGTTCAGCCTGGTGAGGACCGAGGGATTGGAATCGGGCGACCCGTTGAGAGGGGCCGTGGTAGTAGCAAGTTGATCGAAGACCGACTTCTTTGAAGCTTCCGATACGGGTACAGGGATGGTGAATCTCGCTGGCGGGAGCATGGTCCCGAAAAACAGCCCTGTGTGGCTTGAGTAATCTGCTCTACGGGCATCGTGAACAAAGAGGCCGCTTGGGGCCCGTAGGTTATGCCCCCAGTCGAGGCGGAGCGTAGGTTGCAGTTGCATGTGGAACACTTTGAGCAGGTGCCAGCCATTGATCCTTTTGCTTTCTCCAGCAAGCAAAACGCCAAATCTTAGTACCTCGAAACCCAATGGCAACCATTAGCAAACCGCGATTGGTTCGCGAACGCGACACACGAAATATGGAGTGGAAAGAGGAAAAAGTCCCACCGGACGTGCCAGAATCTATTCCCCTCCGAAAGACGGCGCGACAGAACGTCTTGCCTGAGATTCGGGGCAGATGCTAATAGGTGCTATCCGTCCACCTCTTCGAAGATGCCAAGTTGATTTATGGCATCATGTATCGAATTTTGGAGGAATTAAATTCCTATTTTCTTTGGAAGAATTATATTCTTAGGTAGGATTAAACCCTAATTTTCCTTTTGTTGGAATTAAATTCCCAAATATGTAAAGAATCAAGTTCTGGCATAGGGTGAAACCCTAATTTCATTTTAAGAGGAATTAAATTCCTGTGAGCTTGAGAGAGTTAAATTCTCAATTAGGGTTAAACCCTAATTCTGTCTATCTTGAAGGAATTAAATTCCTATAATTTTGGAGAATTGAATTCTCATATAGGGTTAAACCCTAATTTTATCTTGGAGGAATTAAATTCCTATAACTTTAGGAGAATTAAATTCTCTATACTCAATTCCTCTTCTAAGTTTTAGATCTGCATGGCAGGATCTCGACCCGATGAGAATTAAATTCTTAACTTATTGAGAGATGTGCACTTTGCAGATCTTCAACCAGAGAAAGAACTAAGTTATTTGCAAAAGAGTTAAACTCTTAGATCTTTGAGAATTAAATTCTCTTTTTTCTGAAGTTTTGATCCTCTTTCTTTTTCTCACCTAGGGTTTTCTTTCTGAATTTTCAAGATGCTAAAATTCTCTTCAAAGTTTTCTCTCCAAAATTATGTCTCTCCTCCTCTTTTTTTTTAAGTTCTCCCTTCTCGACTCCTATTTATAGGAGGAGGAAAAGAATCAATTTGTTTAGTAAATCTCTCACTGAATGATTTGATTTATTTTCATCACTAATCTGAGCTTTTAGATTATTAGGTGAATTTTATTCACCGTTGGATGTTTTAATCCAAAGATATTCTATTTGTTATTTCGATGAGATTTAAGGGAAATCTTTCCTCGTCCAAGATTTTTCCATAAATTGGTGATATTTAATCACCCTTGGATTCTTAATCCAACGGTTCTCCATAATTCTTCTCCACTTTGGAAAGATTTAAATGATCTTTTTAGAATTTAATTCTGTTAAACCGTAAGGCTTTTAAAGCCAGTCACGTGTTGACACGTGACCTTTGGTCACGTGTGAGCACATGACCCCGGGTCACGTGTAAGCACGTGACCCCGGTCACGTGTAAGCACATGACCCCCGGTCACGTGTAAGCACGTGACCCCCCGAATGGACTCCTCTTCTGTGCTATGTTTTGTGCCGCTGCTTTAACCATCACGTGCCGACACGTGACCATTGGTCACGTGTGAGCATGTGATGTCTCTTTTTTAGTTTTTCCTGATTTTTAATCAGGGAACACCTGGATTGGGACAATCCCAGTATCCGTTTAGATCTATCTCTTTAGATCTTAATCCCAAGATGTAGGAGGCATCACCTAGATCTTTCATTGAGAATCTATGTGATAAGAAGAGCTTGATCGAGTGCAGCATAGGAACATCATTTCTTATCAAGAGTATGTCATCCATGTACAATACGAGGAAGACAACATTACTCTCTGCCACCTTCTTGTATATACAAGGTTCATCTACGTTCTTGATGAAGTCAAACTCTTTGACTACAATATCAAAGAAGATGTTTCAACTCCGCGATGCCTGCTTTAACCCGTAGATGGATTTAAGCAGCTTGCATACCTTTCCGCTGCTCCCACTGTCTACGAAGCCCTCTGGCAGAGTCATGTACACGCACTCCTCTAAATCACCATTTAGAAAGGCGGTCTTAACTTCCATTTGCCAAATTTCGTAGTCATAGTATGCAGCGATGGCAAGTAGGATCCGGATGGACTTAAGCAAAGCCACGGGAGAAAAGGTTTAATCATAATTCACACCTGGTTGTTGACGAAAATCTTTTGCAACAAGTCTATCTTTTAAAGTCTCAACTTTTCTATCTACACCAAGTTTTTTCTTAAAGATCCATTTGCTCCCAATAGGTTTTAACCCTTCAGGAGCAACTTCCAAAGTTCATACTTTGTTGGTGTAAATGGATTCTATCTCAGATCGCATTGCATCCAGCCACTTCAGAGAGTCCCTACTCGTGATGGCCTGCTCGAAACTAGTTGGGCCATCATCTTCCATGATGCAACCCTCGCTCCCACCATTAATGAGAAAACCACTGTATCTCTCAGGTGGATGAGGAACCCTACTAGATCGACGGAGAGGCTGGGGTTCGTTGGAGACTACTGAATCCTCTAGTTCCACCAAATCTTCTGTCGTAGTTTGTATCGCTGGAACTTCTTCCAGTTCTACCTCCTCGCCACAAATTTCTTTCACAAGAAATTCATTTTCTAAAAAAGTGGCATGCTGAGCAACAAACACCTTTTGTTCCTCGGGGTGGTAGAAGATATGTCCTCGTGAATGTTTCCCCCAATCAGAGCAAAGATCTATTTGAAATTTAAATTTTGAATTGAAGCAACGCTTCATATGCAGCGCCAAGTGCGCTGCACCCTAAGTAGCGCACCACGTGTAAGACACGGATGCGCTAGCGCTAGGGACGCTGCGTTATGAACAGCGCACCACGTGTAAGACACGGGTGCGCGAGCGCTAAGTGCGCTGCGCTCTGAGCAGCGCACCACGTGCAAAGCACGGGTGCGCTAGCGCTAGGTGCGCTGCGCTCTGAGCAGCGCACCACGTGCAAAGCACGGGTGCGCTAGCGCTAGGTGCGCTGCGCTCTGAGCAGCGCACCACGTGCAAAGCACGGGTGCGCTAGCGCTGGAACTAAAGGCTCCTCACCGTTAGATCAAATATCTAATAATAATGATAAATTATTAATTGATCAGAATTAAATTCTGTTAAGGAAAGATCTCTCAAATCTTTCCAAACAACAAGATTGCGTTCTGTAAATCAGAGCACCCTTGGATCAATGATCCAATGGTGATTAAAAATCACTAAAAAATACATAATAAATTCTGTTTAGAACATTTCCTAATCTTTGTTGAAAACAAGAAGATTACCTTCTGTAAATCAGAAGCCCTTGGATCAAAGATCCAACGATAAGAAAATCCCCAAATCAACTAGAGAAAAGATCTCTTTAACTGATCGAACTGATCAGCTTGCCTTATATAAAGGCCCCAAGACTTCAAGTCTTAGACAGAGAAACCCCCCCCCCCTAAACTTTGAGAAACTCAAAGATAAAGAGCAAGCTCTCGGAAGAAGATTCTTTTTTCTTCAAGGTAAAAAGATGATGACAATGAACATAGAGATGAAATCATCTCATAATTTAAAAAGAAGGATTCACTTCTTTAAAAGATCATACATCTAAAAAGACAAAAATTCATTCATAGAGTGATCTAAAGATCTCATCATAAAATAAAAGAAGAATTTACTTCTTTCTCACAGATCATAGATCCACCAAGGCAAAGCCTTTCATCAATATAAGAGATTGAAACAAAATAAGAACGGTTGTTCTTAGATCCTGAGGCAAAGTCTCTTTTAAAAGAACATAAATTGTTTCTCAGATCATAAAATTGATCAGATGCGCTTTGCGCTCTTGAATTGCACTTCTGCACTCTCTAGACTGGCGCTCAGCGCCAAATACGCTACGTGTCAATCGCGCATGTACTGCTTCACAACTAGCGCTTTGCGCTTCTGAAATAGCGCACTGCGCTTATGGGCTGGCGCTCAGCGCCAAGCGGACCACGTGTCACTCATGTGTGCGCCACTAAACTGACAATGCGCTCATGAACTAGCGCTCTACGCTCATAAACTGGCGTAATGCGCCCATCATCTGGCGCTTAGCGCCAAGCGCGACACGTGTCCTTCACATGTGGGCTACTTGGCAGAAGCGCACTGCGCTCTTTTGACTGGCGCAAAGCGCCAAGCGCACCACGTGTCACTCACGTGTGCACTCATAGAACATAAATTGTTCTTTAATAAGCCACAGGGTTATGATGAATGCCAAGCATTCAATAAAAAACAAAATATTGTCAGAATTCAAGCATTGTTAAAAGGGCGAAGCACAAGCAAATGCCCAGCAGCCCAAGCTAAATGTTAAACATTTTAACTCAATTGGACTTAGCCCAAGATTGACCATAAGTCCTCAATTCATATTAATTGAGCACATCTGCTCATAAATATTTTAACAGATCTTAGCCCCAAATTGGACTACAGATCTTTCAACCAACTCACATCGGTTCAAGGGTACATCTCTGAACTCCTCTGATAATTGTCGTTGTAATCCTTCAACGTCTTCATAGAGGTGACGGGTCCCGACAACCATACATTTCACGGACTATGATGTCCTTAACCTTGACTATGAGGTCTTTAAACTCACAGACTATGATGTCCTTAACCTTGACTGTGAGGTCTTTAAACTCACGGACTATGATGTGCTTAACCTTGACTGTGATGTCATTAAACTCACAGACAATGATGTCCTTAATCTCAACCGCAATGTCTAACTAACAGTGGACCGAGATGTCCTTAAACTAACATTGGACCGTAATGTCCTTAAACTAATCGACCGCAATGTCCCGAAACTAAACAATAGAGTCCAAATGCTCTTTTGTTGGATCTAAACGATCCCGTTAAGTTGATCTTCATCTAAATTATACTAACGTATCCTTACCATACGTTTAAGTTGATCTTAGTCTCAAATGAGACTAACGTATCCTTAAACCCAATCCCCAAACCCAAATCTAAGAGAATACGGATTTGGACTAATCCACGCCCTAGGGAGACAACATAAATTAGTCTCCGTATACAATCCACGGGCAACCAAAAACAAAACAAACACACACGACACGAAGTGACCATCTGGAGAAAGAGAAAGTGGTTACCGCGACGCGGTAGCGTAATTAACTACAGGGGCTTGCGTCTGCAGGGAAGAGCGTCCCCACAATCAAAAAACCCTCAAACGAGGGGGAATCTGACGAAGTCTGCTATATCGGCCGCATCCGTTTAAATCTTCGATATATGGTGCCATAAATTAACTTCGCATCTTCGGAGAGGTGGACGGATAACACCTATTAGCATCTACCCCGAAATTCAGGCGAGACGAACCTGCGCGGTCGCGTCTCCGTGTTTCGGCGGGGAACAGATTTCGGCACGCCCGGTGGGACCTTTTCCTCTTTCCACTCCACACTTCGTGTGTCGAGTTCGTGAACAAATTGCGGTTTGGTATGGTTGCCCCTAGGTTCAAGGTACTAAGATTTGGTGTCTTGCTCCGTACAGAAAACAGAAGATCAATGGTTTCAACCTGCGCTAACTGCA
Organism: Agapanthus africanus; assembly: GCA_030015575.1. Classification (NCBI taxonomy): domain Eukaryota; kingdom Viridiplantae; phylum Streptophyta; class Magnoliopsida; order Asparagales; family Amaryllidaceae; genus Agapanthus; species Agapanthus africanus. The sequence goes on along the minus strand of JASDDO010000026.1, from coordinate 173,985,683 downwards.
ACTGCAACTCTCGCTCTGTCCCGTCCGGAGGAGTGACTTACGGGCCCCAAGCGGCCTCCATCTTCGTTATGCCAGTGGAACAGGTCACTCAGGCCACCACTGGATTGTTCTTCGGGACCATGCTCCCGCCAATGAGCTTCAGCGCTCCTGTAACAACACAAGAAGCTCAGAAGAAGTCGATCTTTGATCAGCTTACAACTACTGCGGCCCCTCTCAACGAGTCGTCCAGCTCCAACGCCTAAGTCTTTGACAGATTGGGCTAAAGCTCAGTTGGGCCCATGAAGAAGCCCACGACACCAGAATGGGTTGTCCCAAAAAGGATAGCCATCCCTGCTCCTGAAGTCATCAAGGCGGCTTCTCCGGCCAAGGGTTCGGTCTTCACAAGACTGACTATTTCAGCTTCTGTTCCAGGCAAAATCGTCAAGGTTGCTTCCTCTACTCGGAAGTCTGCCTTCAATAGGTTGGACATTACTTCTCGGCGAATGTCAGTCATTAAAAGGCTGACACCGGCGACAACCCTCTGCCAAGACGGGGGCATGACGAAGCCATCCCCATAGCTGAACCAACTCCATCCGCACGACTTGCTCACCGTCGTCACTGGCGCCGAGTAAGGATGGCTGGGGGCATATCCCCTTCTGAACTAACTCCGCCAGCTCCCATGGTGGAAATCAATGCTGCTGTTCCAACTGGGAACAGTTTTGAACCGCTTAGGAGGGTTCGCAAGAACCCTCCGACTGTCGTGCTGAAGAGATCTCCTCCACCTATGGAGATTACTACAGAAAAGAAGCCGGAGCAGCTCCCTCAGCGGCTGTCCTCCAAAATTTATAATGTCTAGCGACATGTCCAGGAATCGGTGATTAACCAGGACTACTATCGCCGGCTAAAGAAGCTCAAACCTCAGCAAGAAAAGTGCCATCTCGAGGTACCACAGAAGATGTCATCCGTCTGAGTGCCCGCTCCAACGGCTCCCTCAACGTCAACCGCTCAAAAGAGAATGAAGCCAGAGAAAGCCCCTGTGACCATGGCGAACCGGTAAAGCGCTGAATGTAAACGCCCTAAGTCTGGGGGCATGGCAATACATACCGTTTATATAGCTTCCGAAAAAGAAGAAATCCGTGCTTCTACGGGTCATCGACCGCTTACCCGATCGATAATGAAGGCTCAGGAACAACAACAGCAGAAACTTCAGGAGATGCTGACTGCAATGGCCGTACTCACTGGGCCAAAAGAAAATCCAGAGACCTCAGAGCAGCGTCGGGAATACGAAACTGATACCAAGTTCCTCCGAAGAATGCTCGAGTGGAAAGAAAAGGAGGCTGCGGAGCAGGCGGCCAATATAAAACGAATAGCTCTTTTGTTCCAAGACATGGCTGGGATGATGTTACGGCCGGAACCTCCAGCTGAAGTCCCCCCGATCATCGTTGAAGATGACAGAAGAGAGACATCGAAACCTCCTCAGGCTTTTTCAGCAGCCAAAGAGGAGACTATCTCCAAGGCCGCTCTAGATGATTACATTGCTCAGCAAATATGAGCTCACCAGGCAAACGAAGCGGCTGGACAGGTCGTTAAGATTGGGCGACCCTATCCAGGCTGGTATGACCAAATAAGGTACCCGCCGAGATATACGATCCTTAAATTCCACATATATAAAGGGACGGGGAATCCACATCAGCATGTCGCTCAATTCAGAGCCTTGTGCGGCAACACCGGGGGTGATGATAAACTTCTGCTTCGCCAGTTTGTTGGTAGCTTATCGGAGAAGGCATTCAAGTGGTATTCTAAACTTCCAAATGACTCCGTCAAGACTTTTGCAGAAATGGAGCTACTATTCACCCAGCGTTTTGCGAGTGCTAATGAATGCACCCTAAAAACGGTATTGATCAATGCCAGGATGAAGCCAGGTGAAACCTGGGTACAATACGCAATACGATGGCAGAATTTATGGTCAAAATATGAGCAGCGCATCGAGGAAGTGCCGGCAGTGGGCATGTTCATAGGCACCCGTGACCCTCAAGCAACTATTTCCCAATTCATGATGTTCTTCAAGCCGACCACGTTCCAGGCCTTGATCGACAAACTGGCCCAAATGGACCAGATGGGTCATAGACCGTCTGCTTCAAAGTCGGAGCCGCGAAACGAAAAGGGTAAAGGGAAGGCGACCTTCGTTGCGAGTACTCAACAGCAGCCCAGTGCCCCAAAACTAACTGATCGCCTAGACGAGAGGCGGCAATTCTATAATGAGAAGATGAAGCGCCCTTATTCATTTCCCCGGAACAAAACGAAGAGATTGTTCGAGCTAGCGGTGCGCAACAGGCTCATCAATTTGCCGAATCCAAAATGACCGTTGCAGCCCGGCGACGCTAATAGTCCCAATTATTGCTCTTACCATCAAACAGTAAGCCATCCAATTGAAGATTGCTTCGTCTTTAAAGGCTGGATTAAAGATCAATACCAACAGGGCAAATTTGACATGTCCGAGAATTAGAAGGTGAACCCACCACAGCCACACGCTCCCAAGAAGACGGACACACCGGGGGCATCATACTCTTTCGTAGAAGAAGCTCCATGGGAGGTCGCTCTTTCAGCCAAAACTAAAAGAATGTTGAAGGATCTCCAAACATGCCCGGCGATTAGATGGAAAAGTCTGCTGGAACCCGAGATCGTCGAGGGAATGATGAAGCCACGCCCAACTCCAAAAATTGGTGGTGATAGTCAAAGTGCTCACACCCAGCCATCAAAGTGTTCAAAGAAGAAGAAGAAGACCAAAAAGCCCGTGAAGCCTGGTGACAAGCACACGGACCTGCAGAAGCAGATTAACACGCGGGAAGAATATAATCAAAAAGCGTGGACTCCAGTCACACTCCAAGAATTTCTCAGCCACGTCCTTGAGGACGGAGATGATGACAATGGAGAAGACTCGTCGGATGAATCTGAAGATTATGTGGCAAGTTGCCATGTGATCTCTCACTCGTTGATAGACGATGAAGAAGCTCCTTACACAGAGAAACTGGGGGCAGATCCTAAGCCGGAACTTCTAAGGCCATCAGACGAAATGATTGATGCATTCCTAGACGAAGCTCTTCTTAAAAGCAAAGCTGCTCGAGAGCGTGAGATGGCCGTATTTGAAAAAGCCAAACGTCGGCGACTGGACGAAAGGGTTGAAACACCCCTGCCAGATCAAAGTATATCCGCCGCAAATAAAAGAAGGTTTAAGATGAGGAAGAGGTTCGCCAAAGCCATATCTATGGGAATGAAGCTGCCACCCTCCGAAGGAAACACTCCTGATGAAGCGGATATACATCCTAGCTACAGCATATATCATCGAAAGATTGCGCACCTCACCGAAGAGTGCAACGCTTTTACAACCTGGTGGCAGGGATATGTTACTCACCGGCAACACTTCAAACGGATGAAACGCAAAACCTGTCGGGAGCAAAGAAATACGACCAAAGAGCGCGAAAGAACTACTGGAAATTGTCATATGGTCGACGCTGGGGGATCACTAATTCTCACCTTCGGGAGTGATTCTGATGAAGAAATAGCCCTTGGCCCTCTCTTCAAAGAACCCACATCCAAAACGGAAGAAATGAAGACCTGTGAGAACATTCAGCTGCGCAATCGTACGCTGCCTGAAAAGAATCTCTGGTCCGCGAACAGTGGATCGAATAGAAAAGATAAGGGGAAAGAAAATATCCCTAAAGATATCGCCCTCGATGATCAAGTCGTCAAAAAGATGACGGCCAAGGGCCCGCCAAAGAAAAATAAGGTGGATTACAACGTTCTGGCGCACCTGAGGAAGATACCCTCACAGCTCAGCATTCTCGACGCCCTTCTGCTATCTAAAAAGGCGAAAGATTCTTTGATCAAGGCACTACAAGAGCCCGAGCAATTCCAAGCCTTCCCCGCCAAAGAGAAGATGAAGGACGAGCTGGAAGAAGTGCATACGGCCGATATCACTTTCAGCGATGAAGATCTCCTCCTCGGGACGTGTGAGCATAACCGTCCACTTTATGTCTCCGGATACTGTCATGATATCAAGATTGGAAAGATCCTGGTTGACAATGGGTCCTCCGTTAACCTTCTCAATATAAGAGTGTTGAAGGAAATCTGCATGAGCGTTCAGCACCTCGCTCGCGATAAAATCACCATCTCCGGGTTTGACTCCCAGTCATCACGGACGTTTGGGTCTGTAATATTAACGCTGCGTTTTGAGCTGCTTGTCACGGACATCAAGTTTCATGTTATTAACTCCAAGACTTGCTACAACGCTTTGCTTGGCAGGCCTTGGTTACACGAGTACAACATTATCCCTTCTACACAACATCAGTGTATGAAGTATTTCAAAGATGGTCTTGAGTACACTGTGATGGGGGAGTTGAACCCATTCTCCGTGAACGATGTCCGAAAGTACGAAGATGCAAAATAATTCTTACCAAATTTTGAGGATACGGAAAGATGTCACAAACCGAAGAACAAAACTATCACCACTATTCCGATCTTTGGGAGTGATACCGAGGAGGAAGGAGAAATAGTTTATTCAGGACCGTCCCAGTGTAACAAGCCGTGGCCATCCACCCCTATGTTGATCTTCGGTAGCGACTCAGAAGATGAGGTCAATGTTGTATTCTCCGCTCGGCCATCGATACAAACCTTCGCTGATGAAGATCAAAGTTTGCAAGTTGCCATGGTTCCGCGGGAGCATTACAAAGAACTCGATGCACTTAATGCCTATAGTGTGCAGGAACTACAGATATTCTATGTCCCTCCCAGGCGAAAGGGTGAAAAGGCGATCCTATTCTACCAATCTACGGAAACTAAAGTGGAGAAAGAAATTTGGCATGGTGCGGATTCTACACTTGACAGGCTTCAGCCCATCCGTTTGTCCAGATATTATACAGACGGATTAAGAAGACTGTTGAGGCATCAAGGCATACCCTTCAAGCAAACTGCTCGACAAGCACGGTTCTATAACAGGATCTGGGATGTCCCCGAAACTCAACGAAAGTTGCCCAACGGGAGAATGGAAATGATCGGGCTTGGATATGTTCAATCCAATAAATGGGAGCTATTCCACGATTGCTACGTCATACATGACTTCGATGAGGAAGGAGATGTCTGTGGGAAGATGCTAACCCTGAACCAGAACGAGCTCCCATCGTGAAAATACCAAGCCCGTCGCTTGAAGAATAAATGGACAAGCTTATAAAGAAAGCGGGTCAAAAGGTTCGAGATGATCATAATCGCGAAATGGCCATCTACAAGAAAGCCCGAACGCACCTCCTTCAGCGGGCTATGGAAAATGACGATGCCCTTCGTCGCCAGCCCGTCATACAAAAGACCCGACGCAGAGGCAAAAGTAAACCAAAGAACGGAAAAAACGTTCGACAGCGGCAAAGCGGGTCTAAGAAATCACGCGATCAAGAATCGAACAGCCGGGAGCCGTCTCTTATATAAAAGATGCTTCAAGAAATTTCTTTTCCCCAAGACAAGACAAGTAAGATACTCGATCTTGCCCTAAAATATCAGATGATTACCCACCCGGAGTCCAAGCAACCCGAGCAAGTAAATGAGGACTCTCATCCCGACTATTGCTCCTATCATCGAGCAATAGGACACCCTCTTGAAGGCTGCTTCACCTTCAAGAACTGGGTCGAAGACCAATATTAACTCGGCAAGTTCGTTTTATCCAGCAGTTTGAGGGTAACCCTGCCGCAGAAGCATGAACCGAAAGCTACGAGAGTAGAACCGGATCAACATCGGTCTTGGGAGCAATCTCACACCTGTCACATGATAACGGTGTCAGGAGAAAGAATATGCGAAGATACGGCTGATATCCCCTGGTGCTTCGAAAACGATGATAACGAGTTGATCTCAGAATTTCCACCGGCGCCAAAAGAGCTGGAAGATGGGATACATACTACTGCAGATAACCTCAAGAAAATTGACTTGGGGACGGCAAGTGACCTGCAGCTGACATTCATCAGTGAGCTATTGTCTGAAGAAAGGGTGGCTACGGTAAAAGACGTGCTCATGCAGTATAAAGACTGTTTTGCATGGAACTATTCCGAGATGCCCGGATTGGATCCAGAAATAGCCGTCCACAAATTGGCGATATCTCCGAACATCAAACTGATCAAACAAGCACCGAGAAGAATGCGGCTCGAGCTTAAGATGAGCATCAATGCCGAGGTCAAGAAGCTAATCGATTCTGGCTTTATCCAAGAAATTCGGTATCCTGACTGGATCGCTAACATCATCCCGGTGATGAAGAAAAATAGGACAGTGCGTATATGTGTGGAATTTTGGGATCTCAATAAAGCCTACCCGAAGGACGACTTTCCAGTACCAGTCACTGAGCTGATGATAGATAATATGTCTACTCACGAAATCTTTTCCTTCATGGACGGCTCATCAGGGTACAATCAAATAAAGATACATCCCGAGGATCAGAAGCATACCGCTTTCCGGACCCATTTGGGTATATTCTGTTACAAGGTGATGTCTTTCGGTCTAAAGAACGCCGGTGCCACCTATCAGAGGGCCATGACGAAGATCTTCGATGACCTCATACATGAAATCATCGAATGCTATATCGACGACCTCGTAGTTAAAAGCAAATCATACGAGGAACATTTAGAACATCTGAAGATCGTGTTTTAGCGCCTTCGGAAATACAACTTGAAGATTAACCCTCGCAAATGCGCGTTCGGTGTATCCTCGAGCAAATTCCTAGGGTTCATCGTAAGACATCGAAGCATCGAGATAGACCCGTCAAAAATCAAGGCGATCATGGAAATGCCTCCGCTAAGGACTCTCAAGCAACTATTGTCTCTCCAAGGAAAGCTCATTTATATCCAGCGATTTATAGCCAATCTCTCTGGCAAGTGTCGTCCTTACAGTCACCTAATGGAAATAGGCACTCATTTCGTCTGGGATCACAAATGCCAAAGCGCATTGGACGAAATCAAGCAATACCTGCAGAATCCGCCAGTACTGGCCGCTCCAGTTAAAGGAAAACCTCTCGTCCTGTAGACAACAGCCCTCGAAGGTTCTTTAGGCGCACTGTGGGCACAAGAGAATGATCAAGGGACGGAAAGAGCCCTCTACTACTTGAGTCGAGTTCTACTGGGGGCAGAAAGCAACTACTCCCCCATTGGTAAACACTGCCTGGCTTTGATCTTCGCGATAACGAAGCTCAGACACTACGCGTTGGCGCATGAGGTCCATCTCATATCGAAAGTAGATCATCTCAAATATTTGATGTCAAAGACTATATTAATGGGACGGCTCGCTAAATGGGCCCTACTCTTAATGGAGTTCTCGGTAACTTATCGTCCTCTCAAGGCAGTGAAAGGCCAGGCCATTGCTGACTTCTTTGCTGAGCATCCGATACCTGCCGATTCTCTCTTGAACTGTGAATTGCCAGACGAGCACGTGTTTAACACGATCGACTGCGAGAAAGGAGAGAGTGACACCCGATGGGAACTCTACTTCGATGGGGCATCTTCCATAAAGAAGCGGAAGCAAAACACCCCCGTAATCAAATCCGGGGTAGGCCTCATCTTTATAACTCCACAAAGGGGGATAATGCGCTTCGCCTTCTCTTTAACAGAGCCGAAAACGAACAATGAAGCCGAATATGAAGCTTTGATAGCAGGTCTTGAGATCGCTGTAGACATGGGAATCGAAAACCTCCATATATATATACGAAGATTCCCAGTTGATCGTTAGTCAAGTAAACGATGACTATCAAACGTGCAAGCCAAAGCTGGTGAAATACGGCGAGAGAATGCAGCAACTACTGACTCAAATCCTTACCTATGCCCTCGAGAGCATACCGCGTATGGAAAATAGCAAGGCAGATGTATTAGCCAAACTCACTAAAGAACTGGCCGACGAGAACCTCAATTACGTGAGGATCGTTGTGCAAAGTCGTCGGGTTCTTGCACCAGCAGAAATATCTCCAGAATCTTCCAAAGAAAATGAAGCAACCGAGCAAACGGACCTACAAATAAAAGACCAGGAAAAGGCTAAGGATTGGAGAGAAGTCTTTATAGACTACTTCAAATCCCGTCAAATGCCTGAAGATGCGTTCTCAAAACATCAGCTCATGAAGCAAGATTTATCTTTTGCCTTCGTCAATGATAATTTGTATAAGAGATCATTTGACTCTTTATGGTTAAGATTCTTGGGACTGGAAGAAGCAAAAAGAGTCGTCCAAGAAACTCACGACGGACTCTGCGGTTCTCACCAAGCCGGGCCGAAGATGAAACTGAAGATCAAAAGGATGGGCTACTATTGGCCCACGATGATCAAGGACTGCCTCGAATATGCGAAGCAATGCCACTCATGCCAGATTCACTGAGATTTTATCCATCAGCTTCCGAATCCACTGCATCCAACGGTGGCTAGCTGGCCGTTCGAAATGTGGGGGACTGACATAATTGGCCCCATCGAACTGGCATCCTCCAAAGGACATCGGTTCATTTTGGCAACAACTGATTACTTCTCCAAATGGGCGGAAGCAGTACCACTGAGGGAAGTGAAGACGGAGAATATCCTCAATTTCTTCAAGACACACGTCATTTACAGGTTCGGCACTCCGCGATGAATTATCTCCGATAACGGGCCAGCCTACAGAAGCCACAAGATCAGCCGCTTCGTACAACAGCATAACATAGACTGGAGATACTCTTTAGTCTATAATCCTCGAGCTAACGGTCTAGCTGAGGCTTTCAATAAGACCTTGACGAAGATCGTGAAAAAGACAGTGTCTCGAAATAAGAAGGACTGGCATGAGAGACTGCATGAAGCTCTCTAGGCGTATTGAACTACGTTCAAAACAGCCATGAATACAATGCCATATGGATTGGTATTCGGCACAGAAGCGGTACTCCCCCTCGAGATAGAGTTACCCTCTCTATGAGTGGCTGTTCATTACGAGCTAACATACGAAGAAAATGCTCACCTTCGGCTTGACGAACTCGATGCCCTCGATGAAACCCGGCTCATGGAGCAACAAAATCTAGAGGCTTATAAGGCAAGAATGACGCGCTCATATGAGAGATTGACTAGGCCAAGAACATTCCACCAAGGCGAACTCGTGCTAGTAATCAAGATACCTATGATCCCTAATAGTGCCAAGCGGGGGAAATTCGAGCCGAACTATGAAGGCCCGTATATCATAGACAAAGTTTACCAGGGTGAAGCCTATCTACTCATGGACATGCATGGCGAAAGACCTTTCAGGCCAATAAACGGTCGCTTCTTGAAAAAGTACTATGCCTGACGAGTCACGGCCTAAGTCAACGATAGATGACGACGCCTATGTCAGCTCGCTATCTTCCTAAGCCCAAACTCTATAAGTAATAGCCGGTTTTAGGACCGAAACGTCCTTAAACTAACAACGGACCACTATGTCCAAAAACTGGCGTCGGACCGAAACGTCCTTAAACTAACGACGGACCACTATGTCCTAAAACTACCTGTTGATCGAGACGTCGATAAATTTCTACGGACAGAAGCATCCCGAGGCTGACACAAAAAAATAAAAAAATAATAATAATAAAAAAGAAAACAGTATGTCCATAAGCAAAATGGGTACGGATGAAAACCTGAAAGGGCTCCGTGAGTAAAAACAGCAGGGCTACCGGCGAGTTTTGTGAAAACCCGAAAGGGCGCAACCTCCTTAAAAGACACTTGCAAGATCCTCTCGACCTTGTGAGGAGAAACCACCTGCGTGAGATCCTTACGACTCACAAGGGAACAACACACTTAGGGATCCCCACGATTCGTAAGGAGAAATTACACTTGCGAGATCCTCACGACTCGTAAGGAGAACCCTCCAATGAGACCCTCACGGCTCATAGGATTCAAAAGCCTTAAGCTATAGGGATCTGAACCTGTTCTTAAGCAGCCATTACAACCTCCAATGCTGCCCTACAAGTGGTTCAGTATTGACCCTTGTATACAATCCACGGGCGCGAATAATCATTTCCTTAACAAAGTCCCATCCGTGACTAGGGATATGCTCGTACAACAAACAACACTTGTAAGTCTTCTCGACTTATAAGGAGAAAATACTCTTGTAAGATCCTTACGACTTATAAGAGAACATACACTCAGGAATCCTCATGATTCCTAAAGAGAAAGTGCACCTACAAGATCCTCATGACTCGTTGGGAGAAATACCTTTATGAGACCCTTATGGCTCGTAAAGTTAAAAGCCTTAGTCGACAGAATCCTAACCCTGTTCGCTAAGCCATTTTTGTTCGACATCGATAGAAGCAAATGATGATTCGCTCTTGGAAATATCCCAGTTGTAGCGGTGCTGATGCCGAAATCGGTGTCTAATTCCAAGCTTGCAACGAAAAGCTAGCGAGCCACACATGCATATGAAATAGCCGAAATGATTGGACAACTTACAAATCAGCAAGTAAATATATATATATATGCATGCAAAATAGATGAAATGATTGGGCACCACGAAAAATAGCCGAAATGATTGGGCAATCGCGATTTTCGCGATATAAAAAGCTGAAATGATAGAGCATCGCGCAAAGAAAGAAAAAAAAATTCTGAAAGAATGAAACTTTTGCCCTACAGATGAGATCACATCGATCCCTGTATACAATCCAAGGGCACAAATTAAGAAGGAGCCATACCTCCCCACCAGACTCCATCCGAAAGAGAGTCGAGTCTCAACGGTTCACAAAGTAGCTTGGAGATCATCTCAACATTCGTCTCGTTTCAATAGATAGAATATCAACAAAGCGGAACCGCGGCAGTTCCCAGTTCCATGACTCGGCGGTACACAGACAACCGAGAGTCAACCCTCGACTCTGTGAAATGCGGATAAAGTCAACCCTTCCTTATTTCGTGGAATGCGGCCTATGTCAATCCTGACCCCGTGGAAAATGTCCAGAGCGGAGCCTGGTCCTCGCAGAACACGGCTATATCAATCCGACCCCGTAGGAAGCATCCAGAGCAAATCCTGGTTTCGTGGAACGCGGCCTATGTCAATCAAAACCTGTGGGAAGCATCCAGAGCAAAATCCTGGTTTCATGGAACGCGGCCTATGTCAATCCTGACCCCGTGGGAAACGTCCATAGCGGAGCCTGTTCCTCGCAGAACACGGCTATATCAATCAGACCCCGTGGAAAGCATCCAGAGCCTGGTCTCATGGAACGTGGCCTATGTCAATCCTGACCCCGTGGGAAACGTCCAGAGCGGAGCATGGTCCTCGCAGAACACGGCTATGTCAATCAGACCCTGTGGGAAGCATCCAGAGCAAAATCCTGGTTTCGAGGAACACTGCCTATGTCAATCCTGACCCCGTGGGAAACATCTAGAGCGGATCCTGGTCCTCGCAGAACACGGCTATGTCAATCGGACCCCGTAGGAAGCATCCAGAGAAAAATTCTGGTCTCGTGGAACATGGCTTATGTCATTCCTGACCCCGTTGGAAACGTCCAGAGTGGATCCTGGTCCTCGCAGAACACGGCTATGTCAATCAGACCCCGTAGGAAGCATCCAGAGCAAAATCCTGGTTTCGTGGAACGCGGCCTATGTCAATCCTGACCCCGTGAGAAACGTCCAGAGCGGAGCCCGGTCCTCGCAGAACACAGCTATGTCAATCAGACCCCGTGGGAAGTATCCAGAGCAAAATCCTGGTTTCGTGGAACGCGGCCTATGTCAATCCAGACCCCATGGGAAGCATCCAGAGCAAAATCCTGGTCCGTGGAATGCGGCTTATGTCAATCTTGACCCCGTGGGAAACGTTCAGAGCGGATCCTGGTCCTCGCAGAACACGGCTATGTCAATCAGACCCCGTGGAAAGCATCCAGAGCAAAATCCTGGTTTTATGGAACGCGACCTATGTCAATCCTGACCCCGTGGGAAACATCCAGAGCGGATCCTGGTCCTCGCAGAACACGGCTATGTCAATCAGACCCCATGGGAAGCATCCAGAGAAAAATACTGGTTTCATGGAACACGGCCTATGTCAATCCTGACCCAGTGGGAAACATCCAGAGCGGAGCCTGGTCCTCACAGAACATGGCTATGTCAATCCTAACCCCGTGGGAAGCATCTAGAGCAAATTCCTGGTCATGTGGAACATGGCCTATGTCAATCCTGACCCCGTGGGAAACGTCCAGAGCGGAGCCTGGTCCTCGCAGAACACGGCCTATGTTAATCCTGACACGTGGGAAGCATCTAGAGCAAATTCCTGGTCACGTGGAACATGGCCCATGTCAATCCTGACCCCATGGAAAATGCCCAGAGCAACTCCTGATTCCGTGAAATGCGGATGATGTCGATCTCATCAAACACTTACGGGTCCTCTCGACCCGTAAGGAAGAAAACTATCTTGTAAGATCCTTACGACTTATAAGAGAAAATGCACTTAGGAATTCTCACGATTCCTATGGAGAAAATACACCTACGAAATCCTCTCGACTCGTAGAGAGAAAAGTCTTTATGAGACCCTCACGGCTCATGAAGTTGAAAAGCCTGAGGCAGCAGATCTGAACCTGCTTCCTAAGCCATCGCTACCTCTCAAAGAATTCAAAACGGAATGCTCTCTCTATCATCTTGATTGGTGTGAAAAAGTGTGTTTAGTATAACCGCAATCAATAACGGTATCGCGCGTAGCTAGACCGAGATGAGTATGGGTCGTCCTCAAGGAAACGTTGAACCTTTTACTCTTACTTTAAATGTGTTGAAAAAGAGAGGAGGGATAAAGAATTTTATAGAAAGGTTTCTAGATCTACGTTAAGCAAGAATGCAAAAATATAGATCTAGATTATTTTAAGGATGTAGTTAATATAATAAGGGGGCTTGTAGGGTTCGTTAGGATTTAGTAGTTATGGACGATTAATTAAAAGTTACCCTTTTTATCCTTTAATAGATTTAAAACTAGAACGACGGTGATGCGTGTAGATTAGGGTTTCTGGAGGGAAAAGGAATCCCACTCTTAACCCTTATCTCGACACGGAACTCCGTTCATATCTAGCCTTTACCAAAACAATCATTAATCTAATCTCTTGTAAGTGCACGGCGACGCCCCGGCCGTCAAACCGACGGCAGAATGCGGAAGCGGTGAAAAACTTTAAATTTTCTTGAACTAGCAAACCGCCGCGCACTAATACCCGGATCGAACCATTAATTAGTCCTAGCTAACTACAAGAAAGGGAATAAAGATATACCGACGATCCAAGTCCTCCGGTCTTCTCATCATCGTCCCGATCTCCTGCGGAATGTCCCGTCTCCTCCTCGTCGCCGGAAGTGCACCACATCGCCTACTTCTTTTACGGGCTCCCACCTCAATGCCGAGGCAACTCGGGCACGAAGCCGGCTACTCGACGTGCCCAAGATTTGCTGTAGAATATAATGTAGAGGCTTGTGTCTCATTTGGGGTTATCGGAGTTGCCTTTTTGGTGGAGGAATGATACAAGAACTATATGGAGGGACTTGGGGATTTTTTGGAGCATGAGATGAACCAAAAACCCCCTTCTCAAAATTGGGACAGCCCCACCCCCTCAAGAGGCCGGCCATGACATGGTGGTGGAGAGAATGAGAGAGTGTATCAGAAAAATGGGAGCCTCACTCATATGATACAAGAGAGAGAGAGGAGTCTATCATGCAAAAGGAAATGATTATCAACAAATCCAACACTCCAAGGCAACCATCATCTCATGCATGATGGCTTCAAAAAGTCAAGCCATCATGAGAAGAAGAAGTCAAGTGATGGTGCTCATCATGAAAACCATCATGATACTACAAATGCAAATACCCCCTCCACAAAAGCCTATTTGCAACAATGCAAATAAGCCCTCCTCCACCAATCTTCGGCCAATGAACGGAACAAAGGAAATCGGCCGAAACGGAAAGCAAACTGGCAACTCCAGAAAACTGGTCCCGTAATAAATTACAGGAAAACCCCGATACTGTGCATACACACCCGCATTTGTATTCCGACCGAAATACAAATGCAAGGAGACAAAATCTACACTGTACTATACTAGGATCCGGCTTATACCAAAGCCGGCTAGTAATATCCGTTCGATCCTGATCCGTGCAATACCGCACGTATCTGATCGAACCCTGCCATATAACCATACGGCCTATAGTACAGACTGTCCGATCCTGATCCGTGCAATACCGCACGTATCTGATCGGACCCTGCCATATCTCCATACGGCCTCTACAACCTTTCGCCCGAAAGCTGAGTAACAGAATGTGGGGGACTCTAAAGACTCGTCAACACCTTGGTTGTGGATTTAACCACTAGCACGTCAGAGGTATAAGCCAATACGTAACGGGCTACCAGGTACTGACTAAAAGGGATGTCTGTGAGCGAACTCAGCCTGACAACCCTACTGAGCCTGTCAGTGACAATATCCGTACAGTCCGGTCCGTTCGTCTATGAGCATCGCATGGCGGGCCTAGGGGGTTGGTAAAAGTCAGACCCCCAAAAGCGGTACAAGTCGTGTCGGAGTGTAGCCCAGAACACCCTGAGATACTACCGGAATACCTACCAGTAAATCTCCTTGCCTCGGCCGAGGGCTTTGTGTAATGGCTCTCCTAGACACAGCACGACCTCACCCCCAATACCGGGAGAGACGAACCCCTGAAGATACGCTCACTTCCTCCATGTGGCTCGGGACTGTACCCAACTAAAACCTGTTTGCACGACTCCTTTGAGCCGTGGTAGGGTAGTAATCAAAGTACAGTGGGAACTCACACGAGACAAATGACGATCCCCAGGTCGATGAACTAACCTGCACACATGTCACCAGGGAACTGCCATCTGACGTCTGGTATATGACCAACTAGCATGTTCCCGGCGAGTCCTGTCCGGTGTACTCATAAGCCAATGAGCACCTGTATACATCTTAGGTGATCCAACTGACACCAGTGGCTTGTGAGACCGGCCACCGCCCCTCGTCGGGGTCTCGACTGTATACACTAGTCTACTAATAGAGTATCGATGCCCAGTCTCGAAACTCCCACGACTAGGGACCTTTTAAGGATAAGCTTATAGACCCCCAGCTCCCACTTATATGATCGCCCTCATACTGCTGGTGGTCAAGCAAGAATCCTAGGGGCTCTATCAACGTGTAATAGCGACTTGTCAGGTCACTTAAAGCAGTACACGATGATAAAGGTAAACCAGATAGCATACTATCATCTCGAGTAAGACTGTCCTACCGGGATAGGTCCTCCCTCAATCATTACAATCACGTATCTGTGACCTAATAATTGACTCTGAGGGCACTATCTCCAACAATCTCCCACTTGCACTCAAGGCTAATTATTGCGATGTCGCATACTCACAGCCCGTGTGATACCGAACATCCAACTCCTCTACTAGTCAGTCTCACAAAGCTCGTTTGCGGAACTATTGCGTTCGAGGAATAGCCTCAGTGAGTGGATCCGCTTAGTTGTTTCTTTCTATATCTTTCTATATCTCAAGTTCACGGAGAAAGCCATCTCCCGAAAAGAGCAATACCTGTCTCAGAATATGTCTGGATGTCTGATGGGACCTAGCTCATAAATGAACTCCAAATCCAAACTTCTTAGACTGTATCGTCAACTGAACTTAATCAGTATCCTGCGCGCCATGCCTCCCTCAGTATTGCCTTGGACCACCTGTCCAAAATACTGCCCCTCATCAGAAGGAAAACTATAACTCTGACAACCTCCTTGTCGTCCATGTCACCTTGGAAGCCTGGAATGATAACTGTCTCCTGAATGAGGCTGTCGTTATCATCTCCCTAGAACATCCACTTATGTTCTAAAACTGCTTCCAACTGTTTCTCCAGGATTGGATTAATGTCAACTTATTGCATCTAGTGCAAGAACAACATCTGGTGTGGTACTTGACATCTCACGATTGACTCAATTGCCTGAGCAAGTGATCTGCCAATCATGCCCGTCCCTCTCCCCTTTAGTCTGTAAGACACCTTTGGAGAGGGTGACTCCATTACCTGCAGGTACACTACCGTGCCAGGAGTCGTCCATCCTAAATACTCTTAGAACGCTGTCAAGTACCCTGATTGGGAAACCACCCAAATCTAGATCTAAGACCATAGATCTAGTAACCAGTATGTCTGATATAAAATCCATTTCCTTTGTGGAGAAACAACTGTGTGACGACCAAAGTATAACCGATCGTAGTGTAGGAGTTTCCTTTCCTACTCTATGTATATCATCCAAATACCAGGATATCACACCCTACTACCTTCTCAACAGATCCATCGCCTATTCTGATGAAGTCAAACCCATGACTGTCATGTCAGAAATAGATGATCTATCTCCGCTACATCTGCTTTAGTCTATAAATAGACATAAGCTACCTGTCCACCAATGCTTCCGCTGCTCCCACTGACTACGACAACCCTCTGGCAGAGTCATATAGACGTACACTTCTAAAACTAGTTTAGAACGACGCTATACTCATCCTCCCACCGGGTCTCGCAGCCTAGAACAACAGCAATGGTAATTGTGGGTAAACAAGAACTTCCCTGTCACCGTCCTTGAGGCTACCGTAGTACCTCTCGGGTGCCTGAAGTTACCCACCTTATCTGCGGAGTGGCCAATGGAATGTCAATCCAGATTGAATCTTTAGGTTCCTTATCAAATCTTCAGTAATCGTTTGTGGTTCTGGAATCACTTCCAGTTCTACCATACTCCCACTACTGTTTTCTGAAAAAATCCATTTTTAATAAAACCGTGGCGAGTCTAGAACAATATTGCTATTGTTCATCCAGATGGTAGAAAATCAACCCTCGTCATAGCCTGGGTCAACCCACAAACAGCCATTACAGAAACGTGCCTTGAGTTATCCAGAGTCTGGTTTTAATCATAAGCCGGACAACTCCCCGTACCTTAACAACGTTAAGATATGAACCGTTCTATATCCAATATAGAAACAGAGGCACTGATTTAACTGAACCAGATCCAAATCATGCAACTGTCTCCAGTGCATGTCAACTAAATGGAAGGAGGCCGATCAGCGTTACTCAACTTAGGAATGCTTCCAATTATGAGTAACCTGAAAAAGAAGCAAGATCTCTTTATCATCACTATCAACTGAATACAATACACAAGTATCTACATCTTCGATCTCTTTGAAGAATCCCGATACTTGCTATACCTGGTTCTCTACTCTATTCAAATACCTATAACTTCTCCAAATTCGGACCCTGTGTTTCCACGAAACACCTGTCTAAAAACTAGAGAAGTCATAAGTAAACCGAATATAGTACGAGGACCTACCCCTCTGTCCTGATGGACCCTGGACAACATACAATACTCTGTATAAGTCCCTTGAGTCTGAAAACTCATTCACCGTGTGTCGTAGGTTGAAAACTGTACTTATGGTTAAGAAGAATTACACCGCTGTTTAATGCTCCTTACCTAACCATCCACTGATATAGGTAAATGTCGTAGACATAATTTCAGAAAGGTATATCTCACTCTATGAAAATAGACGTACAGATATATCAATTTGAAATTGGTGCATAACTGCGGATATTCAAAACCAAATATTTGCCAACCGGCAAACAGCCCAGGTGATTTCCTCAAATATCGCTGATTACAACGAATCCCGATATAATGAAGATGATCACCCAATTCCCAATAACTTACTCCCACTCATCATCTGTAAAACCATACAGATGTGAGAATCATACCTGGTAAATACATACCCTGGAGCAAGTGTCTAATCGGGAAATCAGTTTTCCTTTAACAGTACACAGTGAAGCTGAAACATTGAAATGTTTCGATGGGGTATCCCGGTATTCCTAGTAATGCCTCTTCCAGATTCACGACTGTAACCGTATAGTTCTTTGCCACCTCTCCAAATCCCTTCATATGTCTTTAGTCTTTACCTTCTGTACACCCCTTAGGCCAAATGGTTTTCTTCCTTCCCTACCGTTCGGCACCAGCCTATGGTTTGGAAGAAGACTATCCAATAAGCATAATGGGTGTACTGTCCCAATCCTAGGAACACTCGCAATGAGAGAGGGTGAAGATAAAAGACAACCGAATAAACCTTATTCCTATTTCTCCTGGACCAGAATCCATCCCCGAACTGGAACAAGTTCCATTCGAGTTCGTATATAACCATACGATGGAGTATCCAAATAAACTGTGGATCTTCGTAGTGATACGGAGTGTCCTGGAGAAATACAAAGGTGATGTGGGAGTGGTAACGAAACATTTGGTTTGTTCGTGAATATCTGTTGCAATTTACTTTGCCCTCTTACTAATCCCTTTCTTTGTCTGAACTTAATACCTTCTGTACACCATCGTTAGGCTAATTGGTTTTCTTCATTCCCTACCGGTCGGCACCAGCCTAAGGTTTGGAAGAAGACTATCCAATTTGCGTAATAGGTGTACTATCTCCTAAACCAAGGAGTACTCGCAACCTGAGAGAAGGTAAAATGAAAAGACAACTGAATAGTCCTATTCGTTTTCTCCAGAACCGGAAACCATCCTCGAATAAATCCCTTCGAGTTCGTATATAACCATACGATGGTTTTGTCCAATGGAAGTGGACGTTCGTAGCAATACGGGGTGTCCTGGAGAAAAGGGTAAAAGTAGGAGTGGCAATGAGGTCTGCAACTCTGACAATCCAAAAGCCAGTGTTAAGAAGGTTCGGTCAACTTGGTCACTGAGTCATAGTCTTAGGGTCGGGTCAATGGTCGCTGCCAAAGAGAGAGAGAAAAGAAACACTCAGCGTGCACTCTAACCTAGATCAGAATGGTTACCAATTTATCTAATCTGGAAACCTCCCACTGTACCTCAAATTCTTCTCCAAACCTTAAAGAAGAATTAGTCGGGGTCACCCGAGGAGTAAACTAACTCATCAGTGGGAATCGGGATCCAACTATCATCACATGATAACGTGACGGAATCCGCTCACGCTACCACACTCCAGAAGGTATGCGCATATCTGGCAAGTTTCAGTTCTTTTGAAACTCCCGATGCGATTTCTGCCCCATGCTCTTATGACCTTGGCGAAGGTCAACAAATCATAAGTCACATGTCAAGTTCTACCCGTCATTATCCAGGTTAATTTGAATCCACCCGTACAAGCCCTTGACGAAGGTCAACAAGGCCATACGACTGTCCCAAACCAACGCATCTATCTATGCAACAGAAAAGGTAACAAGCAGCTACCATACACTATGCCTTGACGAAGGTCAACAAACACAGCATGAATACTACGTGCTACCCGTCTGAAACGACGGAGGGCTACGAATGGTTTCTGGCGAAAACCTTTAACGTAATGAACTTGATATCGTTGAAGGAACGGATAGCTTTTTAAAAATATAGTGACGAAAACCGTTGCTAAAGAGGTCACTCCCGGTGAAGGGATCTCGGCTCTTTCCCCGTAGAATGGGGTGCAGGATATTCCAACTGAATACCACGGTGCAAAGCAAAAGTAATCGGCTATAGTGAAGTCAATGCCCTGACGCAAACTTCTGTCCAAGGGGTCACTCCCGGTGAAGGGATCTCGGCCCTTGCCTCGTCGACTGAGGAGCAGGATATTCCAACTGAATACCACGATGCAAAACAAAAGAGAACGTCCTTGCAATAACAGCTTTTTGAAAAGTGTTCCAACAACATCAGATTAGGTTTGTTTTTAACTTGCATTGATCCGAATCAACGCAGTCCCATCAATTGATCACACCAAAAAGAACGAAAATATACTGATGTACGTATATGCCATCCGCATTCGCCACTGGGTCCCGTCATTACCCGTTAGGTTAGCTAACTAACGACAGAGCGGGGACTGGACTAGCGCGGATGCAAAACATATACAACATCTACTAATATATATACCAATATATTATATTTCGCTCAAGGCGTGAATAAAATGCAACATCACAGAAATGTACAGCATCACAGAAACAATACAGATATCTGGGATCCCCGGGTTTCACAGAGCCACTGCTGAAACCCGACGTTCCCCTGGTCGTGTGGATAGCCTGTGCAATGAAATCCTAGACCCCTACGGGCGCGGCAAGTCACCCGCCAAAACCTGAAGCGAGGCAGCCCCCTTCAGCACCGTGAATGGACCACCCAGCACTTCACGGAATCCGGTAACTTGGGCACCCCTCCTGGGTCAACCTGTACCCCCTACGAGTGCGGCGAATATCCCGCCAATCCTAGAGTGAAGCCCCCTCCGTCTCAATGCCATGAGATGCGGGCTTGTTGCCCTCCAGAATCCGGCTATCCGTGCACCCCTCCGCGGGGTAATCCTAGTACAGAAAGTAAAATATACATACAACGGGTACATCGACCGCAACCTGGCCGTGCCCCAAAATAATAATACAATCAGGCAGTGACGGCAGTCCACATGTCGGACGCTCGCCCCGCAATATCAAATGTACATAATACAACCATAACTGTACTAGCATTGCATCCAGGCTATCCTCCACGACCGATCCGCAACATCACAGCAAAAACAAAACATCAACGCGAAAGTCACGTTCGCAAATCCGTCTAACCGGGCTATAGCAGTTAGACCGGATTTACCGATCAAGTGACATTCACGGTCGCAGATATAATGTAAATACTTTGAAATAATATGTTTAAAATATCCGATCAATCAAATTTTAACAAGTGGGCCCCCAAGCAATACTGTAGCAGTTAAAGAAATTCTGGGCCCAATGTTAATATTCCAAAACCCCAATTTTCACCCCAGAAAGCTACTGTAGAAATTTGGTGCAGTGATCTCCACAGTGTGCGGCGGAACAGTGGCAGGAAGGGGGTTTTCGCGGCGGTTCCGCGCTCCCACTGTGGATTCACTTCATCGAATTTTTACAGAGCTCTTAGATTTTCCAGTACATCAATATTTTACAACCTGAAAAAATTTTCGAGACCAAAAAATTTCAACAGAAAACTGTCACTTTGAAAAACACGGTTTTGGAACTTTTTGATCGATCGGAAATGCAAACACATTACACAAAGCTAGACTAAGTTAATGGCGAGGCTCTGATACCAGTGTAAGTGCACAGCGGCGCCCCGGCCGTCAAACCGACGGCGGAATGCGGAAGCGGTGAAAAACTTTAAATTTTCTTGAACTGGCAAACCGCCGCGCACTAATACCCGGATCGAACCATTAACTAGTCCTAGCTAACTACAAGAAAGGGAATAGAGATATACCGACGATCCAAGTCCTCCGGTCTTCTCATCATCGTCCCGATCTCCTGCGGAATGTCCCGTCTCCTCCTCGTCGCCGGAAGTGCACCACATCGCCTACTTCTTTTACGGGCTCCCACCTCAATGCCGAGGCAACTCGGGCACGAAGCCGGCTACTCGACGTGCCCAAGATTTGCTGTAGAATATAATGTAGAGGCTTGTGTCTCATTTGGGGTTATCGGAGTTGCCTTTTTGGTGGAGGAATGATACAAGAACTATATGGAGGGACTTAAGGATTTTTTGGAGCATGAGATGAACCAAAAAACCCCTTCTCAAAATTGGGACAGCCCCACCCCCTCAAGAGGCCGGCCATGACATGGTGGTGGAGAGAATGAGAGAGTGTATCAAAAAAATGGGAGCCTCACTCATATGATACAAGAGAGAGAGAGAGGAGTCTATCATGCAAAAGGAAATGATTATCAACAAATCCAACACTCCAAGGCAACCATCATCTCATGCATGATGGCTTCAAAAAGTCAAGCCATCATGAGAAGAAGAAGTCAAGTGATGGTGCTCATCATGAAAACCATCATGATACTACAAATGCAAATACCCCCTCCACAAAAGCCTATTTGCAACAATGCAAATAAGCCCTCCTCCACCAATCTTCGGCCAATGAACGGAACAAAGGAAATCGGCCGAAACGGAAAGCAAACTGGCAACTCCAGAAAACTGGTCCCGTAATAAATTACAGGAAAACCCCGATACTGTGCATACACACCCGCATTTGTATTCCGACCGAAATACAAATGCAAGGAGACAAAATCTACACTGTACTATACTAGGATCCGGCTTATACCAAAGCCGGCTAGTAATATCCGTTCGATCCTGATCCGTGCAATACCGCACGTATCTGATCGAACCCTGCCATATAACCATACGGCCTATAGTACAGACTGTCCGATCCTGATCCGTGCAATACCGCACGTATCTGATCGGACCCTGCCATATCTCCATACGGCCTCTACAACCTTTCGCCCGAAAGCTGAGTAACAGAATGTGGGGGACTCTAAAGACTCGTCAACACCTTGGTTGTGGATTTAACCACTAGCACGTCAGAGGTATAAGCCAATACGTAACGGGCTACCAGGTACTGACTAAAAGGGATGTCTGTGAGCGAACTCAGCCTGACAACCCTACTGAGCCTGTCAGTGACAATATCCGTACAGTCCGGTCCGTTCATCTATGAGCATCGCATGGCGGGCCTAGGGGGTTGGTAAAAGTCAGACCCCCAAAAGCGGTACAAGTCGTGTCGGAGTGTAGCCCAGAACACCCTGAGATACTACCGGAATACCTACCAGTAAATCTCCTTGCCTCGGCCGAGGGCTTTGTGTAATGGCTCTCCTAGACACAGCACGACCTCACCCCCAATACCGGGAGAGACGAACCCCTGAAGATACGCTCACTGCCTCCATGTGGCTCGGGACTGTACCCAACTAAAACCTGTTTGCACGACTCCTTTGAGCCGTGGTAGGGTAGTAATCAAAGTACAGTGGGAACTCACACGAGACAAATGACGATCCCCAGGTCGATGAACTAACCTGCACACATGTCACCAGGGAACTGCCATCTGACGTCTGGTATATGACCAACTAGCATGTTCCCGGCGAGTCCTGTCCGGTGTACTCATAAGCCAATGAGCACCTGTATACATCTTAGGTGATCCAACTGACACCAGTGGCTTGTGAGACCGGCCACCGCCCCTCGTCGGGGTCTCGACTGTATACACTAGTCTACTAATGGAGTATCGATGCCCAGTCTCGAAACTCCCACGACTAGGGACCTTTTAAGGATAAGCTTATAGACCCCCAGCTCCCACTTATATGATCGCTCTCATACTGCTGGTGGTCAAGCAAGAATCCTAGGGGCTCTATCAACGTGTAATAGCGACTTGTCAGGTCACTTAAAGCAGTACACGATGATAAAGGTAAACCAGATAGCATACTATCATCTCGAGTAAGACTGTCCTACCGGGATAGGTCCTCCCTCAATCATTACAATCACGTACCTGTGACCTAATAATTGACTCTGAGGACACTATCTCCAACATCTCTAATCGCGGTCGGAACTAACAAAGAATTGTTAGCGCGCCCGATTAGGATGTTAATGATTCTTTTGATAAAGTTCATAAACTTTATAGGACTTAAAAAGGGTTTAAGGATCTTCATCATCCATTAGCCTACCCTAATCCTACGAACCCTAACAAGCGGAGAATTACTCGTGCATGTTGAGAGAAAAAGAGATAAAAAGAAATTGCATAATTAAACTACGAAGAAATAGAATAAGAAAAAGAAAGCTACCTTTATTAATCAACAATATTCATTAAACTTGAATTCTTAGAAAATGATTACAATTTCTAGTTGCTTCTCGATCTCTTCTAGGGAGGTAGACGAACAGTTGATGATCAGCCTGGATGCATGAGCCGTCTTGGACTTCGTGATCTCGTCGGCTTGATAATTTTTCCAAGAGGCTCTCGGTATTTATTTATAGTCCCAAAGCCAGAACCTTTGCTTCCAAATATGGAAGATAACAGAAATGATTTACCCCACAAAATTTGCAACACTATCTCCTCAATATTGCCGCGGATCCGCGGCCTAAGGAGGGTATGGCCGCGGATCCGCGGCCAAGGGTTGAGATCCTTTCATCATTTTTCTATGGTTATATCCTGGTGACATGTGGCAATCTTTGGAAGCTTTGGAACTTGGAAATCTTCTCGTAGTTGCTGCCAGACTTGATTTCTTGATTTTGATTTCTTAATTCGGCAGCTTTTCTTTAACAACTTGATTTCCTTGATTTTAGACCTGAAAATTCTGCACAACAACTCAAATAATATTTAGTAGAGTTAAGATTTGGTCAATGATATTATTTGCATACATTTTCCTACCAAATGCTAATTATAATATATCAATACATGGAAAATAGTATTTTTACAATTAAACCCTCATATGTATGATATATTATAATAAAGACCTTTTTAAATATGGAAATAGTAGAAAAAATGTAATAACAAATTTGCAGTTTTATCAACTGAACAAATACCCCCAAACTTATCATTGATCGTCCCGAGCAAACTAGTTTATTCAAGAGAAGGAGAAAAAGAAAGGAGAAAACTAAGCACAGTTTCGTAGACAAACACGATTGCACTGAGCACGTGCAACAAGCCGTTAAACCTCTTGGTGTCCCTAGTAGGAGGAGTGTTGTCTTATGAGGGTTTTCAGCGGATTACACCCACAAAATCCTATAACAAAAGAGAGATGGTGAAATTTACATATAAAGATAAGAACTATAAAAGAAAGGCTTTGAAAATAAGAGTTTCCAACTATACTAGCTTTTCAGTTGTCATGAGCCCTATCTTAATAGTCATTAAAAAATGTTAGAAATCACATCATCCCTCAATAAAACATCGTCTTTATTCTTCATTCCTACCTTTCATCCAAACATTGATCATATACCCCTACGTGTGTGAAATGGACATCCCTACACTCGGAGAATTCAATTCAAGCTGTCATACTCTTATCCATCTATCTCAGTACTTTTTAACTTGATGAATATTTAGAATTGCTCACACATTTTCATGCGACCGTTAATACTTCTTGAGGTACTAACCGGCCTATTACTCATGTGCTTGCAGATTAGGTGATAGTATTTCCTCGTCTTGCACCACCTGAGGCTTAGCAGTGACTCCCAGACCAGTTGGCCTTGCGGCACTAGGTGAAGAGGCACCCTCGCTATATTTTTTTATTGCTGCCTTGGCGATAAAAAAACCAGTGTTCATTTTTTCTTTTCACCATTTTTATATTTTCTTCATTTTTCTTTCCTTCATACTTTGGCTTTTAGACAAGAGCATTTCAAGGTATCCTCTACTATCCCGAGTTTCAAGATGTGTGTAAGTGCATATAGTAGGGTATCAACATTCAAATGTTTGGCTTTCAGAATAGAAACTATTTTTCAAACTTATTTTTATCCTCAGATTAGTGACTTCCTTCATCTTACTAACCCTTGGGACAACAGCTCATAACTACTTCTTACTAGTTCGTTTAAGAAAACTTCTAATTTTCTTGGTTTTCTTAAACTATTCCTATCTTTTGGATGTAATTTTTTACTTTCTACTCTTTTGTTATAAAAAAAAATTTAATGCCCAGTGTCAAAGATAATTCAGTGAATATAAAGCTCCCCCCAAACCTGTTTTCAGCAGTGTCCTCACTGATGTAGCCTTTTGAAAGCATGGACCCGTATACTGGGGGAGAGATACAAGGGGTAAAATAATAATAGTTAAATGAAAACTACCCCTAAACTTGTTCTTTGGCATGCACAGATATTCAATTAAATCCATTTTTTTTACTCACCTCCATTCTTAAAATGAGAAAATGTTACAAAAACTTGGAGGTGAGGCAGAGGAATTTTAGTTTTGATAAAGCGGCTCCTGTAAAAACAGGAGCTCCTCCGCGGGGTCAACAGAAAAATACGGTTTTAATCTATGTCCATTCACTTTAAAAATCAAACCGTTTT
This sequence comes from Agapanthus africanus, assembly GCA_030015575.1. Lineage (NCBI taxonomy): Eukaryota > Viridiplantae > Streptophyta > Magnoliopsida > Asparagales > Amaryllidaceae > Agapanthus > Agapanthus africanus. Next base: position 173,959,955 of record JASDDO010000026.1, on the reverse strand, counting down.
TCAAGTTTTCAACTTCAACTGCCCCGTGCGGGTGTACATACCGCACCACAAAAGGTCCTTTCCAACAAGATTTAAGCTTATCCGGATGAAGATGGAGACGGGAATCGTAAAGAAGAACTTGTTGCCCCGATGTGAAGGTTTTTCTAAAAAGATTTTTATCGTGGATCACTTTAGTCCTATTCTTTACTATCACCGCATTATCGTAAGCTTCATCGCGGAGTTCGCTTAGCTCATTCAATTTCAGCTTCCGATAGCTGCCTGCATGATCAAGATCAAAATTAAGCTCTTTAATAGCCCACATTGCTTTATGTTCGATCTCGACAGGAAGGTGGCATGCCTTCCCAAACACTAGGCGGTATAGAGACATACCATGATCGGTCTTATAAGCGGTGCGGAATGCCCAAAGAGCATCCGTCAATTTGGTTGACCAATCTTTACGGTTTTTCGAAACCGTCTTTTCCAATATCTGTTTGATCTGCCTATTTAAGATCTCAGCCTGCCCGCTTGTTTGGCGGTGATAGGGCGTAGAAAGCTTATGAGTGATTGAATATTTCCGCATCAAGGCCTCGAAAGACCTATTGCAGAAAAGTGTCCCGCTGTCGCTAATTATAGCGCGAGGGTGTCCGAATCGCGAAAAGATATTTTCTTTAAGGAACTTAATGACAACTTTGTTGTCATTAGTGTGACATGGTATAGCTTCTACCCATTTCGAGACATAATCAACCGCTAACAAGATATATAGATTCCCAAAGGAGTTGGGAAAAGGGCCCATAAAATCAATACCCCAAACATCAAACATTTCCACAACCAATATAGGTTGGAGCGGCATCTCGTTCCTTCGTGAAATCCGACCCAAATGCTGACATCGCGGACAAGTTTTGCAATGTTCATATGCATCTTTGAATAATGTTGGCCAATAAAAGCCACATTGCAAAACTTTCTCCGCCGTTTTTCGAGGACCAAAATGACCGCCGCATGCCTGATCATGACAAAATGATAACACGCTCTTGAATTCATCGTTAGGGACACACCTGCGAATGATTTGATCAGAACAATACTTGAATAGATAAGGTTCATCCCTGTAAAAATATTTTACTTGGGATAGAAATCGAAGTTTGTCTTGTTTCGACCAATCACTAGGAATAAGTCCCGTTGCAAGATAGTTCACGATATCCACGAACCAAGGTTCGTAGGATACAGTCAAGAGCTGTTCGTCAGGAAATGAGTCATTTATTGGCACTGTCAAAGTTGGTGAAGAAGTGATGCATGAAAGATGGTCGGCTACAACGTTTTCACATCCACTCTTGTCTTTGATGACAAGATCAAATTCTTGTAACAATAGGATCCAACGTATTAGCCTGGCCTTCGCATCCTTTTTCGATAAAAGATGTCGTAGGACGGAGTGATCTGTGTAAACCGCAAAAGGCGAGCCAATCAAGTAGGCCTAAATTTCTCTAATGCAAATACAACTGCCAAGAGTTCTTTCTTGGTAGTTGTGTAATTTATTTGTGCATCATTCAAGGTCCTACTTGCATAGTAAATTACATATGGCATCTTATCAATGTGTTGTCTTAAGACAGCACCAATAGCAAAATTTGATGCATCACACATAAGCTCGAACGGGTGGTTCTAATCTGGAGATGATAGCACGGGGGTTGTAGTGAGTGATTCTTTAAGCGATTCAAAAGCAGCCTCACAATCCGAATCGAAGTGAAAAGTACTGTCCTTGGCCAATAGAAGGGTTAAGTGTCTAGCAATTTTGCTAAAGTCCTTAATAAATCTCATATAAAATCCTGCATGACCAAGGAAGGATCGTATATCTTTAACGCAGTTGGGACGAGGGAGGTTTTGAATGACATCTATTTTAGCTCTGTCAACCTCAATGCCTTTCCGTGAAATTATATGTCCAACTACAATACCTTCTTAGACCATAAAATGGCATTTTTCCCAATTCAAACTCAAGTTCTTATCCTTACAGCGGGTAAGAACCGCATCAAGATTACGATGGTAGTCCTCAAAGGAGTCCCCAAAAATGGAGAAATCGTCCATAAAAATTTCCAGAAAATTTTCCACCATATCTGAAAATATCCCCATCATGCACCGCTGAAATGTAGCGGGAGCGTTGCATAACCCAAAGGGCATGCGTCTATAAGAAAGTTTCGAAAGGACAAGTAAAAGTGGTTTTATCTTGATCCTTTTCGGCGATGGGGACCTGGTTATAGCCAGAGTATCCGTCCAAGAAACAGTAGTATTCGTGTCCCGCTAATTGTTCCAACATCAGGTCAATGAAAGGTAGAAGGAAATGATCTTTCCTCGTCGCGGCATTGAGTTTCCAGTAATCAATACATACGCGCCACCAGTTTGGGTGCGTGTTTGGATTAACTCATTGGCCTCATTAGTGATGATCGTGATGCCAGACTTTTTAGGGACCACATGAATTGGACTTACCCATTGGCTATCAGATATGGGGTAAATTATTCCACTATCAAGGCACTTGACGATTTCTTTCTTTACCGCCTCCTTCATAACGGGATTTAACCGTCTTTGTGGGTCTCGGGTAGGTTTGGCTTCATCCATCAGATGTATGTAATGTTCAACAATTAGGGACTAATCTCTTTGATGTCGGCCATTGTCCAACCAAATGCTTGCCGATTCGATCTCAACTCTGCCAAAAGTGCATTCTCTTGCTCTAAGGCTAGAGAATCGGATATAATCACTGGCAAAGTCTCATTCTCTCCTAAATATGCATATTTAAGATGAGAAGGTAGCGGTTTGAGATCAAGAATTGGCGGAGAGACAATCGAAGGTGGGGTAAGGGAATGATATTCGGACTCCCTAAGAGGTTCAAAACTTGCTCTTAGGTTCAAAACTTGCAAAAGATATTGACTCGGAAAGTGCTGCTGACTTTTGCAACGAGTCAACGGGTTCAATCTCAAGGTCGGACTAATTGAACATATCCTCACTATGAAGTGGTGCAAGATCAAACGATGTCTCATTAGTGTTGTCGAGAACATCAAAGCAAAGTTCCTCATCCATGCAGCTTTCGGAAGCTATCTCGTGGATGGAACAAACATCCAGCAAATGAGCAGAAGGTTTTGATGGCTGACTTCCTAGCTTGTAAATATTAAGCTCAATTGTCATTTCCCGAAGGATAAGTTCATATAACCGTTACGACAATTAATTACAGCGTTAGAAGTTGCTAGCAAGGGTCGACCAAGTATCACCGGGATTTGATTGCATGGGTTTGCCACAGGTTGCGTATCTAAAACAATAAAGTCCATTAGAAATATGAATTCCCCGACTTTAATTAACACATCCTCTAGTTCACCCCGAGGTTTGGTGATTGATCGGTCTGCCATCTAGAGAGTACAATGGGTGGGTTTTAACTCTCCAATTCCTAACTGCTCGTATACTGAATAAGGAAGCAAGTTAACGCTAGCACCTAGATCGAGTAAAGCACGATTAATATTTTTACCCCCAATAGAAATAGAGATTGTAGGACAGCCGGGGTCCTTACGTTTCTTTAGTATTTGTTGGGTAAAAGCTGTGCTAACATTACTCGTCATGAAAACCTTCTTAGATACTTGAGTTTTTCTCTTCCTAGTGCACAAGTCGTTAAGGATTCTTGCATAAGATGGGACTTGTTGAATAGCATCTAGGAGAGGAATATTCACGCTAACTTGCTTAAACATTTCCACAATCTTCTCCATTTGCGGGTTAGGTCTGTTGGCCCTTAATCTGTTTAGAAATGGAGCTCGATCAATAAGTTTTGGGTCCAACGTTTGTGGAGAAGACTGTGAGGACGGATTCGATCCCAAAATTGGAATGGGAATCGACTTAGATAGATTTGGTGAAATGTTCGAGCCTTGGGGAAAACGGAGAATAGGCTCGGATGAAGGTGGGAGACTAGACGAATTAGGGGAAAAAGAAGAAGAAGCTGGGGTATCAATGGTGTCACTAACATCAAATGGCTCACCCACTCGGTTGTTCAGCACTTTCCCCGATCTCAACGTAGTAATGTCATTCACATTATGATTTTGTGAATGGCCAGGATTCGGTAGGGGTTGAGATGGGAGTTTCCCTTTTTCTCTTGCACTCATTGCGGCGTTTAATTGTGCAAGTTGGTTTTCTATTGATTTAATACTCTCACCATGGGAGGTGGAGTCTTTCTTTATGGTATCAATAGAAGACTTCATCTCAGCCGACAATTGCATGGAATGTTTCATGAACAAATCCAAAGTTTGTGCAAGTGAAGAGTTGTCAGTACCGGCCACTTGCGGTGTAGAAGTTGGCCGGATTTTGGAAATTTTGTGACTGAAAGAGGGGCTGATTCTTTGGTTTTGGTTGCTGTGGAGGAGGTCTTTGATAATTGCTTTGTTGGTTTTGATTCCAAGCAAAGTTAGGATGATTCCTCCATCGTTGATTGTATGTGGAAGAATAAGGACCGTTTCTAGGTCGCTGCTGAAAAGCAGCATTAGCTTGAAACGATGCATTCATAAGACATTCTTCCGTTAAGTGTGCAGGATCCGAACAGCAACCACAGACGGTCTTAGGAAGCGTGACCTGATTTAGGGAGAATGATGAGAATTTGTTCTCAATAGCGTCGAGTTTCTTCTGTATCGCTGCCATTTCGGTTTTTACTGCGATCGAAACATCGAGCTAGTGAATACCTTTCTTAGTTGAAGGTGGTCTTACGCTTTCCCACTACAAAGTGTTTTCTGCGAGATCTTCCAGATATTTCCATGCTTCACCGTCATCTTTAGACATGAAATTGCATTGACACATTGTTTCAAGCATCTGCTTTGTCGCTGGATTAATGCCCTCATATATAATCCGACATAAATCGCATCTTTGTATTCCATGATGAGGACATTGGACAAGCAGATCCTTGAAACATTCAAAGCACTTCCAAAATGGTTCATTGGGAAGCTGGGTGAACTGGTTGATCTCGCTCCTAATATGGGCAGTCTTATGGTTTGGGTAAAACTTCTTAAGAAATGCTATGAAGAATTCATCCCAATTAGTGATAGAGTGTACGACAGTATTGTAAAGCCATTTTTCTGCCAAGTCGCACAGTGTGAATGGAAGAAGACGCAAGCGCATAGTATCGACAGTCAACTGTGAAGTAGCCATCATTGCGCATACGTTTTCGAATTTGGTGATGAAAACATACGCGTCTTCCGACTCAAGCCCGTGAAATTTGGGCAGCAGATTGATATAGTGGGGTTTAATTTCGAAATTATCCCCGTTAGCTGGTGGAAGAGATAGACAAGTGGGAAGAGGACCACGGATAGGATAGCATCTCTCTTGTAGAGAGATGCGCGGTGGATTCTGCGCACCTACGGGCGGTGGCAGCGTGGTGTTATATTCTGATGGAGTACCGTCCATCTCGTTCGTGGTGTGTGGTGGGGGAAAAGAAGATGAAGAAGTACCGACTTCGGCGTCGATAGCAGGAACGCGGACAAGACGGGCACTAGGATCCCGTGTCCAGCCGAGCATGCACTAAGCAGGTTTAGTGCCAGTGGCAGCGTGTGTGTGATTTTAAAATTGGTTTGTTTTGAAAAAAAAAAGTGGGACTCAAGACAAATCACTCTAAAATGCACAAGCAACCCTAAAACTAATGTCACCTAGGTCCAGTCTCTAGACCGCTCCTAGACTTCCAAAGGACAAGCCGCAGGATCAATCCTCTACCGCCTCTGTACTACCCTTGTAGCCAGGTAAGTGCCAGGTAAGTGGGAAGGAACGACAGTAGTGGGCCTAATTAAAAACCACTAGCCTTTGACACACTTGCTTAGGCACTACAAAAGTAATGCGGATAAGCGATAGATTACCCACGACCTTCCTCTGTCCTTATTGAGCGCGACAGTCCTTAGAGTCTGGTCTAGATATTTTTTAAATTAATGAAGGGTTGATCTAGATGCTCGGTTTGTGATTTGTGGGGCTTAGGAAGGGTGATGAAATCCCCACCTAATCTTTATTTGGTCTTTGCCCCTTAAAGTCCGTATTAAAAAATGCAAAACAAAACCAATCACAAAACTTTTGCAAAAAGATTTTTGAGCGGCGCTATTTTGCAAAGAATCCTGCAGAAAATAGATTTTATTGGATTTTAGAGGAGAGAGAAAGAGTTGAGAAAGATACCAGAGGAGTTTGGAACCCTAGATCACCTGTTTCCTCAAGTCTGTGACTCCAGATCTCCTTACAAAAATTCACGCACAAATCGTTAAATATGCAATTTGCAGTTTTGTTTTAATAATGATATGATTTGTCTAAGAATTCAACAAAAATAGTAAGAATAAAAAAATTACGCACGTATCCCGGCAACGGCGCCATTTGATTGATACGAAAAAGTGTGTTTAGTATAACCGCAATCAATAACGGTGTCGCGCGTAGCTAGACCGAGATGAGTACAGGTCGTCCTCAGGGAAACGTTATACCTTTTACTCTTACTTTAGATGTGTTGAAAAAGAGAGGAGGGATAAAGAATTTTATAGAAAGGTTTCTAGATCTACGTTAAGCAAGAATGCAAAAATATAGATCTAGATTATTTTAAGGATGTAGTTAATATAATAAGGGGGCTTGTAGGGTTCGTTAGGATTTAGTAGTTATGGACGATTAATTAAAAGTTACCCTTTTTATCCTTTAATAGATTAAAACTAGAACGACGGTGATGCGTGTAGATTAGGGTTTCTGGAGGGAAAAGGAATCCCACTCTTAACGCTTATCTCGACACGGAACTCCGTTCATATCTAGCCTTTACCAAAACAATCATTAATCTAACCTCTAATCGCGGTCGGAACTAACAAAGAATTGTTAGCGCGCCCGATTAGGATGTTAATGATTCTTTTGATAAAGTTCATAAACTTTATAGGACTTAAAAAGGGTTTAGGGATGCTCATCATCCATTAGCATACCCTAATCCTACGAACCCTAACAAGCGGAGAATTACTCGCGCATGTTGGGAGAAAAAGTGATGGAAAGAAATTGCATAATTAAACTACGAAGAAATAGAATAAGAAAAAGAAAGCTACCTTTATTAATCAACAATATTCATTACACTTGAATCCTTAGAAAATGATTACAATTTCTAGTTGCTTCTCTATTCTTCTAAGGAGGTAGACGAACAGTTGATGATCAGCCTGGATGCGTGAGCCGTCTTGGACTTCGTGATCTCGTCGGCTTGATAATTTTTCCAAGAGGCTCTCGGTCTTTATTTATAGTCCCAAAGCCAGAACCTTTGCTTCCAAATATGGAAGATAACAGAAATGATTCACCCCACAAAATTTGCAACACTATCTCCTCAATATTGCCGCGGATCCGTGGCCCAAGGGGGGTATGGCCGCGGCTCCACGGCCAAGGGTTGAGATCCTTTCATCATTTTTCTGTGGTTATATCCTGGTGACATGTCGCAATCTTTGGAAGCTTTGGAACTTGTAAATCTTCTCATAGTTGCTGCCAAACTTGATTTCTTAATTTTGATTTCTTAATTAGGCAGCTTTTCTTTAACAACTTGATTTCCTTGATTTTAGACCTGAAAATTCTGCACAACAACTCAAATAATATTTAGTAGAGTTAAGATTTGGTCAATGATATTATTTGCATACATTTTCCTACCAAATGCTAATTATAATATATCAACACATGGAAAATAGTATTTTTACAAATAAACCCTCATATGTATGATATATTATAATAAAGACCTTTTTTAATATGAAAATAGTAGGAAAAATGTAATAACAAATGTGCAGTTTTATCAACTGAACACATCTACAGGCTACGCTTACTAAAGTGACATGCCGATAACAAAGAAAAGAAGAAAGCAAGAAATGACACAAGATAATACGAAAGAAATGTATCTTTTATTCATAAATTCAATTGAGTACAATTTACATCATATGAAAGGATAAAAAAGCGGGATACATTTTATTCAAAAATTACAAGTGGTGCAAAAACAATTATTGGGAGGGAAGCGTTTTCAATAGACAAATCAGCCGCTCGCGCACTTCCCTCAGCCCCTTTTCATGGTCAGCTGCCGCGGCAAACTCTGCTTCAACCTAAGCTCGTTGCTGCAAATAGGATGAAAGTTACTCTTCGACGACCCGCCGAGCTGCTCCACGATTCTGTGCATCTCGCTCGATAAGGTCGAGTTTTTGCCTCAGCATGAGCCCGTCAGAAATACAGCGTAGAAGGCTTTCGAAGATAACTTTAACCTGTACAGCGTTTGCATCAACTTGAGTATGCAATCGAGCAGATTTGATTGAAATCTCTTCGCACTCCTTACGCATTAAGACCGCTTCCTGTTCAAGATGGTGGAAGTAGGGAGTGCTCTCCTCGACCCATGCAGCCCGCTGGGAGTTCAAAGCCAAGACCTCGGGGGCAGGACGTCTAAACTCGAGCTCATGCAGACAGGCCTCGAATTTTCTGCAGTGATTAACCCAGGACTCCACGATGCCTTCGTTATGAAAGTGCACGAGCGTCGCCAGCATGGGATTAACCTCAGCAGCGAAATCTGTAGCAAGGGCAGGAGTCTCCACATCAAGCTCATCGAGGTGATCGATCAACATGCGCAGGCTATTCACAGCACCTTTGGAAGAGGGACGTCGAGAGAAGAGGCCTGCTGACATTATAACTTGAGACTCGAACGGAGCTGAAGTCGATGTCACAGCTACAAAGCAAATCACAGTCAAATAACGGTTCAAGAAATAAAGGAGGTTCATGAACAACGGAGTTTACTATACCGGCTGCAGCAAGTGGCAAGACCGGAAGTACCGGTGGTGCAGCTGCTCTTTCTTCTCCTCGTTCGATCTGTAGAGCTGCAATTAAAACAAAGAAGAATTAGAAACGATTTGACTACCCGTAAAGGAAAAGAAAAGACGTTAGCTAAAGGCTGTACTCATCAGCGCCACTGGATGAGGCAATCTATGACTGGAAGGAGAAATGGGGATGCAGCACCTGATACAGGTGATCAAAAAGGACTCCTCCAAGGAAGTAGTAATGCGATGTCAGTGCATAAATTATATTGCCCACAACGAAACTGATGGGTCATAAGTTCGTACCTTCCAGCATTTGAGAGGGTACGAGAGAAGGTAAAGGAGCGGTCACGGTCAAAGCAACAACTGGAGATGCTTCCTCGGGTGGCACAACCCCAACGCTCATCACACTTGCATTAGAAATAAGAGAAACGCTGTCAAAAGAAATTTAAAGGGATTGCAGAATAAAGGGGAGAGTAATGACCCAAAATCTACCTGGTGAGACGCCGGTCGAGACCGTGACAAGGACGTCACTGGATGCAGCGAATGCTTCACCCTCCTCCATCGGAACGGTCTCGCCACCCGTAGCCTCATCCCCCAACTCCATGAGAATCGTCGTGACACTCGCAGCGCCCGAAAACGGTAAGGACCCGCAAGGGAAAAGAGTGACGATTAGAGCAGTGCCCGACTCTTGAGAAAGAGTGGCTACCTCGGGCTCAGCGATTGTAGCTATCTCACCTACCGCTACCTCGAGCTCAGCGATTGTAGCCATCTCACCTATACCTACTGCTACCTCGGGATCGGCGATTGTAGCAGTCTCACCTACCTCTATCTCAGGCTCGGTGGTTGCCGCCACGTCACCCACCACTTCCTCGGCAAGACTCGGCCCTGCAAGATAGGATATATGAGAACCTGAAAATTAAAACTTTGACAAAAGAACCCAATGTCATGTTACCTTGGTTCGGTTTTTCGATTGCTTCCCGAGCCGTCCGTGCTGCCTATCTGTGGGCGGTAGACAAGGCAGCCGAAACATCCTCTGAAAGAGTAGGGGCAGGGGCAGCAGCGCTCAAACCTGCACCCGCGGCCAAGGCAGCGTTACGCTCCCTTGCTGCGCACACTCTACGCTTCATTTACGCTCGGGCCATGAGAGCAGCTCTTCTAAAAACCTCCGTCAATAGAACGTCATCGTCCGCGCCAAGGATTACCTCTGGAGCCGTTATGGCATCTGTCATCGGTTGCTTGAGTGAAGCTTCTTTCAGCAATACCAGCAGAACTGAGACTTCGATAGTCGACCCGGGAAGCGTCTCCGCACCACCCTGCGAAGTCGGTGCCATGCCTGGAATAACCTGAGTAAAGGTAGTTCCTGTAATAAGATGAAAAGGAGGGGTCAGATTACCCATAAGAATCTGGAGTGGAGACGCGGTGAACAAAATGTACCGATGCCTAAGGATGTGCGAAGTCTTTACTCTTCCTCAAAAGTCTTGAGAGAAGCTGCGAGAGCTTCTTCGATGGAAATGCATGTTAAAGAAGGAAAAGTGTCAGTCAAAACATGATGATAAAAATATGATGCAATGACAAATGGTACGGCTGATGTTTACTCGATCGCGCGAGGATGGCCAGTCCCGCTTTGTAGCTTGCTAGTCGCTCGGAAGCTGCAATAGCAACTTTGAGTTCGGTATCATCCGGTGCTATGAATAGACCTTCGTTGGTCCCATACTCGCCCAAGCCCTCACTATAAGGAGCATGAGGCTCTTGACCAAATACAACGTCGGCAGATATGATCGAATTCTTCTTCCTCTTCTACGAGCGAGCGACCATCTCCACAAGCACAAGTTTACGCTTAGTAGGCACCTTGGGACGACGAGTCGATATCTGAACCCATGCCAGACTTGGGGGAAGCTACAGTCACCGTTTCTACCGGAGCACGAGGTATCGGTAGCTCGGGCCGTCATGCGGGACTTCGATCACGGCAGCTTCTCTTAAGGGGGGACGGACAATGGTCTGTCACTTCAGAGGGACGTTTCGATCACCATCAGGGGGTGCACCCTTGCGATCGAGCAGCAGTCGCTTCTCCTCCCTGATGACAGCGCCCATTGAATGCTGATACCAGGCCACGTACACATTAAGGGCATTCGGGACACAGCTCGGTTCGCTGATAAAGAATTTGGACCCCGTGTTCACGTGAATAAAATGATGCAGTTCGTTTCGCATTCCCTCTTTAGTGAAAGCAGGTTCTAACAAGAAAACCACAAGCGGAACTCCCTGACTGTAGCTCAGCTGCTGGGCGAAACGATGCGGATTGTATCTCATGAATAACGCCGCATTATTTTGCCTAAACACTAGAAAGCCCGGTCTGATGGAATATAAATGAAGGATTTCTCGAGCTTTCAAAACAGAAGCTCCATCTTTAAAAATGTCCCGCAATGGCTGCACCGTTGTTGCGAAATCTTTGCCGATGGTCAGAATCTTGTCGGTGAAGGTCATGCCATCTCCAACCGTGCGAGGACGAAGGAGCAAACCTCTATCTTCCCGCGGTAACGGATTTACAATAGATGTGCCGACAAATCGCATAATCCGGGGGAAGCCGCACCTATTATAGAAGGAAGGCCTTTTAAGGATACCGAAAATGCCAAGTGCATGTAGCTCGAGCCATGACATGAAGTAATGTATCGAGAAGTTAACATGATGCACTCTGGGTTCAGTAGTATCCGCCGCTTGGCTGAGGTTGTAATACAAATGGGCTAACCCGGCAACCCCGACAGCCACTTTCACCCTAATAACCATTCGGTGAGCTGGGTAGAAGACAGACGGCCTCAAACGGCGAGGGTGCATCGGGAGTGCAAACTAGCTTAGCCATAACCCAAGAAACCACAAAAGAACGTTTCCTCATCAATCCTAGGGACTGTAACTTCCGCAAAAGAAACGACAGGGTGTTGGGAAGGAAGAAACTCTTTTGATCTGCCTCCGCCGTTGGCAGGTTGTTTAAACCTAAGCCGAAAGGGTCGTCAAGCGTGGCGAATTTAGCAGCCTCATTCGAAAGGACTTCCGGATGGAGAAAACGAGCAATGAAATCCTCGAAATTAATCCCGCGTCTCCAAGATTCGAGGAAAAGGCTCTCATAAATATTCTACACTTTGATCAAACTAGGAAATTGGTGTTGAATGGCGTTCTCCGGGGTAAGGCCTATCATCACTGGCTTGGCACCAAAAATGTATTCATCCGTAGGAAGCAGTTCCTCATAATGCTCCCCTATAACCGGTAAGCCAGAAACTTCTGCAAATTCCTCTAAGGAGATTGATACTTCTCGATCCAGCGAAAGGAAGGTATGGGTAGGAATATTCCACTACTCCAGAAAGACCTTAACCCACCAGGCGGGAAGCGTAGGATACTGGAAGAGAGAAGCATAAATTGTGGGATACAACCCAAGCCTCAGCAACTGCGACTTCTTCCCTGACAGAATATAGCGGGCCCATTGCAGATAGCCAGCTGGATGACGAGGAATTAGGCCAATCATATATGGTTGTCCCCACGGGCGCACCTCGCCTTGACAAATACGTCGCCCCAGGGGATCCAAAGCCATGGGAGGCTGAACAGGTATCAAAGCCATAGCAGGCTGAAGAAGAGCTCCCGAAGTCCAGTTGACTTCTTCCACGGTATAGTTCACTGGGGGTGGGTCGGCATAATGGATCACCATGATGGGCTCTGAGGGTACCGCACACGAAAAACTTTGCCGACCCTAAATAATTTGATTGGACCATGTCCCCCAGAGATGAAGATTTTTATGTTCCGGGTCATGATCTCTGATCAATGCTAAGACTTCCCGGTCTACATGCGCTCCAGGGAATCCTCCCTCTAAACGAACGAATGGGAAAAAACGGTCGAAAGACATGTCACCTGCACGAAAAAGAAGACAAAAGTCAATTGTCAGTGCTATAATTTAAATTCTGACATTTGGTATTTTAAAATTCATACCGCACTGCAATGCAATAGAGAGGTACCAAAGGGGGCCCACAAAATCTAAATGACAGTTCATCAATTAATAAAACAGCCTCATCATTTGATGAGACTGTTAATTAAATGAGGAAATCCTCAATTGATTCTCATTTAATGAGAAATCTCTCGGCATAAGGAGTAAATATCCCCTTAAGAGCAGTGCTCTGTGACAGAATGACACCTGTCAAGTTCTAATGATGAAGGAATAAAAATTCCTCAAGAGCCTTGCTCTGGAAAAAAAACGATAGAATAATCCATTAGAAAAATTGAAATTAATTTTTTTATATGAATTAAAATTCTGAGATCTCCAAGATCTATGAACCAACTCAGTGAGTTCTTCATAAGAGATTAACAAATCCCCGTTAATGGGTTAAGAAACCCTCAAAAGGTTTTCTTTAGATCTAAGATCTATGAATAGCAAAGCTCTGTTACGGGTAAAACCCTAATAACAGTTTCTTTAGATCTAAGATCTATGAAGAGCAAAGCTCTGTTAATGGACAAACCCTAGATTATTAAAATATTTAATCTTTACCTAAATTTTAGCAGAGTTTTGACTCTTGAAAAGTTCTTAAGCAAAAGAGCTATGCTCTGTAGGAGAATAATAATTCTCAAAAGGAAGAAGATGAGCAGAATCATCTAAAGGGCCAAGGGTCCTATTTATAGGCATTGAAATGCCTTTTCAACTTCTGAGTTGATTCAAGGGCGCAGATGCTGCCACCGTTGCACTCACATATGGGCCACATGAGCGCAACGGTAGGGGGCATTTGTTTCCTCCAATCAGAACAAAGCTCTGTTTGAAATTTAAACTTTGAATTGAAGCAACGCTTCAGATGCAGCGCCAAGTGCGCTGCGCCCTAAGCAACGCACCATGTGTAACACACGGATGCGCTAGCGCTAGGTGCGCTGCGTTCTAAGTAGCGCACTGTTCCCGCCAAAAATTTCTGCGCAAAAGAGTCCAAGGTATCAAATGGCAGCGATACGCTTAAGGAAATACGAACCAGTATTTTCCGGGCTATTTTTTGACAAACTCCCGAATGAGAAACGGATAAATTCTGATTGTATCGAAAGCGTCTCGAAAAACCCTTCGATTTGATATATTATGGGCTTCGTAATTCATCTGGGATCAAAAATTATGAGGCATTACGTGTCCACACGTGATGGGCTTTTAAGAACCCGCTGGAGGAGTTAAAAGATATAATAAAAACTTAGAAAAGACCCCAATGGGGCATCACGTGCTCACACGTGACCATGGGCCACGTACAGACACGTGATGGGCTCTTAAGGCCTCTAAAATAATGAATAGAATTAAATTCTAAAATCCGTTCCCTGATTAAAAATCAGAAGTTACCTCAAAGAGGTATCATGTGCTCATACGTGACCAATGGTCACGTGTTGACACGTGATGGTTAAAACAATAATATAAACAAGCGGCTGTTAAAGGAACCAATTTGGGGGTCACGTGCTCACACGTAACCAAAGGTCACGTGCCAGCACATGACAGTCTTTGAAAGCCTTACAGTTTAATAGAATTAAAATTCTAAATTTCTCTAAAATCTTTCGAAATAGAATTAAAATTCTAAATTTCTCTAAATCTTTCCAAATGGAAAAGGATTATGGGGACCGTTGGATTAAAGATCCAAGGGTGATTAAATATCACCAATTTATGGAAAAATCCAAGACAAGGAAAGATTTCCCCAAATCTCACCAAAAAAACAAACAGAATATCTTTTGGATTTAAAATCCAACGGTGAATAAAATTCACTGAATGATCTAAAGGATCATATTAATGATGAAAGTAAATCAAATCTCTCAATAAATAAATCAAATCTTTCAATGAGAGATTTGCTAAACAAATTGATTCTCTTCCTTCTCCTATAAATAGGAGCCAAGGAGAGAAGAGGAAGGATGGACCCTTTTTGGAGAGAAAAACAGAGAGAGGAGAATTTAATTCTCAAGAGGGAAGAAAAGAAAGGAGAATTTAATTCTCAACAAAGAAAACCCTAGGTGAGAAAATAAAGGGAATCAAAATTTCAAACAGAGAATTTAATTCTCAAAATCCAAGAGTTTAACTCTTATACAAAAAAGAACTTAGTTCTTCTTCTGGTTGAAGATCTGCACAGAGCACATCTCCCCATAAGTTGAGAATTTAATTCTCATCGGGTCGAGATCCTGCCATGCAGATCCTAAACTTAGAAGGGGAATTGAGTTTTGAGAATTTAATTCTCCTAAAACAAGACTAGGGTTTAACCCTAATCAAGAATTTAATTCTTTTACAGATCTGGGAATTTAATTTCTTTAAAAAGAAATCAGGGTTTCATCCTAAATAAGAATTTAATTCTTTCACAATAGGAATTTAATTCCTCCAAAATCATAATTAGGGTTTAGCCCTACAGAGAATTCAATTCTTAAAAGATCTCTGTTCATGAAAAGAACTAGGGTCACGTGCCCCCACGTGACCCTTGAAAAGATCCCTGAATAAAAGAAGCTTTGAGACAATGCCTCAGGTGCTCCCACGTGACTCCCAAAACGCAGAAAGAAAAAGCAAAGGAAATGAAAGCTTTGGGCGCTCTCACGTGTTATCACGTGACCCCTCAGCAAATACTTTAACAATTGGCGCACAGATCCCCATCACGTGCCAACACGTAATGCTCTAAAATAAAAATAAAAGTGTTTAACACTTATTCGCAGATTTGAGGATAAAACAAAAGGAGAGCTGGATCCACATTTAGGGCGCCCTCATGTGCCCCCACGTGACCCCTAACAAATCCCTTTAATATCCAATGGATGGATGCCTATCACGTGCCCACACGTGATGACCAGGAAATGAAAAGTGTTTAACACTTAATTGCAGAACGAAGAAAAGGGATCTGGTCCCCCATTTGAGCGCTCTCACGTGTCCACACGTGACCCCTCTATTTTAGTGTTTAACACTAATTTGGGGATTTTATTTCCAGTGTTTAACACTGATTGTTTCTAGTGTTTAACACTAAATTGAAGATTATATTTCCAGTGTTTAACACTGTTGCTTTTTAGTGTGTAACACTAATTTGAAAGTTCTACCTCCAGTGTTTAACACTGTTGTTCTCTAAGTGTTTAACACTACTTTTAGCCAAATTGGCTAATTTTCCAGAGGCAAAAGTCCTTCCTCCAAATGAATCTCAAAATTGAGGAAATCAAAGACAAAATATTGTCAGAGCCCCCAAACCTCTGTTTAGCAATGCTGAATGATGAGGGGCTGAATCTAGACAAATGTCCAATGGCCCAAAGGGCCAATATTTCAAACATAATTGGACTTAGCCCAAACTGGCCATAAGTCCTCAAATCATCTTGAACTGAGCACATCTGCTCTTTCAACCAACTCATTGGTTCAAGGGTACATCTCTGAACTCCTCTGATATTTGTCGTTGTAATCCTTCAACGTCTTCAGAGAGGTGACGGGTCCCGACAACCACACATTAATACGGACTGTGGGGTCCTTAAACTCATGGACTAATGCGTCCCTAAACTAACATTTGTCCCCAAAACGGGAATGATGGACCACCATGTCCCTAAACTGGCAACGGACCACTATGTCCTTAAACTGGTATTGGACCACCATGTCCCTAAACTGGTGATGGACCACCCTGTCCCTAAACTGGAGATGGACCACTATGTCCCTAAACTGGAACAATAGAGCCCCCAAATGCTCTTTTGTCGGATTTAAACAATCCCGTTTAAGTTGATCTTAGCCTAAAATATGGCTAACGTATCCTTAAACCTTCAAACAGGTTTTAGTCCCAAATTAGACTATAAATCCCCCAATCAACCTTGGTTCAAGGGTACATCTCTGAACTCCTCTGACACCTGTCGTTGTAATCCTTCAACGTCGTCAGAGAGGTGACGGGTCCCAACGACCATACATGCAATGGACCACTATGTCCCTAAACTGGAATAATAGAGCAATTACTCTTTTGTCGGATCTAAACGATCCCGTTAAGTTGATCTTAGTCCCAAACTGGACTAACGTATCCTTAACAAACGTTTGAGTTGATCTTAGCCTCAAATATGGCTAACGTATTCTCAAACCAAAACCCCAAACCCAAATCTAAGAAAACACGGATTTGGACTAATCCACGTCCTACGGGCGACGACATAAATTGGTCTCTGTATACAATCCACGGGCAACTACAAACAAAACAAACACCCACGACACGAAGTGAAATTCTGTAGAAGGAGAAAGTTGTTACCGCGAAGCGGTAGCGTAATTAACCGCGGGGGCTTGCGCCTGCAGGGAAGAGCGTCCCCATAATCAAAAACCCCTCAAGCGAGGGGGAATCTGACGAAGTCTGCTACATCGGTCGCATCCGTCTAAACCTCCGATACACAGTGCCATAAATCAACTTGGCATCTTCGGAGAGGTGGACGAATAGCACCTATTAGCATCTGCCCCGAATCTCAGGCAAGACGTCATGTCTTGGCCGCCGTTCGGAGGGGAACAGATTCTGGCACGCCCGGTGGGACCTTTTCCTCTTTCCACTCCACACTTCGTGTGTCGCGTTCGCGAACCAAACACGGTTTGCTAATAGTTGCCCTGGGGTTTCAAGGTACTAAGATTCGGCGTTTTGCTTATTGCAGAAAGCAAAGAATCGATGGCTTCCACTTGTGCGACGTGCTCCGACTGCAATTGCAACCAACGCTCTGCCTCGCCAGGAGGTATAGCCTACGGACCCCAAGCTGCTTCGCTGTTCACAATGCCCGTGGAACAGGTCACTCGAGCCACCACAGGGTTGTTTTTCGGGACCATGCTCCCGCCAACGAGCTTCACCGCTCCTGTGCTGACAACGGAAGCTCCCAAGAAGTCGGTCTTTGATTGGCTTACCCCTGCTGCGGCCCCTCTCAACGGGTCGCCCAACACCAGCGCTTCGGTATTCTCCAGACTGGGCCAGAGCTCCTGTGGACCCGCAAAAGGGCCTACAATCTCAGAGAAGGCTGCTCCTAAGAAAATAACCAGTCTCGCTCCTGAAGTCGTCAAGGCGGCTCCCCCTGCCAAAAAGTCGGTCTTTACAAGATTGATTGTTTCAGCTCCCGCTCCTGCTACCCAGACGACATCGGTCTTTAATAGGCTGACACCAGCAGCGACCCCCCACTTACACAGGGGGCAAGACGAGACTATCGCCATCACCGAGATGATGCCATCAGCACGACATGCTCAACGTCGTTACTGGCGCCGAGTGAGAAAGGCCGGAGGCAACTCACCTTCTAGGCTGACTCCTCCAGCCCCGACGACAGAAGTTAATGCTGCTGTTCTAGCTGGGAACAGCTTTGAGTTGCTAAAGAAGGTGTGTAGGAATTCTCCTACCATGGTGCTAAAGAGGTCTCCCCCTCCGCTGAAAAGGGTTATAGAAGTGAAGTCAGAACAGCTCTAATCTCCTCAGCGGCTGTCCTCCCGAATCTATAAAGTCTGGCGGCGGACCCGAGACTCGGTGATCGATCCAAATTTCTCCCGCCAGCATAAAAAGCTGAAAATCCAACAGGAAGTTAGTCATCAGGCTAAGCCACGAAAAATTGCCTGGGTGCCCACCTCAACGGCCCCTTCAACTTCCACTGCTCATAAAAAGAGGGAGCCAGAGAAGATCCCCAAGCCTGCAACGAGAGCTAACGGCGCTAAGCCCAGACGCCCTAAGTCTGGGGGAATGATGGTCCATACCGTATACATAGCGTCAGGAAAGGAAGACAGCCGTGCGTCTACAGGTCATAGACCGCTTACACGGTCGGTGACCAAAGCTCAGGAGCAACAGCAAAAGCTCCAGGAAATGATGAATGCTATGGACGCACTTACCGGGCCAAAAGAAAACCCAGAAACTTCCTCGGATGAACGCCAGGAGAAAGAAACCGACGCCGAATTCCTTCGCCGAATATTGGAAAAGAAGGACAAAGAGGCTGCTGAACAAGCAGCCAACATACAGCGTATGGGCCTTCTTTTCCAAGATATGATAGGGATGATGATACAACAAGATCCTCCGGCTGAAGAGCCCCCGATCGTCCTCGGAGACGATAGGGGAGAGACATCAAATCCCCTGCCGGCTTTGTCAACAGCTAAAGAGGATACAATCTCTAAAACCGATTTGGACGAGTACATAGCCCAGCAGATATGGGTTCATCATGCGACCGAAGCAGCCGGCCAGGTCGTAAAAATGGGGCGGCCATATCCAAGATGGTACGACCAAATCAAGTACCCGCCGGGTTACACAATTCCCAAGTTCCATGTTTACAAGGAAACGGGCAATCCTCACCAGCATGTTGCCCAGTTCAAGGCACTATGCAGCAACACCGGCGGTGATGACAAGCTTTTGCTTCGCCAGTTTGTTGGAAGTTTATCAGATACGGCATTCGAGTGGTACTCTGAGCTCCCGAACGACTCTATCAAGACCTTCGCAGAGATGGAATTGTTGTTTACCCAACGCTTCGCGAGTGCCAGCGAGCGTACCCCGATAACGGCATTGATCAACGCCAGGGTAAAGCCGGGTGAAACATGGGTCCAATATGCTATACGGTGGCGTAATTTATGGTCAAAATGCGAGCAGCGTATAGAAGAAGCTCCTGCAGTGGGAATGTTTGTGGGAACTCTAGATCCTCATGCAACTATCTCCCAGTTCATGATGTTCTTTAAGCCGACCACGTTTCAGGCTTTGATCGACAAGTTGGTCCAGATGGACCAGATGGGTCACAGGCCGTCTCCCCCGAAGCCAGAACCCCGGAATGACAAGGGTAAAGGGAAGGCAGCCTTCGTCGCGAACGCTCAGCAGCAAACCAGTGCCTCGAAGCTGGCAGATCAGCTGGAAGAAAGACGGTGATATTATAATGAGAAGATGAAGCGTCCCTACTCGTTCCCACGGGACAAGACAAAACGGTTATTCGAGCTGGCAATACGCAACAGGTTTATAAACTTACCAAATCCGAGGTGACCGCCACAACCCACTGAGGTGAATAACCCTAATTATTGCCCTTACCATCAAACG
The DNA here is from genome assembly GCA_030015575.1 of Agapanthus africanus. Lineage (NCBI taxonomy): Eukaryota > Viridiplantae > Streptophyta > Magnoliopsida > Asparagales > Amaryllidaceae > Agapanthus > Agapanthus africanus. The sequence goes on along the minus strand of JASDDO010000026.1, from coordinate 173,940,217 downwards.
GTAAGCCATCCGATTGAGGATTGCTTCATCTTCAAAGGATGGATTGAGGATCACTACCTCCAAGGAAAGTTTGCGCTGTCCGAAAAGTGGAAGGTGAACCCGCCACAGCCACATGCTCCTAAGAAAGCAGATACACCGGGGGCAACCTGTTCCTTTATTGAAGAAGCCCCATGGGAGGTCGTGCTATCAGCTAAAACCAAAAGGATGCTGAGTGATCTTCATGCGTGCCCAGCGGTCGAATGGAAGAACCCGCTTGAATCTCAAATTATCGAAGGGATGCTGAAGCCGCGTCTAACTACAAGAATCGGTGGTGAGGGCCTAAGTACTCAAACTCGACCGTCAAAAGCTTCGAAGAAAAAAAAGAAGAAATCCAAGAAGCCGGTGAAGCCTGGGGACAAGCATACAGGTTTGCAGAAATAGATTGACGCGCTGGAGGAGTACAATCAAAAGGCGCGGACTCCCGTCACACTCCAAGAGTTTCTCAACCACGTCTTTCAGGAGGAAGATGATGGAGAGAGCTTGTCGGATGAATCCGAAGGATATGGGGCAAGTTGTCATATGATTTCCCACTCGGAAGATGAGAAAACTCCTGGCACTGAGAAACCGGGGGCACAGCCTGAGCCAGAACTTGTATGGCCAACAGATGAAATGATCGACGCCTTTCTAGACGAGATTCGTTTGAAGAGTAAAGCCGATCAGGAATGCGAGATGGCTGCATTAGAAGGAGCCAAGCGCAGGCGACTGAACGAAAGAGTCGGAGCACTCCCGCCAGATCAAAAGATATCCGAGGCGAATAAAAACGTGTTCAAGATGAGGAAAAGGTTCGCCAAAGCCATGTCAATGGGAATGAAGCTACCACCCTCGGAAGAGAACACATTCGATGGGGCGGAGAGACACCCTAATTATTGCTCATATCATCGGAAAATTTCGCACCCTACAGAGGAGTGTGACGCTTTCAGGGTATGGTGGCAGGGATATGTTGCTCACCGGCAACATTTTAAGCGCATGAAACGCAAGGCTCATCGGGAACGAAGAAGTACGGCCGAAGGACACAAAAGAACTACCGGCAACTGTTACACGGTCAATGCCGAAGGGTCACAGGTTCTTACCTTTGGGAGCGACTCGGATGAGGAAATAGCTCTGGGCCCTCTCTTTAAAGAATCCGTCTTAGGGAAAGAGGAAGAATCGGAGGCCTGGGAGAACATTCAGCTGCGCAATCGCACACTCCCGGAAAAGAATCTCGGGCCCGCAAATAGAAAAGATAAGGGAAAGGAAAAGGTCACTGAGGATATCACCTTAGATGACCAAGTCATGAAAGAGCTGACTGCCAAGAATCCTCCCAGGAAGGGTAAAGTGGACTACAACATCGTAGCGCACCTAAGAAAGCTACCTTCTCAGCTCAACATTCTCGACGCCCTCCTATTATCAAAAGAAGCGCGAGATTCATTAATCAAGGCGTTACAAGAACCCGAGCAATTCCAAGCCTTCCTCGCCGTAGAAAGGATGAAGGACGAATTGGAAGAAGTGCACACGGCCGACATCACTTTCGGTGACGAAGACCTTCTCCTCGGGACGTGCGACCACAACCGTCCCCTGTACGTCTCCGGATATTGCCACGATATCAAGATAGGCAAAATCCTGGTTGATAATGGATCCTCCGTCAATCTCCTTAATGTTCGGGTGTTGAAAGAAATCTGCATGAGTGTGCAACACCTCGCTCGTGACAAAATTACCATCTCCGGTTTCGACTCCCAATCGTCACGGACTCTCGGATCCGTGATACTAACATTACGCTTTGGACTACTCGTCACGGACATCAAATTTCACATCATTGACGCCAAGACCTGCTACAACGCCTTGCTCGGTCGTCCTTGGTTACATGAATACAACATCATCCCTTCTACACAGCATCAGTGTATGAAGTACTTCAAGGATGGCTTCGAATATACCGTAACAGGCGAGCTGAACCCATTCTCCGTGAACGAAGTCCGCAAGTATGAAGATGCGAAGTACTTTTTGCCAGACTTCGAGGATACAGAAAAGTGTCACAAGCCGGAGAACAAAGCCGCAGCCACCGTCCCTGTTTTCGGGAGCGATACCAAAGAAGAAGAAGAGATAGTCTACGCTGGTCCATCCCGACGCAACAACCCGGGACCGTCCGCCCCCATGTTGGTCTTCGGAAGTGACTCGGAAGATGAGGTTAATGCCGTGTTCTCCAGTCGGCCGTCAATACAAGCATCCCCTGGCGATGATCAAAGTTTGCAAATCACCATGGTGCCGCAAGAACACTACAAGGATCTCGACGCACTTCAAGCTTACAATGTGCAGGACCTGCAGACGTTTTACGTCCCTCCCAGGCGAAAGGGTGAGAAGGTAATCCTATTCTACCGATCCTCAGAGACGAAAGTAGAGAAAGAGATCTGGCATGGCGTGGATTCTACACTCGACAGGCTCCAACCCATCCGTTTGCCTAGATATTACACAAATGGACTAAAAGGGCTATTGAAGCGCCAAGGAGTACCCTTAAAACAGACTATTCGGCAAGCTCGATTCTACAGCAGGATTTAGGATGTCCCTGGAACTCAGCGCAAATTGCCCAACGGGAAAATGAAGACGCTTGGACTTGGATATGTGAGATCTGGGAAATGGGAACGAGTCCACGGTAGCTACGCTATATATAACTTCGATGAGGAGGATGACGCCCTGTCAAGCAATGTCAACCCCTCATCAAAACTGGGTCCCGCAAGCGAAGTGCCGAGTCCGTCATTTGAAGAACGAACGGGCAAGATTATCAGGAAAGCGGGTCAAACGGCTCGGGAAAGTCACAATCATGAGATGGCCATCTACAAGAAGGCCAGGATGCGACGTCTATTTCAACAGGCTGCAAAAGACAAAGGTACTCCTCCTTGTCAACCCGTTGTACAAAAGGCCCGACGCAGAGGCAGAAGTAAGTCAAGAGGCGGAAAAAGGAGTCGACAACAGCGATGCAGGTTTAGAGAGTCGTGTGATCGGGTATTGCGCGGTCTGGACTTGTCCCTCATGAAGAAGATGAGTCGAGCGTATTCCTTCCCTCGAGACAAGATGAAGAGAATACTCGATCTCGCTATAAAATATCAAATGATCGCACTTCCGAAGTCTAAGCACCCTGAGCAAACTAACGAGATTTCTCATCCGGGCTATTGCTCTTATCACCGAGCCGTAGGACACCCTATCGAAGACTGCTTCACATTCAAGAACTGGGTCGAAGACCAGTACCAGCAAGGAAGATTCGCTTTATCCAGCAGCTGGAAGGTAACGCCGCCATAAAAGAACGAACCCAAAGCCGCAAGAGCAGAGCCAAATCCACATCGGTCTTGGAAACGGATTCGCACTTGTCACATGATTACAATGTTAAAAGAAGAGCCCGAGAACATGGATGACCTTCCCTGGTGCTTTGAGAACAGCAATGATGAGGTCATCTCAGAATTTCCACCGGCTCCAAAAGAACTGGAAGATGGCATACATGCGACTGCAGATAACCTCAAGAAGATTGAGTTAGGATCGAAAGACGATCCGCGACCAACATTCGTCAACGAGCTGCTATCTGAGGAAAGGGTGGCGGCGCTAAAAAACATGCTTCTACAGAATAGAGATTGCTTCGCATGGAACTATTCTGAAATGTCGGGATTGGATCCAGAAGTTGCTGTACACAAATTAGCAATATCACCGGATATCAAGCCAGTCAAACAGGCGCCGAAACGGATGCGGCTCGAACTTGAAATGAGCATTAACGCTGAAGTCAAGAAACTAATCGATTCCGGGTTTATCCAGGAGGTACAGTATCCTGATTGGGTCGCCAACATCGTCCCGGTGATGAAGAAGAACGGGACAGTGCGCATATGTGTGGACTTCCGGGATCTCAATAAAGCCTGCCCGAAGGACGATTTCCCAGTGCCGGTCACCGAGCTGATGATAGACAATACGTCCACTCATGAGGTTTTCTCCTTTATGGACGGTTCATCAGGGTACAATCAGATAAAGATGCATCCCGACGACCAGAAGCACACCGCTTTCCGGACTCCTTTGGGTATATTCTGCTACAAAGTTATGCCCTTCGGTCTAAAGAACGCCGGTGCTACCTATCAAAGGGCCATGACAAAGATCATCGATGATCTCATACATGAAATCGTTGAGTGTTATATCGATGACCTCGTAGTGAAGAGCATGTCATACGAAGAGCATTTAGAGTATCTGAAGACCGTATTTCAACGCCTTCGGCAATATAATTTGAAGATGAACCCCCTCAAATGCGCGTTCGGAGTCTCCTCGGGTAAATTCCTGGGATTCATCATTCGACATCGAGGTATCGAAATAGATCCGTCGAAGATCAAGGCGATCATGAAAATGCCACCGCCAAGGACTCTAAAACAATTGCGGTCTCTCCAAGGAAAGCTCGCGTACATCCAGCGGTTTATCGCCAACCTGTCAGGCAAGTGCCGTCCTTATAGCCACCTGATGAAGAAGGGAACTCCGTTCGTCTGGGACCAAAAATGCCAAGGCGCGCTAGACGAAATTAAGCAGTACTTGCAAAATCCGCCGGTGTTAGCTGCTCCAGTCAAGGGAAAGCCCCTTATTCTTTATACAACAGCCCTTGAGGGTTCTTTAGGCGCATTATGGGCACAAGAAAATGACCAAGAGAAGGAGAGAGCGCTCTACTATTTAAGCCGAGTTCTCCTGGGGGCAGAAAGCAATTACTCCCCGATCGAAAAACATTGCCTAGCGTTAATTTTTGCGATAACAAAACTCAGGCACTACGCATTGGCGCATGAAGTCCGTCTTATATCAAGAGTGGACCCTCTGAAATATCTAATGTCAAAGGCCATATTGACAGGGAGACTCGCTAAATGGGCCTTGCTCTTGATGGAGTTCTCAATAACCTATCAACCTCTCAAGGCAGTGAAAGGCCAAGCCATCGCCGACTTCCTTGCTGAGCATCCAGTACCTGTCGGTTCTCCTTTAAATTGCGATTTGCCGGAAGAACATGCATTTGACGCGATCGACAGTGGTGATACCCGATGGGAACTTTATTTCGATGGAGCGTCCTCCGTAAAAAAGCGCAAACAAAGTGCCCCAATGATCAAATCAGGGGTAGGCCTCATCTTCATAACCCCGCAAGGAGGGATAATGCGCTCTGCTTTCTCCTTAACAGAATCGAGGACGAACAATGAAGCCGAATACGAAGCTTTGATAGTAGGCCTCGAGATCGCCATTGACATGGGAATTGAAAACCTCCTCATATACGGGGATTCTCAGCTGGTCGTTAGTCAAGTAAACAGCGACTACCAAACGTGCAAACCGGAGTTGGTGAAGTATGGCGAGAAGGTGCAACAACTATTGACCCAAATTACCTCCTATACTTTGGAAAGCATACCACGCGCGGAAAATAGCAAAGCGGACGCGTTAGCTAAGCTTGCTAAAGAATTAGCCGACGAGAACCTCGATGACGTCAGAATCGTGGTACAAAGCCGTCGAGTGCTCACCCCAACAGAAATGTCTCTGGAATCTTCCGAAGAAAAGGGAGCGGCTGAGCAGGAGACCTTATAAATAAAAGACCATGGGAAGGCTGAGGGCTGGAGGGAAGTCTTCATAGACTACTTTAAGTCCCACCGAATGCCCGAAGAAGTGTCCTCAAGACATCAGCTCATGAAACGAGCCCTATCTTTCGCCTTCGTCAACGATACTCTATACAAGAGATCGTTTGATTCTCTGTGGCTGAGATGCTTAGGACCTGACGAAGCAGAAAGAGTCATTCAGGAAGTTCATGACGGAATCTGTGGTTCTCATCAAGCAGGCCCGAAGATGAAGTTAAAAATTAAACGGATGGGTTACTACTGGCCCACGATGATCCAGGACTGCCTCGAATATGCGAAGCAATGCCACTCATGCCAAATCCATGGAGATTTCATCCGCCAGCATCCGAATCCACTACATCCAACGGTGGCTAGCTGGCCATTCGAAATGTGGGGAACTGACGTAGTCGGCCCCATCGAACCGGCATCGTCTAGGGGACATCGTTTCATCCTAGCGACGACTGATTACTTCTCCAAATGGGCAGAAGCAGTACCGTTGAGGGAAGTGAAGACGGAGAATATCCTCCACTTTTTCAAAACGCGCGTCATTTATCGGTTTGGAACTCCACGACGGATCATTTCCGATAACGGGCCAGCTTACAGAAGCCATAAGATCAGCCGCTTCGCGCAACAGCATAATATAGACTGGAGATATTCCTCAGTTTATAATCCACGAGCTAACGGTCTAGCTGAGGACTTCAACAAGACCTTGACAAAGATTATGAAGAAGACGGTGTCCCGAAATAAGAAGGACCGGCACGAAAGACTGCAAGAAGCTCTCTGGGCATATCGAACTATGTTCAAGACAGCCACGAACACGACGCCATACGCATTGGTATTCGGTACGGAAGCGGTACTCCCCCTCGAGATAGAGCTACCTTCTCTACGAGTGGCAGTCTACTACTTATTGACGAACGAAGAAAATGCTCATCTCCGGCTTGAGGAGCTTGACGCCCTTGATGAAACCCGGCTCATAGCGCAACAAAATCTGGAAGCTTATAAAGCAAAGATGACGCGCTCATATGAAAGATTGACCCGACCGAGGACATTCCGCCAAGGCAAACTCGTGCTAGTGGTCAAGAGGCCTATGATCCCAAATCGCGCCAAGCGAGGAAAATTCGAGCCGAACTACGAAGGCCCATACATCATAGACAAGGTCTATCAGGGTGGAGCCTATCTACTCATGGATATGCATGGTGAAAGGCCTTTCAGGCCAATAAACGGCCGCTTACGAAAGAAATACTACGCTTAATGAGCCACGGCCTAGGTCAATGATAGATGACGACGACTATGTCCGCTCGCTATCTTCCTAAGCTCAAGCTCTATAAGTAATAGCCGGCCCTCTCAACGACGGACCGAAACGTCCTTAAACTAACGACGGACCGAAACGTCCTTAAACTAACGATGGACCGAAACGTCCTTAAACTAACGACGGACCGAAACGTCCTTAAACTTACGACGGACCGAAACGTTCTTAAACTAACGACAGACCGAAACGTCCTTAAAACTACTACCGCAGCATCCTTAGGCTGACGAGATAAAAAAAAATAAAAAATAAAAACGGTATGTCCATAAGCAAAAAGGGCACGGATGAAAACCCGAAAGGGCTCCGTGAGTAAAAACAGCAGGACTACCGGCGAGTGTTTGTGAAAACCCGAAAGGGCGCAACCTCGTTAAAGGACACTTGCAGGGTCCTCACAACCTTGTACGGAGAAACCACCCGTGTGAGATCCTTACGACTCACAAGGGAGCAACACACTTAGGGATCCCCACGATTCCTAAGGAGAAAATACACTTGCGAGATCCTCACGACTCGCAAGGAGAACTCTCTTATGGGACCCTCACGGCTCATAAGATTTGAAAGTCTTAAGTCATAGAGACCTAAACCTGTGCTTAAGCAAAATCCCCCACAACCTTCGACAATGCCCTACAAGCGGCTCATACTGACCCTTGTATACAATCCACGGGCGTGAATAAACATTTCCCCAGCAAAGTCCCACCCGTGACTAGGGACACGTCCATATGATGAGCAACCCTTATAAGTCCTCTCGACTTATAAGGAGAAAGCCCTCTTGTAGGATCCTTACGACTTACAGAGGAACATACACTTAGGAATCCTCACGATTCCTAGGGAGAAAATACACCTATAAGATCCTCACGACTTGTAGGGAGAAATACCTTTGTGAGACCCTTACGGCTCATGAAGTCAAAAGCCTTAGTTGACAGGACCCTAACCCTGTTTACTAAGCCACCTTTGTTCGACATCGACAGGGGCAAATGATGATTCGCTCCTGGCAATATCCTAGTTGTAGCAATACTGATGCCTAAATCAGTATCAAATTCCAAGTCCTTTCATGGCAAATGATGATTCGCTCCTGGCAATATTCCAGTCGTAGCGATGCTGATGCTAAGATTGGCATCAGATTCCAAGTTCCACACTCGCGATATAAAAAAAATCAGCGAGCCAAAAATGCATATGAAATAGCCGAAATGATGGGGCGACTTGCAACGAAATTAGAAAGTAAAAATGTATGCATATAAAAACAGCCGAAATGATTGGGCAACTCGCAATAAAACAAAGCAGCGAGTAAAAATGAAATAAATAGCCGAAATGATTGGGCACCGCGAAAAATAGCCGAAATGACAGGGCAATCGTGACCTTCACGATATAAAAGCTGAAATGATAAAGCATCGCGGGAAAAGAAATAAAATAAAAATAAAATTTATGCCCTACAGGTGATGTTACATCAACCCCTGTATACAATCCAGGGACGCAAACGAGAAAAGGACCACACTCCTCCTCCCCAGGTTTCATCAGAAGAAGAAGCCGAATCTCGACGGGCCACAAATAACCTAGAGATCGTCTCAACACTCGTCTCATTACAACGGACACAACTTCAAGCGAAGCGGAACAGCGGCAACTCCCAGTCCTATGGCTCGGCGATATACATATCACCAACAGTCAAACCTCCATTCCGTGAAATGCGGATACAATCAGCAAAATTCCTGGTCACGTGGAACGCGGATAACGTCACTCTTTGACCCCATGGAAAACGTCCAGAGCGGATCCTGGTCCTCGCAGAGCACGGCAGTGAACCCGCGCGAAGCATCCAGAGCGGAGCCTAGTCCTCGCCGAACACGGCAGTGAACCCGTGTGAAGCATCTAGTGCAAAATTCCTGGTTACGTGGAACGCGGATAACGTCACTCTTTGACCCCATGGAAAACGTCCAGAGCGGAGCCTAATCCTCGCCGAACACGGCAGTGAACCCGTGTGAAGCATCTAGTGCAAAATTCCTGATTACGTGGAACGCGGATAACGTCACTCTTTGACCCCGTGGAAAACATCAAGAGTGGAGCCTAGTCCTCGCCGAGCACGGCAATGAACCCATGTGAAGCATCTAGTGCAAAATTCCTGGTTACGTGGAACGCGGATAACGTCACTCTCTGACCCCGTGGAAAACGTCCAGAGCGGATCCTGGTCCTCGCAGAGCACGGCAGTGAACCCGTGTGAAGCATCCAGAGCGGAGCCTGGTCCTCGCCGAACACGGCAGTGAACCCATAGGAAGCATCCAGCGTAAAATTCCTGGTTACGTGGTACACGGATAACGTCACTCTTTGACCCCGTGGAAAACGTCCAGAGCGGATCCTGGTCCTCGCAGAGCACGGCAGTGAACCCGTGCGAAGCATCCAGAGCGGAGCCTAGTCCTCGCCTAACGCGGCAGTGAACCCGTGTGAAGCATCTAGTGCAAAATTCCCGGTCACTTGGAACGCGGATAACGTCACTCTTTGACCCCGTGGAAAACGTCCAGAGCGGATCCCGGTCCTCCCAGAGCACGGCAGTGAACCCGTGTGAAGCATCCACAGCGGAGCCTAGTCCTCGCCTAACGCGGCAGTGAACCCGTGGGAAGCATCCAGAGCAAAATTCCTGGTTACGTGGAATGCGGATAACGTCACTCTTTGACACCATGGAAAACGTCCAGAGCGGATCCTGGTCCTCGCAGAGCACGGCAGTGAACCCGTGCGAAGCATCCAGAGCGGAGCCTAGTCCTCGCCTAACACGGTAGTGAACCCGTGTAAAGCATCTAGTGCAAAATTCCTGGTCACGTAGAACGCGGATAACGTCACGCTTTGACCCCGTGGAAAACATCCAGAGCAGATCCTGGTCCTCGCAGAACACGGCAGTGAACCCGTGCGAAGCATCCAGAGCGGAGCCTAGTCCTCGCCTAACATGGCAGTGAACCCGTGTGAAGCATCTAGAGCAAAATTCTTGGTCACGTGGAATGCGGATAACGTCACTCTCCGACCCCGTGGGAAACGTCCAGAGCGGATCCTGATCCTCGCATCAACTTGGAGTGATCACCACCGCGACATTCGTCTCGATACAGAGGATGCAATGCCAGAAAACGAAGCGAAGGCCAAATTCCTAGCTTCAACGTCTTAACGGCAAGTCATATAAAGCCTGAAAGACAATCGGAGATCATCTCGCACCAAGGCGGAGTGGTCACCACCTCGACGTTCGTCTCGATACAGCAGACGCAACATCACCAAAAGGAGCCACGGCAAAATCCCGGGTTCCAAACCTCGACGGTTCACCAGCAACCTAGAGACCACCACGACATTCGTCTCGATACAGAGGATGCAATGCCAGCAAACGAAGCGAAGGCTAAATTCCTAGCTTCAGGGTCTTAACGGCAAGTCATATAAAACCGGAAAGAAAATCGGAGATCATCTCGCACCAGTGTGGAGTGGTCACCACCTCGACGTTCGTCTCGATACAGCAGACGCGACATCACCAAAAGGAGTCACGGCAAAATCCCTGGTTCCAGACCTCAACGGTTCACCAGCAACCTAGAGACAACCACGACATTCGTCTCGATACAGAGGACGCAATGCCAGAAAATGAAGCGAAGGCTAAATTCCTAGCTTCAGGGTCTTAACGGCAAGTCATATAAAACCGGAAAGACAATCGGAGATCATCTCGCACCAGTGTGGAGCGGTCACCACCTCGACGTTCGTCTCGATACAGCAGACGCAACATCACCAAAAGGAGTCACGGCAAAATCCCTGGTTCCAGAACTCGACGGTTCACCAGCAAGCTAGAGAAAACCACGACATTCGTCTCGATACAGAGGACGCAATGCCAGCAAACGAAGCAAAGACCAAATTCCTAGCTTTAGGGTCTTAATGGAAAGTCATATAAAGCCTGAAAAACTATCGGAGATCATCCCACACCAGCGCGGAGTGGTTATGACTCATCGGGGCTCTCCAAAATGAGCATAACCTCAAGTAAAAAGCGGCATGGCAAATTCCTAGCGCTTGCTCTTCTGACAGTCAAACTGCCAAGGAGGATTGCTTGAAGACGTCTTGTCCAGCCCCCGAAGGGATCAGAGACACGGCAGTTGTAAGGCTACTCGAACCGCACGATTGCCTATCGAGGAATATATCAGCTCATGCGACGGTACGACGGCCAAAACCCTAAGTACCACAGACCCTAACGGACTTCTGTCATAAAGAACAGAGGTTAACTGCGACGTTAGGATATTCTTGCGAGATCTGCTCGATCCGTTTCGACCCGTGAGGAAATTGATGTCTTTGCGAGATTTTCTCGATTCGTCTCGACTCGTGAGATAAAGCCTTAGGCAGTAGGGATTAAAAAACATGTTTCCTAAGCACTGGGACCCTGCAAGTCGGCCCAAAACGGTCTCTTGCATACTATCCACGGGTCATACTCTCCAAAGTCGAATCTCGACAAGGAGGGAAACAACCGCTTACGGGTCCTCTCGACTCGTAAGAGGGAAAACTCTCTTATAGGATCCTTATGACTTATAAGAGAAAACACACTTAGGAATCCTCACGATTCCCAAGGAGAAAATACACCTACGAGATCCTCACGACTCGTAGGGAGAAAAGTCTTTATGAGACCCTCACGGCTCATAAAGTTGAAAAGCCTTAGGTGGCAGATCCTACCCCTGTCTCCTAAGCCATCACTGCCCTGCAAAGAAGTCAAGATGGACCGACCATCTATGAGCCACACTTGCCAAAGCTAAATGCTACTGAAAGGGAGAAGCTACTCATGAGCATATAAACTATTTCACGCCAGAGTAAGACATAAAGAAATGGAAGGGTGAGGCTCATGGGGATGAGCGTTTGGAACTATATCCCTTAAGAGTTGAGATTTGAGTCAATGATAAATGATGACGCTTGTGTCCGCTCGTTATCTTCTCAGATCAAGATTCTGAAAGTGATACACCAACCCGAAACTGGTCATACGCCATGCATAACTCTGCATAACTCTGCACTACTTCACCCACATACATACTTACGTGGGCAAAGTAGTGGGGGGCATTTGTTCCCGCCAAAAATTTCTGCGCAAAAGAGTCCAAGGTATCAAATGGCAGCGATACGCTTAAGGAAATACGAACCAGTATTTTTCGGGCTATTTTTTGACAAACTTCCGAATGAGAAATGGATAAATTCTGATTGTATCGAAAGCGTCTCGAAAAACCCTTCGATTTGATATATTATGGGCTTCATAATTCATCCAGGATCAAAAATTATGAGGCATTACGTGACCACACGTGATGGGCTTTTAAGAACCCGCTGGAGGAGTTAAAAGATATAATAAAAACTTAGAAAAGACCCCAATGGGGCATTACGTGCTCACACGTGACCATGGGCCACGTGCAGACACGTGATGGGCTCTTAAGGCCTCTAAAATAATGAATAGAATTAAATTCTAAAATCAGTTCCCTGATTAAAAATCAGAAGTTACCTCAATGAGGTATCACGTGACCAATGGTCACGTGTTGACACGTGATGGTTAAAACAACAATATAAACAAGCGGCTGTTAAAGGAACCAATTTGGGGGTCACGTGCTCACACGTAACCAAAGGTCACGTGCCAGCACGTGACAGGCTTTGAAAGCCTTACAGTTTAATAGAATTAAAATTCTAAATTTCTCTAAAATCTTTCGAAATATAATTAAAATTCTAAATTTCTCTAAATCTTTCCAAATGGAAAAGGATTATGGGGACCGTTGGATTAAAGATCCAAGGGTGATTAAATATCACCAATTTATGGAAAAATCCTAGACAAGAAAAGATTTCCCCAAATCTCACCGAAAAAACAAACAGAATATCTTTTGGATTTAAAATCCATCGGTGAATAAAATTGACTGAATGATCTAAAGGATCATATTAATGATGAAAGTAAATCAAATCTCTCAATAAATAAATCAAATCTTTCAATGAGAGATTTGCTAAACAAATTGATTCTCTTCCTTCTCCTATAAATAGGAGCCAAGGAGAGAAGAGGAAGGATGGACCCTTTTTGGAGAGAAAAACAGAGAGAGGAGAATTTAATTCTCAAGAGGGAAGAAAAGAAAGGAGAATTTAATTCTCAACAAAGAAAACCCTAGGTGAGAAAATAAAGGGAATCAAAATTTCAAACAGAGAATTTAATTCTCAAAATCAAAGAGTTTAACTCTTATACAAAAAAGAACTTAGTTCTTCTTCTGGTTGAAGATCTGCATAGAGCACATCTCCCCATAAGTTGAGAATTTAATTCTCATCGGGTCGAGATCCTGCCATGCAGATCCTAAACTTAGAAAGGGAATTGAGTTTTGAGAATTTAATTCTCCTAAAACAAGACTAGGGTTTAACCCTAATCAAGAATTTAATTCTTTTACAGATCTAGGAATTTAATTCCTTTAAAAAGAAATCAGGGTTTCATCCTAAATAAGAATTTAATTCTTTCACAATAGGAATTTAATTCCTCCAAAATCATAATTAGGGTTTAACCCTACAGAGAATTCAATTCTTAAAAGATCTCTGTTCATGAAAAGAACTAGGGTCACGTGCCCCCGCGTGACCCTTGAAAAGATCCCTGAATAAAAGAAGCTTTTAGAAAATGCCTCACGTGCTCCCACGTGACTCCCAAAACGCAGAAAGAAAAAGCAAAGGAAATGAAAGCTTTGGGCGCTCTCACGTGTTATCACGTGACCCCTCAGCAAATACTTTAACAATTGGCGCACAGATCCCCATCACGTGCCAACACGTGATGCTCTAAAATAAAAATAAAAGTGTTTAACACTTATTCGCAGATTTGAGGATAAAACAAAAGGAGAGCTGGATCCACATTTAGGGCGCCCTCACGTGCCCCCACGTGACCCCTAACAAATCCCTTTAATATCCAATGGATGGATGCCTATCACGTGCCCACACGTGATGACCAGGAAATGAAAAGTGTTTAACACTTAATTGCAGAACGAAGAAAAGGGATCTGGTCTCCCCTTTGGGCGCTCTCACGTGTCCACACGTAACCCCTCTGTTTTAGTGTTTGACACTAATTAGGGGATTTTATTTCCAGTGTTTAACACTGATTGTTTCTAGTGTTTAACACTAAATTGAAGATTATATTTCCAGTGTTTAACACTGTTGCTTTTTAGTGTGTAACACTAATTTGAAAGTTCTACCTCCAGTGTTTAACACTGTTGTTCTCTAATTGTTTAACACTACTTTTAGCCAAATTGGCTAATTTTCCAGAGGCAAAAGTCCTTCCTCCAAATGAATCTCAAAATTGAGGAAATCAAAGACAAAATGTTGTCAGAGCCCCCAAACCTCTGTTTAGCAATGTTGAATGATGAGGGGCTGAATCTAGACAAATGTCTAATGGCCCAAAGGGCCAATATTTCAAACATAATTGGACTTAGCCCAAACTGGCCATAAGTCCTCAAATCATCTTGAACTGAGCACATCTGCTCTTTCAACCAACTCATTGGTTCAAGGGTACATCTCTGGACTCCTCTGATATTTGTCGTTGTAATCCTTCAACGTCTTCAGAGAGGTGACGGGTCCCGACAACCACACATTAATACAGACTGTGGGGTCCTTAAACTCATGGACTAATGCGTCCTTAAACTAACATTTGTCCCTAAAACGGGAATGATGGACCACCATATCCCTAAACTGGCAACGGACCACTATATCCTTAAACTGGTATTGGACCACCATGTCCCTAAACTGGTGATGGACCAACATTGTTGGAGATAGTGCCCTCAGAGTCAATTATTGGATCACAGGCGCGTGATTGCAATGATTGAGGGAGGACCTATCCCGGTAGGACAGTCTTACTCGAGATGATAGTATGCTATCTGGTTTATCTTTATCATCGTGTACTGCTTTAGGTGACCTGACATGTCGCTATTACACGTTGATAGAGCCCCTAGGATTCTTGCTTGACTACCAGCAGTATGATGGCGATCATATACGTGGGAGATGGTAGTCTATAAGCACATCCTTAAAAGGTCCCTAGTCGTAGGAGTTTCGAGACAGGGCATCGATACTCCATTAGTAGACTAGTGTATACAGTCGAGACCCCGACGAGGGGCGGTGGCCGGTCTCACAACCCACTGGTGTCAGTTGGTTCACCTAAGATGTATACAGGTGCTCATTGGGTTATGAGTACACCGGACAGGACTCGCCGGGAACCTGCTAGTTGGGATTATACCATACGTCAGATAGCATTTCCCAGGTGACATGTGTACAGGTTAGTTCATCGACCTGAGATCGTCATTTGTCTCGTGTGAGTTCCCACTGTGCTTTGATTACTACCCTACCACGGCTCAAAGGAGTCGTGCAAACAGGTTTTAGTTGGGTACAGTCCCGAGCCACATGGAGGCAGTGAGCGGATCTGCAGGGGTTCGTCTCTCCCGGTATTGGGGGTGAGGTCGCGCTGTGTCTAGGAGAGCCATTACGCAAAGCCCTCGGCCGAGGCAGGAGATTTACTGGTAGGTATTCCAGTAGTATCTCAGGGCGTTCTGGGCTACACTCCGACACGACTTGTACCGCCTTTGGGAGTCTGACTTTTACCAACCCCCTAGGCCCGACATGCGATCCTCATAGACGAACGGACCGGACTGTACGGATATTGTCACTGACAGGCTCAGTAGGGTGTCAGGATGAGTTCGCTCATCGACGTCCCTTTTGGTCAATAGCTGGTGGCCCGTTACGTATTGGCATATACCTCTGACGTGCTAGTGGTTAAATCCACAGCCATTGTATTGACGAGTCTTTAGAGTCCACCACACTTTCAGTTACTCAGCTTTCGGGCGAAACGCATGTAGAGGCCGTATGGAGATATGGCAGGGTCCGATCAGATACGTGCGGTATTGCACGGATCAGGATCGGACAGTTATGTACTAGTTGCCGTATAGTTATATGGCAGGGTTTGATCTGATACGTGCGGCATTGCACGGATCAGGATCGAACGGATTTTACTAGCCGGCTTTGGCTTAAGCCGGTCCTAGTTTAGTACAGTGTAGATTTTGTCTCATTGCATTTGTATCCGGACGGAATACAGATGCGGGTGTGTATGCACAGTATCGGGGTTTTCCTGTAATTTATTACGGGACCAGTTTTCTGGAGTTGCCAGTTTGCATTCCGTTCCGGCCGGTTTTCATTTGTTCTTTCCCGGCCGGACTTTTCCGATGGAGGGGGTTATTTGCAATTGTGCAAATAACATTTGTGGAGGGGGTTTCTTGCATAAAGATTGATTATGATAGCTTCATATCTTTTACTCCATCACTTGCATTTAATTGAGATTGGAAAAGGTATGGAGGTTAAGCATGGTTGATGTTTTCTTGTCTTTGGATATGGTCACCCTTCTTGCTCTCCTACACTCACCTCCCTCTTGTTTGATATATTCATTCCTCCACCTTATTCTTCTCACTTGATGGAAATGGTAGAACATTAGAGAGAGAGGAAAAAGAATGAGAGAGTTCATTTTGTTATGGGAGGAATTCTTCATCTCCTTCTTCTTCTAGTTTCGGAAAAATGAAAGCACCATTTTTCCTAACCCCATTCCTCCATCATGGCAACTACTAACCCCAAATGAGACTAGCATGATCTACTACACTTTCTACAGCACATCTTGAGCATGTCAAGTTGCCGGCTTCATGCCCGAGTTGCCTCGGTATTGAGGCGGGAGCCCGTAAAAGACGCAGGCGTTGTGGTGCACTTTCCGGCGAGGAGGCGACGATGTGGAGGCAAAACTTTCCGCGGGAGATCGGGATGATAAAGAGAAGACCGGAGGACTCGGATCACTCGGTATACTTCTCACCCTATCTCTTGATTGCTAGCATTAGGTTAATGGTTACGATCCGGGTTTTCTTTGTCCGCGGTAGCGCCGGTTTCCGAGTAAGGAAAATTTTTGATTCCGCAATTTGGCCTCGAGTAAGACGGCCGGGGCGCTGCCGTGGTGCAACATGGTATCAGAGCCACGCCATTAACCTTACCTAGCTTCGTTTGATGTGTTTGCGTTTCCGATCGACCAAAATTTCCAAAAACCGTATTTTTCTAGCACAATCAGTTTCTGTCGAAATTTTTTG
The DNA here is from genome assembly GCA_030015575.1 of Agapanthus africanus. Classification (NCBI taxonomy): domain Eukaryota; kingdom Viridiplantae; phylum Streptophyta; class Magnoliopsida; order Asparagales; family Amaryllidaceae; genus Agapanthus; species Agapanthus africanus. Next base: position 173,923,220 of record JASDDO010000026.1, on the reverse strand, counting down.
GAGTCTAAAATTTTTTCAGGTGGTCTCAGAATGATGTTCAGGGAGTTCTAAGAATACTGCAAAAATTTGGTAAAGTGATCTTTCCGTACGACCGCGGAAGAGCGGCCTTAGCCCCTTATTGGCCGCGCTTCCGCCGCAGGAAGTAGGCTTCACTTCACCAACTTTTTTCAGTGGGCTTGTGGGCTTATTTTAGGGCTTTTGGAATATTAAAATTGGGCCCAGGTTTTCTGTGAGTGCTACAGTTTTGATTGGGGCCCACTTGTTAATTTTTGGTCAATCGGAAAATTTTAAACACATTATTTCACAGTATTTACATTATATCTGCGACCGTGAATGTCACTTGATCGGTAAATCCGGTCTAACTGCTATAGCCCGGTTAGACGGATTTGCGAACGTGACTTTCACGTTGATGTTCTATGTTTATGCTGTGTTGTTGCGGATCGGTCGTGGAGGATAGCCTGGATGCAATGCTAGTACAGTTTTGTTGTATTATGTACATTTGATATTGCGGGGCGAGCGTCCGACATGTGGACTGCCGTCACTGCCTGTTTGTATTATTCTTTTGGGGCACGACCTGGTTGCGGTCGATGTACCCGGTGTATGTATATTTTACTATTCTGTACTAGGATTGCCCCGCGGTGGGGTGCACGGATAGCCGGGTTCTGGAGGGCAACAAGCCCGCATCTCATGGCATTAGGACGGAGGGGGCTTCAGTCTGGAATTGGCGGGCTGTTCGACGCACTCGTAGGGGGTACAGGTTGACCCAGGAGGGGTGCCCAAGTTACCGGATTCCGTGAAGTGCTGGGTGGTCCATTCACGGTGCTGGAGGGGGCTGCCTCGCTTCAGGTTTTGGCGGGTGACTTGCCGCGCCCGTAGGGGTCTAGGATTTCATTGCACAGGCTATCCACACAACCAGGGGAACGTCGGGTTTCAGCAGCGGCTCTGTGAAACCCGGGGCTTCCAGATATCTATATTGTTCTGTGATACTGTACATTTCTGTGATGTTGCATTTTATTCATGCCTTGAGCGAAATACTATATATTGGTTATATATTAGTAGATGTTGTATATGTTCTTCATCCGCGCTAGTCCAGTCCCCGCTCTGCCGTTAGTTAGCTAACCTAACGGGTGATGACGGGACCCAGTGGCGAATGCGGATGGCATATACGTACGTCAGTATATTTTCGTTCTTTGTGGTGTGATCAATTGATGGGACTGCATTGATTCGGATCAATGCAAGATAAACAAACCTAATCTGATGTTGTTGGAACACTTTTTCAAAAAGCTGTTATTGCAAGGACGTTCACTTTTGTTTTGCATCGTGGTATTCAGTTGGAATATCCTGCTCCTCAGTCGACGAGGCAAGGGCCGAGATCCCTTCATCGGGAGTGACCCCTTGGACAGAAGTTTGCGTCAGGGCAATAACTTCACTATAGCCGATTACTTTTGCTTTGCATCGTGGTATTCAGTTGGAATATCCTGCACCTCATTCTATGGGGAAAGAGCCGAGATCCCTTCACCGGGAGTGACCTCTTTAGTAAAGGTTTTCGTCACTATATTTTTATAAAAGGCTATGCAGTTCCTTCAACGATATCAAGTTCATTACGTTAAAAGTTTTTCGCCAAAAACTAGACGTAGCCCTCCGTCATTTCTTACAAGTATTACTTAGTATTCGTGCTGCGTTTGTTGACTGTGTCAAGGCGTAGTGTGCGGTAGCTAAGTAGTGTTTGTTTGCAGCATATAAATGGGATTGGTTAGGACAGTCGTGCGGTCTTGTTGACTGTGTCAAGGGCTCGTACGGGTGGGTTTAATGCAATCCAGGATAATGACGGGTTGAACTTGACTAGGACTCTTTGATTTGTTGACTGTGTCAAGGTCACTTGGGTCCTAGGGGTAAAACTTTCATCGGGAGTTTCAAAAGAACTGAAACTTGCCAGGCATGCGCATACCTTCTGGAGTGTGGTGACTTGAGTGGATTCCGTCAAGTTATCATGCAATGATAGTTGGATCCCGATTCCCACTGATGAGTTAGTTTACTCCTCGGGTGACCCCGACTAATTCTTCTTTCAGGTTTGGAGGAGAATTTGAGGTACAGTGGGAGGATTCCTGATTAGACAAAGTGATAACCATTCTGATCTAGGTTAGAGTGCACGCTGAGTGTTTCTTTTCTCTCTCTCTGGCAGCGACCATTGACCCTACCCTGGACTATGAATCAGTGACCAAGTTGACCGAACCTTCTTAACACAGGCTTTTGGATTGTCAGAGTTGCAGACCTCATTGCCACTCCTACTTTTACCCTTTTCTCCAGGACACCCCGTATTACTACGAACGTCCACTTCCATTGGACAAAACCATCGTATGGTTAGATACGAACTCGAAGGACTTCGAGGATGGTTTCTGGTTCTGGAGAAAACGGATAGGATTATTCAGTTGTCTTTTCTTTTCACCTTCTCTCAGGTTGCGAGTACTCCTTGGTTTAGGAGTAGTACACCTATTACGCAAATTGGATAGTCTTCTTCCAAACCATAGGCTGGTGCCGACTGGTAGGGAATGAAGAAAACCGGTTAGCCTAAAAAAACGGTGTACAGAAGGTATTAAGTTAAGACAAAGCAAGGGATTAGTAGGAGGGCAAAGTAAATTGCGACTGATATTCACGACCAAACCAAGTATTTCTTCGCCAATCCTAAATCACCTTTGTATTTCTCCAGGACACTCCGTATCACTACGAAGATCCACAGTTTATTTGGATACTCCATCGTATGGTTATATACGAACTCGAAAGGAACTTGTTCCAGTTCGGGGATGGATTCTGGTCCAGGAGAAATAGGAATAAGGTTTATTCGGTTGTCTTTTATCTTCACCTTCTCTCGCATTGCGAGTGTTCCTAGGATTAGGACAGTACACCCATTATGCTTACTGGATAGTCTTCTTCCAAACCATAGGCTGGTGCCGAACGGTAGGAAAGGAAGAAAACCATTTGGCCTAAGGGGGTGTGCAGACGGTAATGACTAAAGACATATAAAGGGATTTGGACAGATGGCAAAGAGATATACGGTTACAGTTGTGAATCTGAATAATGGTAGAGGCATTACTAGGAATACCAGAATACCCCATCGAAACATTCCAATGTTTCAGTTTCACTGTGTACTGTCAATAGAAAACTGATTTCCCGATTAGACACTTACTCCAGGGTATGTATTTACCAGGTATGATTCTCACATCTGTATGGTTTTACAGATGACGAGTGGGAGTAAGTTATTGGGAATTGGGTGATCATCCTCATTATATCGGGATTCGTTGTAATTGGTGATATTTGAGGAAGCCACCTGGGTTGTTTTGCCGGACGGCAATTATTTGGTTTTGAATATCCGCTGTTATGCACCAATTTCAAATTGATACATCTGTACGTCTATTTATATAGAGTGAGATGTACCTTTTTGAAATTATGTCTACGACATTTACCTATATCAGTGGATGGTTAGGTAAGGAGCATTAAACAGCGGTGTAAATTCTTCTTAACCATAAGTACAGTTTTCAACCTACGACACACAGTGAAAGAGTTGTTAGACTCAGCGGACTTATACAGAGTATTGTATGTTGTCCAGTGTCCATTAGGACAGAGGGGTTGGTCCTCATACTATATTCTGTTTACTTTTAACTTCTCTAGTTCTTAGACATGTGTTTCGTGGAAACACAGGGTCTAAGTTTTTGAGGAGTTATAGGTATTTGAATAGAGTAGAGAACCAGGTATTGCAAGTATCGGGATTCTTCAAAGTGATCGAAGATGTAGATACTTGTATATGGTATTCAGTTGATAGTAATGATTAAGAGAAATTGCTTCTCTTTCAGGTTACTCATAATTGGAAGCATTCCTAAGTTGAGTAACGCTGGTCGGCCTCTCTCCATTTAGTTTACATGCACTGGAGATAGCTGCATGATTTGAATCTGGTTCAATTAAATCAGTGCCTCTGGTTCTATATTGGATATAGAACAGTTCATATCTTAACTATGTTAAGGTACGGGGAGTTGTCCGGCTTATGCTTAAAACCAGACACTGGACAACTCAAGGCACGTTTCTGTAATGGCTGTTTGTGGGTTGACCCAGGCTATGACGAGGGTTGACTTTCTACCATCTGGCAGATCAATAGAAATATTGTTCTAGACTCGCCACAGTTTTGTTAAAAAATGGATTTTTTCAAAAACAGCAGTGGGAGTATGGTAGAACTGGAAGTGATTCCAGAACCGCAAACGATTACTGAAGATTTAATAAGGAACCTAAAGATTCAATCTGATTTGACATTCCATTGGCCACTCCGCAGTTAAGGTGGGTAACTTCAGGCACCCGAGAGGTACTCCGGTATCCTCAAGGACGGTGACAGGGAAGTTCTTGTTTACCCACACTTGCCATTGTTGTTGTTCCAGGCTGCGAGACCCGGCAGGAGGATGAGTATAGCGTCGTTCTAAATTAGCTTTAGAAGTGCGCGTCTATATGACTCTGGCAGAGGGTTGTCGTAGTCAGTGGGAGCAGCGGAAGCATTGGTGGACATCAGGCTTATGTCTATTTATAGACTAAAGCAGATGTAGCGGAGATAGATCATCTATTTCTGATGTGACAGTCATGGTTTTGACGTCATCAGAATAGGGGATGGATCTGTTGAGAAGGTAGTAGGAAGTGATATTCCTATACTACGATCGGTTATACTTTGGTCGTCACACAGTGGTTTCTCCACAAAGGACTTGGACATTATATCAGACATGCTGGTTACTAGATCTGTGGTTTTAGATCTAGATTTGGGTGGTTTCCCAATCTGGGTACCTTGACAGCATTCTATGAGTATTTAGAATGGACGACTCCTGGCACGGTAGTGTACCTGCAGGTGATGGAGTCACCCTCTCTAAAGGTGTCTTACAGACTAAAGGGGAGAGGGATACGCATGATTGACAGATCACTTGCTTAGGCAATTGAGTCAATCATGAGATGTCAAGTACCACACCAGATGTTGTTCTTGCAGTAGATGCAATAAGTTGATATTAATCCAATCCTGGAGAAACAGTCGGAAGCAGTTTTAGAACATAAGTTGATGTTCTAGGGATGTGATAACGACAGCCTCTTTTAGGAGACAATTATCATTCCAGGCTTCCAAGGTGACATGGACGACAAGGAGGTTGTCAGAGTTATAGCTTTTCCTTCTGATGAGGGGCAGTATTTTGGACAGGTGATCCAAGACAATACTGAGGGAGGCATGGCGCAGGATACTGATTAAGTTCAGTTGACGATACAGTCTAAGAAGTTTGGATTTGGAGTTCATTTATGAACTAGGTCCCATCAGACATCCAGACATTCCAAGACAGGTATTGCTCATTTCGGGAGATGGTTTTCTCCGCGAACTTGAGATATAGAGAGACATAGAAAGAAACTTCTAAGAGGATCCACTCACTGAGGCTTTTCCTCGAACGCAATAGTTTTCGCAAACAGGCTTTGTGCGACTGACTAGTAGAGGAGTTGGGTGTTCGGTATCACACGGGCTGTGAGTATGCGACATCGCAATAATTAGCCTTGAGTGCAAGTGGGAGATTGTTGGAGATAGTGCCCTCAGAGTCAATTATTGGATCACAGGCGCGTGATTGCAATGATTGAGGGAGGACCTATCCCGGTAGGACAGTCTTACTCGAGATGATAGTATGCTATCTGGTTTATCTTTATCATCGTGTACTGCTTTAGGTGACCTGACATATCGCTATTACACGTTGATAGAGCCCCTAGGATTCTTGCTTGACTACCAGCAGTATGATGGCGATCATATACGTGGGAGATGGTAGTCTATAAGCACATCCTTAAAAGGTCCCTAGTCGTAGGAGTTTCGAGACAGGGCATCGATACTCCATTAGTAGACTAGTGTATACAGTCGAGACCCCGACGAGGGGCGGTGGCCGGTCTCACAAGCCACTGGTGTCAGTTGGTTCACCTAAGATGTATACAGGTGCTCATTGGGTTATGAGTACACCGGACAGGACTCGCCGGGAACCTGCTAGTTGGGATTATACCATACGTCAGATAGCAGTTCCCAGGTGACATGTGTACAGGTTAGTTCATCGACCTGAGATCGTCATTTGTCTCGTGTGAGTTCCCACTGTGCTTTGATTACTACCCTACCACGGCTCAAAGGAGTCGTGCAAACAGGTTTTAGTTGGGTACAGTCCCGAGCCACATGGAGGCAGTGAGCGGATCTGCAGGGGTTCGTCTCTCCCGGTATTGGGGGTGAGGTCGCGCTGTGTCTAGGAGAGCCATTACGCAAAGCCCTCGGCCGAGGCAGGAGATTTACTGGTAGGTATTCCAGTAGTATCTCAGGGCGTTCTGGGCTACACTCCGACACGACTTGTACCGCCTTTGGGGGTCTGACTTTTACCAACCCCCTAGGCCCGACATGCGATCCTCATAGACGAACGGACCGGACTGTACGGATATTGTCACTGACAGGCTCAGTAGGGTGTCAGGATGAGTTCGCTCATCGACGTCCCTTTTGGTCAATAGCTGGTGGCCCGTTACGTATTGGCATATACCTCTGACGTGCTAGTGGTTAAATCCACAGCCATTGTATTGACGAGTCTTTAGAGTCCACCACACTTTCAGTTACTCAGCTTTCGGGCGAAACGCATGTAGAGGCCGTATGGAGATATGGCAGGGTCCGATCAGATACGTGCGGTATTGCACGGATCAGGATCGGACAGTTATGTACTAGTTGCCGTATAGTTATATGGCAGGGTTTGATCTGATACGTGTGGCATTGCACGGATCAGGATCGAACGGATTTTACTAGCCGGCTTTGGCTTAAGCCGGTCCTAGTTTAGTACAGTGTAGATTTTGTCTCATTGCATTTGTATCCGGACGGAATACAGATGCGGGTGTGTATGCACAGTATCGGGGTTTTCCTGTAATTTATTACGGGACCAGTTTTCTGGAGTTGCCAGTTTGCATTCCGTTCCGGCCGGTTTTCATTTGTTCTTTCCCGGCCGGACTTTTCCGATGGAGGGGGTTATTTGCAATTGTGCAAATAACATTTGTGGAGGGGGTTTCTTGCATAAAGATTGATTATGATAGCTTCATATCTTTTACTCCATCACTTGCATTTAATTGAGATTGGAAAGGGTATGGAGGTTAAGCATGGTTGATGTTTTCTTGTCTTTGGATATGGTCACCCTTCTTGCTCTCCTACACTCACCTCCCTCTTGTTTGATATATTCATTCCTCCACCTTATTCTTCTCACTTGATGGAAATGGTAGAACATTAGAGAGAGAGGAAAAAGAATGAGAGAGTTCATTTTGTTATGGGAGGAATTCTTCATATCCTTCTTCTTCTAGTTTCGGAAAAATGAAAGCACCATTTTTCCTAACCCCATTCCTCCATCATGGCAACTACTAACCCCAAATGAGACTAGCATGATCTACTATACTTTCTACAGCACATCTTGAGCATGTCGAGTTGCCGGCTTCATGCCCGAGTTGCCTCGGTATTGAGGCGGGAGCCCGTAAAAGACGCAGGCGTTGTGGTGCACTTTCCGGCGAGGAGGCGACGATGTGGAGGCAAGACTTTCCGCGGGAGATCGGGATGATAAAGAGAAGACCGGAGGACTCGGATCACTCGGTATACTTCTCACCCTATCTCTTGATTGCTAGCATTAGGTTAATGGTTACGATCCGGGTTTTCTTTGTCCGCGGTAGCGCCGGTTTCCGAGTAAGGAAAATTTTTGATTCCGCAATTTGGCCTCGAGTAAGACGGCCGGGGCGCTGCCGTGGTGCAACAAACATGTCCCTAAACTGGAGATGGACCACTATGTCCCTAAACTGGAACAATAGAGCCCCCAAATGCTCTTTTGTCGGATCTAAACGATCCCGTTTAAGTTGATCTTAGCCTCAAATATGGCTAACGTATCCTTAAACCTTCAAACAGGTTTTAGTCCCAAATTGGACTATAAATCCCCCAATCAACCTTGGTTCAAGGGTACATCTCTGAACTCCTCTGACACCTGTCGTTGTAATCCTTCAACGTCGTCAGAGAGGTGACGGGTCCCGACGACCATATATGCAATGGACCACTATGTCCCTAAACTGGAATAATAGAGCCAATTGCTCTTTTGTCGGATCTAAACGATCCCGTTAAGTTGATCTTAGTCCCAAACTGGACTAACGTATCCTTAACTAACGTTTGAGTTGATCTTAGCCTCAAATATGGCTAACGTATCCTCAAACCAAAACCCCAAACCCAAATCTAAGAAAACACGGATTTGGACTAATCCACGTCCTACGGGCGACGACATAAATTGGTCTCCGTATACAATCCACGGGCAACTACAAACAAAACCACCCACGACACGAAGTGAAATTCTGGAGAAGGAGAAAGTTGTTACCGCGAAGCGGTAGCGTAATTAACTGCAGGGGCTTGCGCCTGCAGGGAAGAGCGTCCCCACAATCAAAAACCCCTCAAGCGAGGGGGAATCTGACGAAATCTGCTACATCGGTCGCATCCGTCTAAACCTCCGATACACAGTGCCATAAATCAACTTGGCATCTTCGGAGAGGTGGACGAATAGCACCTATTAGCATCTGCTCCGAATCTCAGGCAAGACGTCATGTTTTGGCCGCCGTTCGGAGGGGAACACGCACCATGTGTAAGACATGGATGTGATAGCGCTAAGTGCGCTGCGCTCTGAGCAGCGCACCACGTGCAAAGCACAGGTGCGCTAGCGCTAGGTGCACTGCGCTCTAAGCAGCGCACCACGTGCAAAACATAGGTGTGCTAGCGCTGGAACTAAAATCTCCTCACCGTTAGATCAAAGATCTAATAATAATGTAAATCATTAATTGACCAGAATTAAATTCTGTTAAGGAAAGATCTCTCAAATCTTTCCAAATAACAAGATTGCGCTCTGTAAATCAGAGCACCGTTGGATCAATGGTCCAATGGTGATTAAAAATCACTAAAAAATACATAATAAATTCTGTTTAGAACATTTCCCAATCTTTGTTGAAAACAAGAAGATTACCTTCTGTAAATCAGAAGCCCTTGGATCAAAGATCCAACGATGGGAAAATCCCCAAATCAACTAGAGAAAAGATCTCTTTAACTGATCGAACTGATCAGCTTGCCCTATATAAAGGCCCCAAGACTTCAAGTCTTAGACAGAGAAACCCCCCCAATAAACTTTGAGAAACTAAAAGATAAAAAGCAAGCTCTCGGAAGAAGATTCTTTTTTCTTCAAGGTAAAAAGATGATGACAATGAACATAGAGATGAAATCATCTCATAATTTAAAAAGAAGGATTCACTTCTTTAAAATATCATACATCTAAAAAGACAAAACGTCTTTCACAGAGAGATCAAAAGATCTCATCATAAAATAAAAGAAGAATTTACTTCTTTCTCACAGATCATACATCCACCAAGGCAAAGCCTTTCATCAATATAAGAGATTAAAACAAAATAAGAACGGTTGTTCTTAGATCCTGAGGCAAAGTCTCTTTTAAAAGAACATAAATTGTTTCTCGGACCATAAAATTGATCAGATGCGCTTTGCGCTCTTGAATTACGCTTCTGCACTCTCTGGACTGGCGCTCAGCGCCAAATGCGCCACGTGTCAATCGTGCATGTACTGCTTCACAACTAGCGCTTTGCGCTTCTGAAATAATGCACTGCGCTCATGGGCTGGCGCTCAGCGCCAAGCGCACCACGTGTCACTCACGTGTGCGCCACTAAACTGAAAGCGCAATGCGCTTATGAACTAGCACTCTGCGCTCATAAACTGGCGCAATGCACCCATCATCTGGCGCTTAGCGCCAAGCGCGACACGTGTCCTTCACATGTGCGCTACTTAGTAGAAGCGCACTGCACTCTTTTGACTGGCACAAAGCGCCAAGCGCACTACGTGTCACTCACGTGTGCACTCATAGAACATAAATTGTTCTTTAATAAGCTACAGAGCTATGATGAATGCCCAGCATTCAATAAAAGACAAAATATTGTCAGAATTCAAGCATTGTTAAAAGGGCCAAGCACAAGCAAATGCCCAGCAGCCCAAGATAAATTTTAAACATTTTAACTCAATTGGAATTACCCAAAGATTGGCCATAAGTCCTCAATTCATATTAATTGAGCACATCTGCTCATAAATATTTTAACAGATCTTAGCCCCAAATTGGACTACAGATCTTTCAACCAACTCACGTCGGTTCAAGGGTACATCTCTGAACTCCTCTGATAATTGTCGTTGTAATCCTTCAACGTCTTCAGAGAGGTAACGGGTCCCAACAACCATACATTTCACGGACTATGATGTCCTTAACTTTGACTGTGGGGTCTTTAAACTCACGGACTATGATGTCCTTAACCTTAACTGTGAGGTCTTTAAACTCACGGACTATGATGTCCTTAACCTCGACCGCAATGTCTTTAAACTAACAGTGGACCGAGATGTCCTTAAACTAATATTGGACCGTAATGTCTTTAAACTAATCGACCTCAATGTCCCTAAACTAAACAATAGAGTCCAAATGCTCTTTTGTTAGATCTAAACGATCTCGTTAAGTTGATCTTAGTCTAAATTAGACTAACGTATCCTTAACATACATTTAAGTTGATCTTAGTCTCAAATGAGACTAACGTATCCTTAAACCCAACCCCCAAACCCAAATCTAGGAGAATACGGATTTGGACTAATCCACGTCCTACGGCCGACAACATAAATTAGTCTCCGCATACAATCCACGGGCAACCAAAAACAAAACAAACACACAGGACACGAAGTGACCATCTGAAGAAGGAGAAAGTGGTTACCGCAACGCGATAGCGTAATTAACTGCATGGGCTTGCTCCTGCAGGAAGGAGCGTCCCCACAATCAAAAACCCTCAAACGAGGGGGAATCTGACGAATTCTGCTATATCGGCCGCATCCGTTTAAACCTTCGATATACGGTGCCATAAATCAACTTGGCTTCTTCGGAGAGGTGGACGGATAGCACATATTAGCATCTTCCCCGAAATTCAGGCGAGACGGACCTACGTAGTCGCGTTTTCTTTTTTTTCGGTGGGGAACAGTGAATGCTTGGGATATCCTATAAACTTGCACAGAAAAGACCTTTCCTCGAGCTTGTCCGGATTTTGCTTTTTAACATAGGCCGGGCAACCCCATATCTTAACAAAATTAAGACACGGTCTCTTTCCCTCCCATATCTCATATGGAGAGGTAGTCACTGATTTGGTTGGAACTTTATTCAGTAGGTATGCTGCTGTCTCAAGCGCATAACTCCAAAAGGAAATAGGTAACTCAGCGGTGCTCATTATAGAGCGCACCATATATAATAGAGTGTGATTCCTCTGTTCCGATACACCGTTATGCTGTGGCGTATACGGAGGAGTAAGCTGAGAGAGAATCCCATTCTCTTTTAGATAGTCCCGGAACTCATTCCTTAAGTATTCTCCTCCTCGACCAGATCGAAGGATTTTAATACTTTTACCCGTTTGGTTCTCGACTTCGTGCTTATATTCTTTGAATTTCTCAAAAGCTTCAGACTTGTGTTTCAACAGGAACACATGTCCGTATCTTGAGAGATTGTCAGTGGATGTAATGAAGTACGAGGAACCATCCCTGGAAAGTATAAACATGGGACCACATACATCACTATATATCAGTCCCAAGAATTCCGTAACTCTTTCTCCGTGTCCTGTAAACGGAGTTTTGGTCATCTTGCCTTTGAGACATGACTGCCAAGTGTCATAAGATGAAAATTCAAACGGATTCAAATATCCATCCTTATGTAACTTAGCTAGTCGTATCGCATTGATATGACCTAGTATACAATGCCACAAGAAGGATTCGTTCATTTCTGAACTCTTCCTCTTGTGTGTGTTTTGTACGTTAAGAACTGTGGTTTGATTTAAAATGTATATGCCATTATTTAACGAGCCTGATCCGATCAACTTTTGATTCAGAAAAATGTTCATAACATTATCCTGTACTACAAAATTATATCCTTCTTTACTTAATAAAGAAACTGATTTAAGATTGCATATCAAGGTCGGTATGTAATAGCATTCGTTCAGAATCAATGTATTACCATTTGGTAATACAAGGTGATATTCGCCAACTGTTTTGGCTGCAACATTTGCACCATTCCCTACTCTTACGAAATGATCACATATTCCAAGTTCTCTACCTTTCCTTAGGCCATGTAGCATATTACATATGTAAGATCCCGATCCAGTATCTAATACCCAGGACGTAGAGTGTACTGAGAAACAGTTCTCGGTGACTAACAAATCCGAAGAAGATGCATCAACATGCTCATTCTTCATTTGGGTGGCATGTGAATCCGGATATTCCCCTATTTTCTGCTCAGTCTTATAACAATTATAAGAAAGAACGGAACCAACGTTCCCCTGCTCAGTATAACAAGCGGGTTCGGTCAATACATCCATATTATTATCTTGATTAAGGCCTGACATGGTCGCTACCTGGAGAGAGAGAGAGAAGAAAACACTTTAGCGTATTCTCTTGCAATATTAGATTGGTTATTATCTTATCTAATCAGGATGGCTCCTACTGTTTTTATCAAATCTTCCTTCAAACTCTAAAAAGTAAGACTAGCAGGAATTAATTACTCCTTACAAGTTCGCCAATCTTTCAGCCAGGCAAGTGTTGGTACTTTGAGGGGGGTTTCCCGTGCTTTCGCGCGGACCTAATTAAAAACCTCGTTTTTCCAGGGGTGTAACCCCGTTAACACCTTTCTAGACACCTACTTGATTGGCTAATTTTGATGTGTAAAACTCTCCCAGGAGTAACTCTTACTCGTAGTGGGTATCGGGATCCAACTATCTCATAGAAAGTATGCAATCTCATCGCAAATTTCAACACTTGAAATTCCCAACAATATTCCGCCCCTAGCGTCCTATGACCTTGACGGAGGTCAACAAAGCATAGGCTGTTAATCAAGTTCAACCCGTCATTTCCTGATTGAATTAAACCCACCCGTACGATCCTTGACGGAGGTCAACGAGGTCATACGACTACCCTAAAACAATCGCATCATATGCAGCAGATAAGTACTAGTCAGCTACCGCACACTACACCTTGACGGAGGTCAACAAACGCAGCATGAATACTAAGTAGGACTTATCTGAAATGATGGAGAGCTGCGACAAGTTTTTAAGAAAACCTTTCGCACAATGAACTTGATATCGTTGTAGAATCGAGTGATTTTGAAAAGGAGTGTTTTTTAGGCTTTACTAGTTTCTCTAAAGAGGTCACTCCCGGTGAAGGGATCTCGGCTCTTTCTTTATCGAATAAGGTGCATGATATTTCACAAATACCACTATGCAAAGAAAGAACTATAGAAGCAATCAAAAACAAAACCGAGTGAGTTGTAGCATCTATAGCTTTTGCTAAAGAGGTCACTCCCGATGAAGAGATCTCGGCTCTTTCCTTATCGAATAAGGTGTTGGATATTCTACAAGGAATACCGCTATGCAAAGAAAAAACTAGAGCTGCCCTTTTTGAAAATTTGATTCTACAACATCTTTTGGGTTTCTTTTCTTTCATTAATCTCATTAATGAAGTCCCATCAATTATGTTTCCTAAGTATCACAGAAGAAACGAAAATACAACGCACGCTTATACCATCCGCATTCGCCACAGTGTCCCGTTATGCACCGTTAAGTTACTTAACTAACGGCATAGCGGGGCGGGACTAGCGCGGGTGCAAAACATAATCAACGTTTATTATATATCATATATATAATAATAAAGCATTCGTCCCATCCATATAAAGTGATCACATCACAGAATATCGGCAGCAGAAAATAACATATGAAATATTGGATATATTAGGAATTCCGTATTTTAAATTAAGCCAGTATAAAGCATGGATTCCACGTTCGCGATGAATATCCAAACCCACATCCCTAGACCCCTACGAAAGCGCCAAGCAACCCTACTAATTCTAGAGTTAGGAGACCCGGTCTCGACTCCTCGAGATGGTCTCCCACTGGACTCTAGAACCCGGTTACTTATGCTCCCTACCTTGGATCTATTCTAATGCAGAAAAGTAAATAATATACAATAATGGTGACATCATCGTCAACCCAGAAGTGTCCTAATAAAAGAATATTACATACAATGAATTTTACATGAATGAAAATAAAAAACTCTTATCTCACATAAAAACCCCGGCTATTCAAAACACGACGATCCAATATAACATATCACAGCAACACATAACATCACTTGTCATCAACTTAAGTAAATATACGTATCCCAATTATCGTTGACATATAGCAATGAAACCGGTGATACGCCACATATTATACTTACTGTCGCAGAAAAGAAAATGTCAAACTACAACTTTTGGAATCTACAATTACCTTAGACATCATAAACTCGAAATATCACATATCTCAGATTTCATGCCTAACAATATGAATTCCACATATTGTATCACATTCCAGAAAAAGCTAAACGATGTTAAACATTCCGATCAAATCAAGAAATACCCAAAGTTTCCCAAAGAGCTCAACACTTGAGCGTAGTTTAAAAATACTCACTACATGCCACAGTACCTATGGACCAACCTTAGAAGGGTCAACAATTGCCTCACCTATAGCGCCACGGAACTACCGCAAACCCTAAGGTTTGGCGGCGGTTCTTACGGTCATAAAATCGAGTTAGAGTTTTGTTCTTCTAGAGGGTCCATCAAATCACTTTCATGATATTTGACTGTACTTTAACTTTGAAAAAATTCAACTCTTAGAAAATTTTCCGTCGAGGGAAAAATTGGGTTATTGATATCCGTTCGAACTTTTTAACGCCGTCTAAATAACCCGAAATAATGTGAGAATTGCGACTACAAAACACTCCGAATTGCCTTTATAGAAAATTAATATCTCATGAAAATTTAGAAAAAACAAGCAACACCTGAATCACCAAACCCCAGAGACTGGAACACCACAAAAAATTGAAGCCAAAACACCACCACAAAACCGGCATGCTCGGATTTTTCCTTCAAGTGGCCGGCCAAAATCTGACCGTATTGCTTCAATTTTCTGTGGTGTTCATGTTATATCACATACAACATTCTGCAGTTGCTTAAAAAAATTTTAGAGCCCATTTAAAAATCGACAGAAACTAGATTTCATTGTTTCAAATTTCAGAGTAGTTTGGTTTCTTAATCTAACAAATATCGTCTAATTCTCTAGTTTGGCTCTGATACCACTGTAGGGTTACTTAGCATGACAACAAAGTTTCGGGAGGAATCGTCCATACCATTTTCAAAAATTTGCCATGCTACTTAACCCTAACCCTAGAATCTTAACTTGAGAATTAGACAATACAATATGTAAACTACTTTACATATAAGTGAATATGGAATACTGTTGGAGATAGTGCCCTCAGAGTCAATTATTGGATCACAGGCGCATGATTGCAATGATTGAGAGAGGACCTATCCCGGTAGGACAGTCTTACTCGAGATGATAGTATGCTATCTGGTTTATCTTTATCATCGTGTACTGCTTTAGGTGACCTTACAAGTCGCTATTACACGTTGATAGAGCCCCTAGGATTCTTGCTTAACTACCAGCAGTATGAGGGCGATCATATACGTGGGAGCTGGAGTCTATAAGCACATCCTTAAAAGGTCCCTAGTCGTGGGAGTTTCGAGACTGGGCATCGATACTCCATTAGTAGACTAGTGTATACAGTCGAGACCCCGACGAGGGGCGGTGGCCGGTCTCACAAGCCATTGGTGTCAGTTGGTTCACCTAAGATGTATACAGGTGCTCATTGGGTTATGAGTACACCGGACAGGACTCGCCGGGAACCTGCTAGTTGGGATTATACCAGACGTCAGATGGCAGTTCCCTGGTGACATGTGTACAGGTTAGTTCATCGACCTGAGATCGTCATTTGTCTCGTGTGAGTTCCCACTGTGCTTTGATTACTACCCTACCACGGCTCAAAGGAGTCGTGCAAACAGGTTTTAGTTGGGTACAGTCCCGAGCCACATGGAGGCAGTGAGCAGATCTGCAGGGGTTCGTCTCTCCCGGTATTAGGGGTGAGGTCGCGCTGTGTCTAGGAGAGCCATTACACAAAGCCCTCGGCCGAGGCAGGAGATTTACTGGTAGGTATTCCAGTAGTATCTCAGGGTGTTCTGGGTTTCACTCCGACACGACTTGAACCGCTTTTGGGGGGTCTGACTTTTACCAACCCCCTAGGCCCGCCATGCGATGCTCATAGACGAACGGACTGGACTGTACGGATATTGTCACTGACAGGCTCAGTAGGGTGTCAGGATGAGTTCGCTCATCGACGTCCCTTTTGGTCAATAGCTGGTGGCCCGTCACGTATGGCTAATACCTCTGACGTGCTAGTGGTTAAATCCACAGCCATAGTATTGACGAGTCTTTAGAGTCCACCACACACTCAGTTACTCAAGTTTCGGGCGAAACGCTGTAGAGGCCGTATGGAGATATGGCAGGGTTCGATCAGATACGTGCGGTATTGCACGGATGTGATCGGACGGTTTTTACTAGCCGGCTTTGGTTTAAGCCGGATCCTAGTATTAGATAGTATAGATATTGTCTCTTTGCATTTGTGTTCAGTGGGAATACAAATGCGGGCATGTATATGCAGTAGCGGGGTTTTCCTGTAATTTATTACGGGATCAGTTTTCTGAAGTTGCCAGTTTGCATTCCGTTCCGGCCGGTTTTCCTTTGTTCTTTCCCGGTGGGACTTTTCCGATGGAGGGGGTTATTTACAAGTTTGCAAATAACATTTGTGGAGGGGGTTTCTTGCATATGGATTGATTATGATGGCTTCTTGATTTGACAAGTATCATGAGATCCTTTTTCTTTCTTATCCTTTGCTTTTTGAGATTAGAAAGGATTAGGATGGATTTGATGTTGATATGATATTGTTATCATAACCTTTTGCTTGTGGTCACCCCTTTACCTTTTACTACACTCACCTCCCTCTTGTATTAGTTTTGTCCCTCCACCATTTTCCTAAAAGAGAGGCCGGCCACACTAATTGGGAGAGGAGAAAAAATGAGAGAGGTTCATTTGTGTGTGTAGATTTGATCATCTCATTTTTCCCTTGCTAGAAAATTGAAAGCACCAATTTTCCTTAAACTCTTCCTCCATCCTCCATGGCAACAAAACCCTAAAGAGACATAGACTCTACACTATTCTACAGCAAATCTTGGGCACGTCGACTTGCCAGCTTCGTGCCCGAGTTGCCTCGGTATAGAGGCGGGAGCCCGTAAAAGATGCAGACGATGTGGTGCCCTTCCGGCAAGGAGGCGACGACCGGAGTTTCCGCTGGAGATCGGGATGACGACGAGAAGACCGGAGGACTCGGATCACTCGGTATATCTCTTCCCCATCTCTTGTTTGCTAGCATTAGGTTAATGGTTACGATCCGGGTATATTGTCCGCGGTAGCGCCAGTTTAAAGTTAAGAAAAATTTTGATTCCGTATTTTGGCCTCGGAAAGACGGCCGGGGCGCTGCCGTGGCGCAACATGGTATCAGAGCCACGCCATTAACCTTGCCTAGCTTGTTCTAGTGTGTTTACATGTTCGATCGAACGGATTTTCCGAAAACCCATTTTCATTTGCACAGTTTTCTGTCGAAATATTTTTAGCTCCAAAAATTTTTCAGTACATTGCAGTGACATGTGCAGGCAATTCTAAGCATTCTGTGAAAATTTGGTAGCGTGATCTCACTATTCCACCGCGGAACCGCGGCCAAACCCATGTATTTGCGGCGGTAACGCGGCCATTTTTACTATTCATTGGACCAAATTTTTGCAGTGAGCTCCTGGGTTGAAAATGGGGTTTTGGGAATATTCTTTTTGGGCCTAGACTCTCTTTAGGTGCTACAGTAATACTTGGGGGCCCACTTGATAAAATTTGATCGATCGGATATTTTAAACACATTATTTCACAGTATTTACATTATATCTGCGACCGTGAATGTCACTTGATCGGTAAATCCAGTCTAACTGCTATAGCCCGGTTAGACGGATTTGCGAACGTGATTTTCACGTTGATGTTCTGTGTATTGTTGTGATGTTGCGGATCGGTCGTGGGGGATAGCCTGGATGCAATGCTAGTACAGTTTTGTTTTATATGTACATTTGATATTGCGGGGCGAGCATCCGACATGTGGACTGCTGTCACTGCCTGTTTGTATTATTCTTTTGGGGCACGACCTGGTTGCGGTCGATGTACCCGTTGTATGTATATTTTACTTTTTGTACTAGGCTTACCCCGTGGAGGGGTGCACGGACAGCCGGGTTCTAGAGGGCAACGGGCCCGCATCTCATGGCATTGAGACGGAGGGGGCTTTTCAAGGCCGAAGATGATCTACTTTGAGGAGACACCAACTCAAGCTACCTCTTCACTAATTAGGGATTAGTGAAGCGAACACCCTAAACTAAATGGCTAATCTAGTAGAGGATTATGAAGTAGGATTTTTGCTCACTTTAGAATTAATTTTCTCACTCTATTTCTTTTCCTCACCAAAACCTTGAGAGCTTTCTCTTGTTGAAGATGAAGATGAAGAGAATAATGGATGAGAGAGTGAATGGCAACCATGGGTGAGAAATATCTCATATAACCCTTGTAGAGATATAACCATGGCTAAAGATTAAGATTAGGTTAATAAATATCTAATGCAAGACAAATTTAGTGGACTAAGTCAATGGTTTCCACAAGCTTCCAAAGCTTGCAACCATGCTTAATTCACACCAATTTATATTTGCATTAAATAAATAAAACCCTAATATATAATCTAAAACATGGTTTGAGTCTCATACACCCATGTTGCATGTATAATCAAGCATGGCAAAAAGAAAACACAAATAATTTATATCACATATATATTAAGTGTGCACATGTGAGAAAAGAAATGTATAAGTGAGCAAATATTAGTTAATGAAAATTAGCATATCAAATATACAATTAAACATTAAATTATTAAGTCAACACTTGATTTAATAATCCAGCTATATCACATATAACCGACTAATATTATATGTATCAACTTATCAAATGAACACTTAATTCGATAACCCGGCTATATCATATATAACCGACCGATATCGCATATCGTGAGAATGGAATACGGTATCACATACTCATATTATTCTCGGTCCCGCACATATCACATATGTGCTCCTACTTCATTTTGCCTGAGCCAGTAAACCTCTGTGTAGGACTCTAAAGACTCGTCAATACACCGGCAGTAGGTGATGATAATATCAAGCACCCACAAGCCGTCAGCGATACTAGCTGGACATAACGGCTACCCGGGTATTGAGCGATCAGAAGGTCAACAAGAAAGCCTGCTCATACTCTTGTAAAGTCTGTCAGTAACACTACCGTACAGTCCGGTCTCTTCGTCTGATATGTCACATATCCAGTCTAGGGGTGGTAAACGTCAGACCCCAGTAACCGATAAGTCATGCCGATGTGAGGCTCATAACGGGTCGAGAAACTACTGATAACACTTACCAGTAGATCTCCGTATCAGCCCTGGCCAGGGACTTCCTGTTATAGCCAATCGAGCACAACGCAACATCAACCCCCAATACCGAGAGAGACGAAACCCCTCCTATCGCTCATTGCCTCCATGTGATTCGGGATTGTACCCAAAAGTCACCGTTTTGCACGTTCTCTTGAACGTGGTAAAGTGGAAATCAAAACACGGTGGGAATCACATAAGACTCTATGATTTTCTCGGGTCTACAGACTAACCTGTAACAGTGTCACCAGAGAACAGCTATCTGAAGATAAGTATAATACTAACTAGGAGTTCTCGGTGAGTCCGTTCAGTGTACCCAGTCTCCACTGAGCACCCGTATACCATCTTTGATGTCAAACACCAATGGATGTAGGATCATCCATCGCCCATCATATAGGTCAAGAAGCGTATACGCTAGTCTATTCTGAAATATCGATGCCCTCTCTCGATACACCCTCGACTAGGAACAATTAAAGGATATACTTGTTGACTACCCTGGCCCCACTAGTATGATCTCTATCATAGTCCTGGTAGTCAAGTACATATCCTAAGGGCTTTATCAATATGTGAGAGCAAGATAGTATCACAATACAAGTCTACATGTTAAGACAAAGAGCAACCAGATAGTGTACTATCATGTCGAACAAGAAAGTCCTCTCTATATATGTCAAAGCATCCACTATAATATACATCATATGTACAACAATAGCCTCTAGGGCATATACATAACTAACATTAGGTGATTAGATCCTCTATATATCAGAATTCTTTCTAATTGGTGATATTTGAGGAAATCGCCTGGGTTTTGCCTGACGGCAAATATTTGGTTTTGAATTTTCGTCATTATGCACCAATTTCAAACTGATATATCTGTACGTTTATTTTATAAAGTGAGATATAAATTTTTGAAATTATGTCTGTGACATTTACCTATATCAGTTGATGGTTAAGTAAGGTGCATTCAACAACAGTGTAATTCTTCTTAACCATAGTACGGTTTTCAACCTACGACGCACAGGGTTTGAGTTATTGAACTTAGTGGACTTATACAAAGTATTGTATGTTGTCCGATTTCCGTTTGGACAAAAGGGTTAGTACTCGTACTATATCTGTTTACTTATAACTTCTCTAGTTTTAGACAGGTACTTCCTTGAAATACAAGGTCCAGATTTTGAGAAGATATAGGTATAAGAATAAAGTAGAGAACCATATGTTGCAAGTATCAGGATTCATCAAGATGATCGAAGATGTAGATACTTATGTCAGGTATTCCGTTGTAAGTAAAAGTTTTGAGAAATTGCTTCTCTTTCAAGTTACTCATACGTGGATGCATTCTTTGATGAGTAATGCTACTTGGCCTCCTTCCATTTGGCTAATATGCACTAGAAACAGCTGCATGATTTTTGAATCTGGTTCCAATTAAATTAATGCCTTTGTTTCTATATGGTATATAGAATGGATTCGTATCTTAACGATGTTAAGGTATATGGAGTAGTCCGGCTGATATTTAAAACCAGAATCTAGACAAACTCTAGGCACGTTTCAGTAATGGCAGTTTGTGGGTTATCCCGGGCTTTGAAGAGGGTTAACTTTCTACCATCAGGAAGATCAATAGTTATATATTATTCTTGACTCGCCACAATTTTAGTAAAATGGATTCTTTTCAGAAAACATTAGTGGGAGTATGGTAGAACTGGAAGTGATTCCAGAACCATAAATGATTACTGAGAATTTAATAGAACCTGAGGATTCAATTGGTTTCGACGATCCATTAGCCACTCCGCAGATTTGATGGGTAACTTCAGGCACCCAAGAGGTACTTCGGTCTCCTCAAAGACGGTGACAGGGAGGTTCTTGTTTATCCAAACTTGACACTACTGTTGTTCTAAACTATGAGACTTGGAAGGAAGATGAGTATAACGTGGTTCTAAACTAGTTTTAGAAGTGTACGTGTATATGACTTTGCCAGAGGGTAGTTGTGGTCAGTGGGAGCAGCGGAAGCATAGTAGGTAAGTAACTTATGTCTATTTATAAACTAAATCAGGTACAACGAAGATAGATCATCTAGTTTTGATATGACAGTTATAGGGTTTGACTTTATCAGAATAACAGATGGACCTAGTAAGAAGGTAGTAAGGAGAGATATCCTGGTATTTGGATGACAAGCTCTTGAAAAAAAGTGATCTTCCTATACTACAATTGGTTATACTATGGTTGTCACAAGGAGTTTCTCCACATAGGATCTGGATAAAATATTAGGGATTCTGATGACTAGATCTAAGGTTTTAGATCTAGATTTGGGATGTGTCCTAATTAGGGTACTTGACAATATTCTAAAGTGTTTTAGAATGGACGGATCCTAGCAAGGTGGTATACCCGTAGGTGATAGAGCCACCCTCTCTAAAGAGATGTCTTATAGACTGATGAGGAGAGGGATTCGCATGATTGGAATATCTCTTGCTTAGGCAATTGAGTCAATCATGACATATCAAGTACAACAAAAGATATTGTTTTGCACTAGCTACAATAAACATATATTAATCTAATCCTGGAGAAACAGTTGTGAACATAAGTGGATGTTTTTAGTATATGGTAATGGCAGCCTCCTTCTGGAGGAGGTTATCATTACAGGCTTCTAAGGTTACCTGGATGACAGAATAGCTGTCAGAGTTATAGTTTTCTCTCTTTTGAGGGGCAGTATGACAGGTGGTCCAAGAGGATACTATGGAAGGCATGGTGCAAGATACTGATTAAATTTAGTGGATGATATAGTTTAAGAATGTTGTTGGATTTGGAGTTCATTTGTGAACTGGGTCCCATTCCAAACAAATTCGAAGACAAGGTATTGCTCATTTCGAGAGATAGTCTTTCTCCGTGAATTTGAGATATGGAGAGATAAAGATAGAAACACTGGAGCGGATCCACTTTCTGGGGCTATTTCTCGAACGCAATAATTTCATAAACGAGTTTTGCGAAACTGATTAGTAGAGAAGTTGGGTGTTCGGTATCATACAGGCTGTGAGTATATGACACCGCAATAATTGTCCTTAAGTGCAAGTGGGAGATTGTTGGCTATAGTGCCCTCAAGGCAATTATCGTAATCGCAGGCAGGTGATTATGATGATTGAAGGAGGACCTATACGGATAGAACAGTCTTACTCGAGATGATAGTATTCTATCTGGTTTGTCTCTATCATCGTGTACATGTTTTATGTGGTATTACATATCACTATTACATCTTGACAGAGCCTATAGGATTAATGCTTGACTACCAGTATTATAATGGCGATCATATACGTAGGAGCTGGGTGGTCTATAAGCACATCCTTAAATGTCCCTGTCATGGGAGTATTAAGACTGGGCATCGATACTCCAGAGTAGACTAGTGTATACTTATCGAAACCCCGACAAGGGGCGGTGATTAGGTCTCACAAGCCATTGGTGACAGTTTGTTCACTTAAAATAGTATACAGGTGCTCATTGGGTTATGAGGACACTGGACGGACTCGCCAGGAACCTGCTATTTAGTATTATACCTATTGTCAGATAGCAGTTCCTAGGTGACATGTGTACAAGTTAGTCTGCCTACCTGAGATCGTCATTTGTCTCGTGTGAGCTGTGCTTTGATTATTACCCTACCATGGCTCAAAGAAGTCGTGCAAACAGATTTTAGTTGGGTACAGTCCCGAGCCACATGGAGGAAGTGAGCGGATCGTCGGGGATTCGTCTCTCCCGGTATTGGGGGTTGATGTCACACAGTGCACAGGTGGCCATCACCAGAAATTCTTGGCCAAGATAGTCGAGAATTACTGATTCGGATCAGTAATTTCTCAGTTGATGATAGGCTTCATACCGACACAAAATGTCGCGTTATTAGGGGTCTGACTTTATCCACCCCTAGACTCGATATGCGATACTCTTAGACGAACAAACCGGACTACACGGATATTGTCACGGACAGGCTCAGTAGGGGTTCGGATGAGTTTGCTCGTCGGCCTCCCTTTCGCTCAATACCTGGGTAGTCATTACGTACTACTAGTGCCGCTGACGTGCTTGTAGTTAAACCTACTGCCAGGTATTGACGGGTCTTTATTGTCCCACACGGAGGGTTTTCCTGCTTCGGGCGAAACGATGTAAAGGCCGTCTGGTTTTATGGAAGGGTTCGATCATATATGTGCACTTGTGCACGGATCATGATTCGGACGGATAATACTAGTGGTTTTGGTTTAAACCGGATTCTAGTATTATATTGTTGGATTATTTTCGTCTTTTTGTATTCGTATTTTATAGAAATACAGATACGGGGATGTATATACGGATGAGGGGTATTCATGTAATTTATTACAAGATTACTTCTAAAAGATGCCACCTGATTTTGTTTTAACTTTTTTGTTTAAATGGTTAATGAGGTGGAGGGATGAGGTGTTGTGATACATTGAATCAAGCATGGCTACTTGGTGCCTCATGGTGTAACTCATGGTTTACTATTCTTGGATGCTTGATTTGGATAAGTGTTGTGAGATATTTTTGTGGACTAGATTCATCGACTTCGAGATATTTTCTTGGCTTCGTTTACATATCTCTCATAACACTTATCTCTTCACTTGGTTTCAAACCCACAACATTCTCATCTTCTCCAAGCTTCTTCTTCCTCTAGCTCCACCCAAAAAGTCTCATGTATCGAGAAATCTAGGGTGTCTTGAGACAAACTAATCCATCATCTTACTCTACAACTTCTAGGCTATCAAGTTTGGCAAACTAGATACCTTATTTACCTCGATTATGAGGTTGAAGCTCGAAATACAAATCCTCAGGTGGATCATCTTCGATGGAGGGAGACCGGAGACTAAGCTTGATCATGGTTTCTTCTAGGAGCTTGGGAAGGAGGTTAAAGACCGAAGTGTTGGATATGTATGCCTTAGAGGCCCGTATTGTATAGGATACTAGGGATATATATGTACAGAAACAATCTTGCTCAAAATGGTAGTACGTTATTTGGTTTATCTTTAATTAACATGTGATGTGGTTTATTTCATATCTTGTATACATGTTGATAAAGCCCTTAGGATGTTAACTTGACTACCAGGATTATGATGCAGATCATACTAGTGGGGCTTGTGTAGTCTACAAGCACATCTTTTAACAGTTCCAAGTCGACGGAGTATCGAGACAGGCATCGATATTCTAGAGTAGACTAGTGTGTACGTTTCTTGACCCTGGGGGCGATGGTTGATACCATAACCATTGGTGTTTAACATTAAAGATTGTACACAGGTGCTCATTGGTGAACGGGTACACCGAACAGGACTCGCCGAGAACTCCTAGATGGTATCATACCTATCGTCAGATAGCAGTTCCCTGGTGACACTTGTACAGGTTAGTCTGTTGACCCAAGATCGTCATAGAGTCTTGTGCGATTCCCACTGTGCTTTGATTTCCACCCTACCATGGCTCATCAGAGTCATGCAATAGGTGGATTTTGGGTACAGTCCTGAGTCACATGGAGGCAGTGAGCGATAGGAGGGGTTTCATCTCTCCCGGTATAAGGAGTTGATGTTGCACTATGCTCGATTGGCTATAACAGCAAATCCCTGGTAAGGGTTGTTGAGATTTACCGATAAGAGTTATCAGTAGTTTCTTAAACCGTTATGAGCCACACATTGGCATGACTTATCAAGTTACTGGGGTCTGACGTTTACCACATCTAGACTTCATATGCGACATGTCAGATGAAGAGACCGGACTGTACGTTGAGTGTTACTGATAAGATCGTTGGGGTTAGGATGAGTTCGCTCGTCGGCCGCCTTTTCGACATGTACCTGGTTAGCCGTTACGCACAGCTAGTGCCACTGACGGGCTTATGGTTAAACCCACTGCCAGCGTACCGTCGAGAGTTTAGAGTCCCACACATAGGGTTTTCCTGGTTCAAGCGAAACGATGTAGAGGCCGTAAGGTGTTACGGCAGGGTTTCAATCATGTACGTGTACTGGCTACACGAATGATGATTGGAAGGATGATAATGATAGGCTTTGGTTTAAGTTGGATACCGGTATTGTATTATTAGATTATTGGTATCTCATTGTATTCGTATTTTTCGGAATACGAATACTGGTATATTTATACGGTATACAGTGAGGGGCATTCTTGTAATTGTATAAGAATACATTCTAGAAGGAGACACCTCATATATGGATTTTTATTTTGTGAAAATATAAATAATGAGGTGGAATTTGGAGACTTTTTCAAAGCATAGGTGATAGCATGGCTAAATGAATATTGTATTATTTGGATCTACTATTGAAGCATGGTTGATTATTTTTGAGAAAAATAATCCATGCTT
Source organism: Agapanthus africanus (assembly GCA_030015575.1). Lineage (NCBI taxonomy): Eukaryota > Viridiplantae > Streptophyta > Magnoliopsida > Asparagales > Amaryllidaceae > Agapanthus > Agapanthus africanus. The sequence continues at coordinate 173,897,313 of JASDDO010000026.1, read as the reverse complement.
CAATAATTCAATCCATAGCCATATTATTTTCATATGCTTGACCTAGTTCATTATCACTTTCATTTTTTCTCTCTCCAAGTTATATCCTCCCTCAAGCTCAAACTCTAAACACTCACATGTGTTGTGATCCATAGAGTTTTTGAGATCAAAATAATCCTCTAGATTAACTCTACATCATCTAAGTAGTCTCTCTTAGCGAGCTTGACTTCTTAGTTGCCTCATTAGAAGAGGTTGAAGCTTGATCCAAAGCTCTCGGGTGGATCATCTATGATTTAAAGATGACCGGAGACCGAGTTATTCTCAAACACCCAAAGAACCTAGAGGCGCAGCGGAAAGAAGACCTGAATGACCTGTTCACGAAGGTATAACCCCTATCATAGTAGCTAAAACTCCTAGATATGGTTACTAGTTAAGGTTTAGTATAAGATCCGGGTGTTTAAAGTCGATGTTTCATGATACAAAATTATTGTTTGCCACTTCCGCTTCCGCTCAAGTGTTGTGAGGGTGTGAAACATCTACTAACACGAAGGACACGGATCATTCGGTATAACCATTCTAAACTCCTCTTTAGTTTGCTAGTCTAGGGTTAAGGGTAGATCCGTAGCATCGGGTTCCGTTAGCGTTGGTTTAGAAAAATTTAGTTCCGCATTTGACCACAGTTTGATGGCCGGGGCACTGGCGTAACCCAACATTCTTTGCTCTTTTGAAAGGCTTCATTCAAAAGTCTCCCAATCAGGTCTTCTTTTGGCATATTCGGGGAATTTAGCGCCGATTCTGCCCCTAGTTCCTCCACGTCGTTTTTTGACGCTAAGGGAGTTTCTTCGTCATATAATGACGAATGGGAGATCATGTGGCAACTTGCTATATAGTCTTCCGCTTCTTCTGATGAGTCATTTCCCTCATCATTGTCACTATCTCCGCCTTCAAGATTATGCTTGAAGAATTCTTCGAGAGTGACCGGTGTCCGCGCCTTCTAGTTATATTCTTCCAGCACGTCTATGTATTTCTGAAGCTCTGTGCGCTTTTCGTCATATTCGGCAGGCTGCACAGGTTTCTTAGTCTTCTTCTTTTTCTTAGAAGACTTTGACGGCTTGACTTGGGGGCTTTTCCTTTTGTCAACAACTTTCAGTGTGGGACACGGTTTCAGCATCCCCTCAATAATTTTAGGTTAAAGAAGGCTTCTCCACTTGATCGCCGGCCATGCCTGTAGATCCTTCAGCATTCTTTTAGTTTTCGCTGAAAGGACTACTTCCCATAGAGCTTCTACGAGTGAGCATGATGCCACATGTGCGTCCACCTTTTTCGAAGTGTGCTTTTGGAGCGAGTTTACCCTCCAGTTATCAGATGACGCAAACTTTCCCACCGATACTGGTCCTCGATCCAATTTTTGAAGATGTAGCAATCTTCAATTGGATGGCTCACTATCCTATGGTAGGAGCAGTAATTAGGGTTGTTGACGTCGCCGGGCTATGCTGGGCGCCGTGGGTCTAGAAATGTGATGAGATTAGTTCGCATCGCCAGCTGAAACAACCTCCTCGTTTTATCGCGAGGAAATGAGTATGCATGTCCCGGCCTTTCTTCCAAGGACGAGCGTGTACGTGCATTATTTTGGAGAGCAGCCGGTTTTGGACCGCTTGGCTATTGTTATATATTGGCAATGAAGGCCGCTTTCTCTTTCCCCTTATTATTTTGAGGGTCCTTATTTGAAGAGGAGGGGCCATGACCCATCTAATCCATTTGGGCCAGCTTGTCTATCAGCGCTTGAAAGATTGTGGGTTTGAAGAATGTCATGAAATGGGACAGAGTTGATTGAGGATCGAGGGTCCCGATGAACATGCCCACAACTGGAGACTCTTCAATGGGCTGTTCTCACTTAGACCACGGGTTCTGCCATCGGATCGCATATTAGACCTACATTACTCCCAGCTTTACCCTGGCATTGATCAGTGTCATCATCGGAGTGCGTTCACTCGTGCCGGCGAACCGTTGTGTGAACAATAACTTCATTTCAGAGAATGTTTTCACGGAGTCATTCAGGAGCTCCGAGTACTATTCGAAAGCTGTCTCGGACAAACTCCCGACAAATTGGTGAAGCAACAATTTGTCGTCGCATCCAATATTGCTGCATAGAGCTCTGAATTATACGATGTGCTGGTGGGGATTGCCTATTCCTTTGTAAACATAGAACTTTGGGATCGTGTATGCTGGGGGGTACTTGATTTGGTCATACCAGGCTGGATAAGGTCTTCCGGTTTTGACGAGTTGGTCGGCGGCTTCATTGGCCTGGTGAGCTCTGGTTTGCTGAGCAATGTAGTCATTCAGGGCCGCCTTGGAGATTGTTTCCTCCTTTGCCGCTGATAAGGCTAGGGGAGGATTTGATATTTCTCCTCTGTCATCCTCGATAATTACCGGCGGCTCTTCAGCCAGTGATTCTGATTGGATCATCATTCCAACCATATCTTGGAATAAAAGAGCCATCTACTTGATATTAGCAGCTTGCTTCGCAGGTTCTTTGTCTTTTCTCTCCAGCACTCATCGTAAAAACTCTATATCAGACTCTTGCTCTTGGTGCTATTCAGCTTCTTTGTCCAGACTTTCTTTTGGTCCGGTGAGTGCTGCCATTTTGGTCAACATCTCCTGGTGCTTTTGCTATTGTTCTTGAGCCTTTGTCAGCGACCGAGTTTACGATCGATGACTCATCGAGGCATGGCTCTCTTCTTTTCTGGTGGCCATGTAGACCATATGTATCATTATGCCCCCAGACTTGGGGCATTTAGATCTTTCTCCATTGGATTTTGCCGCTGGCGGTAAAGTTTTCTCCAGCCACTTTCTTTTATGAGATATTGGAGTTGAAAGAGTCGTTATGACAGGTACCTGTTCAGGAGAAGCCCCTCATTGTATGGCGTAGGAGCGGTCTTTTTCTTATTAGATTTCTTAGGTCGACGAGAGTAGCTTTCGTCAAGCACAGAGTCTGGGACCTTTCACCAGACTCTATGGGCGAGAAGAGCCGCTGATGAGGCTGCTCCGGCTAATTCTGTATTGGGGCCTCTGCCAGCAGAGGTGATTTCATCAGTACTGCCATCGGGGTGTTCTTGCGCACCCTCCTGAGCGGGTCAAAATTGTTCCCAGTTGGCATAGCAGTGTTGATTCCACCATAGGAGCTGGTGGGGTGAGCCCAGAGGGAGAATTGCCCCCAGCTTCACTCACTCGGCACCTATGGCGACATCAAGCATGTCGTAGAGTAAGAATTGACACATTTTTGGAGGTGTCTTCCTCATGCCCCCGGCATTGCTGGGGAGCTTTAGTTAGTGTCAGCCTGTTGAAGACCGGCGTCCTTATTGGTGTTGGAGCGGAGTTGGCCAATCTTTCGAAGGCCGACCGTCTTAGAGGGGAAGCACTTTTATCGGTTTCACTCGTAGCAGGAGTAGAGAGAGCTAGCCATTTTAGGGTAGCTCCATCTAGTATCATGGGCTTTTTTACAGGCCCGCTCGAGTTCTTCCTCAGCCTGTTGAAGACTAACACGTCAGATTCGGACAGCTTGCTGATAGGAGCCGACATGGTTGCCAGCCGATCGAAAACCGATCTTCTGGGAGCTTCTTCTTATGGTGTTGAAGCGCCGAAGTTCACAGGCGGGGGCATGATCCCGAAGATGATGCCGGTAGTGTCCTGTGTGGTCTTCCCCAACGGCATTGAGAAAATGGAGGCCGCGTTAGGCTTATATGTCACTCCTCTAGCTGGGGTGGAGAGGGAGTTGTTCTTGCAAGAAGTGCAATGAGAAGTCATTGATTCTTCATAGAAGCGAGACACCAAGTTTTAGTACCTCGAACCCAAAGGCATAATATATAGCAAACCATGATTTTGTTCGCGATCACGACACACGAAGTGTAGAGTGGAAAGAAGAAGAGGTCCTACCGGGCGTACTAGAATTTGTTTACCGCCGAAAACAGAGACAAACTGGGATTGATCATCTTGCCTATTTTTGAGGGCAAATGCTATTTGGACATATCCATACAGCTCTCCGAAAATACCAAGTTGATTTATGGCACCGTATATCGGAGGTTTGGATAGATGTGACTGATGTAGTGGACTTTATCAGATTCCTCCTCATTTGTGAGGTTTTTTTATTGTGGGGACACTCTTCCATGCAGGCACAAGCCTCTACAGTTAATTACATTATCATGTTGCGATAACTATTTTCTCTTGCTCCAGTAGCTCACTTTGTGTCATGTATTAAGATTACCCATGGATTGTATATAGAGACTATTTTATGTCATCGTCCGTAGGGCGCAGATCGGTCCAAATCCATATATTTCAGATTTAGGTTTGAACTTAGATTGTATGTTCCTTTAGTTCAAAAAATATTTTATTTTATTTAAGAACCGCTAATCTGTTTTTAAATTAAAATCAACTTAAATATATGAGCATTTGGGCTTAATTTATTTTAACTGAGGATACGTTAGTCTTATTTGAGACTAAGATCAACTTAGCAACATTTTCAGAATCATTAAATTTTATTAAGATCTAACAACAGAGCATTTGGGCTCAATTATAAGCAACATCAGAGATACTTAGCCAATTTGGGCTTGGTCTACTCGGTCTTGGGTTTTCTCCCTTTATTCAGAAGTGCTAAGCACTTATTTGTGGCTCTGGCACACACGTAGGAAGCAAGTGAAGCGCTCAGACAAGGGCGTTGCACAATCAGTGCTAAGCACTTAGCCGTTTTGACTAGATGTATAGTGCTAAGCACTTTTATACAGCGCTCACGTGTGTTTCATGTGAGACGCTAAGTCTTCACCTCTGGGCGCTTACGTGGCAAGCACGTGAGGCGTTGAGTTTATATTTTTGGGTGCTCTCGTGGGAAGCATGTAAGGCGCTAAGCTCCTTTCTTTGTTGGGCGCTCACGTAGGAAGCACGTAAGATGCCGAGTTCTTCTTAGAGATTTACTCTCTGTTAATGGTGTTTTGATCATCGATGATCATCAAGATCTTTGTTTTGAAGATCTGGGATCAAGTTTTCTTTGAGAACTAAGTTCTTATGTTTTTTATTATAAAAACTAAGTTCTTTATAGGGTTAAACCCTGTTTTCAGAGGAATTAAATTTCTGGAACATGTTTCTTTTCTGTCTTTTTTTTATCTAGTTCTTTCCCTTAGATTTTAAGTCTGAAGAACAGAATCTTCCCGATGAGAATTAAATTCTCAACTTATGGGAAGATTTGTCTTACGGGTCTCAGATCCAGAGAAAGAACTAAGTTCTTTTATGAAGGGTTAAACCCTTGTTTTTGTTTATGCTAGGCAAAGGAGATATATTTTATCTCTTTTTTTTCTTTACCTAGGGCTTGAAAGGAGGAAAACCTTCTTCATCGAAAGGAGAATTAAATTCTCTGTTGCAGCTTTTTGTTCACAGAACCTTATGGAGGTTCTCTCTTTTTCTTTTTGTTTGTGTGTGAGACTTGACGTCTCAGGTCCTTTATATAGACAATGCAAATTGTTGATCAGTTTTGAGAAAATCTCTTATTGAGAGATTCCAATTGATTTTATTGGTCTCAAAAATTATTTGGGGATTTTATCCACCGTTGGATGTTTGATCCAATGATTTCTATTTTACAGAATATAGTTTCTTATTTTTAATAAGATTGGGGAAATATTTTTCCATAGATAGAATTTAATTCTATTATACACTGATTTTTAATCACCATTGGATTTTTAATCCAAGGGTTCGGAGTATATCTTTCTCGTTTAGAATGATTAGGGAAATATTTTCCCATGTTAGAATTTAATTCTAACATTGGATTTTTGATCCAGCAGAGAATATCTTTCTCATATAGAAAGATCGGGGAGATATATTCCCCTAATAGAATTTAATTTATATTTAATGATTTTTAATCACCATTGGATTTTTAATCTAACAGTTCTTTGTTTAATAGAGAATATTTGATCAGGGAGATAATTTTTCCCTAATAGAATTTAATTCTATCGTCGAATCTTTGATCTAATGGTTCTGTTTAACAGAGAATATCCTCAGATTTTAGGAAAATAATTTCCATGTAGAATTTAATTCTACCTGCTCTTAATTTGGGTGTTAGCGCTCACGGGTTGTGCATATGGGCGCCATCTAAGAATTTAATTCTTGCAGGATTAGGCACCACTTGCTTTGCACATCGGCGCTCACGCGTATTTCACGTGAGGCATCGTCAGGGGATTAGCTAGCACCCACGTATGTTTCATGTGAGGCGCTATTATAGGATTTAATCTTACTAAAGGTTGGCGCTGGCGCTCACGTAGGAAACACGTGAGGCGCTGCTTGATTGTGTTTAATTAAAAGGTAATTTTTTATGAGAGAACATATATATATATATATATATATATATATATATATATATATATATATATATATATATCACTCGTTAATGTTATAATACATATAATGTGTGTGTGTGTATTAATATGTATAATAATATATTATGTTAATATTATAAGTGGTGGGATCATCCTCTTTAAATATGGATGACATAAGAAAAGAAAAGGAATGAATTCTTTTTTTTTGAGCCATCCATTTTTCTTCTTCTTCTTTCTCTTCAACAAAATCTTGGAGCTCTCTATTCCAATGGCAAAAGTTGTCTCGGTGGGAGAAACCGAAATCCGGAAAGTACCCATTAACCCACTTAACTCCATTAGTGCATAGCGAGCGACGGAGTGGAGTAACTCTTTAAGATGGAAGAGTTGAAGCTACGGATATCACGGCTTCACCGCGGTCATCTAGGGCGAGGAGGTCGGTGTGGGGATGCTTCTGGAAGCTTACGGATTCTAGCACGAGTTCGGATTCTCCATTAGAGCATGTAAAGACACTATAAAGGTTATAAACTCTTCTCTTTACTCTTTATTTGTTTGTAGTTCTCATTTGCTATATTATTTGAGTGATCTTTGTAATTGGAATGGGGTTAAGCTCGGATAAAATTATTGTTATACGATTCCGTCATGACGCAAGCATCGCGACCCTAGCCCCTGTCCACTAACATGGTATCAGATCCAAATTGATAACATTGCAATTGTTTGTGGCCAATTGAAATTACAAAACCATATTTCAATGTGAAATGTTCACTGTTTTGGGAACTTGGATTAAAATCGATTCTTTTTGGCTCATTTTGTCGCATCTGGGCTTACTAGAAATGTTATATATGTATTAATACCGATGTGAAGGAGTAGGAGGGGACCAACCCTACCCGGGAGCACCTAGAGTGCTCTCGGAGGAGGTTGGTGACCCGAGAGCACCCATAAGGTGCTCTCGGGTCTGGCAGGGCCCTAGACCACCGTAAAGGTTGTGCTACCCCCCCTCCCCAAACACCTCTCAAGTGATATTAATTTTTTTCAAGGGATCCACACAAAATTCGGGCACGTTTCGAGTCCGTTTCGACATATTTCAGAGCTAAAAGTGCAGATTTAAGTGTCGATGTGAATAGTATTTTCATATTTTTAAAATCGATGATTTGACTTTGAAAGTTGTATGATTCGTTGGCCTAAAGAGATGATATAAACTAGATTAAAATCTTTAATGAATTTATATCATCGGCGTATGCGATACGCGCAGGATAACGGATTTTAGTTTCGAAGTGAATAGTGTTTTCAACTTTTGAAATCTATGTTCAGGCTTCAATACTTTGATTCGTTAGCCATTTACGATGGTATAAACTAGATTAAAGTATTTAATATAATTGTATCGTCGGCGTATGTGATACGTGTGAATTAACGGTTTTACTTCGATATTTTTGTGATTTGTTGGCCATGAGCGATAAGTTAAATAGATTAAAGTGTTTAATTGATATAACTCGTCGGCGTATGCGATACGCGGTGTTTAACATCAACGAATTGATTCGATCAATTTGATGGGGATGCACGTTATATATATTGTGATATATTGTGTTGCTTGTTTGGAATGTGTTTGGATTGTCGCGAAATAAATAGCCCCGTGCGGAATGATATGTGTTGTATTTTCATTTCATTCAAGTTACCTAAATGTATATTGTGATATTCGAGATGAGCTCCAACTTGTTGGATATATGTATGTCCTAGAGGCCATTATATGTATAGTGGATGCTTGGACATGTATATATATACAGATGACTTTCTTGCTCGATATGATAGCATGCTATCTGGTTTATTTTATCTTGACATGTTCATTTGATCATGCATCTTACTCATTTGGTACATGTTGATAAAACCCTTAGGATATTTGCTTGACTACTGGGACTATGATGCGTATCATACTAGTGGGACACGTGTAGTTTATGAGCATATCTTTGAACTGTTCCTAGTCGTGCGTGTATCGATACGAGGCATCGATATTCTAGAGTAGACTAGTCTATACCATTCTCGTCCCATATGATGGGTAATGGATGGTCCCATATGATGGGCGATGGATGATTCCATATCCATCTGGTGTGATGACACCAAAGATTGTATACGGGTGCTCAGTGGAGACTGGGTACACTGAACGGACTCGCTGAGAACTCCTATGTGGTATTATATCTATCGTCGGATAGCAATTCTCAGGTGACACTGGTACAGGTTAGTCTGTAGACCCGAGATCGTCATAGAGTCTTGTGTGTCCTCCCACTGTACTTTGATTTCTATCCTACCACGGCTCTACTGAGGCGTGCAAACAGGTGGATTTTGGGTACAGTCCCGAGGCACATGGAGGCAATGAGCGATAGGAGGGATTTCTTCTCTCCCGGTATTGGGGGTTGATGTTGCTCTATGCTCGATTGGCTATAACAGGAAGTCCCTGGCCAGGGCTGCTGAGATTTACTGATAAGTGTTATTAGTAGTTTCTCGATCTGTTATGGGCCATACACCGGCATAAATTATTGAGTTATTGGGGTCGAAGATACCATCCCTAGACTCGATATACAACATATCTGATGAAGAGACCGGAATGTACAGTAAGTGTTGCCAGTTGGCTCGACGGGATTTTTGACACCTTCGCTTGTTTTTCTTCTAATCGCTCAATTTACGTTTAGCTGACCGCTTGCGGCTTGTGACTGTTTGATATGATCATCACCTACTGCCGGCGTATTGACGAGTCTTAGAGTTCCACAGAGGAGTTTCCTAGCTCAGGCGAAATGGTGTGGTGTGCATATGAGATATGCGCGGGGACCCGATTAAATGCGTGTATATGATACCGTATATTAATCGGGCATCTTTCTATTGGTCGGGTCGTATGTTATATGACTGGTTTGTTAAATCAAGTGTTGATTTAACATTGACTTTATAGCTCACTTTTATTAAACCCTTTACTACTTTGTTGTATGCATGCATGTATGCATATATTTTTGTTCATGCACATGATGATGTGAATGCACATATACATACATACATACATGGTATCATGGTTGTTGATACATATAATATGGCAATGCAAGACTCACATGGAAATAAATATGTATTTATATTTGTTTTTGAGTTATAGGAAAAGAAATGGAAATTATCTCATGGTCAATGTTTCTACACACTTCCTTCACTAACCATGACATTAACCATGAGTTCAATTTCATTTGTTTTTTTAACTCTAAAATAAATATCTAGATATTTATTAACCCATGGTTAAATGAGAGTGAGACTTTCATTTATATACTTTCTATTCTCTTTTTATTTTATCATGATTCACAAAGCTTGAGCTCAAGCTTGCCATCTTCTTCTTCCTCATCTCTCATACTCTCTTGAGATTTTTAGTGAGTGAGTGAGATAAAAAGAAAGGGTTTTGAAGTGAGAAAACAAACCACATCATCATTCTATAGTAGTTTAGCCCATTAGTTTAGAGTGTTAGCTCCACTTCCTCATTCATCAAGTGAAGCTAGGAGCTTGGACAATGGGACTCCGGATGGATCATCGTGGATTTGGAAGGTCTCTAGCGAGCTGGTTCAAACTCTCAAAGGTCTAAGGAGTCGAGGAGGCAAGTCTACAAAGGTTGTATTACTTAACTCTTAGTGTAGATTACATCTAGTATCTGATGCTAGTTAGTTGTTACCCTAAAATTCTAGTTTCGATTCATGGCTAGATTGCTTAGCACCTCCCCAAAATTTTATTGTAGCATGTGTGATGCCTGCAAACCCTAGACATAGTGCTAAGGAATCCCAACACAACTTGTGGCCACCATTTCCGCTAAATGCATATTCTTTTATTTAACATGTAGTGGTTTACATGTGGTCGTAGTTACCGCTTATTGTATTATTTTTGTCGGGGCGCGATGAGGTTGCGATCGTGGCTGCCATTGTAAGTAATACATGTTTAGGTTTACCCCGTGGAGAAGCGCACGGGCAGTTGGGTTCTAGATTTCAGTGGATGTCCATCTCAAGGAATTGAGACCGGATCACTCGATTCTAGAATTGGCGGGTTGTTCGCCACGTTAGTAGGGGTTAAGATAGACCCGTAGAGGAGTTCTTAAATCACCGAGTTCGAGAAAGTGCTGGGTAGCCGCGTTATGCTGATGATGCTGGGTTGCCTCATTTCTCGGATTGGTGGATGGCTTGCCACACTCGTAAGGGTCTGTTTTTGGGTGCGCACAGGTGTTCCCACCTAAAAATTTAGGCGTTCATGTCAAGCACAAGCACAACATATAGACAAAAGAGCCCTAAAGTATCAAGTGGCATCAATATGTTCAAGAGAATGTAAAGCAGATTTTTCTGAATGAGAATCAGGTAGATTATGATAGCATCGAAAGCGTCTCGAAAAGTGTTTCGATTTGATATATTATAGGCCTCACAACTCTTTCAGAATCAAAAGTTGTGAGAAAACATGTGATGCAAGTATAGCTTAAGCAAAGCTCTTTCACAAGAGGGGATTTATTTTAGTTCCACATCAGCCACACCAAAGAATTGAGAAGTGTTTATATAACACTTCCACCTTTCATTGCATTAAGACCAATGAAAGAGGATATGATGAAACCACACGCGCGCTGCCGCTGTCTTGCCGAACCGAGCTGGTGAGCAAGCGAGCCGTATGTGTCTGCACTTGCGGACACGAATGCCGCTCCGATTCCAGTTCACAAAGTCTCGAGCATTCTTTTTGCAGAAAATTGTTTTATTATAATGAATCTGAATCAACATGTGCGTGTCAAATCAAACTAAATTGATATAAATCAATTAAATCTTTTTAAATCAATCTAAAACCAAGGTTTTCACTTCTCGGCAAATAAAAGATTGATCCTAAGATCCAAAAAATATAAGATGCGCACAATAAAATGCATGAACACCCGACTCAAAAACAGATGAAAATAAAGGTTTTCACTTCTCAGAAAATAAGAGAAAAAAAGAAAGAAAGTAAAACAGAATCCATTGCTTTTTAGCGAAAGCTTCCGCTTTCTGATGAAAACAAGTGCGCACATAAATCAATGTGCGCTTAATAAAAAAACGTTGCTGCTCTTGGGAAAATAATCCCCCCGGAATGTGCGCACAACATGATACACACGTGGGCGCACTTGATAAAAATTTCCTCTGAAGGCATGCGCACCACGTGATACACACGTGAGAGCACTCGATAAAAATTGCCTCTGAAAGCATGCGCACAAAGTGATACACACATGTGCGCGCTTGATAAAAATGGCCTCTGAAGGCATGCGCATCACGTGATACTCGTGTGTACGCACTTAATAAAAGTCACCTACAGAGGCATACGCACTGATGTGTAATGCATATTGACTTAATAAATACATGCGGACATACATACATGCGTGCATATATAACTTGAAACCCATAACAGATATGTCATATGATACAGATGCGCAACATCCTTAAAACAAAATAGTGTGTAACCATGTGCAACACACATACGCATCTTTTCAAAATGAAACAAATGGGCACGTGCGTCACATATACCTGTGCACTTGTACAATAAAATATCGTTTAATCACTTAAATAAAGTTTAATTAAATGATCAAGTTTCTATTGATCAAAATATCAATAAACCCAAGTGATCTTAGTCTCAAAAATGACTAAAGGTCCTTAACCCATACTTGTTAAGTTGATCTTAATCCAAAATAGGATTAACGAGCCTTAACCACATATTCCTGAGTTGATCTTAGTCTCAAATATGACTAAAGATCCTTAAATGACATATTTCGAACCGGTGGACCTCGCTCATACGAGATCTGAGTCCTAAGTTCAAACCTAAATTTAATATATGGATTTGGACTAATCCACGCTCTACGGGTGATGAAATAAACTAGTCTCCGTATACAATCCACGGGCAACCCCAAAATACACCAAATACAATACGACACAAAGTGATTTGCCTGGAGCTGGAGAAAGTGGTTATCATAACGCGATAACGTAATTAACTGCAGGAGCTTACGTCTGCAGGGAAGAGTGTCCCCACAATCAAAAACCCCTCACAAATGAGGGGTAATCTGATAAAGTCTGCTACATCGGTCGCACCTATTCAAACTTTCGATATATGGTGCCATAAATCAACTTGGTATCTTCGGAGAGGTGAATAGATATGTCCAAATAGTATCTGCCCCCAAATTCAGGCAAAACAATCCATCTCAGTTCGTTTCTGTTTTTGGCGGTAAACAACGGGTTATTCACGTGACTGGGGAATTTCGCGTATCGTTTAAGGCTCGAACGAAATGCGGAATTCCTAGGTAATCTGACCATTCTATTTCGGTGATGTTCATTACATGCTTGTATATGTTTACCTACTGTAATGATTTCTCCCGCATGCTGTAATGTGATTATATGCGTATGATGATATATTGATATATATGATATATAGAGTATATATATACATAATGTATATGTTTTGCATCCGCGCTAGCCCTGTCCCCGCCATGCCGTAAGTTAAGTAACCTTACAGTGAAGACCCGGAACCCTATGGAGAATGTGGCTGGCATATACGTGCATTCTATTTACTTTACATGCTTTTATATAATGATTGTATGAAAAGATGCTAGATAATACGATTATCTAAATGATGGGATTGTGTTAACACAATTAATGCAAAGTTAAATACAAACATATACGTTGTAGAAACCAAATATTAGATATTGGTGTTATAGTCGATTTTTTTGCCTTGCATCGAGATATTCAGTTAGGAATATCCTGTGCCTCATTCAATGAGGAAAGAGCTTAGATCCATTTACAGGGAGTGATCTCTTTGGCAAAACATTATGTTACTATAAGTTTGCAAATTGAATAGTCGTATACTATTGTTTTGCACGGTGATATTTAGTTAGGAATATCCTACACCTCATTTGATGGGATAAGAGCCATGATCCCTTCACGGGAAATCTGCACTTAAGCAATAGTCTACGTAACTATAAATATCCTACACCTCATTTAATGGTTTTCTTCAAAACCAGCTGTATCCCTCTGTCATTTCAGGATATAGTACTTAGTATTCATGCTATGTTTGTTGACTTTGTTAAGGCGTAGTAAACGGTAGCTAAGTGGTGTCTCATGCTTGAATAGTGATGTGATTAGTTAGGACAGTCGCATAACTTTGTTGACTTCATTAAGGACTTATGCGGGTGGGTCTGAATTAATCAAGAAATGACGGGCTGAACTTGACTAGCGACTTATAATTTGTTGACTTTGTTAAGGTCATAAGTCGTTAGGGGTAAAAACCGATATCGGGTTAAGTGTTGAAATTTGCAAAGAGTTGCATATCATTCTATACGATAGTTTATGTCTCAATTCCTACTGTGAGTAAATGTTACTCTAGGGATATATTTCATAAATAATCCCGGCTAGTTCTTCTTTAAGGGTTTGAAGGAGGATTCGACAGAACAGTGGGAGCCATCCTGATTTGATGAAAATATCAACCAATCTAATCTTGATTAGAATTCACAACAAGTGTTTCTTTTCTCTCTCTCTCTCTCTCTCTCTCTCTGGCAGCTACTTTTGACTTATCCTAAACTAAAACTCGTATACCTATTTTTAAACCAGACTTTTTCACGATCAACAGCTTCGGTATGTCTTTACTACCCTAATTCACGACAATATCGTAAATGACCTTACCCCTTCCACTTGCATTTTCACTTACTCTAGAACCCTCTGTATACGGTACAGAGATCCATATTTTTTTAGATGGCCATCCTATGGTTATATACAAACTCAAAGAAATTGTTTCAATCTGGGGATGGCTACTGGTTTTAGAGTGGATGAACTGTTCATTTGTCTCTCCCTTCTATCTTATCTGAAGTTTGAGAACTCCATAGCAATAAGGAGAGTATACCACATATGCTTATTAGATAGTCTTCTTCCAATCCCGATGCTGGTGTTGAAAGGAATGGATAGAAGAAAATCAACTAGTATAAGTTCGATACACAGAAAGTAAGATGGAGAGATATTGAAAGGGGTAATTATGAGGGAAAAGATATTGCAACTACTATTAACAGTCTGGGTATTATAGAGGCATTACAAGGAATACCCGGCCACCCTTGAAATATTGGATGTTTCAATTTTTTCTTTGTGGTTATGATTGAAAACTGTTTCTCAGACACTTTTAACTCCTGGGTATATGGATACCGAATTAGAATCCCATATCTGTAAGGTATTACAGATGGTGAGAGGGAGTGAAGTACTGGGAAAATGGTGATTTGTTTCCCAATGTAAGAACTCGGAGCAATTGTTGCTATTGGAGAAATCAGCAGGTTTGCCTAATGGCAAACTTTTGGCTTTGAATAGCCATTATAGTGCACCAACTTTTAAAAACTCTTATATTTGTCTCTTTATTTGATAAATTGGGATATAATTTTCAAAACAATGTCATTGATATTTACCTAAATCAAGTGTTGATTAGGTAAGGTGCAAAGCATAACGGAACTGATATTCTTAACCAAAATTATAGTTATTAAATTATAACACACAGATTATAAGTTAGTGAACACTGGGGAATTATACATGGGGATGTATATGGTTCGATGTCTTTCAGGACAAAGGGCTGGTTCTCTTATTTCATTCTGCCTACTTTTTAAGTGCTCCAATTTTGGACGCACGTTTTTGTTGAAATGCAAAATCCAAAGCTGTGAGAACTTCAAAGAGTATAGAGACAAAGTAGAAAACCAAACGTTGAAAATATCAAGAATCTTCGAATTGTTCAAAGATGTGGATGCTTACACTAGGTATTCCGTATTATGAATGTGATTCTCTCATATTTCTCATTCGCAGGAGCGCTCCATGATGAGTAATACTGAGTAGCCTCTATTGATTTTGACAAAGCTTAGCAACTATGCTAATTTAGTAAGTAACCTCAGCCACCCGAGAGATACTTTGGTTTGTTCGTAGGCGATGACAAAGAGGCTTTCATCATATGATGATGACTCTAATAGTTATCAGTAGGCCATAAGGAGTAGTGACTTCTGACTAATGGCTGAATGCCAAATTATCCAGAATAGACTCCATACACTACAACAAGGTATGGACTTTGTTGTGTGCTCTTTATGGGATAAAACCCAAAGGAGCAAGTACATCTTTTGAGATCAGTGCAATTGGAAGGGTAGCGACCTTATAAAGCTAAGACTTATAGTAAACGGTTTTTCATCAAATACCCGATATGGATTGTGATGAAACTATTGTTGCAGTGTCTAAGATGAACTCTATATAGGTATAATTTGCCACTACTGTTTCCTTAACTATGATATCTGTCAGGTGGATGACTATAACGTTTTTCTAAATAGATGAATTAGATGTATACGTGTATATGACTCTGCCGGAAAATTGTCATCGTCGGTAGAAGCAACGGATAGTATGTGATTTTCTTAAGTCTATTTGTAGACCAAAGCAGGTATAGCAGAGTAGGATCATCTGTTTTTGGTGTTATAGTCAAAGTGTTTGACTTCACCAAAAAGAAATATGAACCTGGGATCTAAAACTAAGTAGTAGGGTAGAATGTCAAAGTCATCATATGGGATATGGATGACATTCTTTCGATAGGAATGAAGTTCTTATGCTACAAAATCAGTTAAATAATGGATGTCACAGATGTTTCTCTATATTGTAAACCAATCCTGGAGAAACGGAAGCAATGAAGAATGAGATGTTCTTGGAATATGGTAATAGCAACCTCCTTCAGGAGGCAATTACCGACTCCATCTTCCATAGTGATAAGGATGACAGGGAGTCTATCGCGAGTTATAAGTTTACCCTCTTCTGAGGAGCAGTATATTGGAAAGAGTTCCAAACGGGATAATGGGGTAGTCGTGATGCTGGATGCTGATTATGACTCGGCAGAGAATACATCATAAGATGTTATTTGGATAAATATGTTCATTTATGAACATGATCCCCATCAGATGTCCAAAAAAATTCTAAGGTAGGTATCGCTCATTTCGGGAGATAGTTGTTCTCCGTGAGGTTGAGATACAAAATGATATATTTAGAAACATTGTGGTGGATCCACTCATTGAGACTGTTTCTCAAACACGGTTTGAGAAACTGTTAGTAGAGAAGTTGGGTATGTTATACTGCAATAATTGGCCTTAAGTGCAAGAGAGAAATTGTTAGATATAGGTGCCCTCAAAGCAATTATTGTAATTGAAGGAGGACCTATACGGAGCACTCGAAATGATAGAATGCTATCTAGTTTGTCTTTATCTGTCATGTGTATATGTTTTATGTTGGATATGTATGCCGTAGAGGCTATTATTGTATAGTACTAGTTTGTATAATATATTTTGGAGGCTTAGGATATATATACGGGTTTATGAAAGCCTTGCTCGATATGGTAGTATGCTACTTAGTTTGTTTCTATCTTGATATGTGTATATGTTTTTTTTAACATATCGCTAAAAACATATTGATCGAGCCCTTAGGATCATTGCTTGACTACCGGCGTTGTGATGGCGATCACACTAGTGGGGGCTGGGTAGTCTATAAGCACATCCTTATTTTGGTCCCTTGTCGTAGGATTATCGAGACAGGGTATCGATACTCTAGAGTAGACTAGTGCATACGCTTATCGTCCCAGCAGGGGAGATAGTCTGTCCCACAGCCATCAGTATGTCGTACTGGAGATAGTATGCAGGTGCTCGTTAGGTTACGAGTACACTGGACAGGACTCGTCGGGAACTGTTGGTTGGTATTATACCTATCGTCAGTTAACAGTTCCCAGGTGACATGAGTACAGTTTAGTCCGCTGACTTGACATTGTCACTTCACCTCGAGTGTGTTCCCACTGTTCTTTGATTACTATCATACCATGGCTCTATTGAATCATGCAAACAGGTAGTAGTTGGGAGCAGTCCCGAAACACTTGGAGGCAGTGACGGTTAGACAGGATTCGTCTCTACCGGTATTGGAAGTTGATATCGCGTTGTGTCTAGAAGATCCATTACACATAGTCGTCCTTGGCCAGGGCAAGCGAAAATTACTGGTGGGTTTTCCAGTAGTTTCTCAGGGTGTTCTGGCTACACTCCGACACGACTTGTACCGCTATTATGGGACTGAAGTTTACCACCCCCCTAGGCCCGCCATGTGATACTCTTAGACGAATAGACCGGACTGTACGGAGATTGTCACATTCATGCTCAATAGGAGTTCGGATGGGTTCACCTCATCAGTCTTCTTATTGACATCTACCTAGGGACCGTTACGTACAGCTAGTACCGCTTGCGGCCTGTGGTTAAACCCACTGCCTGCATAGTGTCGAGTCTTTAGAGTCCTACACAGAGGGCTATTCGCCTTTGGGCTAAACAGAGTAGAGGTCACATGGTTTTGCGACGGGGTTCGTTCACATCCGCGCACTTGTGCACGTTTGGTGTTCGGGCAGTTATTACTAGCGGGCTTTGGTTTATGCTAGATCCTAGTATTTGTTTTGGGATTGATTTTGTCTCATTGTATTCGTGTTCTTCTGAAAACGGATGCGGGTGTGTATGCACAGTTGACAGAGGCAGAGGATTCTCATTAGGGTTGTTGACCGTTGACTTTTTCCAAACCCTAATGAGAATGAGAAATATGATTAATGATATTAATTAAGGATAATTGTGCCATGGTTAGGTTGACCATTTGACTTTTGTTGACCTTTTGACTATGGTTGACCGGTTGACTCTTGTTCACATTTTGACCATCATTATTTCACATGAAAAATGCTTCTTGATTCTTGCAAATTTCATTTAATGTGAAATGATAATGGTCATTTCAAAACTAACCATCACATTTTCCCTTAATTATTATTATTATTATTATTTCTCTCATATGAGCATGGTTGTAGAATTCTACTCTCATTCTCTCTTGCTCTTTCTCTCTCATGTTTTTGAGCTCTCCCTCTTCCTCTCAAAGCTCCCATCTCTCATATGTTGAGAACCATGAGCTTGTAAGATAAAAACCCTCAAAACTTCATTCTACTCATTCTAGGATTCTAGGTTTAGCAAGCCAAGCACTTTAGTTACCTCTTGATTGAGGTAGGAGCTCAAGGTAGAGGCCTTCGGGTGGATCTTTCTTCGGCAAAGAGAAGACGACGAGAAGGAGCCGTTCACACCACTCCAAGGAGCAAGAACAAAAGGAGTTCAAGACCTAGGTATAACCATTCTACATAGTAGCTAGAACATATAGTTAATATGTTAGTTTTTGTTTAGCAAAGATCCTTCATGGATGGTCCATGTTACCTTGTGAGAAAATTTTGATTTTTGCCTATTCCGCCTCCCCGAAAGAACCGGGGTGGGTAACGTGGACCTAACAGTGGTATCAGAGCCTAGCTAAAAAAACAACTAACTGTTAGCAAAGTGTTTAGAAGTTCGATCCGGAAAAAATCCCGAAAACACACCAAAATATTGTATTTTCTGTCAAATTTCAAAACTGGCCTAAAAATATTTCCACAGACATGAAAAATACAAGCAGGGTTTTCTGAGAAATCTGTAGAATTTTGGGTGCCTGAACCGTTCATTGGACCACGGATCCGCGGCCGATCCAAGCGATCCGGCGCGGTTCCGCGGCCGAGTTAACTCGGTGGTGCGCCAAAATTCTTCTGGGGTTTTCTGTTGTGGTTTTGTGTATTCTAGGAATTTTTGTTTCTGCCCAGATTTATCTGAGTACTGGATTTTACTTGGGTTAGATTCAAATACAGTTATTGATCGAAATTCTATAAACTTTAACTAAATGGTTATATCTGTAATGTGATATATGCACTGAACGTCGACTAATCGTTATACGTCGATTAGTGGGGGTTGTGCATATCTGTGATCTGTAATGTTGTTGGATTATGTATATAAACTTGTTAGATTGTCACGGATGAATAGCCGGAGTTTGTGAGATGAGAGTTTATTTATCTTTCATTTGATGTAAATTGTAAATTGATGTAATATTATTTTTATGGCCGCACATCCGGGATAAGGTTGTAGCCGCCATTGTATATTATTTCTTTTACTGTTTTTGCTCCTAGGATAGACCCAAGGTAGGGTGCACAAACTACCGGGTACGTTGAAGTGCTGAGTGGCCTACTCACATTGTTGAGGGAGGCTACTTCACTTCGGGTATTTGACGGGTATTTTGCCGCACCCGTAGGGATCTAGGGTGGGGTTTGGCTATTCATCGCGACCGTGTAATCCTTCTTTCGTTGTAGACTCGAACGATTCCTAGCATATCCAATGTGTTCATCTATGATCTGGAATGGCTATCATTGTATCTAATGAATGTATATATCTATATATGATATCTAGTAGGCGTTGCTTATGTTTTGCATCCGCGCTAGTGCAGCCCTCGCTCTGTCGTTAGTTAAGTAACCTAACGGGTGATGACGGGGCCCCGTGGCGAATGCGGATGGCATAAGCGTATGTCATATTTTCGTTGTTTTCTGCAATGGTAGGATTAACTGATGGGACGCAATATATTAATGCAAAGAAAAACAAACATAAAAGACATTGTTGGAACAATTTTCAAAAAGCTGTTATTGCAAGGACGTTCTCTTTTATTTTGTAAAGAAGTATTCGGTTATGAATACTCAGCACCTCATTCGACGAGGCAAAGGCCGAGATCCCTTCATCGGGAGTGACCCCTTGGACAGAAGTTTGCGTCAGGGTAATAACTTCACTATAGTCGATTATTCTTTCTTTGCATCGAGGTATTCAGTTTGGAATATCCTGTACCTCATTCGATGAGGAAAGAGCCGAGATCCCTTCACAGGGAGTGACCACTTTAGCAAAAGTTTTCGCCACTATATTTTCAAAAAAAAGGTTATCAGGTTCCTTCAACGATATCAAGTTCATTACGTTAACGGGTTTTTCGCCAAAAACCCAGCCGTAGCCCTCCGTCATTTCTTATAAGTTATACTTAGTATTCGTGCTGCGTTTGTTGACTGTGTCAAGGCGCGGTAAATGGTAGCTGAGTATTGCTTATCTGTAGGATACAATGTGATTGGTTAGGACAGTCGTGTAACCTTGTTGACTGTATCAAGGGTTATGCGGGTGGGTTTAATGTAATCAAGATAATGACGGGTTGAACTTGACTAGGACTCTTTAATTTGTTGATTGTGTCAAGATCACTTGGGTCCTAGGGGAAAAAATCCACATCAGGAGTTCCTAAAGAAACTGAAACTTGTTAGGTTTACCTAGCACCCTATGTAGAGTTTGGAAGCATCACATGTCACAAAGTTCAAATTTTTATGGTGCTAAGCAAGCATACAAAGGATCGATCCTAGAAAATTAGGGTTTCTAAATATTAAAGGCGACAAAGACAAGGGTTTCGAGAGTACAAGCTTTGTAGCTCCCTTCGCTAGACTCTTTGGCCTCTTGAGTGTTGGAGGAAGATTCCCTTGAAGTCTTCTAGTGTCCACGACAATCCACCCGAAGCTCCTTCGTCCAAGCTATCGACTTCACTTTCCAAAAGAAGAAAAAAAGATAACACTCTAAACAAGTGGGCTAGACTTGTGTAGAATGATGTTGTGGTTCTAATTCTCACTTCAAAAACCTTTCTTGATGTGTGTATTGCTCACTATAAAAAACTAGAGAGCAAAGGAAGAAGGAGGAAGAAGATGATGGCTTTTCTTTTAGAAGAAGAGAAAAGATTAACTTATGAAAAGAAATGAAAATATATCTATATATATTTATTTCTTCTCATCTCAAACCATGGTTAGAATATGAAGATATTATTGTATCATAATTTAAAACACCTAAGGAAAAATAACCAAGGGTTAATTAGTGGGTGAGCATGGTAAGATGAAGAAGAGTGTAGAAACAATCCAATAATTAACCCTTTTTCTTTCCTATTTGTTTTAGTATAAATACAATAATAATTCATATTAAAAACTCATGGTGTGAGTCTTATATTGCCACCATTTTCTTTGTATAAGCAACCATGATAGATGATGTATGTATGTATGTATGTATATATGCACATCCATATGTGCATGAAACTAAAAGAAAGATAGCATACATGCATGCATACATCCATCATGTATAAGAAAAGGTTTCAAGTGAGAAAAGTAATGGTTAAATGATAAATCAACACTTGATTTATCAATCCGGCCATATCATATATGACCCCACCAAAAGCAAGCCGCCCGATCAATATACGGTATCCTATACGCGCATTTTAATCGGGTCCATGCGCATATCGCATACGCGCACCACAACGTTTTGCCTGGACTAGGTAACTCCTTTGTGGGACTCTAAGACTCGTCAATACGCCGGCAGTGGGTGATGATCATATCAAGCACCCCCAAGCCGCACGCGGTCAGCTAAACGTAATGGCCACCCGGGTATTGAGCGATCAGAAGAAAACAAGCGAACCTGCTGCAACTCCCGTCGAGCCAACCGGCAACACTACCGTACAGTCCGGTCTATTCATCAGATATGCTGCATATCGAGCCTAGGGATGGTCACATCGACCCCAATAACTCAATAAGTCGTGCCGGTGAATGGTCTATAACAGATCGAGAAACTACTGATAACACTTATCAGCAAATCTCAGCAGCCCTGGCCAGGGACTTACTGATATAACCAGTCGGGCACAGCACAGCATCAACTCCCAATACCGGGAGAGACGAAACCCCTCCTGTCGCTCATTGCCTTCGTGTGTCTCGGGATTGTACCCAACGGCCACCTGTTTGCACGACTCAGTAGAGCCATGGTAGGGTGGCAATCAAAGTACAGTGGGAGAACACACAAGACTCTATGACGATCTCGGGTCTACAGACTAACCTGTACCAGTGTCACCTGAGAACTGCTATCCGACGATAGATATAATTCCATATAGGAGTTCTCGGTGAGTCTTTCCAGTGTACCCAGTCACCACTGAGCACCCGTATATGATCTTGATGTCAAACATCGATGAATGTGGGAACATTCATCGCCCATCATATGGGTCTAGTATCATATACGCTAGTCTACTCTGGTATATCAATGCCCCGTCTCGATATACCTACGACTAGGGACTTTCCAGGATATGCTTATAAACTACAGATGTCCCACTAGTATGATCTCCATCATAATCACAGCAGTCAAGCCGATATCCTCAAGGCTTTATCAGCATGTATGAATGAATTAAAGCATGATCAAATCAACATGTCAGATAAAGAAGAACCAAATAGCATACTATCATGTCGAGCAAGAATGTATACTGAATATATATACATGTACAAATACATCCACTATCATATAATGGCCTCTAGGGCATACATATATCCAACAATCTCCCACTTGCACTAAGGCCAGTTATAGGCGTATCTCATACCCAACATCTCAAAAAGTCGCTCATGCTGTGGCTGAGGGAGGGCCTTGGTGAATGGATCCACGGCGTTATTCTTTGTGTCTACTCTCCTAATCTCGATCTCGCGGCGATCTACAATCTCCCGGATTAAATGAAAACGCCTCAGGATGTGTCTGGACTACTGATGGGATCTGGGCTCCTTGGCAAACGCCATAGCCCCATTATTATCACAATACAAAGGTATTGGATCAATAATGGTTGGAACTACTCCTTGCTTCGAGACGAACTTCTTCATCCAGACGGCTTCCTTGGCGGCATCATTCGCAGCAATGTACTCAGCTTCCATCATAGAGTCTGCAACGGTATCCCATTTGGAACTCTTCCAACTTACCGCCCCTCCATTGAGGGTAAATACAAACCCAGAGATAAATTTGCTGTCGTCCTTATCGCTCTGGAAGCTCGAATTGGTAAAGGCCTCCATTTGGAGATCTCCATTACCATACACCAAGAACAATTCTTTAGTCCTTCATAAGTACTTAAGAATGTTCTTCACAGCTATCCAGTGATTCTCCCCTGGGTTGGATTGATACCTGCTTACAACACTAAGTGCATAAGCTACATCTGGGCATGTACATAACATCGCATACATTATAGATCCTACTGTCGAAGCATAGGGTATAACACTCATGCGAGCTCTCTCTTCATCGGTCTTTGGGCAAGAATCCTTCGAGAGAGTGACCCCATGGCAAGCGTGTAAGGCACCCCGCTTGGAGTCTTCCATACTAAACCTTTTTAGGATGGTGTTAATGTACCTGGTTTGGGACAATCCCAATAACCTTTTGAATCTATCCCTATAGATCTTTATGCCCAGAATGTATTTTGCATCACCCAGGTCCTTCATGGAGAACCTTAGTGATAAGAAAGATTTGACCGACTGTAGCATAGGAATGTCATTTCCTATCAGAAGAATGGCGTCCACGTACAATACGAGGAATGTGACAGCTCTCCCTGCAGCCTTCTTATAAACACACGGTTCATCTGGATTTTTGATGAAATCAAACTCTTTGATGACATCATCGAAACAGATGTTCCAACTCCGTGATGCCTGCTTTAACCCATATATGGATTTAAGCAATTTACATGCTTTCCCGCTGCTCCCACTGTCAATGAAGCCCTCTGGCTGATCCATATAAACGCATTCTTCTAAATTTCCATTTAGAAATGCGGTTTTAACATCCATCTGCCAGATTTCATAGTCGTAGTGAGCAGCAATAGCAAGTAGGATCCGAATGGATTTAAGCATGGCTACGGGAGAAAAAGTCTCGTCACAGTCCAAACCTGGTCTTTGACGAAAACCCTTCACCACAAGTCTTGCCTTATAGGTCTCCACCTGCCCATCTACACCAATCTTTCTTTTAAAGATCCATTTGCACCCCACAGGTTTTACCCCAGGGGGTACAACGTCCAAAGTCCATACTTTGTTGGTGTACATAGACTCCATTTTGGATCTCATGGTATCCAGCCACTTCACAGAGTCTCCACTCGTGATAGCTTGCTGAAAACTGGTAGGATCATCATCATCCATGATGCAGTCTTCTCCGTCACCATCAATGAGGAAACCGTAGTACCTCTCTGGGGGGCGAGAAGTCCTACCAGACCTACGGAGTGGCCGAAGTTCCTCAGTTTCTATTTCAACAGCCGGTTCAACCAAATCGTCATCTGTAGTTTGTATTTCTAGAACCTCTTCTAGATCCACCACCTTGCCATCATCTTTATCTGTGAAAAACTCTTTTTCTAAGAATGTGGCATACTGAGAAACAAACACTTTTTGTTCCTCTTTGTTGTAGAATAGATATCCATAAGAATTCTTTGGATATCCCACAAAGTTACACATGACTGACCGTGTCTCGAGTTTGTCCGGATTCTGCTTTTTAACATAGGCCGGGCAACCCTAAATCTTAATTCTCTTAAGAGATGGTCTCTTCCCATGCCATATCTCATATGGCGTGGTAGACACGGTTTTGGTTGGAACCCTGTTTAGTAGAAACGCTGCAGTCTCCAATGCATGCCCCCAAAACGAGACGGGTAACTCAGCGTCACTCATCATAGACCGGACCATATCTAATAGGGTCCTATTCCGTCGTTCTGACACACCGTTGTGTTGTGGTGTGTAAGGAGGAGTGAGCTGAGAGAGAATC
The DNA here is from genome assembly GCA_030015575.1 of Agapanthus africanus. NCBI lineage: Eukaryota > Viridiplantae > Streptophyta > Magnoliopsida > Asparagales > Amaryllidaceae > Agapanthus > Agapanthus africanus. The sequence continues at coordinate 173,872,485 of JASDDO010000026.1, read as the reverse complement.
ACATTCTCTTTTAGGAAGCTTGCAAATTCGGTACTGAGATACTCACCACCTCGATCTGATCGAAGCATCTTGATACTCAAGCCGATTTATTTTTTTACTTCTTGTTTATATTCAATGAATTTCTCGAAAGCTTCGGACTTGTGCTTTAATAAAAATACATGATCGAACCTTGAGAAATCGTCAGTGAATGTAATGAAGTATGAAAACCCGTCTCTAGCCTGTGTAGACATTGGCCCGCATACATCACTATGTATGAGGCCTAGGAGCTCAGTAGCTCTTTCTCCGTGTCCGGTAAACAGAGTTTTGGTCATTTTACCCTTGATACAAGACTGGCAAGTCGCATAAGATTTATATTCAAAAGAGTTTAAATATCTATCTTTGTGTAACTTGTTTAGTCTTGTTTCGTTAATTTGACCAAGTCTACAGTGCCAAAGAAAAGCTTCATTTAATTCTGAAAGTTTTCTTTTATTAGTGTGTTGTATACTGAAAACTGTGTGTTGATTTAGGACATATATTCCGTTATTAAGCGTACCATACCCAACCAACATTTGATTCAGGTGAATGTTCATAACATTGTTCTGCAATACAAAATTATATCCTTCATTGTCTAACAAAGAAACGGATATTATATTACAAAGCATACTTGGTACAAAATAACATGGATTCAAAACCAAAATATATCCAGATGGCAACCCCAAGTGATACTCTCCCACTGCGACTGTATGTACATTGGAACCATTTCCAACGCGGAGAGTATGGTCACCTGTCTTCAAAACTTTGCTATTTCTCAGCCCCTGCATAGAATTGCAAATGTGAGAACCTGAACCGGTATCTAATACTCAGGAAGCAGAGTTTATTGAAACACAGTTTTCTGTCACAAACGCACCTGAAGCAGAAGCATCCCCATGCTTCTTCTTGAGATTTAAGTACTCCGTGCAGTTGCGCTTCCAATGTCCTGTCTTGTGGCAATGAAAACATTCGCCTTTCCCCGAGTCTCCAGTTTTGGACTTTTCCTTTCCCTTCACCTTTTTAACTCCTCCCTTAGGATTGGTGGGCTTCTTCTTTTTCTTTCCCTTGGCCTTAGCTTTCGGGCGAGAAGAGGAAGACTGTCCAACAGTCATAACGGGAGTTTTTGCTGACTTCATAGTGCTCTCTGCACTCCTTAACATGTTAAGGAGTTCAGGGAGTTCCTTCTCCATGCCATGCATGTTGAAGTTCACTATGAACTGAGCAAAGGTGGAGGGGAGGGACTGCAGAATAATATCCGTATATTGTTCATTTTCCATCGTCCATCGTCCATCCAAGGTCCTCAAGCTCTTCTATAAGAGCTATCATCTTCAGAACGTGGTCTCCTACTGGTGTGCCAGGGGCCATTCGCATCTGAAACAATTTCTTTGATACTTCGTATCGTAATACGCGGGATTGCTCTCCATACAACTCCTTTGTATGGAGCAATATACCGTGAATGTCCATATCCTCGTGCTGCTTTTGATGTGTGTTATCCATCGATGCAAGCGCGAGGCATTTTGCCGTGGCACAGTCAGCGTCCCATGTCTTGCGGACTTCAATGTCCGCAACTGAGGATTTTGGACCTGGGACGGGCGGAGCTGAAGCCGTGAGGACATATGATACTTTACCATAAGTCAAGGCAATTTTCAGATTCCTCAGCCAGTCTTTATAATTGGTCCCATTCAGTTTGTTTTTATCTAGTAGAAGCTTGAGTCCAGTCATGGGTATCTGCCATTAAGAGAGAGAAAAGAATACACTCAGCGAAAGCTCTTGCATAGATCAGATTGGTTATTATCTTGTCTAATCGATATTTCCTACTGCTTTTATCGAGTTTTTCTTTCAAACCTTAAAAAGAAAAAATAGCCAGGATTAATTACAGTCTACAACTTCGCTAACCGTTCGGCCAGGCCAGTGTCGGTACTTGAGAGAGGTTCCCCGTGCTTTCGCACGGACCTAATTAGAGTAAACCTCGTTTTCCCAGAAGCGGAGCCCCGTTAACACCTTTCTAGACACCTAATGAGTTAGCTAATTGTAAACTGTAAAACTCTCCTAGGAGCAACTATTGCCCACAGTGGGATCGGGATCCAACCATCACATGGAAGGTATGCAATCTCATTGCAAATTTCAACTATTGAAATTCCCGATGTGGTTTTTACCCCTAGTACTTATGACCTTAACTGAGGTCAACAAATCATAAGTACCAGTCAAGTTCTACCCGTCATTTCTTGATTAATTAGACCCACTCATATGACCCTTAACTATGGTCAACAAAGTCATAAGAATGTCCTAATTAATCTGCATCATATGCAATGTAGGAAGACATCACTTAGCTACCGTACACTACGCCTTAACTATAGTCAACAAACGTAGCACGAATACTAAGTACTCTACTTCCTAAAATGACGGAGGGTTGCGGATGATTTTTAAGAAAATCTTTAACACTTTGAACTTGATATCGTTGTAGAATCAAATGGTTTTCAAAAGGAGTGGCTTATGCTCCGCAGTTTTGAAATATAGCTTTTTCATAAATAGCCGAGTGGTTTTCAAATCCGATTCTACAACATCTTTTTAGGTTTATTTTCTTTACATTAATCACATTAATGTAATCCCATCATTTAAGTCCTTAAGCCAATCACAGAAAAGAAACGAAAATAACACGTACGCTTATGCCATCAGCATTCGCCGCAATGTTCCGTTATGCACCGTTAGGTTACTTAACTAACGGCATACCGGGACGGGACTAGCGCGGGTGTAAAACATAAGCAACGTCTACTATATATCATATATATAATATGTCATTCATCTCAGATATCACAGAACATAGGCAGCAGAAACATAGATATAATGTGGGATATACTAGGACGTCCGTATTTAGTATTTAGCCAGAATAGAAAATACGGATTCCACAGTCGCAATGAATAGCCAAGCCCACACCCTGGACCCCTACGAGAGCGGCAAGCGACCCTACCAATTCTGGAGTTTAGGAGACCCGGTCTCGACTCCTCGAGATGGCCCCCCACTAAACCCCAGAACCCGGTCACCTGTGCTCCCCTCCTTGGGTCCATCCTAATGCGGAAAAGTAAATAATATACAACACTGGTGGTAGCAACCTCAACCCGGAAGTGCCCCAAATAAAAGAATATTAAATTACATTTGAATTTAAATGAATGAAAATATAAAACTCTCATCTCACATAAAACCCCCCGGCTATTCAATCGCGACAATCCTGCACATCATATCTTAGCAACACATAATATCTCATATCATCAACGTAAGTAAGTATGCATACACCGATTGTCGTCGACGTATAGCAACGACAATCGGCAATACCACTACATACTACACTTACGGTCACAAAAAAGAAAGTGTAAAACTGCAATATCTGGAATCCACATTCTCTTTAGACATTGAAAATGCGAAATATCACATACTTCGTATTTCATGTCTAGTAATATGAATTCCACACATTGCATCACATTCCAGATAAGCAGACAGTATTAAAGTTTTCGAACGAACGATCAAATACCTAAGATTCACTAAAGCTCAACACTCGAGCAGAGTTCAAAAACCTGGAGTGTGACACAGTAGTAGCGGTCCAGCCGTAGAAGGGCCAAGCCAACGCCTCACATGTGGCACGCCGTACTGCCCCAAACCCTAAAGTTCAAAGGGCAGTTCGAGACGGTCACATAATCGAGTTAAGGTTTGTTGTCTTCTAGAGGGTCCACCACAAAACTTGCACATATCTCCAAAGTATTTAAACCCCGTGAAAAGTGAGCAAATGAGACTCGTTCGAACACTTCAATACTTTCTAGTTTACCCGAAAAAGAAACGAAATGAAAATTCCGATCGAATCGACGAGTCCAAAACCATCTCCAGAATTTACAGTACTGGATTCAGATTAAACATACCTAAAACAATATACAAGAAGTTATAAGAATTACTGTGCAAATAGGAAGCAATGATGCCTCTGTACGGTCGCGGAGCCGCGGCCTAAGCAAGGATTTGCCGCAGTTCCGCGGCAAATCCTTGCGGATCAGGGCTTCGAATTTCACAGTGTTCCTTAGTTTTTCTTGCTGTATTTTTTAAGTATTTTTAATTCTGAAAAATGTCAGATTTTAAAAATTGACCAGAGAAGGTCCCGAAATGTCGTATTTTGGTTCGATCGGAGTTTTCGCTTCGTAAAAGTGTCGCCTAATGTTCTAGGTCGGCTCTGATACCAATGTTAGGTTTACCTAGCACCCTATGTAGAGTTTAGAACCATCACATGTCACAAAGTTCAAATTTTTATGTTGCTAAGCAAGCATACAAAGGATCGATCCTAGAAAATTAGGGTTTCTAAATATTAAAGGCGACAAAGACTAGGGTTTCGAGAGTACAACCTTTATAGCTCCCTTCACTAGACTCTTTGGCCTCTTGAGTGTTGGAGGAAGGTTCCCTTGAAGTCTTCTAGTGTCCACGACGATCCACCCGAAGCTCCTTCGTCCAAGCCATCGACTTCACTTTCCAAGAGAAGAAAAGAAGATAACACTCTAAACAAGTGGGCTAGACTTGTGTAGAATGATGTTGTGGTTCTAATTCTCACTTCAAAAACCTTTCTTGATGTGTGTATTGCTCAGTTAAAAAACTAGAGAGCAAAGGAAGAAGGAGGAAGAAGATGATGGCTTTTCTTTTAGAAGAAGAGAAAAGATTAACTTATGAAAAGAAATGAATATATATATATATATATATATATATTTCTTCTCATCTCAAACCATGGTTAGAATATGAAGATATTATTGTATCATAGTTTAAAACACGTAAGGAAAAATAACCAAGGGTTAATTAGTGGGTGAGCATGGTAAGATGAAGAAGAGTGTAGAAACAATCCAATAATTAACCCTTTTTCTTTCCTTTTTGTTTTAGTATAAATACAATAATAATTCATATTAAAAACCCATGGTGTGAGTCTTATATTGCCACCATTTTCTTTGTATAAGCAACCATGATAGATGATGTATGTATGTATATATGCATGTATGCATATCCATATGTGCATGAAACTAAAAGAAAGATAGCATACATGCATGCATACATCCATCATGTATAAGAAAAGGTTTCAAGTGAGAAAAGTAATGGTTAAATGATAAATCAACACTTGATTTATCAATCCGTCCATATCACATATGACCCCACCAAAAGCAAGCCGCCCAATCAATATACGGTATCCTATACGCGCATTTTAATCGGGTCCATGCGCATATCGCATACGCGCACCACAACGTTTTGCCTGGACTAGGTAACTCCTTTGTGGGACTCTAAAACTCTTCAATACGCTGGCAGTGGGTGATGATCATATCAAGCACCCCCAAGCCGCAAGCGGTCAGCTAAACGTAACGGCCACCCGGGTATTGAGCGATCAGAAGAAAACAAGCGAACCTGCTACAACTCCCGTCGAGCCAACCGGCAACACTACCGTACAGTCCGGTCTCTTCGTCAGATATGCTGCATATCGAGCCTAAGGATGGTCACATCGACCCTAATAACTCAATAAGTCGTGCCGGTGAATGGTCTATAACAGATCGAGAAACTACTGATAACACTTATCAGCAAATCTCAGCAGCCCTGGCCAGGGACTTACTGATATAACCAGTCGGGCACAGCACAGCATCAACTCCCAATACCGGGAGAGACGAAACCACTCCTATCGCTCATTGCCTTCGTGTGTCTCGGGATTATACCCAACGGCCACCTGTTTGCACGACTCAGTAGAGCCGTGGTAGGGTGGCAATCAAAGTACAGTGGGAGAACACACAAGACTCTATAAAGATCTCGGGTCTACAGACTAACCTGTACCAGTGTCACCTGAGAACTTCTATCCGACGATAGATATAATTCCATATAGGAGTTCTCGGTGAGTCTGTCCAGTGTACCCAGTCACCACTGAGCACTCGTATATGATCTTGATGTCAAACATCGATGAATGTGGGAACATTCATCGCCCATCGTATGGGTCTAGTATCATATACGCTAGTCTACTCTGGTATATCAATGCCCCGTCTCGATATACCTACGACTAGGGACTTTCCAGGATATGCTTATAGACTACAGATGTCCTACTAGTATGATCTCCATCATAATCACAGCAGTCAAGCCGATATCCTCAGGGCTTTATCAGCATGTATGAATGAATAAAAGCATGATCAAATCAACATGTCAGATAAAGAAGAACCAGATAGCATACTATCATGTCGAGCAAGAATGTATACTGAATATATATACATGTACAAATACATCCACTATCATATAATGCCCTCTAAGGCATACATATATCCAACAAAACTTGCAGATTTAGCATACCTTCTGGAGTGTGGTGACTAGAGTGGATTCCATCTAGGTCATCACACAATAATAGTTGGATCCCGATCCCACTGATGAGTTGGATTACTCTCGGGAGATTATTTCACTTAACAATCAATGCTATAAACCAAGTAGGTGTCTAGAACGATGTTAGCGGGGCTATGCCTCAGGGAAAAGAGGTTATTTAGTTAAGGAACCTCGCGAAAGCGTTGGAAAACCTCCCTCGAAGTACAAACACTAGCCTGGCTGAAAGGTTAAGCAAGTATTGTGACGTGCGATTAATCCTGACTAGTTCTTCTTTTAAAGGTTTGAAGAAGAATTTGAGGAAACAGTGGGAGCCATCCTGGTTAGATAAATTAATAAACCAATCTAATCTTATAAGAGCACACGCTGAGTGTTTCTTTTCTCTCTCTCCAGGTAGCAACAATTTCACCCCGTAATCATGATAATAAAATATATCACTTGACTGATCCGAATTCTTATTCGGGGCTGGGGAACGTTGGTTCGGCTCTAACTTACGACAACAGTCATAAGTATGAGCAAGGGAAAGAGGATTGTGTGGATTCCAAGGATACCCAGTTGAAGAAGAAGCATAGTTTTGCATCTACTTCAGGTGTTCTTGTAATTGAGAACTGCTTTACGGTCAGCCCTACCTCCTGGGTACTTTATACCGGATCAAGATCTCATATCTATAATTTATTGCAGGGACTGAGAAAAAGTAGGAAATTTGCACCTGGTGATATGTCGCTCAGGGTAGCGAACGGAGCACAAGTTAATGCTGCAGCCGTCGGTGAAGATTACCTAGTGTTGCCAAATGGCAATACTATGATTTTGGACGATTGTTACTATGTACCTTCCATGATTTGCAACATCATATCAATTTCTTTACTCGATAAAGATGGATATAACTTTGTTCTTGATAGAAATATCATGAACATTTACCTTCATAAGGTACTGGTTGCAGAAGGTACACTGTGTAATGGTATCTACATTGTAAATCAGAATACAGTTCTCAATGTACAAAACACACGCAAAAGGAAGAGTTCAGATACGAACGAATCCTACTTATAGCATTATAGACTTGGTTATATCAGAGAGAAAATACTAAGTAAGTTGCATATAGATGGACTCTTAGATACGTTCGAGTTTTCATCTTATGAAACTTGTCAGTCTTGTCTCAAAGGAAAGATGACCAAATCTCCATTCACCGGACATGAAGAAACAGCAACAGAGCTCTTGGGACTCATACACAGTGATGTATATGGTCCGATGTCTATACATGCAAGGGGTGGGTTCTCGTACTTCATCACATTCACTGACGATCTCTCTAGATTCGGATATGTGTATCTTATGAAACACAAATCTGAAGCTTTTGAGAAATTCAAGGAATTCAGAAACGAGGTAGAGAACTAGACTGGCAAAAGTATCAAGATCCTCCGATCGGATAAGGAGGGGAGTACTTAAGCACGGAATTCCTAGATTACTTAAAAGAGAATGGTATTCTCTCAGCTTACTCCTCCTTATACACCACAGCACAACGGTGTATCGGAATGGAGGAATCGTACCCTATTGGATATGGTTCGCTCCATGATGAGTAGTGCTGAGTTGCCTCTTTCATTCTGGGGATATGCACTTCAAACAGCAGCACATCTATTGAATCAAGTTCCATCCAAATCCATGCCTAAGACTCCGTATGAAATATGGAGTGGTAAGAGTTTGTATCTTAAACGTATTAAGATTTGGGGTTGCCCAGCTTATGTCAAAAAGCAGAACCCAGAAAAACTTGAGGCACGGTCAGTTTTGTGTAAGTTTATGGGATACCCAAAAGATTCTAGTGGGTACCTATTCTACCATGCAGAGGAACAGAAGATAATTGTTCCCAGGAACGCCACATTTTTGGAAAAAGAATTTCTTGTTAAAAATATTAGTGGTAGCACGGTAGAACTGGATGAAATTCCAGAGACACGAACTATAATTGAAGATTTGGTGGAACCGCTAGATTCAGTTACACCCAACGAACCTCAGCCACTCCGCAGATCTGGTAGGATTTCTCATCCGTCCGAGAGATACGGTTTTCTCATAGACGAGGATCAAGAGGATTGCATCTTGTAAGAAGATGACCCTACCAGTTTCAGGCAGGCCATTATCAGTAGGGACCCTGATAAGTGGCTAGATGCTATGCGATCCGAAATGGAGTCCATGTACACCAATAAAGCGTGGACCTTGGATATTGCTCCACCTGGGGTAAAACCCGTTGGATGCAAATGGATCTACAAAAGGAAATTTGGTGTAGATGGGCAGGTGGAAACCTATAAGGCTAGACTCGTTGCAAAATGTTTTTGTCAAAGACCTGGTGTGGACTATGACGAAACCTTTTCTCCAGTGGCTATGCTCAAATCCATTCGGATCCTACTTGCCATTGCTGCCTTCCATGGCTATGAAATCTGGCAGATGGACATAAAAACGGCTTTTCTAAACGGCTGTTTGGAAGAGTGCGTTTACATGAATCAGCCAGAAGGTTTCGTAGACGGTGGGAGCAGTGGGAAGGTGTGCAAATTGCTTAAATCCATTTATGGATTAAAGCAGGCACTGCGGAGCTGGAACATCTGTTTTGATGAGGCGATCAAGGAATTTGATTTCATCAAGAACGAAGATGAACCTTGTGTCTATAAGAAGATTGTAGGATGAACTGTCGTGTTCCTAGTCTTGTACGTGGACGACGTTCTTTTGATAGGAAATGACATTCTTATGCTACAATCGGTCAAGCTATTCTTGTCACAACGGTTCTCCATGAAGGACCTGGGTGATGCCTCGTACATTCTGGGGATCAAGATCTACAGAGATAGATCCAAAAGACTACTGGGACTTTCGCAGTCTAGGTACATAGAGACCGTACTAAAGAGATTTAGTATGGAAGATTCCAAGCGCGGTAATATACCCGCATTTGACGGAATCACCCTCTCCAAGAAGATGTCTCCTAAGACTGACGAGGAGAGGGTTCGCATGAGCACTATACCCTACGCTTCGGCGGTAGGATCTATAATGTATGCGATGCTATATACAAGACAAGATGTAGCTTACGCGCTGAGCGTGGTGAGCTGGTATCAGTCAGACCAAGGTGAGGACCACTGGACGGCAGTGAAGAACATTCTCAAGTACCTGAGAAGGACTAAGGAGATGTTCCTGGTTTACGGCAATGGAGACCTCAGGGTCGAGTCCTTTACCGATTCAAGCTTCCACAGTGACAAAGATGACATTAAGTCTGTCTCGGGTTTTGTGTTTACCCTCAACGGAGGGGCAGTGTGTTGGAGGAGTTCCAAACAGGATACCGTCGCAGACTCGACGATGGAGGCTGAATACATTGCTGCAAGCGATGCCGCAAAAGAGGCGGTCTGGATGAAGAAGTTCATTAGTGAACTTCAGGTAGTTCCTTCCATTGTTGACCCAATACCATTGTATTGTGATAACAATGGGGCTATAGCTTTAGCGAAGGAACCAAGGTCCCATCAGAAATCCAGACACATCTTAAGGCAGTATCACCTGATCAGGGAGATCATTGATCGCCAGGAGATCGAGGTACGGAGAGTGAACACAAAAGACAACACGGTAGATCCATTCACAAAGGCCCTCCCTCTAACACAGTTCGAGCGACTTTTTGAGCTATTGGATATGCGGTACGCCAGCAGCTGGCCTTAGTGCAGACGTTGGGTATGTGGTACTCTAATTACTGGCCTTTAGTGCAAGTGGGAGATTGTTGGATATGTATGCCCTAGAGGCCATTATTGTATAGTACTAGTTTGTATAATACATTTTGGATGCTTGGGATATATATACGGGTTTACAACAGTCTTGCTCGATATAGTAGTATACTACTTGGTTTGTTTCTATCTTGATATGTGTATATGTTTCTTTTAACATATCGCTAAAAACATATTGATGGAGCCCTTAGGATCTTTGCTTGACTACCGACGTTGTGATAGCAATCACACTAGTGAGGCTGGGTAGTCTATAAGCACATCCTTATTTTGGTCCCTAGTCGTAGGATTATCGAGACAGGGCATCGATACTCCAGAGTAGACTAGTGCATACGCTTCTCGTCCCAGCAGGGAAGATGGTCTGTCCCACAGCCATCAGTACGTCGTACTGGAGATAGTATGCAGGTGTTCGGTAGGTTACGAGTACATTGGACAGGACTCATCGGGAACTGTTGGTTGGTATTATACCTATCGTCAGTTAACAGTTCCCAGGTGACATGAGTACAGCTTAGTCCGCTGACTTGACACTGTCACTTCGCCTCGAGTGTGTTCCCACTGTTCTTAGATTACTACTCTACCACGGCTCTATTGAGGCGTGCAAACAGGTAGTAGTTGGGTGCAGTCCCGAAGCATTTGGAGGCAGTGACGATTAGACAGGATTCGACTCTCCCGGTATTGGGAATTGATATCGCGCTGTGTCTAGGAGAGCCATTACACATAGTCGTCCCTGGCCAAGGCAAGCGAGAATTACTGGTAGGTTTTCCAGTAGTTTCTCAGGGTGTTCTGGGCTACATTCCAACACGACTTGTACCGCTATTAAGGGACTGACGTTTACCGCCGCCTAGGACAACCATGTGATACTCTTAAACGAACAGACCGGACTGTACAGAGATTGTCACATTCAGGCTCAATAGGAGTTCGGATGGGTTCACCTCATCAGTCTTCTTATCGGCATCTACCCGGGGACCGTTACGTACAGCTAGTACCGCTTGCAGCCTGTGGTTAAACCCACTGCCAGCGTAGTGTCGAGTCTTTAGAGTTCCACACAGAGGGCTATTCGCCTTTGGGCAAAACAGAGTAGAGGTCGCATGGTTTTGCGACGGGGTTCGTTCACATCCGTGCACTTGTGCACGTTTGGTGTCCGGGCAGTTATTACTAGCGGGCTTTGGTTTAAGCCAGATCCTAATATTTGTTTTGGGATTAGTTTTGTCTCATTGTATTCGTGTTCCTCATAACACAGATGCGGGTGTGTATGCACAGTTGACAAAGGCAGAGGATTCTCATTAGGGTTGACGTTGACTTTTTCCAAACCCTAATGAGAATAGGAAATATAATTAATGATATTAATTAAGGATAATTGTGCCATGGTTAGGTTGACCATTTGACTTTTGTTGACCTTTTGACTATGGTTGACCGGTTGACTCTTGTTGACATTTTGAACATCATCATTTCACATGAAAGATGCTTCTTGATTCTTGCAAATTTCATTTAATGTGAAATGATAATGGTCATTTCAAAACTAACCATCACATTTTCCCTTAATTATTATTATTATTTTTATTATTATTATTATTATTATTATTTCTCTCATATAAGCATGGTTGTAGAATTCTACTCTCATTCTCTCTTGCTCTTTCTCTCTCATGTTTTTGAGCTCTCCCTCTTCCTCTCAAAGCTCCCATCTCTCATGTGTTGAGAACTATGAGCTTGTGAGATAAAAACCCTCAAAACTTCACTCTACTCATTTTAGGGTTCTAGGTTTAGCAAGCCAAGCACTTTAGTCACCTCTTGGTTGAGGTAGGAGCTCAAGGTAGAGGCTTTCGGGTGGATCATTCTTCGGCAAAGAGAAGACGACGAGGAAGAGCCGTTCACTCCACTCCAAGGAGCAAGAAGAGAAGGAGTTCAAGACTTAGGTATAACCATTCTACATAGTAGCTAGAACTTATAGTTAATATGTTAGTTTTTGTTTAGCAAAGATCTTTCATGGATGGTCCATATTACGTTGTGAGAAAATTTTGATTTTTACCTATTCCGCCTCCCCGAAAGAACCGGAGTGGGTAACGTGGACCTAACATTTTACTCGTTATCACGTATCAATAATACATTAGGTAAGTCCCTTAGGATTTTTCTGGATTACCAGGACTATGATAGGGACCATACTGGTTGGGCATGGTAGTCCATAAGCACATCCTTAAATATCTCTAGTCGTAGGAGTATCGAGACTGGGCATTGATATTCCAGTTTAGACTAGTTTATACGTTCCATGACCCTGTATGGGATGATAGATGATCCCATAGACATTGGTGTTCGACACCGGTGATTGTATACAGGTGCTCATAGGATGAGTTACATTGGACAGACTCACCAAAAACTCCTAGTTGGTAATATAGCTGTTCCCCTCCGAATGGCGGCCGAGACGAGAAGACGTCTTGCCTGAGATTCGGGGCAGATGCTATTTGGTTTTATCCGTACACCTCTCCGAAGATACCAAGTTGATTTATGGCACCGTGTATCGGAGGTTTAGACGGATGCGGCCGATGTAGCAGACTTCGTCAGATTCCCCCTCGCTATAGGGGTTTTTATTGTGGGGACGCTCTTCCCTGCAGGCGCAAGCCCCTGCAGTTAATTACGCTACCGCATCACGGCAACAACTTTCTCCTTCTCCAGAATTTCACTTCGTGTCGTGTGTGTTTGTTTTGTTTGTGGTTGCGCATGGATTGTATACAGAGACTATTTATTTCGACGCCCGTAGGACGTGGATTAGTCTAAATCCGAATTTTCTTAGATTTGGGTTTTGGGTTTTGGTTTAAGGACACGTTAGCCATTTTTGAGGCTAAGATCAACTTAAACGTTCGTTAAGGATACGTTAGTCTGATATGAGACTAAGATCAACTTAACGGAAGAGCATTTTAAGGCTCTATTGTTCCAGTTTAAGGACAAAGTGGTCCGTTTAATATATATGGCCGTCGGGACCCGTCACCTCTCTGACGACGTTGAAGGATTACAACGACAGATGTCAGAGGAGTTCAGAGATGTACCCTTGAACCAAAGTTGGTTGGGGGGTTTATAGTCCAATTTGGGACTAAAGTCTGTTTGAAGGTTTAAGGATACATTAGCCGTATTTGAGGCTAAGATCGATTTAAACGGGATCGTTTAGATCCGACAAAAGAGCACTCGGGGGCTCTATTGTTCCAGTTTAGGGACATAGTGGTCCGGGTTTCAGTTTAGGGACATGGGGGTCCGTAGGTAGTTTAAGGACATTACGGTCCATTACATGTATAGCCGTCGGGACCCGTCACCTCTCTGACGACGTTGAAGGATTACAACGACAGATGTCAGAGGAGTTCAGAGATGTACCCTTGAACCGGAAGTAAATTGATTTAGGAGAGCAGTCGTGCTCAGTCAATTTAATTTGAGGACTTACGGCCATGATTGGGCTAAGTCCAGTTGAGAATATTCAACGTTTTTCTTGATTTTTGGCCTATTAGGTCTGTGCTAGGGCTTTGCCCATGTTTGATAATGCATTGCATTTTATCTTGGCCTGCTAGGCCTTTCTGATTTGGGCTCTGTCCCTTTATTTTTTATGCAGAGTATCTGTCTTGTTTGGGCTTTGCCCCCTTTTAAAATAATGCAAAGCATTTAATTTAGCCCGTTAGGTCTTTTTTAATTGGGCTACGCCCTTCTGCAAATAATGCAATACATTAATTATTTGACAGTGGCTTGTCAGGCGCTTTGCGCCAAATAATGAGCGCAAGCGCTCATGGAAGCGACACGTGTCGCACTCTGGTGAGCGCAAGCGCAACAGCGCACACGTGGCGCTCCGTGGTGGCTTGCGCCAACCCAGGAGCGCAACAGTGCAATTTTTGCAAGTGCAGAGCACTGTTTTATCTTTTGATCGATTTTAAATCAAAGAAAGCAAGTTTTTCTTGTTTTCAAAGAACCAATGGTTCATAAGAAAGTGCAAAGCACTATTATTATTTATTTTTCTTTTTTATTGAAGATCATTGATCTTGTTCTCAGATCAATGATCTGTTCATAAGAGAATTTTCTCTTTTTTCTAAAGGTTTTTACCTTTTTTTTTGAGGAATTCTCTCCAATTCTTCAGAGTTCTCAATGATGATCTTCATGCTTTTGAATTGAGATCTAGAGTCCTTTATAGTGCCCATAAATTAGTTAAATTTGTTAAAGAGATCTTTCTCTGAGTGATTTGGAGAATTTTCCCCACCGTTGGATCTTTGATCCAAGGGCTTCTGTTTTACAGAAGAAAATCTTCTTGTTTTAACAAGATCAGGAAGATCTCTCAGAATTTTAATTCTGTTTGGCGCAAATACCCCAGTGCGTGACACGTGTCACGCAGCGCAGAACGCAGCGCAATTGCGCTAGCGCAACCGCGCTGCCACGTGTCGCGCAGCGCAACTGCGCTAGCACAACCGCGCTGCCACGTGGCGCGCAGCGCAGAGCACAGGTCAGCTGAAGTGTTGCTTCATTTAATTTAACTTTAATTTTCACTTTAATTTTCAAGACAGAGCTTTGCTCTGATTGGAGGAAAACAGAAGCATTGCTTCTTTTCCCACCTTGGAATTTGAACAGAGCTTTGCTCTGATAGGGGTAAACAAATGCCCCCCCCACCGTTGCGCTTACGTGGCTCCAAAACGTGAGCGCAACGGTGACAGAATTCCAACCGTTGCGGCAACTTTTGGAAATTGAAAGGGCATTTGATGCTTATAAATAGGACCTTTGGTCCTCAAGAGATGATTATCATCTTCAAAACTTTTTATCTTCAAAACTTCAGAGCTTTGCTCTTGCCTTTAAGAACTTCACGAGTTAGAATTTCTTAAAACTTTTTAGGTAAAATTTTTAATTTGAATTAAATTAAATTAATTTTAATTAACAGAGCCTTACTCTAAATAGATCCCTGATATAAAGAAAACCCATTTAGGGTTTCACTTAGCAGAGCTTTGCTCTAAAGGGGTCTAAAGAGAACTAAAGGGAACCCTATTAGGGTTCCATTAACAGAGCTCTGCTCTCTAAAAAATTTTCTTTGGATTTTCTTAATTAATGGAGCTTTGCTCCTTCCAAATCATATAGAAGAACTCTTAAGAGTTCTTCATGGATCTTGGAAGTTAAAGATGGCATTTTATATTATCATTATTATATCATCTTTTCAGAGCAAAGCTCTCAATGTTCTTAGGCGATTTTCTTCAAATTCTCCTCATAACTGATTTTGACTGGTGTCACTCCTGTCTACAGAGCATTGCTCTCGAGGAGTTTTAAACCTCTATGCTTTTTCCTCATTGCTAATCTTCCAATGATATTTCCTTCAGGCATTATGGCGGTGCGTCTATACAGTCTGCATGAATTCATCACCTACGAGGATATCCGTGTACAAGGCCGTCAACAAAACTAAGTTTACGGATGCCCGGTGTGCGGAGGTCATGGGTCGTCTGAACGCACGTGTTGGTTGGCTGCTCCCCCGCCGCTCTGCTCTTTTGAAAGTCGTGCTGGGAGCAATTTGGAGAGCACTCCCGGGGTTCTACGAGACTTTACCGCTCAATGCGCTGGATGATGTCGAAGACAAGGTGCATTCAGTGTACCTGTTGGGGATGATCTCGAAGAAACGGAGGGATGGCCTCATCGACATCCTGCATCAAATTTTCCAGCAGATGACGATTATCGCTTCTTATCGAAGGCTAGGGGGCCTTGCCGATGATCTCGACACACAGGTGCGCGAAAGGCTGCGCACGAGATTAATCAGAAAGGCTAGGAGAACTCTAGATGGCCTTATTTTTGACTTCCTCAATCCGTGCCCTAGATCTGAGGTTATTCCATTGTAATAATTTGAATAATGTTTTTGTTTATGATAGTAAGAACCCTTTGTAATGGAAAATTTCTCCTTTCAGCTTGTCTTATTTCTCGCTCTGAGTCTTTTGCACATGCAAGAGTGTGTCTCGAGTGCTTGATTAAATGCCAATCAGATGTTCTTTCTGTCGCTTTCTTCTTTCTTTTATTATCCACATATTACCTTAGTGAACATGGTTGACAGATAATCGAGTAAGCATCTCGATTTCTTCAAGAGATAGTGATGGCTTAGGTCGCAAGTTCAGGTCTGCTGCCTAAGACTTTTCAACTCTATGAGCCGTGAAGGTAGACTTTTCTCCCTACGGATCGAGAGGATCTCGTAGGTGGATTTTCTCCTTAGGAATCGTGAGGATTCCTAAGTGTGTTTTCTCTTATAAGTCGTAAAGATCTTATAAGAGGATTTTCCCTCTTACGAGTCGAGAGGACTTGTAAGCGGTTGTTTCCCTCCTTGTCGAAATTCGACGTTGGAGAATGAGACCCGTGGATAGTATGCAAGAGACCGTTTTGGGCCGACTTGCAGGGTCCCAGTGCTTAGGAAACAGGCTTCTTTTATGCCCACTGCCTAAGGCTTTATCTCACGAGTCGAGCCGCCTCAACAATTTCTCGCAAAGACATCGATTTCTTCACAAGTCGAGACGAATCAAGTGTTTCTCGCAAGAACATCCTAACGTCGCATTTAACCTCTGCTCTTTACGACAAAAGT
The DNA here is from genome assembly GCA_030015575.1 of Agapanthus africanus. Lineage (NCBI taxonomy): Eukaryota > Viridiplantae > Streptophyta > Magnoliopsida > Asparagales > Amaryllidaceae > Agapanthus > Agapanthus africanus. The sequence continues at coordinate 173,855,823 of JASDDO010000026.1, read as the reverse complement.
CCGTTAGGGTCTGTGGTACTTAGGGTTTTGGCCATCGTACCGTCGCATACGCTGATATATTCCTCGATAGGCAATCGTGCTGTTCGAGTAGCCCTGCGATTGCCTTGTCTCTGATCCCTTCGGGGGTTGGACAAGACATCTTCAAGCAATCTTCCTAGGCAGTTTGACCGTCGGAAGAGCAAGCGTTAGGAATTTGCCATGCCGCTTTTTACTTGAGGTTAGGCTCATTTTGGAAAGCCCCGATGAGTCATAACCACTCCGCGCTGGTGTGGGATGATCTCCGATAGTCTTTCAGGTTTTATGTGAGTTGCCGTCAAGACCCTGAAGCTAGGAATTTGTCCTTTGCTTTGTTTGCTGGCATCGCGTCTGCTGTATCGAGACGAATGTCGCGGTGGGAACTAGGGATTTTGCCGTGGCTCCGTTTGTTTGATTGTCGCGTCCGAACCCTGTTGGAGGAAGAACGCTGGGGTAACATCTCCTCTGCTGTATCGAGACGAATGCCGAGGTGGAGCTGGGATTTTGCCGTGGCTCCGTTTGTTTAATTGTCGCGTCTGATCCCTATTGGAGGAAGAACGCTGAGGTGACATTTCTTCTGCTGTATCGAGACAAACGTCGGGGTGGAGCTGGAATTTTGCCGTGGCTCCGTTTGTTTGATTGTCGCGTCTGAACCCTGTTGGAGGAAGAATGCTGAGGTGACATTTCGTCTGCTGTATCGAGACGAATGTCGCGGTTGTTTCTATGTTGCTGGTGAACCGTAGAGGTTTGGAACTAGGGATTTTGCCGTGGCTCTGTTTGTTTGATTGTCGCGTCTGAATCCGGTTTGAGGAAGAACGCTGAGGTGACATTTCTTCTGCTGTATCGAGACGAATGCCGAGGTGGAGCTGGGATTTTACCGTGGCTCTGTTTGTTTGATCATAGGGTCTTTCGTTGGCGTTGTATCTGCATCTTGATGGACTGCGAAGGAACGTCGTTACTAACATCTCGTCTACTGTATCGAGACGATTGTTGAGATGAAGCTAGGATTTTGTCGTCGCTTCGTTTTGTTTTGACCGCGAGGTCTTTTATTGGCGTTGTATCCGCATCTTGATAGACTGTGAAAGAACGCCTTTGTTAACATCTCATCTGCTGTATCGAGACGATTGTTGAGATGAAGCTAGGATTTGGCCGTCGCTTCGTTTTGTTTTGACTGCGAGGTCTTTTGTTGGCGTTATATCTGCATCTTGATGGACTGCGAAAGAACGCCATTGTTAATATCTCGTCTGCTGTATCGAGAAGATTGTTGAGATGAAGCTGGGATTTTGCCGTTGCTCCGTTTTGTTTTGACCGCGAGGTCTTTTATTGGCGTTGTATCTGCATCTTGATGGACTGCGAAGGAACGCCTTTGTTAACATCTCGTCTGCTGTATCGAGACGATTGTTGAGATGAAGCTGGGATTTGGCCGTCGCTTCGTTTTGTTTTGACCGTGAGGTCTTTTGTTAGCGTTATATCTGCATCTTGATGGACTGTGAAGGAATGCCGTTGCTAACATCTCGTCTGCTGTATCGAGACGATTGTCGAGATGAAGCTGGGATTTGGCCGTCGCTTCGTTTTATTTTGACCGCGAGGTCTTTTGTTGGCGTTATATCTGCATCTTGATGGACTGCGAAAGAACACCGTTGTTGACATTGCGTCTGCATTTGGTTGGAGTGGGGAGAAACGCCGTTGGTGATCTCTAAGTTGTCGATATCGACGTTGAGACCCTGAAGCTAGGGATCTTCTTTTTGCTTCGTTTGTTGATATTGTGTTTGCAATATTGCGACAAATGTCGAGATTGTCTCTAGGTTGTCTGTGAACCGTCGAGATTTAGCTTCGCTTTCTGATGGAGTCTGTTGGGAAGGTATGGTTCCCTCTTTGTTTGTGCCCCTGGATTGTATACAGGGATCGATGTGATCTCACCTGTAGGTTATGAATTTCGTTATATATATTTTCATATTATTTCTTTCCGCGATGCTCTATCATTTCAGCTCTTATATCGCGAAGGTCACGATTGCCCAATCATTTCGGCTATTTTTCGCGGTGCCCAATCATTTCGGCTATTTATTTTATTTTTACTCGCTGCTTTTTATTGCGAGTTGCCTAATCATTTCGGCTATTTTGCATGCATACATTTTTACTTGCTGCTTTTTATTGCAAGTTGCCCCATCATTTCGGCTATTTCGTATGCATGTATGGCTCGCAGATTTTTTATCGCGAGTGTAGAACTTGGAATCTTGATGCCAATCCTAGCATCAGCATCGCTACAACTGGAATATTTCCAGGAGCGAATTATCATTTGCCTCTGTCGATGTTGAACAAATATGGCTTAGTAGACAGGGTTAGGATCCTGTCGACTAAGGCTTTTGACTTCATGAGCCGTAAGGGTCTCACAAAGGTATTTCTCCCTACGAGTCATGAGGATCTCGCAGGTGCGTTTTCTCCTTAGGAATCGTGAGGATTCCTAAGTGTATGTTCCCCTATAAGTCATAAGAATCTTACAAAAGGGTTTACCCCTTATAAGCAGATAGGACTTATAAGGGTTGTTCACCATATGCACATATCCCCAGTCACGGATGGGACTTTGTTAGGGAAATGTTTATTCGCGCCCGTAGATTGTATACAAGGGTCAGTGCTGAGCCACTTGTAGGGCAGTAGTGGAAGGTGGTGGGGGTTTGCTTAAGCACAGGTTTAGGTCTCTATAACTTAAGACTTTCAAATCTTATGAGCCGTGAGGGTCTCATAAGAAAGTTCTCCTTACGAGTCGTGAGGATCTCGTAAGTGTTTTTTCTCCTTAGGAATCGTGGGGATCCCTAAGTGTGTTGCTCTCTTGTGAGTCGTAAGGATCTACGCAGGTGTTTTCTCCTTATAAGGTCGAGAGGACCTTGTAAGTGTCCTTTAACGAGATTGCGCCCTTTCGGGTTTTCACAAACACTCGCCGGTAGTCCTTCTATTCTTACTCACGGAGCCCTTTCGGGTTTTCATCTATGCCCTTTTTGCTTATGGACATACCATTTTTTTTCTTTTTATTTTTATACTTTTTTACCCCTTTTTTTACGAGGTCACGCCCTTTCGGGTTTTCACGAATACTCGCCGGTAGCCCTGCTGTTTTTACTCACGGAGCCCTTTCGGGTTTTCATCCGTGCCCTTTTTGCTTATGGACGTACCGTTTTTATTTATTATATTTTTCTTCTTTTTTTTCGTCAGCCTAAGGATGCTGCGGTAGTAGTTTAAAGACGTTTCTGGCACGTTGTTAGTTTAAGGACGTTTCGGTCCATCGTTAGTTTAAGGACGTTTCGATCCACCGTCCCCGTGTTTGAGATGAATTTCTAGTTTACTGACTTTTCGGTCTATGGGGCTTTCTCTATGACTGAACATGGTGCCCCTGGCGTATCCATCTTTCTCGGAGCGTGCGGTTGTGGCGGGTTCACCTTCTAGTTTTCAGACAACGCGAACTTGCCCTGTTGGTATTGGTCTTCAACCCAGTTCTTGAAGATGTAGCAATCCTCGATCAGATGACCTACCGTTTGGTGGTAAGGGCAATAATTGAGAGCGTTAACATCTCCTGGCCGTAACGGACGTTTTGGACTCGGCAGATTGATGAGTTTGTCACGTACTGCCAGCTCGAACAGTCCCCTTGTTTTATCTTGCGGAAACGAGTAAGGACGTTTCAACTTCTCTTGGAGGGGTTGCCGCTTATTTTTTTGGCAAACGACCGGTCTAGGGCCACTCGATTGCTGTTCAGTGCTGGCGATGAGGGTCATTTTCCCCTTTCCTTTAACCTTTTTGCTCGATGCTGAGATTTTTTTCGAATAGCGTGCGATTACACGGCTGAACGTTCTCGCAGCTCCTCGATTCCTTTATTTTTGAAATAGATTACCCGAGAGAAGTGTTGGGGGTAGCTTCTTCGTCAGAGTCGCTTCCAAAGGTGATAATTTGCGATCCCTTGGAGTCGGCTTTATGACAATCTTCGGCGGCTCTTTTGCGCTCATCTATCGCATTTTTTCGACGTCTACGAGCTTCACATTTTGTCCTGTCAAAGTGTTGCTTTTGAGCGACATACCCTTGCCACCAGCAATTAAAGGATTCACAGTATTCGGTAAGATGTATGATCTTCTGATGATATAAACAGAAATTAGGGTGCATCTCTACCTCAGCGAGAGTATTTTCTTCAGAAGGCAGTAGCTTCATTCCTACTGATAGAGCTTTGGCGAACCATTTCTTTGTCTTGAATTTGTTTTTATCCGCATTGGATGGCTTTTGCTTTGACGGGAATGCCTTGGCTTTTTCCAGTATGGCCATCTCACGCTCTTGATTGGCTTTTGCTTTCAGACGAATTTCATTTAGGAAGACATCGATCAACTCGTCTGATGGCTGTAGAATCTCCGGCTCAGGGTTCGCCATTGGTTTCTCAGCGCAAGGAGCCTCCTTATCCTCCGTCAGTGAATGAGAAATCACATGACAAGTCGCTACGTAGTCTTTGGATTCATCTGATGAATTTTCTCCATCTTTTTCGTCCTCGACAAAAGAACAAGTTGCCACCGGCGTGTCCGTCTTCTTTAGAGAGTGCGGCTGTGGTCGGTTCACCTTCCAGCTTTCAGACAGCGCGAACTTGCCTCGTAGGTACTGATCCTCGATCCATCCCTTAAAGACGACACAATCCTCGATCGGGTGACTTACCGTTTGGTGGTAAGGGCAGTAATTGGGATTATTAAGATCGCCTGGCTGCGACAGACACTTTGGACTCGGTAGATTGATGAGTATGTTGCGCACTGCCAGCTCGAACAGTCTTCTCGTTTTATTTTGAGGAAACGAGTAAGGACGTCCTAGCCTCTCTTCGAGGGATGGGCGTGGACGCACGTTGTTTTGGAGAACGATCGGTTTTGAGTTGCTCGGCTGTTGTTGAGCATTGGCGACGACGATCGCTTTTCCCTTTCCTTTCTCATTTCGAGAATCGGGTTTTGGAAGGGACGGTCCATGGCCCATCTGGTCCATTTGGGCTAATTTGTCGATCAAAGCCTGGAAGGTGGTCGGCCTGAAGAACATCATGAATTGCGAGATGGTCGCCTGCGGATCGAGAGTGCCCACGAACATGCCTACCGCAGGTGCCTCTTCTATGCGTTGTTCGCATTTTGACCATAGGTTCCGCCATCGTGTTGTGTATTGGACCCACGTTTCACCAGGCCTTATCCTGGCATTTATCAGTGCTGTTATTGGGGTGCGTTCACTAGCACTCGTGAACCTTTGTGTAAACAGCAGCTCCATCTCCGCAAATGTTTTGACAGAGTCGTTAGGTAGCTCCGAATACCATTCAAAGGCTGTTTCGGCTAAGCTGCCGATGAATTGGCGTAGCAACAATTTGTCATCGCCTCCAGTATTGCCGCATAAGGCCCTGAATTGAGCGGCGTGCTGATGTGGATTCCCTGTCCCTTTATATACATGGAACTTAGGGATTGTATATCCCAGCGAGTAACTGATCTGGTCGTACCAGCTCGGATAGGGTCGTCCGGTTCTAACAATTTGCCCAACCGCTTCATTCGCCTGATGAACCTGTATTTGCTGAGCTATATAATCGTCTAGCGCAGCCTTGGAAATGGTTTCATCTTTGGCTGCTG